>CM068372.1:337424563-338624563 GCA_034769895.1 Magicicada septendecula
TGGACACACATGTAAGTAGCTCGATACTCAGTGACAACAACACACACACACACAGTTAATATTTGTCAAATATATAACAACGAGTGAGAGAGAGAGAGAGAGAGTGAGGAGGGGTCATCGACCGTGATGGAAAAGCTTTACCTCACTGCTTAAAGCTTTAAGAAGTTAGCGATACTGAAAGTATTTTCGGTCAAGTTAACACGGCTCTTTTTAAGAAACATTCTATCATTTATTTGATGTCGATACCGGTATTAATTATAGATTACACTTAGTTCCATTCACTTCCATGTGCTTACAAATACTTGTAATTAGTTTCGTTAATAACTAGGCCAAAACATTGTCATTACATGTCAACTCTTCCGTCTGTCTCGTAAATTTTGCGCAGCACTGTTTGAGTCTTATCTTTGTAAATAAAGAGCAACAGCAACAGTGTCGTAATACTCATACGAAACGATTTGTATCACCACAATTAATCATTGCTATTGAAATGAACAAAAATTATTCACATTAAAACATTATCAAGTGCATTCTCTAACTACAACTGCAATCGTTCAATTATCGTATGCATATGTGTACAGAACAAACATAAATATAGTTTACAGACCAATGTAATGCAATATTTTTAAAAATTCATTTTACATTGATTAAATATATATATTGCAAACAATATTATAAAATAAATACAAATCACAAACAATGTTATAAAATAAATAAAATATTAATAATAATTTTTGACATTGTAAGATTTTAATAAAAACAGATAACGATTCATTAACAACAAAATGGACTGCACTCATACATTATTCTTGTTCCAGGAGCGACTTGACTGCAGTGATCAGACCTACAGAAAAAGTACACTTTATCGTAATTACTTTGTAGTATAAACATTATACTTACATTGTCTCTATATGGCTCCGTTGTCCTCTTTTACACTCTGTAAATATATAATATACCGCCTTCCTTATTTGTTCGGGCTTAGGACCGACTCAAGATCACGTGAAAATGTTTTTTGTTGTGTAAACAAATAACAAATTAAAGTAATATGAGGCTAAGTTACGGTGGCTCTGAAAAGAACCGATTAATAATTAGACCTAACGTTTGTGTGTGTTTTTTTTTTTTATCATTTTAGTTGTGTCACCACAAACTGACACTGCGGCATTACTCGAGCATGTAAAGCGTTAGGACAATCGTCCATCGTCCAGTCCTCAAATCTAACTTGACATGAACTACACCGTACAGTATCACCATCCCCTTCGTACACAAACCGAGCGCGTGCCAGTGTTTGTGGACTCTGGTTGATATTTGGATACTTTAAATGGTAATCTTTACGACATGCGTGTATAATTTTAATTTATTTCACTATACACCTCTGAACCTATGTGTAATTATTTTGTAAACTGCGTTATCTATGGAGGAACTGTTGCAGCAAACGTTAACACTAGAACGATTATATTATTATTATTCAGTGATCAGATAATTTCATAAAAAAATAAGAAACGTAAAAGATATACGCTGACTTTACCGCAACCACGTCTATTTAGATAAACAGCTCGGAAGAAAAAATAATTCTTCACAAAGCAGAACAACAACAACTACAGTCTCAAATAAATATATTTTAAATCTGGGGCTATGCGTGTACGTAGGGAAGGTCTTCATATGCTCACTGGACAAAATATAAATATTCGCTGGCAGATAATTTCATAAAAAAATAAGAAACTTAAAAGATATACGCTGACTTTACCGCAACCACGTCTATTTAGATAAACGGCTCGGAAGAAAAAATAATTCTTCACAAAGCAGAACAACAACTACAGTCTCAAATAAATATATTTTAAAAAAGATAAATATACATTAGATGGAAATGTTTCCTCTGTTTTTCTCTGTGAAACACAAAAAGAACTTGGGAATCGTGTTTCTTCCCTAGATGCAGTCAACACGATTAAAAGTAAAATTTTAATAACAAAGTTTTCACTGTACTTTAACAAGGATGGTAATATTTTTTTTTTCTAGTGCCTAATCTTTTAAACTAAAAAACGTACAATCTTTATTACTTTTACAAATATAGCTTGAACGTAACACATACACACAGACGTTAGGGAGAGGGAGAGACTGCAATGTGTCAGTGTAAAGTCGTGTCAATGACCTCCTGTATTACAATGGTTTAGCATAGTTTCTTACTGAAGGCTTGCACGCTTTAAATTCAGCTATACCTAAAATATATCTTCAATTAGGGTCATTGTACACACACAGTGGAATGCTTTCAGAAATTTGCGACACACACACACATACATACACAACGATGTTTCTACTTATTTGAACAAGTCCTGTATTAAATGCACTTGTTAATGTTTTAATGTGAACAATTTTACGTTTAAATAAAATCTGTACATACAATAAAATTATGTTTCAGTATTAATGATATAAATATTACTGTTTTATTAATTTAAAATACCGTATATATATATATATAACCTAGGAACTTCGCAGGTGAAGAAATTAATTTCTATTTTTCATCTGTAACGACATGCGTGTATAATTTTAATTTATTTCACTATACTCCTTCGCCACCGCTGCTACCACAGTCGTCAGTAATAAAAAAAGAAGAAGAAGAAAGATCAGTTAGGAAACGCATCAGTACTCGTTCGAAACTGAAACGATTAACATCAGTCCCAATGGACCACAGCATCCGCGAATTTCCACGAATAAAAAAACGTAAAACGTAAAACGTAAGACGTAAGACGTAAGACGTAAGACGTAAGACGTAAAACGTAAAACGTAAGACGTAATATGTGAAACTAAAACGTAAGACGTAAGACGTAAAACGTAAACGTAAGACGTAAGACGTAAGACGTAAGACGTAAGACGTAAGACGTAAGGTACGTTTCACGTTTACGTTAGGTTAAAATGCAGTCTACTTACGTTTCACGTTAGGTTAAAATGCAAACACTGGCACGTATCCAAATATCAACCAGAGTCCACAAACACTGGCACGCGCTCGGTTTGTGTACGAAGGGGATGGTGATACTGTACGGTGTAGTTCATGTCAAGTTAGATTTGAGGACTGGACGATGGACGATTGTCCTAACGCTTTACATGCTCGAGTAATGCCGCAGTGTCAGTTTGTGGTGACACAACTAAAATGATTAAAAAAAAAAACAACACACAAACGTTAGGTCTAATTATTAATCGGTTCTTTTCAGAGCCACCGTAACTTAGCCTCATATTACTTGAATTTGTTATTTGTTTACACAACAAAAAACATTTTCACGTGATCTTGAGTCGGTCCTAAGCCCGAACAAATAAGGAAGGCGGTATATTATATATTTACAGAGTGTAAAAGAGGACAACGGAGCCATATAGAGACAATGTAAGTATAATGTTTATACTACAAAGTAATTACGATAAAGTGTACTTTTTCTGTAGGTCTGATCACTGCAGTCAAGTCGCTCCTGGAACAAGAATAATGTATGAGTGCAGTCCATTTTGTTGTTAATGAATCGTTATCTGTTTTTATTAAAATCTTACAATGTCAAAAATTATTATTAATATTTTATTTATTTTATAACATTGTTTGTGATTTGTATTTATTTTATAATATTGTTTGCAATATATATATTTAATCAATGTAAAATGAATTTTTAAAAATATTGCATTACATTGGTCTGTAAACTATATTTATGTTTGTTCTGTACACATATGCATACGATAATTGAACGATTGCAGTTGTAGTTAGAGAATGCACTTGATAATGTTTTAATGTGAATAATTTTTGTTCATTTCAATAGCAATGATTAATTGTGGTGATACAAATCGTTTCGTATGAGTATTACGACACTGTTGCTGTTGCTCTTTATTTACAAAGATAAGACTCAAACAGTGCTGCGCAAAATTTACGAGACAGACGGAAGAGTTGACATGTAATGACAATGTTTTGGCCTAGTTATTAACGAAACTAATTACAAGTATTTGTAAGCACATGGAAGTGAATGGAACTAAGTGTAATCTATAATTAATACCGGTATCGACATCAAATAAATGATAGAATGTTTCTTAAAAAGAGCCGTGTTAACTTGACCGAAAATACTTTCAGTATCGCTAACTTCTTAAAGCTTTAAGCAGTGAGGTAAAGCTTTTCCATCACGGTCGATGACCCCTCCTCACTCTCTCTCTCTCTCTCTCACTCGTTGTTATATATTTGACAAATATTAACTGTGTGTGTGTGTGTTGTTGTCACTGAGTATCGAGCTACTTACATGTGTGTCCACTCGCTCTCTCTCTCTCTCTCTCTCTCTCTCTCTCTCTCTCTCTCTCTCTGCATTGTTTTCCTAATTTTGACTAATGCACGAAAATACTTTCAGTATCGCTAACTTCTGAAAGTTTCCAACGGCGGACAATGACTTACGTCGACTTTCAAAACAAACACGCTAAGCTACCCCTACCTACCGTTGTAAGATACATCAATATATATACGTGAAGAATGCAATTAGCCTTCATACCTCATTGTGAAATCGATAATTGCGTGCATCAACATTTAAGAGGTGAGTAAACAGATTTGAATACGTTACGTAGCGAACATTGTTATTGAACTTACAGCACTTCTAATCAACATAGTTGTTGGAAATATTTAAACATTATCAAGTGCATTATTTATTGAAGTTAATACATGGCTTGTTCAAATAAGTAAAAACGTTGCTAAGTGTGCGCGTCGTAAGCAATTATACGGTATTTTAAATTAATAAAACAGTAATATTTATATCATTAATACTGAAACATAATTTTATTGTATGTACAGATTCTATTTAAACGTAAAATTGTTCATGTGTGTGTGTGTACGGATTTATTCTCAGTTGTATGGAGCGGTACAGTTATTTTTTTTACATAATTAGAGCACGGTACAAATTGGTTGAAATGACAAACACGTTGAAAGCCTTTTGTATATATAGCACATAATGTATATGACTACTTTTACAACTGCTATGTAGAGAGAAAATTTATTCAGACACATATTTCGTTCAGCCACAACAGATTTTCTCAACGAATATATATATATATGTTTCCTTTAATTGAAACAATTACAGCAAAATGTTTACTAGTGTAAGAAAATTAATTATTGTTTGTAGCTGTTTAAACACAAACAACTTTTCTTGTTGATGACGTGATTTTCTTCACCAAAAGTATGACTTTGTACTGTTTTGAGCTCTGGTAAATTTATCTTTAGGAGGACGTTGTTCTCTGGTAATGTTTATTTGATCACATAATTGTTTTCTGCCAACAAACCGACTAGGTGATTGTAGATTTATTCTGTACTCAGTTTCCAAAATGTATCAATGTGTGTGTGTGTATAGTTTCAACTCTCTGTACTTAACACTTTAATAATTGAATTTGTATGTACATGATAAATGTATCATTGAATAATATCCGGTTCGATTAGAAATTATTTGAAAGTACATTAACTTTATGTGATAAATGTATCATTGATTCTAAGCAGTATTTACAAAGTTCCAGTGAATAATATTTGGTTTGATTAGAAATTATTTGAAAGTACATTAACTTATGAAAAATGACACATATTTGAAAAAAGTTTACTTACTTAACGCATTTGATTCTTTCTTTCCACTGACTGTGTGTGTGTGTGTGTGTGTGTGTGTGTGCATGTGATAATTGAATATTTATCGTATCCGTGATTCTAATATCGACTGTATTGTTATGTTACAGATAAACTTCCTTGTGAACTGTATCTACAGCCGTGAAATTATTATTTAAAAATCTTGCAATGTCAAAATTATTAATATTGTATTTATTTTATACAACAATGTTTGTTTGTGATATATATATTTAATCAATGTAAATGTATTTTGAATAATTGTATTATAACGGTTTGTAAACTATATTTTAAGTTGTGTACAGTGCTGGCGGACAAGAAACTGGCATTGGGACGAGACAACGCAGCGAGCCTTCGAAGAGGTTAAGGCCGCTTTCCGGCAGCCGTTAAAACTCTCACGACCGGATCGGGACTTGCCGATGTTTTTGCAGACCGACGACAGCCAAAAGGGACTTGGAGCGGTGCTTTATCAATGCACCGAAGCTGGAGAGAGGCGTATCATCTCGTACGCCAGTGCCAAACTCCACGAGGCGGAGAAGAACTACCACTCCAACGAACTAGACTGCTTGGCAGTCGTCTGAGCCATCAATAAATACCGGCATACTTGGAGGATCATCATTTCACCCTGAGGACCGACAACAAGGCGCTAACCTGGCTGAAGCAGGCGACCGGGCAGAAGAAGAAGTACGCTTGCTGGGCGCTACTGATACAGAGCTTCAAATTCACCGTCGTCCACTGCCCGGGCAAGGAGAACGAGTTGCCGGACTTCCTCTCGAGGGAACCTGGGCTTGAAGATACCGCCGGCGTCTAAGAAGAACCACGGATGCAGCCTGAAGAGAGGCCACTTCGCAGTGTTGGGGCAGCTGCACCGTGACTACAAGAAATCACGGCTGTCGGCATCCATCAGGCAATGCAGGAGGCGCAAGAAGGCGACCAGGAGTGCCAAGCGTTGAGAAACGACCCTGCGGCGGCTACAGCGAGAGGATATCGGGAAGACGACAGCCTGGTTTGGAAGGACAGACGCAACCAGGAACCAGGATTGTACGTTCCGCCGAGTGTCCACATGGAGGTCATCAGGCACTTCCACGACTCCCCTGAAGCCGGTCATCCGGGGGCGAAAGAAACGTTTCGGGCCATCGTTGTCGAATAAATATAAACTTTCTAATTTCATCAATGTGTGTGTGTGTGTGTGTGTGTGTGTGTGTGTGTGTGTGTGTGTGTGTGTGTGTGTGTGTGTGTGTGTGTGTGAGCAGCACGTACATCGTCGATAGCGATTTGTATGTGTACACAAAACTTTTGAAAATACCTTATTTCAAGGAGATTTTTTTTTTATGCGAAAGAGAGACATACACGCACAGGTAATTACATTATAAACTAGGAATTGCTTCCGACGTCTGCGAGCGAGAGGAGAAACGGTATGAAACCTTCCACAGTTGAAACCTGCTCTACAAAACGCTTCACACGAAGCGTTATGTTAAGAGAGAGAGAGAACGCGCATGTAAGTAGTTGACAACACACACGCACACATAGTTAATATTTGTTAATTATTTAATACAATGAAAAATGAAGTCAACGTTTTGACGATGAGTGAGAGAGACAGAGAGAGCGAGAGAGAGAGGGAGCGGGCGTTGTAAGTACGTACACAGTTAATATTTGTCGAATATATATAAACTTTCCAAAATCATATACATGCGCGGTAATGACCACAGAGAGGAGAAACGGTTTGAACATAACGTTTTGACAACGAGAGAGAGAGAGAGAGAGAGAGAGAGAGAGAGAGAGAGAGAGAGAGAGAGAGAGAGAGAGAGAGAGAGAGAGTAACAATTATGATCATATAGTTTGAATTTCCCACCACAGAAGAGAAAAAAATGTTGGCAGATCTGCTCTATACACATACACAATAATGTAAGATTGGTAACCCTAATCATATATTTTAATATATACACTATATAACACACATATTTGAATTTCCCTCCCCCCCCACCGCAGAAAATGTTGACAACCCTGCTCATATAAAATATCTATACACTATAATAATACTACAGAGGTTGGTACACCTGATCATATAGATTTAATATACATTATAACACACGAAAAATTTGAACTCATGCAAAGGTTGGTACACCTGATCATATATTTTAATATACACTATAATGCATCGAGTTGGAACCACCCCCCACCCACCGCCACCCACTGATATGAAATAAAAAAACCACCCACCCAACACCACCCCTGATATGCAAATCAGCTTTATTTAAAAATTGGTAACCCTGATCATATATTTTTATATACACTATAATACACATATCAAGTTTGAACCCATGCATAGGTTGGTAAACCTGATCATGTAGATTTAATATACATTATAACACACAACAAATTTGAACTCATGCAAGGTTGGTAACCCTGATCATATATTTAATATATACACTATAATGCATCAAGTCGGAACCCCCCCCACCATAGGTTGGTAAACCTGATCATATAGATTTAATATACATTATAACAAATTTGAACTCATGCAAGGTTGGTAACCCTGATCATATATTTAATATATACACTATAATGCATCAAGTGATAGAAAGTGAAAGTGATCTAAGCTCGCGAAAGGCGGCATATAAAAAAATAACGCGGATGCTGTGGTCCAGATACGCGAAAAAGTCGCGGATCTTGACACAGATCAGCGAAAAAGTCGCGGATGCTGTGGTCCAGTAGAAAGTGAAAGTGATCTAGGCTCGCGAAAGGCTGCATATAAAAAATTATATTCCCGGAAATTAGAAAGTGAAAGTGATTTAGGCTCGCGAAAGGCTGCATATAAAAAATTATATTCGCGGAAATTCGCGGATACTGCGGGTCCAGGGTGGTGGGGAGAGCGTGGGAAAAAATCTTGGACCGCGGGAACGGCGGCATCTCTTTGATCTTGTTTTTTATCGTTTTTTATGTTTTTTAAGAAAGGCGGCATTCCTTTGTGAGTTAGAACCGGCATTTTCCCCCTGCGGATTTCTTAAGGATTCGTCGGCAGGAGGTTAAAGCCACAGTGGCGCGGGCGACTGGGCAGCTGCCGTAGGCGTCAGCTAGAATGGTGTCCTGCCACTCCCTCAAGAAGGCACTTGATAGCCTCACGGAATCCTTCGTCTGGACGACAACTCAGCCAAGGCGTCTTGAACATGTTTTCTACAGCTGCTGCAGTCATAGACGCATTAGGTTCGAAGTATTCCCTTAATACTTCTTGGCTTTACTTTCAGCAGAATTAGTTCTTGTCACTTTCCGACACTTCGGCACTTTGATGTCGGACTTTCTCTTGGTTTCTTGAGCCAACTCTCACTGCCATAAAAAAATATTCTTCTCACCACTGAATTTATTGATGTGTCTTATTTATTGATTGATTGTACTTATACAAATGTACGCGTATGAATGTGAGAGTGAGTTTTAATTTCCTAAAAGTACAAATGAAATAAAACAAATACACGGAAAATTTTGTTTATTATTTTTTGTTACAATCCTGAATAACAAAAAACGTAGACGGAAAGGCGTGGATGTTTACGTTCCCCACAAACAGGACAAGTTGGTGGTTGTCTTCTTCAGGTTTCTTTGTCAGTTCCTTGTGAAATGTTGTCAAGTCCTTGTTTCTGGCGCCGTTTTGTCAAAGCCTAAAACACAAAACAATGACTAACTTATACAGTTCGTATTGTTTAATTTATTCGAATGCCTTATTGGCTAATAATAAGGGAACTGTCAACACACTCACTTATATACGTTCCTTCCTAACCTTAAACACAACTCATACACAACAAAAATATCTCTTGTATACTTGGCTATGGGGTAAGCGGACTACAGAGTTGTAATTAAAGAACGGACAAACTAAAATTACAAAACTTACCGGTGTAAATATTAAAAGGCCCGATGTTTGAATTTGTCGTCACGTCCAGTACCACTTCCCACGTAACCTGTGGGAAGCGGGTGCAGCCAGCCGTCCGTGTCGTGACCACGGAGCCACTTCCCACAAGTCCACGTGGGAAGTGGGCGAAGCGATAATGTGGCAAGTCCGGTGAAATCCGCTCCCGTACGTCAGACATGCTCTGGATGGATTTCGGGGATGGATCTCCGCCCGAGAGCCCTTCGAAGGCGCCCAGGGTCCCCCGTCTTAGCGGCTGCTGAAGGTGCTACATCCGACAGAGCCCTCTGGGGGCGCCTGGGTTCAAACGTCCCTCTCTCAGGCGTTGGAATGTTGACGCAGCCGGGTATCCGAGTCGTCACACCCGGGATATTAAAAGGCCTGATGTTTGAATTTGTCGTCACGTCCAGTACCACTTCCCACGCAACCTGAGGGAAGCGGTCGCAAACGTTCTTGTCGTGACCATGGAGCCACTTCCCACAAGTCCACGTGGGAAGTGGGCGAAGCGATAATGTGGCAATTCCGGTGAAATCCGCTCCCGTACGTCAGACATGCTCTGGATGGATTTCGGGGATGGATCGCCCGAGAGCCCTTCGAAGGCGCCCAGGTTCCCCCGTCCTAGCGGCTGCTGAAGGTGCTACGTCCGACAGAGCCCTCTGGGGGCGCCTGGGTTCAATCGTCCCTCTCCCAGGCGTTGGAATGTTGACGCAGCCGGGTGTTTGAGTCGTCACAGCCGGGAAGAGTCTAAAACAAAAACAAATTGTTATCAGTTTACTTTTAAATAAGAACTGATTAATTATTCTTGACGTTAACTTGCTAAATACATTGCGTCTGATAATTACAATGTAATAACTGTAACTTAAAAATATTATTGTGGTACATAATTTAGAATACCTAGGCATATACTGTTAATGCTAGTTAATACAGTGACAAAATTTTCTAAACGAGCGTGCAAAATTATTTAAAATTCCACTCTTTTAATTATCTAATGCATTTCCCTTCACTCAGTTAATCAGTATGACAGAATTAGTGATTTATTATTTCAAAAGACAACATATTTTTTTGTTATAAAAATCTTATTTTTTTAATGTTTTCAATTTAGTATTCATATATAAAACAACTTACAATATTCGTCTTCATCGGTGACTTGTAGGGACGTGTTAAATAAGAAGAATTTTAAGAGACTAAAAATTTCCGTGCCGGCGGTTCCAAATCTAATTAAAAAATTCTAATAATATTTCCGTGGTTACGATCTATGTAAATTTACAAAAATGCAGTGATTGTTGGTCAAGTATATTTAATTTTATTTCATTTGAATAAAACTGACTATTACGAAGAAACTAATATCTTTAAAATTAAAAGTATCCGGAAAAGAGATTCTTCATATAACTCAAGCTGGGACAGCGAGGAACACAAAAGAAAATTATATCATGAAACTTAAAAAAATATTCCACAACCTTAGTGAGAGAAAATAAGACCAGCTTTACTTTTTGTAGCAATCTCACTTTTCTATTTAAAACAGAATAGAAAAGCGTCGGGTTAGAACCGTGATAATCTGTATTTCAGGTATCTCAAATATGAACTTTGAAAACTTGCTATAATTAATTCAATACTATTAAGGTATCCTCCATTGTTTGTCTTGATGATGACATAAATGTATGTATCGTCCAGCTCAGCACTGTTCTGTATAACTTATATTTAAAGATTTATTGGTATAATAGGGGTGTGGCCTTCTCAGAACCCTATATAGGCTTAATTTGCTCTGATTACATTTCTGCTCACTCCTCTCTGATGTAAGATTTTCCACATCTACCCTGGGGAACCTTATAGAAAGTTTACTCCAGACTGAAGTTGCAGTAATAGTACTAAAAAGGTGTCTTCGAGGGATAGCCTTAGGGTTCTATAGAAGACATTTGCAATAAACCTTATTTGTGTATCACCGTTCATTACGCCTCGGGGCAAAAACACTAATTGGTTATTTTTCTTCACGCAGTCAATGGTGAGACTATATGAGGTCATTCCCTTCTGTACATGTGTCCTGCGCATGTGTTTTGCTGAAAATGAAATTAATAGGTCTACATCACCAGCAAACAGAAAGATAACGAACTACTTTGAGTTAAAATCTTCCACAAAGTCGTCTGTCGTTATGCTTATTGTGCGACCAGAATTCAAAATATTTTTCTGATAGTAGGAGGAAAAACACCTGCCTTCTGATTTCTAAGAAAACTGAATTATAGTTATATAAATGTTTGTTTATGAGCTCGCGGTTAAAGATTTACGATTGTTCGAAACGATAATGCTATAAGCAAAGCAGCAGCGGTACAGAACTGGAATATTCTGGACGACACCTCCAGCCAAGGTTAAATCGGATGTCTACCGGGCGCGTTTCACAATCCGGATAATTTGGTCAAGTTCACAGCCGTGTTGATCCAGTGACGAAGACGACGCCGTCCGGTTTAGAGGTTAACACAAAGGACAGACGCTGCCGTTATCAGGAGGGGAGTCGCGCCGTTGTGGACCGCACCGTTCATACGTTGTCGCGCCGTAACACCGTCAGCTGCGAGATAGCGCTCACCTACAGGTTCCAAGTAAGTACACAATATAAACAATATGTACATTGCATGTGTCCGTGCTTATTATCTAACATGCTGTTTTTGAATAACGGAAATCGATAAGGCAAAAAACGAAAAGAAAAGATAAACTACAAGTTATAAGAAGGGAAAAAACAACTGAGGTAATAGAAATTACCACAAAATATTGATGTCTATTGATAAAAAATGTCAACATTTAGTTCGTACAGAAGCTTATTATTGTGACGAATAATGTACGATCAATTCTGTGTTATAGGATAAAACAACTTCGTTCATACGTTCTGTTTTTGTGCATATTATATAAATAATCAATTATATAATTTACTTAACATTATAATATTTATGTAATGTAAACAGTATATCGTTGTTACCTTTACGTTATTATGTGAGGGTATAACACACTGTATGATCATATTATATATCCCTTTATTATGTCTTTATAACATTTTGTTTTTATAATACGTAAGATATACAATTCGTGTAATATGATAAAAATATCATATTATCTGTCACAACTACAGAGAATCCGAGTACTCCATACGACGAATATTACACACACACAATATAGCATATTTTTGTATATATTTTTATATAATAAAATGACGTGAAACGCAACGCAAACATTGGTAGTAGGCCTACAATGTAAAACAAACATAAAAAGGTAGTACAATAGTTTCTACGTTATTTTTGTACGCCTATTTTGCACATGAAGATTGTGTAAGAAAACGAAAATGTTTTACCAGAGACCGATCGCTGCAAGCGGAAGCCGGTAAACATGTTTGCCATGTCTGTGACGCCTTGGAACTATCTTTTGTTGAATCTCGATTGTTCAAATGTCTATTGATGTAAGGAGCAAGTGACAAATGTGTCTGATAATTGGAGCGTTTTTGCCTCGAATACTCTGATAAAACCACCCCGTTTTTAAATAAGTTTGGCAGCAAGGGCGTGTTTAAGGGAGGAACGGGGCCCAGCCCTCAGAAGTTTTGATCCGATGAAATTTTGAACGCATAAAGTTATTAAGTTATAAATACAAACAAAATATTATATAACTAAAAAATTTTGAAAGATGTACTCTCAGAGTCAACTCAGATAATGAATGACTAATTCTACATTGTGAGTTGAAAATATAGTTTTCCGTTCTTGTAAACGAGAGTATTGAATATTGTTTTTCTGATAACTCATCAAACGAATTTTCATTCTCTAAACACACACACACACACACACACACACACACACACACACACACACACACACACACACACACACACACACACACACACACACACACACACACACACACACACACACACACACACACAGACTCTTTCTCTCACGCAGACAAACACACACACACAATTGTATATAGTTTATTTTACACAAAGAATTTAAATACGATTAAATCTTACTTACTAGACATATTTGATTACAGACCTATAAAATTGTTTATGTATTAATGAATGTTGCTCATGTTACAATTCATTGCAGTACTTATGCGCCACGAAAAATCTCATCCTCCCGAAGGAAAATTCTATATAAGCCCCTGTTTGGAAGCATGCGATTCCTAAAAGAAAAAACATGGGCATTTCTGACAGAAATAAGTAAAATATAACTTATACTGCCTTTCGTACTTCTTAAATTTATTCGGCAATGATCAACAGGAAAGTGAAGTAGTTCACCAAATAAACGGAATATACAAGTACAGCTTTTGTTAATTCGTTCTAAAGTGTGCAAGTAAGTAATATCATTTACAGAATCGATACTGAATCAGAGACGAATACCAGAGACTGAATTGTGTTCGAACAAGAACTTTGAATATTTCTGATGTGCTGAAATTAATTCTTGAAACGCACACCAACATATATGATATAATTCGTGCAGAAGAAAATAATTTGGATTATAATTTTTATTTAAAATTTGATTGTCTATAATTTTTATGATTATTATATAATTCATAAAGAAATTCAAGACTTACACTATGACAAAACACCTTCCATCTACACACGCTCTCTCTCTCTCTCTCTCTCTCTCTCTCTCTCTCTCTCTCTCTCTCTCTCTCTCTCTCTCTCTCTCTCTCTGACACACACACACACACACACACACACGCACGCACGCACGCACGCACGCACACACACACACACATTTTATTTACTACATATTTTCAATTTTAATAAAACTATAACATCAATTTTAAATATACGAATACATACTATGTACAAATAAATACTCATATACAAACATGTATTATTACAAATAATTGGAGGTCTTTTTCTGGTCGAACGCGGTTGTAAACTTGTAAACATATATATTGTGTCTTAGTAATTTATTTGTAATGTTTCTTCAGGGAACGTATTATAAATTTTACTTCATAATAAGACTCGTACACTTATTGAAATATACAAGTAAATACCATGAATTAAAAAACTATTAGGTTTAACAACACAAAAAACGAAATAACAATTTCGAAACACAGCTGAATGTAGACGTCATAGATCTTTGAAACTTGTTCAAACAAAAAAAAAAGGTATCCATTAAAATGTGATTTCTTCTATTAATGAATTTATATGAAGAGAGGACGCGGTTTTCGTTTTAATGGTTTCCTTATATTTGTAAGATACTAGCAATGCATTTAAAAAATTAACAGTGTTTCGCTGGTAATGGACAGATGGACAATACGTAAGTCGCAGATTCGTGCCACCATAATGTTTTCTCGCGGATTTGCGTCCTCATGTGAGATGGATATTAGCGGCCGGAAACTCCTACAACAAAATACATAGGAGTAAAGTAGGGCCTGTCTACTATGAATTTCCTCCTTTCAGTTAGTGGAAAATCAAATTTAGATAACGTTTTTTGCATTAACAAAAAGAGAATATATACTGATGACTAAGAAGAATAGATAATATTATATCGGATAGTAGTGAAAGTGGTAACACCCTTCGCAGTAGTTGCCTGTGTTAAATAGGGTTTCAGATTGCATAACGATAAGGATGTAATAATCCAGCGTAAGAAAGAAACCTTGTTCCAACATTGATTTCATTTAGACGAAACTGTTCGTGAAGTCCATCATAGTAAACTTATTGTTTCGAATTTTTTTGTTTTAAAAATAAATTTTCTAACAATTAATATTGTTATCGTAAACGTTTTTGTATTCAACTGTATTTTTGCTTTTGAGCTAGCGTGTATCGGTAAATATTTTTTTTTTTACCGAAATCCGTCTTGATCAAATGTTTATTTTGATATTTGTTAAGTACTGTTTGCACACAGAAAATGTCATAAGCCCCTTTGTATGTACCGTACAGTTTTTGTATCTCAAAATGATTTACCGAGTGAACTGGTGCACAGTATTTTCAGAATCGTAAAAGGGGGGAGGGAAATAAATAATTTAAGAACAACTTATATATAGTTGTTTTCTTCTGTCGCTCTGAATAAATTATACCGAAAGCTGGAAATTTGCTTTCGTCACATAAATTCATCGACCCATCAAGTTGTAATATTATTTACAGCTTGCATTCTCGTTTTCGTGAGTACAAAGTATTTCGTCCGTCTTTATTTTGCTCTTCGAATTACTACTTTGTTTTCTTCCAATATTGTCAAGTTAAAATTACTTTCTTTATACTCTTTACGACGTTCAGAGTCAATATGTCCATTATTTCAAAAGGAGGGTAGAATATATATGTGCTGGTTATAAAGAGAAGGTGAAACTAGACTGAGCATATGTTGAGGGCAAATCTACTACTGAAACAATTTTTGATGGGATCACGAAAAGAGAGAAGAGAGGGAGGCGATGATACAAGTTCCAGGATGACATGAATGAGAAGTGTCATTTGAAGAGATCGTGGAGTCTGGAAGTTTGAAGAGAGAGCCCAAGCTGGAAAGATATTACTACGTGGTAGAATACAATACGCATACATTATTACGATAATGACATTATTTTAGTCGTGAGATTCTGTACTTCAGATCAGTTAACTTCAAGGTGAATGTAACAATCATAAAGAATGTTAAACTGAAGCAGTTCGTCTAGTTTAAACGATTACAACCGCTCAGCCCTCGACCAGTGTTATGTCTGTTGTTACTGTCAGTCCATAAACTTATAAATATTAATATTAATTTTACAGTCGGATTTAATTTTATTAAAAGTAACCATTATTATTGGTGTATAACGTACAAACCATGTACACATATTTAATTTCGTTCCCGGGTGTATCGGGCGTGCGTTTTTCAGCCTCCAGGTTGAATCAGCCTGTGAAAATAACAGAACACCCTGAAGTAACAATGGGCCTTCCTTATGTGCCGAACCGATCACAGGTGTGGAGGTTTGCCAGTAGTCCGTTTGTATGCCACGTTCCGAGCTTCTCCAGTCGTGGATTATTATTCGGGGTGGTCTGCTACCGCCCGTGGGGGTTCAATTAGTATCTAACTGACCGTGAGTATTCGCCGAGGTCGGGTCCAGGATTCACGTGGCACAGGGGGTTGCGACCGGGGGCGTTAATGAGGTGACTGCCCTCAAAGCGGGGACAGCGGCGCTAGGACTTTCTGCAAAATGTCCGTATTGTGGCGTTCCGCAAGTGAGCCTACCTACCTGGCATCCAGACTGCTTAGGCAAAAAAAAAGGGTTGGTATTTTTTTATTTCGTTTTGTAAAATAACTGAGAGATGATTTAGTGTGACTTTTTCCTTTGGGTCGAGCGACTGCGTCAGTACCAGTCAGAACAAATTTAATTTGTTTACGCTTATTTCAAAATTACGTGTCTCAAGTATAGTCAGCTAAGCTGTATTATTTTATATTTTACATAGAAGCCTTGCATCTTCTTCGGATTAGATACACTTCGAGTTCCTGCTGGACGTTGCGATAAACGATCAGTTTGGAAGCGAATGCGCTGACTACTGTCCTGTTCGGATCTGTACTGTCTAGTACTGTCTACTAGTAACTGTACTAGTACTGTCTCTTAGTTAAACGTTTCTCTACAAGAGTCACTTATTACGTAAACACAACATATTAACAGACCTTGACGTGATTTGGGAATTTCTGTTTTGCCATTGACAGGTTTAGCTGAGATGTAATGCGAGACTAAACAAAACATTTAACATCTTCACTGGTTACAGATAAGCCCGTGTTTTAGCACCTCAGACGCGAACGCAATATTTGCGTTGACATATTAACACAGGTAATTCACACCGAGCTTTAACGACGCTGCGGTCCGGCAATCGCAGAATTTCCTTATCTACATGGGATACCCATTAACTCACACGTCACTGCTATCCAACAGTAGGATCACGCTTACTCACTACATTTCATTTAATTATAAGTGTCAACCAGGATGTTATTTTTATACCTTTTTCTCCATATTACGATCTGACGTTTTTGTAATTCAAAAGCGTTACAAATGCTAATTTTTATAGAATAAAACTGGCTATGTTATGTGAACAATCTGCTACATAAAAGTAAAGTTGGTGCAGTTAAAACAAAGTTACGTGATTTGGTAGAAAAAGCATATCGAGATTTGCTTTGTTAATGCCATTTAGCGCACTATGTTATAACGTTTATATACAAATATAACCTACTATAAGTGTTTTTAAGTAGTGTTTACATCATAGTGATGCCTACGTAGTTAAAACTTTTTATGTCGTATCGTTCTCAAAATATAATTACATTTTAATTCAAGCCTAGTTGTCGATTTTCTTGGAACTTTGCAACCAATGATGTATCTTTAGTTCTAACACGGTTGTGAAAACACAGAATACTGTAGAACGGAAAATACACATTCACCGACTACTTAGCTCTGTACAATTCGTATTAAAAAATACTATTTTAATTACATCTAAATTATTCACTGGTAATTTATTTTAAAGCAAATATAAACTTATGTTTTATATAAACGTGCAAACAGAAAAAGCACATACGCTCCCATTTTTGACCCGTGGTGTCCCTAAAGTAAAAATGTTTCTGGGAGTAAACATTATATTTAGGTGTAGTTTACAATTTTCTTAGTATGATGAATTTTAAAATTTTTTTAAATTTTGACCTTCTTTGGCCTCTGATGATTAAAACTTTTTGAAACTCCCAAAGATGAACACAGTACTCAGATCAGGTTAAAAATGTCTTTAATCTGATATCTACATGGATTTTTGTAATTTTTCCAAATGTTAACTCCTCGCATTTGTATCTCCCATCCCCTTATTTGGGGGGGGGAGGGGGATCAATCTAAAAAACAATAGAAGTCTGTGGAATAAGAGTGTAAACACGCATGTTGAGTTTTATGAAGATCGGTCGGTGCGTTCAAAAGTTATCGTGAAGAACAGCCGAAACAGACAAGATAAATAGATAGAATACGGACAGACAGACGCCAAACGGTCGGGTTAAAACTGAGAACTCCCCTTCGCTCGTTAAATAATAATAATAATAATAATAATAATAATAATAATAATGTTTAATTTCCCAAGTAAAATGAACTTTAACTAATGTCACAGTTTAAGTGACTCCAAAATATTTTACTTACGATTAGCTTTTCCACAACCACTAAATTTATCTATTCATTCTTTCATATGAATTAGTGAGGTATAAGTATAGTGTGAGATAAGACGCGTTTAATGTTTAAACTGTTACATTAGGGAACGCTTGTTTTTCTGGTAGTACTTAAACAGATTCCTATTCTGTAACGCCGAATGTTCACACAATGTACGGGATCCATGGAGCACGACTTTCACTAGTAAGTCGGAACGTCTATAACAAAAGGAACATATAAAGATTAGATTTTGTCGATTTTATTGAACGTAAACAGGCACAGAGAAACTGCTGGGAATGTCAGAAATATTTAAGACAGATGAACGCTATCAAAGAGAACTACGTTTGTGTCCAAATTCTTAGAAGTGCGTAAGAATAGAGATGTCGTATACAGAAGGAACGACTGCGTAACCTGGAAGACAACTGGAAGAAGGCATTAACAGCTATTACAAAAACAATAACAATACAATTACAAAAAAGAATTACGACAATTAACAGCATTACAGGTAACCTGTGTTCGTTCAAAGTTTGACAGAATCTTCGGCTGTATGTGTCAGCAAACACAGAAAGGAAGACGCCGAAGAAAGTAGAGAAAGAGATTTTACCGTTGGAACATCTAACAACGTGAGTTTACGTTTGTTAGATCACGTTAGAAGTAAAACCGTTTTTACGCGTAATAAAAATTTTCTTCCTACAGCTATAATCAGACAGTGAGGTTAGGTTAGGTTTGTAAATATTTCATTTGGAAAGGTCAGTATTAAACGGAACCTGAAACTGAAAAAAAACGTGTTGTACAGCACTCGGCCCACTCACACGTACATCATACCTTTATGTATATTTTCACACACACACACACACACACACACACACACACACACACACACACACACACACACACACACACACACACACACACACACACACACACACACACACACACACACACACACACACACACACACACAAATATGAAGGTCACGTGTGGTATGCAGTCAGTTACAAACAGGTATTCTGATTAACCGATATTTTCTGGGTAACAGGTTTTGACGTAAAACAAAACAGTTTCCTTCTCGTGTGGGTACACGTATTACGCGTAACATGTGCCGTCCAACCCGTTTGACTGGCTCTACAGTTCACTGCAATAGCGGACGTAATTTGTTTAATTCCCGTGTAATTATACGCTATAACGGCGCATGTTGACATTATAGAGTCCTTGCTGCGTCCAAGGTCCAGATAATGAAAACAACTAAAAAACAAAATATCGGATAGAAAGAACAAGTGGAATAGAAAGAAAATATAAGAGAAAACCGAAGCTTGTAGTTTAGGCCGTGTCAAAGAACAAAAAAATTACCACTGACGACAAAGTTCAGTACTGATAATGTTCATTCAAACTAACTTCTTTATCCCTTATTTTCCTAGTTAAAAGAGGCCAGTGATATCTCCATCTTTTTCTGTCTACTATATTCTTATGTCTTCAAGGTATCCAAAGACACTCCATCTTACAATCCACCTGTTTGTCTTGCGTCCTGTGTGCGCTGTCTGATTCGCAACCACATAAACGCCAGACTACTCTGCTCCAGCGCGGTCACTTGTACAAGGCATTACGATGCGGATACCCTTTGAACGACATAGCGTGCAGGAGAGGGCTTCCTTGGTTACTCCAACCTCGCTCCACGCCGTACGTGCAGCTCAGTGGCTTACTTATAGCTTACTCGTAGGAGCTTAGTCTCGGTAGTGTGGACGATAGGCGCCGCCGTCGTATGGGTCTTGTGGGTCGATGAGTTGCCACGCCTACGCTCTTACACAACTTACGGTTTACCATGCTCGAGCAGATGCATAATGTTGTAAGAATTGTTGTAGTACACAGGCCTGGCCTCCGTGGTTCCTTTAAGGATTAACGCGCAGGAGTTTAGAGGCGTACCGGCGTGGGCGGTAGACGCGGCCGCCATGAGAGGTCGACGGAATCGGTTCCCTCAAGAGAGGACTTGCACACTTCACGTTCCTAAGACGACAGCGTAGTAGAGGCGACTCGAACTAATTCTGAATCTGAAACTTCTGGCCAACGCTGGACTAGTAAGCCAAGCGTGGGAAAGCTGGAGCGGCTGACTTGCACTTGGCAGTGGTTCACAGGAGATTAGAAAAGTAGCGGATAATGCAAACGGGGTTCCTAACAAAAGTAGCTTGCGATAAGTCGTCAAGTAACGGTCGAGGTACCGGGAGCGGATCAGTGTCCGCATTGGTGAAGTGACGTATGTATGAGAAGGATTCCCTCGTCTTTACGAACTAGTTAGTTGCTAGGGACCGGACGAGCGTTGCACACCTCGCGGTTTCTCAGACCAGCCAAGGTGATGACTGTGGTGGCGATTCTGTGATGTCTGCCAGACACTGTTGCAACTTCAGAGTAGGGAAGCCTAGGGATTACCCTATGTAGGCAGCATTCATGGTTCGTGTTCGTTATTGTCGTTTTGAGTTTGGCTCTCTTCGTGTTACCTGAATCACAACTTCCTTAATTTTTCAACACACGTCCGGCGTGTATTTTATAAGCATGTGACAGCCCACGTGATGCTCATGTATTCTTCACGGCCAATTTGCAGAGACCCCGTTCCGCAGAAATGAATATCACGGGAGTCATAAGGAACCTCGCTCTGGCGTGTTTTAACATTTTTACAGATTTTCTAATTACTGTACGCCGGTAATGTTTTATATACGCTTGATTACTTCTTGCTTTTCCAATCTTGATGCTATCATTGAGATTCAACAGTTAGAGGATTATTTCCTTCTAGCTTTACTATATACGTATTTGTTTTACTCCATGTAGTTCAGCAGGCTGATTGGTTTTGGCTAAGGAATAAAGAACGGCAATTGGTGAACAGATGGTTCTAAATAAACTGCACAAAAATATAGATAAAACTTCCAGACCAAAATCGTGACCTCAGAACGGCTAGAGTAAACACACGCTGGTCACTGTTTCATATCGTTTTCAAGATGTCCGAGTTCAGACCTTGGTCACGGAAATATAAATCTTACATAATCTAAAGTAATTTTTTTTTTTTGTTGTGAAAGGTCACTTGGCATTGATTCAGTTTGAGGATGGGCAGCGTTTTATTGCTTGCAATCTGTGTGTACGTCTACAGTCTAAATAATGGTGAAGTCCGTAAGTTGTGACGGTTAAAGCAGTATGGTGTCGTTCTGTCTTGTGAATCGTAATCCATTTATAAATTTCAGGTTGACCTTAAACACCGCTGAAGTATAAAAAACAGGAATTTCAACTACTTATACACACGCACGCATTTCCCTCCATTAAACTTTAGTATTTATCCTATATGCATTTTGTTATTGTATTCTCAAATAATTTGCAACGAATGTGTTGACACACTTAATATTAGCACATTGATTTTTTATTCCTTTATATCAAGTGATATTCTGTAGGAAAACAGTGCAATGGAAACTTGTATATTATTGCAACTTAGAAGACATGATATGTAACCAACTTAGAAGACATGATATGTAACCAACTTAGAAGACAAGATAGGGTCAGGAATAGAATAGAATAGGATCAAGAAGAGATACGGAATAGAATGGGAATTAATGTGATCATAATGGAATCAACATACATGAAGAGGTTAAGAAAGTACAGTGGCGGCTGGTGGTTGAAAAATTTGGGGGTTGCAGATGGGTTGGATGGAATAAAATAGTATTATTCTCTGAATAGAAAATGTCCAAGTCTCTCCTCTCCTCCAAACAATACACAAGGAAAGCCAAGTACTGGAATTTTTAGTGTCACACCCACGTAACCACGAATATTTATTGTATGAATCTTTTTTAAATTTACGATTAAATATTCTCTTATCTGATTTTACACTTTGATTGAAATTTGAAAGGTCTGGTGTAGGCCTACCTACTCTCTTAAATTCAATTTTTCCCTCAATAGGACCTAAAATGAACGCCGTTTTCGTTAAGTTTTTCGACAGAATTCATTGCGTCCTACCAGTTAAATATAATAAATATCTAACACTATGACACCTTAATCCTTTATATGTAATATTTACATTTTACGATGAATTGGATTGACACTAACAACGAACTTACAAATTCCAACCTGGCGCACCACGTGTTATTTACCAACAAACAGACTGATGGCGTCGTGACGTACAAGCGGGGTTTGCAGTCCCTAATCACACCAAGCGAGCCTATACCGCTGTAATAGGAACAACCAAGTCTAGCCAGCCAGAGCACTACTCCATTGTATTTCCCCATATACAAAGCGCGTCACAATTGGTGCATACATCGCGGCAAGAGCGTATACGATTTTTAGTATTCCTCTGCGCTTTTCATTCCGCAGATGATTAATTACGACGATTTAGTTTCAAAAGACTATTACTAATTATTAGTTATTGTTTTATTCATAATTCTATAATTTAAAATACAATTCGGGAATTATTGGCGGTTGTAAGCACGGCCCGCCACTGCTGAAAGTATAGGTATGCAGAGGAAATGAAGTGACAATTTTTTCTCATAACCATATCAAATCATTAAGGTAGAAAAGTTTTTTTTAATTTTATAAACGTTTTGTTTAAGTTGACATCATATGTCTCTCTCATTTTACTACGAAGCTTCGTTAAAGGCTCGGTGTAGCTAATGAAGGGGCGAAGTCCTTAAGTGTTAGCAGCACTTGGAGAGACTCCGAGACTCCTCCTACGACTGTAAGAATCAGAACTCTCACATGGGTATTTTCAAGGCGATTGTATGGGAGTGCTCCTTATGGCCTTATGGTCTGTACACTTTGCTATGGTATGAACTGTGTTGGGGTGAGGATCTCAGCAAGTGAAGACCTGAGCATGTGTAGGGGGAGGGGGTGCTCAGCAGTCATGTTTGGTATTTTCCATTTTCCAGACTTTGCAAGTTACAGTGAAGATACTCCTGGCCCGCCAAGTCGAGCAGTATTGGTGTCTCCAGCATGACTTCCTTCATTCCTTGACTGCTTCTCGGTCGTCGGTCCATGCCAGCTCGCGGTCACCTCCAAGAGACTCCACTCCGTTGAAGGACAACGAACGGCGGCTAGGACTGTCATTGAGGTTAGTTTGTAGGTCGTTTTCTGCGTTATACAGTTGTAGGCTAGGTTGGTTTCTTCCTTCAGAAAGAGTCTGCGGCACGGAAGAAAGAGGGTCACTGACAATTTTGAAACGAACTCTTTCACAGAGGAAGACATGTCCTGACGAGGAAGACAAATGATAACGAGGTGGTAAGAAAGATCATGACCGAGACTGGGCTATATGTGCAGTAGTCCCCTCCTTCAGGCAACACATTAGTGTTCTCAACAATAGTTCTTACAGTATAGTTACATACATACCCTAATATAACAAACAATAACATGTTCCCATAACTAGAACGGATGATGTTATTAAGCCGTACATTATAATAACTCTGTTATCTTATGTTTAACTAGTTTTCCAAACATCCAGCAATTTGTCACTGTCATCTTCGCTAAATTAATCTCATTTTTACGAATTTACGTTGACTGTCTGACAATACATGTTTGACAATTTTTTGTTGTAATTCGAATTTAATTTTTGGTTTCTCAGCAGTTCTCCGCTGCTACTGATTTCTCCTAATCACTATCTTGTATATCTCATATGTTATTCTCGTTGCCACCTGTCTCCGCATTCTGTTTACGTAGATGCATACATGCATACTGTTATGCATCAGAACTTCACTGGCCTTGCACTGATAGATGTAGATTGCATCTTCCCTTTCATTGAACTGACTCGTCGTTTCAATTGTTTTTCAAATTTACTTGCGCTATTTGTGGCATATGTAAATAGGTTTCGATACAAAAGAATGTGACTGTCGTTTCACAGTATCGAAAATTGAAGTGATTTCATTCCGTGATAGTTCAATATACGGATGTCAGCGATTCCCAAAATGTGGGGTGCGAACTACAGACGGCTGTGAAGTAATATGCATTTTAAATAATATTTGAAAATTTGGACTTGTAATTGAATAGTTACTCTAGTTTAAGTAAGTAAATTTTACTTGAATAATTTACTTTAATTAATTAAATTTGAATTATGAAGACATTTGAAACGGTTTAAATGAATTTTAAAACTTATGTCTGGCCTCCACATTACAGACATACCGTCAGTCTATAATCCATAGATTATATCTATACTCGCCATACAGATAATCCACTACTCAATAGTCTGGGCTTTATAACAAACTAGTATATAAGCAGTATCGCAGGCTGTTGTAAGACTGTTCACTGAATCAATCCTTTTTAAAGTCAAGAATGTTTAATCCCTGTGAATAGTTCAGAACAAGTATGTTAGCTGACATAAAAGGAATTTCAGCTCTACTATCTAGGGTGAAAAGTGTTTGAGTAATTTTTAATTATTTATTTGCTATTAACAACATGTTTAATAACTAAATTTAATAAATTTTAATATCAAGTACGCTGCCTTCTACATCAGGAGAGCTCTGTCAGAATTGCGGAGGGATCCGGAATGGCTTTCGAAATTACAGGCAAAATATTGAACGTAAATAGGAGAAAAATCGTGATGCGACAAATAGAGATCTAGTTAGGGGAAATAAAACGTTATTAATTAATACATAGTAAGAGGGCAAAATTAAGAATGTATAAAACAGCAAAACATCGGTGATCGTAGATGTTTATGTTTATAGCAAAACATCATCAGCAGATGAAGAACACTTAAAAATATTAGAGAGAAAAATAATTAGCAGAATATATTCAGACGAAATGAATTAACGAAGAATTCTATGGAAGGTTTTATTTCACGAACATGAGACGAGTGAAATATTGAAATAAAAATATGAAGTTAAAGCAATAGGAATAAGAAGATTTAGAGTTTATGGGCATAATTAGAATTATTGTTAAACTTATGTAGATTCAGTAGATTAATTGATAAAAAAGACAAAGATTATGATGTGGAAACCACAAGAAAACAGACCAAGATTTACATCAAAATAAGATGAAAAGGTCAAGTCATTTAGCCTTAGAAGGTTAATTTGGGAATACTGAGGTAGAGAGAAAATATTTATGGTAACAGAAGAATGGCGGAGGATAATAGACAAAGTACAGATACATGGCAGTCCGTAAGTATACGATGAATCGTGGAGTGATACACCGCTGCCATGATAAGTTGAATGAGCCAGAAAACTACCTAGAGGCTCCAGTTTCGCTAGAAATGTATATTACTGCAGAATGGCACAGACTAAATTGACACATCGCTCGGAGTATGTTATAGGACGAGATGTATGGACATTAGTAGCATAACTAACTTACAAATGTCCAAAGTTAGTAAGTTATTTCCGGAAATCATATATTTTGGAAAATCAAATATAAAGGACTTTCATTACGAGATGTAAAAAGAGTGCTCGTATTAAGTAATCCTGGATCTTCAGCCGAAATGTAATGAAGGATCTACAGTCGTTATTTGAGTTATTGCCTCCTTTTGTTTGAGACCTGTCTTTGAAGAAACTGGTCCGTCTTAGAAAAAAGTGTTATTCCGAGAGATTTTTAATTTTGAAAATGAATTAAGAGAGATTAATGAAATAATAGGTCGAAAATCCGAGCTTAATGGAGAAGATGCTGCTGAAGACTTAGATGACAAGAGAGGGTTAGGAATACAGAGTTACGGATAGAATGGGAACTAATGTGGTGGGGTTATTGAACTAATGGAAGAGGTTACACGAAGAGGTTAAGACAGTATGGAGACAACGAGAAGGTATGAAACGAAAGATGGCGGGGCATGTGATGACATGATTGGTCACCTCCAAGTGCAAGGAAATGAGGTAGGTGGGAGGCAACGTGAAAAAAGGAAGTGGAGGAAGCACTGCGGGATAGAATGAGTCTGCAATAACGTATTGGGATTGTCTGGATAAACAAAGGTAAGAAGTAAGATGAATAAGACGGTGTCAACCGTAAAACAGCTCGCTATTATAATAAATGAAAATAAATTTTTGAATTCTTATTTCAACGTTTTTTAAATTAATTTTCTGCAGTCCTGACTTTCTTACATCATCATCATCATCATCATCACCATCTTCAAGGATTAAACCAAGGATGGTATGTTCCGGTTTCAAACAAACAAAGTCTACAGCTGGTCACTCCAGGACTTCCTCGGACGTCCCACACCTCTCATCCCTTCGGCTTATAGTTCCATAGTTGTTAGAATATGCGGCAGTCATCCATTCGGCAAAGATGTTCCCACGAATTGAGTCGATACTGGGCAATCCTGTCGAGTATACTCGTAATACTTTTCTTATATTGAATAAAAATTGTTTAATCTTTGTATTAGTTCTACGTACGTGCGTATTGTTTTGACTGTTATTACTTTACTGTTTGAAACTAGGTAACGGTAAGCGTGCACTTACGAGTATTGTACAATTATGCCACAAATATTGACCGAGACAAGGGGCACGGCTTTTCCGGTATCGTAAAAGGCGGGCGCAGGCGTGTTCCATTTGAAACCCCGCTTCATTGAAAATTTACTCTTGTACTAGATAACAAATAACATTACAGTGTCTTCTGATGACTATTTGCTAGTAGACATTCGTGAAAAGCTATTAATATTAATTAGTTTTGTAATTAATTAATAGTAATAAAGGCTATTTATTTAACTGAAATGTAATCAACGTACTGAAACGTATTAACTGGTTTTGTTTTGATGTTTAATATAAGGTATGGTATGAAAGTTGATTACATTGAAACTGCATTACATTGTATATGCAGCATGTGAACTCTCCGTAGTGGATTACTTGTTACTAATCGTTACACGACAAAATTATCAGTTTGTTTAGATAATTTACGGACTCAGGAATATTTAAAAAATATTTTAAAAGATAAATGTGAACACATCGTAAACCTTAACTAAGTTAATAAAGTTCTTGAAAATTTACAGAATTGTAACAACAAATATTACATAATTACATAAGCTGAAATAATTACCATTACTTGTCCACTTAGCGGTAAGAAACTTATGCAGTTTCCTGTGGCGTAACGTTGTGCAGGAAATGATTGATAATAATGCAAAAAGTCACTGGTATTTGCATAAAAATTCTATTAGCAGTACTATAAATGAATAAATATTTATCATTAGAGGCAATTATTAATAAAATATTAAGACAACAACATAATGGTAATTCAATGATTCGTAATTTTACAAGGCCATATTAATAGAGTAAGATGGTCTACCATTGCACGTTGAATATAAATCGTCATTATTAATTGTTATTTGCTTAAACGTTATGTTATTCTATAATTATCAGGATTTACCTTGAAGTAAGCAATTTTAATTTCAGTGCAAATTTTTTATTTTTACGGTATCTACTAAAGATAATGAATTGGTTTTTGTACCTTTCCAGAGTTTTATTATTCAGGATATTTTTAAAACTTTCAGACTATTTATGAAAATTAAATTTTGTTCCGAGTATACGTGAAAACATTAAAGTGTTGGAAAGTTATAACTCTGACACTTCCCCTCATGTCATCTCTATTATCTTGTGAAAATATATACGATTTTGGAGAAGATTCGCCAAAACGTACTAGGCAGAGATTAGAAGAACGAGGTAATTTTGAGGGAATTGTGGAATAAACAACTTTGCTGAACGCTACACCATAAGGACAGCAAGGTTTTTGGAGCACGATACATTTCTCAAAACAATTTTAGGGTAAGATATTGGGGAAGAGCTGGAGTGATAAGCTGGAGTGTCATACTTGGGGAGTATGATTGGTGAGATGGGGTGTAGCGACAAGGGTTTGTTTTTTGGGATAAGTAAGTGAGCGTTCCGATCATATTTCTCTGCATTAATGCTAATTCCCAACAAAGCATTCCGAAAGAAAACCTTCACACCGGGATTTTCGTGGTCGCCTTTCCAGGATTTCTATTCTGAGAATTTGTTAGGTATTTTGGTGCCCGAAATACTTTTAAAATGGCGACACCAACCAAGACGTGTATTTCTAAGTTTCCTAAGTTTTCTATATTGTTTTCTTTATTTCCTTCAATTCTGTGATACATTACTTCACGATTCCTTGTCACTATCCAACATGATTTTCTCAACACCCATCTCAAGAAGACCAGCAATTCTTGTCTTATCCTTCTTTGTTACTTACCATGCTTTCAGGTCATATATAACGTTCTTAACACTACCTCACAAATATTCAGTTTTCTCTGTTTCGATATACTTGTACTTCACTATATCCTGAGGGATTTTCTCCCATGTCGGTTTCCTATTTCTATTGAGTCACTCTCTTAAATCATGTTTAAGTATTTATACTTCTCGCAACCTCATGCTTTCGATTGGCCTCTAATTCCAAGTCATCTGCTGTTCTCATACGTGGCTATTTTTTTTATTAATATTCATTGACGTCCCCCCATTTTTCTTAATGCGGTGAAATTTTACGTGCTATGTAGGGAAAATGAAGACCCGTGCTATGAAAACTTTCCCTTGCTTCATAATGTCTAAAAACCACATGTCACACAAATAAAATAATTGTAACTGAATTAAACAAACCGGCCATCATTATTCTATTGTCAACTAACATTTTCAATTAATCTTCTTAACAATAAAGAAATAGCGTAATTTAAATAAGACATTTGGATTTTGCATAATTGTCGCGTATAAAATTACATGAATTTTACATTTATGCAGGTCACGTAAAGCGTCACGAAAACGTGTATATTTGCATTTACATTAAAAAAAAGATTTGTTGAGCTTATAAAAAGGTATAATCACTTCACACTTTATGACTGTAATATGTAAGAATGGACAAATAACTGACTTTTAAAAATTAAAAGTCAGTGACAAATAATTAAACTTATTTAAAGTCGATTATTGAAACACTGAAACACTAAAGATGATCAGGTTATTATTAATTTTATATTCATGTTAAATGTTATACGTAGGTTACGTATGATCGCATCGTCCGGCTTAACGCCTGCAGGGAATTGAAATTAGATAATGATAAGAAAGTCGTGGACCCAACTACAGCTGTTAACTGAGAACTGGCTGTCGGAAATACAGATGTCAGATATGAGTTCTGTGGCATAATATACAAGACACGGCTTAGACACTTGTCTGTACTGTTTTTGAGTATCTGACCATCTGTTCTTAGTTCTTCCTACATTTCATTTTGAGAGCACGTTTAGCCAATATTTTCTTACCAATCCCTTCTACGTTTTTTCATTTTTACCTTTGATCTTTTTATTTTTTCATCGATATTGTACATATTTAGTTCGTCGTTAGTTCGTCAATTTCCAATTGTGCGAGTTGTGCATTCTTTCACACCTCCTAAGAACATAATCCCAAAAGGTTGTACAGTATTTTGTTTTCAGCATTGTGGCCTATAAGCCGTGTCTCACGGTATACAATAAACCAAAGGCAGCTACCGTTTTGAAAAATTTAAATGTATTAACTGACCGTACTTTGTTCTATTGACGGTTCCTCAACAATATCATTCGATATTTACGTATTTTACAACGTTTATCCCCCTCTCTGTCTGAACTGATTATTCGAGCAATTAAAAGATTTACTTGATCCACTGGCTGATTGTTAAACATTTTTACGATCTAAATGGTTCATCTCCTTTGAAGCCCATAATCTTATACTTATTTGTAGATATTTTTATTTTAGCCCACATTTTCATATATTTAATCGAATCAACGGTAACGAATATTATTATCACTAATGTATTCTTTGTTAACGGTCTCTGTTGTGTCATATCATTAAGACTTGCTGAAGTACCAGTCGCTCCACTCGCTTTTTGATGTCTCTACCTTTTTTAAGTTTAACAGGTAACAGTGACAACTTTGGAGCAAGTGTTATTCGATGTAAACAAAAATCGTATCCAATGATTATTTACGGGTGGACTTAACCGAGCTTCGTGCTGGTCCGCATGTGGCACGTAGGCCTACACAGACATATATTTAGTGGTCAGATGACCATTAAACATGTGTATTCCGGTGAAAATACCTTCTGGTCGAATTTACTGAGCCTATACTGTTTGCTTCGCAAGGTAACGAATCTTCTGAGTACTCGTGAGTAAGTTTCTAATCGTATTTTAGTGGTATACGGACTTAATATATATAGTGGACTCTTAATATATTATTCACGCGGCCAAGAGCTTACCAGTCGGAGCTTTTATTAAAATAATGTATTGTTATTAAAGGCGCACTAATCAGATTGTTGGCTAATAGAGTTACATCGACACATGCAGTCCAAGTTGACGCACCATCGCGTCGCACAATTAGTATTCATCAAATACGAATTATCTCCTTCAATGAAGCTTACCAGTCGCGTTGCCTTTTGCTAGATTTTGTTACCTTTGTAAATGACATGCAGAAACATGCCAACTAATTAGCCACATCGCCGGAGCTAAGAAGTCATTTACGACTGATAATGGATGCGTCGATTGTCGACGTTAACAGTTAACGAGAGGTACTAACACTTCCTGTACTAATACTTCCTGTACTAATACTTCCTATACTAATACTTCCGGTAGTAATACTTCCTGTAGTAATACTCCCTGTAGTAATACCTCCTGTAGTAATACCTCCTGTATTAATGCTTCTTGTATACTATAGTACGAGAACCGCAGACGAGCTCTGTAACCGCTACGCCAGTCTCAGCCAAAACCAAAATAATACCTCAAATTAGTTGATACTGGTTCGACCTATTTTTTAAGGAAATTTTACGAAGCAGAGAAATTAACAAAAATAGACTGTATGATTTGATTCTTAAATTAAGCGAAACCGTTTTTTGAAAATACTGCACTACAGTGTTCTTAAAACAATGGTAGTAATACTTCAAAATTAAGATATTTAATTTAATAACAAATTATTATTCTAATAACAAAAAGAGTCAATAGAGAAGAAAAGGATACGTTACAACAATTTCGGCTTTACAACAATTACTCCAAAGCCAAAATAAATCTAGTCTACAATAAATAATGATACCACAAAATGTTAAATGAATATTAATATGAATGCTTGTATTTATATATTATGCACGCATTTCGTTGCATTATAGTGAATTATATTTTGATCATAGAAGGCTAAACGTTCATTAACTAAACGAGACATCCACAGACTGCAGAAACCAGCATGTTAACACTAACGCCTGTTCCGATCTGTGTTCCGAGCTTTGCCTACATCTGGTACATACTCGTTTAATAACACTGAGCCAGATATTTCGCTAACCCATGGCAGCATTTGAGCTGCAGTGTGCGCGGCTCCAGATACTTCCTTTCCACTCTTGATCAGCTGTAAACAAATCATTTCATGAAGTGAACGTAACGTTGTCCTGTCTCACTGTCAGTAATAAATTTGTTAATGAAGTTATTTAAGCTAAATGTATTATTTTTTAAGATAATGTTTTCACAGCACAAATGAAATTAATAAAAAGCAACGAGCCTTGGAGTTTTGGAACGTATTATTATTGAGAGAGGGTAGCGAGTTCTCAGTTTTAATTCGACCGTTCGACATCTGTCTATCTGTCTACCTGTTTGGGATTGTAAAATTGAAAGAATCTTAATTTTAAAATTTGTATAATTTTGTACTGTTAATTTAGTTCAACCAATAATTTTACCTTCCAGCCGCCACTGTTTCGTACTATAATATTGGAAACGTAGTAACATGTGGGTAGAAATGTGGACTCTCAAGAAAAAAGAAGGAATGAACCCAGAACTATGGGAATTAGATTCTATGAGAGGCCTACGAGTTAAAAGGAAAAAACAGACCTCTGTATCCGGTGAGGAACCGAAGTGACATAGTCGTAATCATTATATTAGATGAATGGAATTTAAAGTGCTATAGCAACGTTAAAGTCAGACAGTAGATGACAAAAAAAAGATATTTGAATAAGACTAAAAAAAAAAAAACTAAAGAAGGAAGACCCCTGTTTGAGATATATATACTGCCAAAGCAATGGACGAGAGAGGTTAACAGAAAACGATTGAGCGGAGGTAAATATTGGCCTCTGAGGAAAAAGGCCAAAGAAGAAGAGTCATAATTCAAAGGTTTCACTGTCTGATTGTTCCACTATAGCAAATTCTGGATGCACACAGCCACATAATTACGTAAGAACGCTCTCATGTTCACTCTCTCGCATACCATACGGAATTTTATAAATACCTAGTGCTCACGGGGCCATGAAAAATAGAATTTATAATTCGTAGCCGAATATAACATTTCTCATCTGAATTTCATGTACAACAAGAGAAAGTTACATGTGCACTCTTCTGAGTCGTTAGCAGCGAGGACTTTCAGACGTGTGATATGTGATATTCAAGACAAATTTTATAGAACGATGCAAAACACGTATAGAAGAAGGGGGAATACACATTGAAGAAACGGCTTTTGTAACTTCTGGTAACAACTTGTAAACCAGTTAACAAGCTGTGGTTACTCAGAGAATCTGTGTTTAAGCTACACATTATTTCACGGAGTGTAGTGTCTTCAGTGTTCGTTGTCTCCATCCCCCGCTCCTTCTGTTGCTGTAGAAAGTATTTAAGCACGAAACGTCTGAGAATTTGATTCATATTTTCCGAGTTGATTTCTGTGAATAGTGCGCTGTGAGTTTAGAGTTTACAATGTGTGCACTTCGCTCACTTACCGGTAAACAAGATTCTGCAAGGTAAGTCGCCTTATTTAAGTAAGCCTGCTTACGGATGAAGTATTTTTATTTTATTTCGCAGCTGTTTAGTTCAGCTTTAGTAACTTGTGTCCTATTACGCGGTTGTTAACACATTAAGTTACAAGCCTGTAGAGATGTTAATTCCGTATATTTTAAACTTTAACACGGAGGTAATGCTCATAGAAATCAAACGCAAATACAAATCAGATTTCAGATATTGAATTTTTCTCTTTCCATGTAATATTACACGAGACGGAGGTATTATTAATAAACGAGGGATGAGAGTTCTCAGTTTTAACTAGACCGTTTGACGTTTGTCTATCTGTCTGTCTGTTTGGGTATGTCTCAATGACTTTTGACTACACCGACCGGTTTTTTAAAACTTTTACCGTATACATTACCTCCAACGTTTACTTTTACCCCCAAACATACCATCATTTATTTTTGTGATTGGTCCACCCATAAATAGGGAACAATAGCAAAAATGTGAGGGGTAAAGTTAAAAAAAAAATAGCAAAAATCTGTGTGGCCTATCAAATAAAGAAACTTTTAACCTAAATGTGAATACAGTGCTCAATTTTGGAAATTTTAAAATTTGTGGGCACCAGAACCCCAAGAAAAGTTTAATAATTTAAAAAATTATAATAATCCATGTAAAAGGAATGTACCAGACTAAAAGGAATGTTACCTCAAATCCGAAAATATTTTTAAACTTTAGGAGCGCTACGGGGCAGAAATGGAAGTGAACATTTCAAGAAACTTGTAAAGTCTATACAAGGCATAAAATTATGAGGAATTTTGTTCATAATACAAACTTGGTAACCCTAATGTTTTAATAAAATTAATGTTTGCTTATGACTGTCAGCTACGTTTGCAAAAAAAAACTTTACATATTGTTATCAGTTAAAAAATATTGTTCTATTTGCTAAAAGAATTATATATAGGGCTTTACATGTCTATAAAAACATACGTAAACTTAAAAGTTTAGTTTACGTAAATTGTTTGTCTAGATATTATGGTTATAAATTTAAATAAAAACCCAGTTAAGTAGTTCGGAATTTTTAGTGTTCATTGTATGTATGTCTGTTTTACAATTGTTATTTTACTGAAAAAAAAAGAATAGTCGGGATTTTCATAAATTTTCTACTAACTGAAAACTTGTTTAATGTTGAGATTTACCTAATAATATATGAGGTTCGTTCAAAATAATGAGTTCTGCAGCTCAGGGAGCTTACTATTAAAAAGCTCGGGAAACGGACGTGCGTAAGTAGGCAGCGCGATCGCTGAAGAATGTTTGTACGATTCACTCAATAATTTGGAAACCAATAAAGACAAAACATTAGGAGTTAGATTAAAATTAAATTTGAACCTTTCTGCACAATTCACATGCTTAATGTATTAATCTATCTTCAATAGTGATAAAGTTTTTCGCAGGCTACTTTTTATGCCTCACGACTGAAAAAAATTACAATTTGATATGAATTTTTATTTTTTTATTACAAAGATATTATTAAATTTAAATGGCATGTACAGGCATGTGCGACGGATTATTTTTTATAAACAGCATTAAAAGCACAGTAGATTGTCAGGAAATAATAGCATCATTAATAAATCCACTTCATTCCAATATCATATAAGTTATCTCGACTACTTATTTTATGCGACACGTATACATCTCAATATATACTGTATAGGCCTATATACATGAGATTAGGTACCTGTATAGGTGTAGGCATATATACGCATATACACTTTTCTATCATTCATTTTTTAATTACACTCGTTTCCTCCATCTGTTTTACATATACATAATATCGCCCTCTTCATTATGTCTATTATGTATCTTCTGATATACTGTTATTACTCTTTCGTATTTATTTTATATGAAATATTCAATTTATTATTATTAAGTTTCTTATTAACCGCTAATAGTTAACGGTTATAATAACGTGTGAAGGAGGGTGACTGCATACTGGGTAAGGTGTAGGGGTTGCTTTGCTGCTGTGGGCAAAAATAAAGTCTGTCCGTCTCTCGCAATGTAATGGCAAACCGGCCAATGGTGTTGTCTAGAACATACTGCCTGCGCGCAGGATATAGGCGTTAAATTAGCACATATATTCTGCTGCCAAACAGAAAACGGCTGGAATGCGACATCAGTGTTCAAACTGTATTCCAAACAGTGCTTAAAATTGTTATACCCAACAATCCCAAATCATTATATTCTTACATTAAAATTTAATAAATAAGTTCTTATAATAAATAAATTTAAACTAATGGTCTCACATTTAAAAAATGTTATTCACGACAAACGAACTAACAATTATTTTAAAGTAACCATAAATGCAAGTTCAGTCCTTACATATATTTTTCTATAAAAGTCAGTCTCAGGGCTGTTTTATAGTTAATTTGGTCTTGTTACGATTCGATTCACATACTTTTATTATGTTATTTGTTTTTTTACTTAGTAATTATTACTAAATATTTAATAATTAAATAATTATTACTAATTACTACTTACTAGTAATTAAAAAATTAAAATCTGAAGATTTTTTTACAAATGTAACGTTGAGATATTACAGTACTCTCTTAAGATTTAAAAATAACTTAATAAGTGATTGAATTCACCCTACAGCTCAAATCTATATCTTATCGAATACAAGGGTAATTCATTTATGTTACTGAACAGATTCTTTATATTTTTAAATCGTCTCAAAAATGGGTAGAAAACACATATGCATAAAGAATTCAACATATCCAACCTTGGATCTTTTCATATAAAATAATATGCAATCTTGACGTCCTTTTGTAACAGCTCTCACCAGTGTCAAAGTATGTTTCATTTAATGTTTCACATTATCAGTTTACTTTACTTCCAGCACATAAACTAAAACCATACTTTTTACTTTTATCCTTAAGGAACATGGAAGTAAAATTGCTGGATATATATTAATAAAGATCGGATAACGGAAAAACTACACTGATGTTAAACCAGGTTTAGGAGGCAAATAATAACAAAAACAAAAATAATAACGAGATAATTTCTTAAATTGATTACTTTTCTTCTCCTGCTGCTACTGCTTTTTGCTGGCAACTTCTTCTGCTGCTTACTTCTTGTCAAACGCTTGTCGTGCAGTCTAATTCACTTTTATTAGGCCTACATTATATACTCACTTCATAAGTTTGAGTGTAAAATTTTAAACCTCTAATTATATTTTAGTACATGAACAGTTAATATTACACATGAGTTCACTTAAATATTACACAATACATACATTTATTTACATAACACAGTCAGTACTACACTATTCGAAGACAACAACTTGTATGTAAGAGCCGCAATTAAAATCTAGAGTTGAAAGGGTTTTCTTAAATTATCAAACTGTAACAAACTTTCATTGTATAGCACATATTACGTTGTGTGAATGCTTAACTGAAACAATTAAAAATTCTATTTATTTTCTGTATTTTTATGTACAACACTGACTTTTAACGTATTTTTTAATATCAAAAAGTTATACTATAAGAGATGGCATATAAAGTAACATCAACTACTGTAGTAAACATTTTCTAACACTCTGAGACTCTGCCATTTCCTTTTTCTCGTACTGCGTATGTTTCATTTGCACTTGTCGCTTTCCAGTTACACATACTTGCACACCAAATCTCTTTATATATTACTTCGTGTCATTTAAGTGGTAATGTTTTATTCTTTCGTATCTGTAATCAATTCCGTTTTCTTAAAATGTACCACTGAGAACTTTGTATTCTTTTGTGTTTCCATTCAGTTTGTGACAATTTGTGCTTACATGGTCATATGTGATCGGTTTTGTCAACTGCTTGAAACTGTAGACTAATTCTGTCAAATTGCCTGGAAGCTACCAATTCATACTGACGAACGTAATCTATACTCACCATCTACACTTTAATTTATAACCATTGGCACGTTTCTATTCATGATCTATATGTTGGATATTTATTCTTTCAAAAATCCGTTAAGATGCAATCTGTATTACAGTTAAGGAAGTGCCAATTGATTTTAAAGGAGAAATAAAACGTAAAAAAGGTTTCTGACTTGACGGCGTAAAATGAGAAAATATTTGTTTAAGAAGTTACGTGGGTAAATATAGGAGAAACTACGTTTACCAAATATTATAGACTCGCAGTTTACATAGCGTTAAATGTTATGTAATGGTAAAAAGATGTACTCGAGTTTCACACACCGATCAGTTAGCCGTTAACTGACGTCGTGATTCCACGTTAAATCTTGTATGTTTGTGACAACATAATATACGGCTATACAGAGGTAGTATACGCAGTCTACATAAAACTAATAATAATAGTAATAATATTTTTTTATAGAGGGGGAAAATTCTTTATGAACCGTCAGAGAAGACCGTGCTTCCCCTGATGTGTAGGACTCTCGCCCACTAAAAAATCAATCTCTAATTCAGGCATTCATATCCATCTGGGAACCACTTCAGGATAGAGCCTATTGGCCCTTATCGGGCTCCTTCTAGTTGCTCCTCATCTTCTACTGCCTGTTGTGCGCAAGTAGTGCCTGTCTTTTTTTTTCTAGGAGGACCCACTGAATGACTGCATTGATGCGGTCCCATTCCGCCTTACCACGAAGCATAAGCGCAACTACGCTCTCGCGTGTGAACTCTCCCCGAGCTCCGTTTCCAGTACCAACCTCTGTCTTGCGAATCTGCAGCACTTGAAAAATGTGTGCGAGGCACCTTCATGGGGAGAGTCACTGTATTGGCATACTGGGCTCTGCATCTTTCCCATTCTGTGGAGGTAGGCATTAAAATTGCCGTGGCCACTGAGCAATGGGTCAGATGAATAATAATAATAATAATAATAATACCGGTAATAATACTAAAAATAATAATAATAACAAAGTCGGTGTGAAGACGCAGCTTGCATTTACGAAACATCTTATTTGTTAATAATATAGACAATTCAACACATGTAGCGTAACAATTAAATTGATTTTTGTATTCATATGAGCCAATGGTCCCGGAGTAAGTGGTAAGTGGTTGATCATTCAAGGATGAGGTTAGTAATGGCTGACAGATACAGTAATTAGGCGGTTGCCAACAGTATAAAAAAAGCAAGTTCAGGAAACGGTTAAGTAATCCTGTATGAACAGAAGAAAATAAGGGAATGTTTAAACTAACATAAATAAGTGGGCATACTATTAATTTTAGTTGTTAACATAAAATAAATATATTGTCGAATCAGATTTACATTGCTTTTTATATTCCTAACATTTTTTCAGCGCCTGTATGCGTGTTGTATATTTTTAACTTACTATGAATATGTGATAATGTAAATATACAGAGTAAATATACATATGCAAACGTTTTTAAAAGAGGAGGTACTATTTGCAGACAAGTAATGTCAAGGGTTACGAATCGCTAATCAAAGCCATATTCTTTAACAATTCAAGCACAGATATAATTATTTAAATAATGGAAATGTGAAATATTAATAGACCTTTAAAGTATGAGGACGACGCTGAAAGACGTAATGTGTATTTGGACTTTTTAATACGCGACAACATAAAAAAGCCATTAAGATGTATCCTATAGATTGTATTTGAATCAGAAAACGTTGCTCTCGTGTGAGACGACAGTGTCGTGTCAAGGTTATTCAGTTATTGAAACAGTCCAGTTACTAACTTAAATCAGTTTTTTTTTTCATTATAATGAATTGCACGCAGATGGTCAGTACCCTTGCCTTACTGGAAAAAATCCTTAAACATTTTTTCAACCTTCAGAACGTCTCAGCCTTCGGAGCTCAGTGGCATTACATATATGTGTGAATTTTTTTCAAATAAAATATCTCGGCAATAAATTTTGTCTCGTCGATTCTGTTTAATTGCCTTTTAAAGGATATCTAAGGACACGATGTTTGTATTGCTGTTACATCAAATGAAAATGCACTTCATTGACATTAATATTAAATTTAGGTCAAGATAAAGTTTATAATGGTTAAGAATAAAGTTCAAAGTACTTAAAGTTGTTACATACGTTATAACACTTTAACAGTATTTGCTTTTATATTAAGGATTTTCTTCCTTCACGTATTACCGGCACATGTAACGCATGTGTTCGTATACTATACAACTTTGTTAACGGAAGCTCTTTACAAATTGTCCTCTTCTTTTTTCTCTTTCTTCAGCTTCAACCTGTGTGGAAGAGAATTCTAACTGTGGACATTACTTGTAATTCTTTTCCACGGTTGTTTCTATCTCTTGTTAAAAACTGTTAATTCGCAATTATCTTGTTAGTTTTATATTATCCCTCCCTCTATCGTATTAATGTTATTCTATTCTGTTACCCCCTCTATGTCTTTATTCTATCTTTCACGCCGCTTATAACTGAAGTCGTCAACATGGACGTCCACCTAAGGTTCGTTTTCCATTTTCAGTTGCCTTTATATTGATTACTTAAGTTTCCCACTCATTATATTACAATGTATATAGATATTAAGAATCACAAGTTAAAGCAGTATGTATTTGTTTAAAAGTTAATTAGATTCTATTCCTTGGGCTGTTTATATATTAAACAGATTCAAGACAAAAAGGGCTTTTTAAGGACGAAAAATCTTTACCATCAAATATTGGCGTAGGAATTAGAAGTAAATTCCTGTGATTAGAGAATCGCACTGTACGGAAGCGGAACTGGAGAATAGGTAAAGCCGAAAAGCCGTTCAATAGAGACATTTGAAGTATGGTGTTAGAGGATAATATTACAAATAAAATAACAAATGACAAAGTAACAAATGAACGTGTTCTGAAAATAATAGGATAACGGAGACATTTGCGGATAAGCATAAAGCGAGGACGAAACAGGTGGTTTGGGCACTGGTTGAGACATCCAGGATAAATGGGAATGGAAAGAACTGGAAGGGAAAGCAGATTGTTGAGGATATGAGAGTCACAGACATTCGGAGATGACGTTATCGACTTAGGATGACAGCAAACTCAGCAAGACAGATGACAAAGATATAGACCTACAAAATATTATATCTTTATAGTCGAGAAGTGCACGTATCATGGAGCAAACCGAAAGATTAGTTGTAATTTCTTACATGTTGCAAGCGACGTTCACTTACATGCCACAAGATATGACGCGCTTAACTTAGGAATATCAATTTAACGATTATATGTTATATTTATTTAGTATCTCACTGTTAAGGTTCAAAGGAAGAGCGGGCAGGCGTACAGCAGCAGCAGGACTGCGAATTGTGTGGTTACTGTATTGAATCAGTACATCTGATCAGTTATAGATGAAGGGAGATTAGTTATAGAAATACGAAGTGCAAGAGGAGAGGAGAAGAACGGCAACTTTTCATGCTTTGCGCAAACTTGAAGAAGAAATTAACAATCTTCACAACTAGGCTCAGAATTTATAAAATCTTTAACAGACCAGAAATGACATATAAGGCAGCCAGCACAGCCACATAACAATCTATAAGGAAGATTTTAAAAGAAAACACTCGATATGAATATAGTTCCGAAGTGTGATAATAGAGTGTGCAGATGAAAAAAAAACAATTTTTTATTGGTCTTTATGCGATCCTGTTTATAAAGTTACTAAGATCTTACCTTACCTCTCACATTAGGTTACACAGATTGATGTCTTCCCCTTGTCAGGGTCATGTCTTGAGATTGGCTGAAAGCAGTGTTGTGAAGAAGCTGTGCAATGGCACATCAGGACTTAGATGAAGGTACAAGGGCCTACAAAGACATAGTGTTCTGGGCAACTAAAGATAAGTATTACTCGCCCATAGGGCATTGATAAATGGAAGGCGGAAGAGGCCTACATGCCCTTATATATCAATGAAAAAGAAGAAGAAACAAAAGTGATCTTAATAGAAACATTTTATGTATATACAAATTTACATCTCTTCTTTTCAAGTAACCCTTCCAATTCTTATTCGAGTTTCTTGCAGTAGTTATGTTATTATTCAATAATAGATAACTTCTGCAAGTGTATTTTAATTTTTATCAGTATACAAGTATACAAAAATCTAACGCACGTTTCACCGAATAAAGCTGTATTATCAGAGATTTCAATGTGAATAGTTTCAGTTCAATAAACAAATTCATACTGAAACCTGTGATGATACAGACTTGTGCTGTGAAACGCGCGTCAGGGTTTTATACGTATGTACTGCTAAACGCGCGTCAGGGCTTTATACGTATGTACTGCTAAACGCGCGTCAGGGTTTTATACGTATGTACTGCTAAACGCGCGTCAGGGCTTTATACGTATGTACTGCTAAACGCGCGTCAGGGTTTTATACGTATGTACTGCTAAACGCGCGTCAGGGTTTTATAGGTATGTACTGCTAAACATTTGGAGAAGTAACAAATCTGCATATACTATAGTCCTATATGGGCATCACTCTACGGGTCGGTGGCCTGGGTTATGGGTAGACAATAGTTTAAATATATTATGCAACAGTACACTTTTAAATTTATGCTCTTTTTACTTACGAAAATTGGACATTAATAAAGTGTACAGGTATCAGCACATGGTACATATAACTGACGTTTATATGATTTCAATACAGATTCTCCATTTATTTCGGTATACTCTACAAATCAGTTGCAAAGCAGACTACATCCAGCTCTAACTGATACCCCTCATCGTTCCGTTCCACTCCGTATTTCGCAAGCGCGGGCAGCAGAAAATGACGCGAAGCAACACCGTGTTTGTACCGTTGCCCAGCAATACTGAAGTTTAGCAAGTCTTTTCTTCGTCCTTCACGTTGTTAGCGTCTTGTTGCTGCTTCTTCGAAAATTGTTCGTATTTCTTTACTGACATTTCCACACACTTCTTGTTTCGACTGATGCGTTAGTACAACGTACTCTCAAGGATTGTTTACTGTTCATCTCTGTAAAGTATCATTTTATCAATATGCTCTACAGCAGTCATAGGCAACCTCTGAATTTATGGGGGGGGGGCATATATATACCTGAGGACCAGTTCGATGGGCGCACCCCTCCCCATCCCATCAATGAAAAATATAAAGGTGCGGAGTTCAATAGCCGGACATTACAATACGTTTATAATACCCTTGGGATTATACGTATTTAGCGACATGGAACACCGAATCAAAAAAAGCTTTGCAGTATTTTTCATATAAATTTGTGAAAACTTTTCGCATTAGGAGTAGGGCATTGACAATCTGTCATCATTCCACGCACGGTAAAACTATCAAAGCTTTAAAAAAAAAAAATGGGCGAAGACTTAGCGCGGTTAGGTGAATGGCTTGTACTATTTTCTATTTTATAATACAGGAGGCCTACTTCGAAGCAGGTAAGGTACAATGCAGGTATGATCTTTCGTTCAAAAATTGGTTGCGGGCGCAGGGTTGCCGACTGCTGCTCAACAGTGTCATGTTTGCTACAGATTCGCTGCTCTTCTTTCATTGCTCGTTATCTCATTCAGTTTCGTTTTATCTTGAAAAAATATATATTTGCATATATGCTCTCTATAATTCCTTATCCACTGACATTCTTTGTTGTTTCCGTGGATGTCTTTCCCTAAGACTCGATTCCATTGATCATACATTATACAATCAATTATCTGCTTGAAATTCAACTGTGAATTTTTGCGACACTTTTTCACCACATTCTTACAAAGCATGCCACACATCCTACAATACCTCGATTGGATAAAATCAAAAACCTGCTCGATTATGACGAATTTCGCCTTTAAGAAATTTTGTCTGTTAAGGAGTTACTTGACAACACCACCTTACTTGACAACATCAACAGGTTACATACTTGCCGTATTTACGATTTCAAAGGGACTACGCCTATTTACAGTTAGATTCAGGTTGCTTTCGTAACACTTAGAAGACGATTGCATAACTCAACTCTTTTCTATTAAGTATTAAATATTCAACTTGTTTCTCAACAGAAGAAAACAACTTACGCCGCCTTTGTGTGTATCAAAACGTATGTGTAGCCGTCAGGAAACCGCGCCATTGCTTTTCTACTAACAGTAACGGTATGTCTGCTTTGATCTAATTACATATATGCCCATGTACTTGGGCGTGGGCCGGCACGTGCATTGTTTGTTATATTATGCTGTGTTTGTACTGCTTTAATGTCATCTTATCTATTTAAATATATAAAATAAACTGCTTATTTACAGCACCTTTTCTTCCTAGCCTCAAGTACATTCTCAATTTAGACCTTTAAGTTTTGCAAATTGACGAATACGTTTTCTGCACAGGAATTGTAAACATCATAAATAACTTTTGTTAACATACATATTTATGGCTAAGGGGAGAGAAAAAGAAGAAGAAGAAGAAGAAGAAGAAGAAGAAGAAGAAGAAGAAGAAGAAGAAGAAGAAGAAGAAGAAGAAGAAGAGAAGAAGAAGAAGAAGAAGAAGAAGAAGAAGACGACGACGACGACGACGACGACGACGAAGAAGAGAGAGAGACAGACACATAGACAGACAGACGGTGTCAGAGGGGTGGGGCTGAATAGGGACTCACAGCGAATATTATAAATACGACTGTAATTGAAGATCTAACAAGCGTAATCAGCAATGTGGAACTCACTAATTGCGCGTACTCCTATGTAAGCTGTTGATTGTACATTTCGTTACAATGCTAGTATAATTTTTATTTTGTAATATAAACTTATTAAAGGCATATAAGCATTCTTTCATTGTGAAAATGAATTCACTAGATAAAACTCACTTATCGCCAACTGTTCCAAGTAATGAAATTACATACTTAGAAAGTTTCTGAAAGACGTTATCACGAACTTCACCAGGCATATGTAATTATACGTAAATTACATGATGTGTTAGTGTGTAATTCTTGTTAAACAGATAAGGAAATAGCGTTTATAATAGTGTAAACAGTTTTGTTGTTATTAATGTAAAACGGAAACGGAGATTACGAATGACAACTAAAAACCGGTTCGCGGACACATTGGCAACTTTCACACGCGCGCACACACTAGTAAGTTCTAGGATAGTTGCATAGTTCTCACGACCCGCTCGAGTAGGAAACGAAACTTGCACCGCGTTCCTAGACAACCGATCCATCCTACGGTGGACGTTTTTACTTTCCTCGCATAACTCGATATACTGAGCGTTACGTAAAGGTGTGCAGTAGACGTAAACTACAGCACCTTACACATATGTGAACTAGCTGACAATATTATCAATTTCAACAACCTACCTATTTTATCATATTGACAGTAACTTTGTGACACGGCTATAAAAATTGGAGACAAGAGACAACACATTATGATGACGTCATATTTAACTTTAGATGAAGAAGACGCCCGCTTTATGATTCATAAGGTTCATACAGAATAACTTAAATGAAGATAATTGAGAAAAATTAATCATAATTAATTAAGTAAGATAATTAAAGGCAGATGGATAATAAATAAAGGCTTATGATGAGAACACTAAGGGTCCCGAAACATGTTTCAAATAAGGGAAAAATAACATCTTAAGATAAAGTAAATATAAATTTTAAATATATTATATACGGTACATCAAGAAATAGACTGTAGCAAAAAGTGTTTGAAATAAAGAATTATAGATGCTTAAGAGCCATAGCAAATGACGTCGAAATGGAAGCTAGAAATATAATAAAACCACGCAAGTTTGTATTTGGGAACTTAAGCGATGACCAAAAGAAGTAATGGAGACGAAAGCAGGAATATGGGTGCAAGGGGAGAACAGTATAGGCCAACTGTCTTCTGTTATCTGGAGTCAGAATGTAAGGAGAAAGGCCATAGTAGACAGTGTCGCTATTAAACGTCCATAAGTATGAAAGGATTGTACAAGAAAATTCGAAGAAAACAATGGACACGAACTACAGAAGAGAAAGTTGCGAGTTTACATGGTCCGACAAAATTAGTACAGAGACGTTAGACAAGAGTGGAAGTTGGTATGGATGAAACCGAAATGATAGATACATTTTTATGGGCGCATAAAAGAATACCAAAAGAGTGGCCTCCAGAAATACTGTTACCAGCCACCTGCAGAAAGAAAATACGATCGCAACTTTGGTGGCAAGACGAAGTGAAGAAAACGAGGATGACTCGTGTCAAGTGGAAGAAGAAATCTGGAGAATCAGACAGAAATAAAGGTAAGAAACAAAGTAGAAACCACATTACTATATGGATTTAAGAAGAAAACTCGCGACGTACGGAGAAGTGTTCATTGCCACAGGCCACAGACCAACTTATTAGTTACTTCTGTGTTACTCAGTCACACTTGCTACGATTACGATTACAGTACAATTTTAATTATCCGGATCCTGTATTACTATGGAACAATATATATTCTTTCTTAATGGTCATTCTCACATCTTCACCCCTCACTCTCCGAAGCCGTTATGTAATAGACTCACTCGCACTTATTGGAGTCAACGCCCGTTTAACAGTCTGCCCGTGTAAATATAATACATAAGGTGTGTAGTAGAACCGCCCGTAAGTACGTATTGCACTGTAATCAACGCTAAAGACGAATGTTATCGACTTCAACTATTAATACAGAAACGTCTACGAGATTTGGCGGGAAGAAAAAACGTGAACAGAACAATATCTCGGATTTTTCGTTTATGCGTAATTGTTTAGTCGGGATTACAATCAAAACTTTTGTTTACGATTTTATTTTTTAAGCACTGTACTGTTTTTTAAATACTTTTATAATTTATATTCTTCAATACGGTACTGTATTTTACATTAAACAAATTTTAATTTTGATTTCCGATGCTAAAATATCAGAAGAAATTATATTATCTTTTTAACAAATGAATTAAAAACTAAACATTTAAATATACAGATTATTAGTATTCAGACAACTATTAATTTTTATGTTTCCAATTATCGGGCTTTCTTGTTATCCAGATCAATTACGGTTCGAATTGTTCCGGACAATCGAGGTTTTACTGTGTTATGTAACCATGATTGGTAGACAACACCATGCAGTTATGATATAATCGTCATCGTCGTCGTAGTCGTCGTCGTCGTCGTCGTCATCATCATCATCATCATCATCATCATCACATCATCGTCGTCGTCGTCGTCGTCATCATCATTATCATCATCATATCATCGTAATAATAATAATAATAATAATAATAATAATAATAATAATCATCATCATCATCATCACCATCATCAATACAGTAATAATAATAATAATCATTATCATTCTTGGTGCTACAACTCATTGCCTTCTCCGACGGTCCCGATTAGACGCGATGGTCTCCAGTCCCTCAGTACAAACAGTCCGGCATCATTACTCACATTATATTATCAATCCATCGAAGCTTTGACCGGCCTCTCTTTCTTCTTCCATCCAGCTGACATTGTCAAGACTTTCCTCGATGTTTCATCCTCCGTCATCCCCATCAAATGTCCAATGGTCAACCTCAACCTTCATAACTTAAAATATTTTATAATGTCTACATCCGTAAAGAGTACGTATAATTCTTTATTATAACGTATTAGCTACCCCCCCTCCATTCACATACTGGGTATGTGATAGCCGGAAATACCTTTCTTTCAAATGTTAAAAATGCCTTTCATTTACTTTGGTGATGGTCCATGTTTCTGCTTCATATGTCAAGACCGGTCTTATTAAGGTTTAACGGAGGATGCATTTTGTTGATCTTGACATTATTCTACTTCTCATCTGCTTTAACACTTTAAAGTAGCGTCTATTTGCTGCTGAGATTCCGTGATGGATCTCATTTGTAGTATAAATATTTGTTATTGCTATTGAACCCATATATCATATCTAAAATGATCGACTCTTCCAAAGGTGTAAGCAACCATTAATACAAAGGTTATTTTAGGTCTATTATCATAATTTTTATCAGTTGTCGTATACTTATTGTTATTCTCATTTACAACTAAACTCGAATAAAAACTATTATTATTATAATAAACTCGACCTGATAATTTTAATCAGGTCATATTAATAAAAGCCATCATTAATGTTTCTTTAGTGTCTATTTTGTTCGTAAACGGTTATGAAAACTTCAATAAAATATTTTCAAAGTAAAACGATGTTAATAATTATATTAAACAGTAACTAGCAATGTTAAAACACAGTAATGAGACTCATAATTGTCATTCTGATTACATCCATAAGCGCAAATAAATTTTTGCTTGCAAAAATCAGACGGGAAATTGGAATTGTTTTGTTTACGACTGTGTGTGAAGGCTAGTATAATAAACTGGGAAACAAATTAATACCGGAGAGGAGATTACACTCATACGGTTATGGCAATAAATTGCAAGTCGGCAGCTGTAAACAGGTATGTTTTGCTTTTGCTTCAAGAGTGACATAAATCTGCAAGGTGAAAGTAACACTAACAAGGTTAGACTATAAGAAATGCACCACGAGAGATGCGAAATTTTTAATGCGAAAACAAGGTTGTTTGAAGGAAGCATCTCTTTTTGCAATGTTTACGGCTTTCTTACATGAGTGCGCGCGCGCGCGCGCGCGCGTGTGTGTGTTCGCTTACACGCGTTAAAATCGAAGTATTTATCAATTATTATATTGACATTACATATATATATATATATATATATTGCACTGGTTTAATTTTTTATTACAGGTATTGTAATAAAGATCTGTACCTACTGTTATTATATTTTTTTTTTATTTACCAGTACATGTAAAGAAACTCTTTTTCTCAGGGTTAATGATTCTTATGTTATTTTATCGTATTTACGATTATATCTATTAATTTCTTTTCTTTAAACCAACCCAGATTCAGTTAATGGCTAGTACTTTGGTAATTAACCATGTAAAAAATAACTAACGTATTAGTGTAACTTAACCGTCTCTGAATTCTTCTAGCTGCCACGGGTTCACTTCTGGTTGTTGTTTACCTTTCTTCAACAGCAATATTCAGCTTGGCAATCTGTTTCTTCACACGAATCTCTTATTGCTCTTACCGCTGGATACCGCTCTCCAAGATTACTGCAACACCGATGTCTCCTTTGAACACTTAATTATTCGTTAGGGCCATTGAAACTCTTCTCCAGTCCAAGATTATCCTCTTCTGTCGTCGTTCTATTCAGGATCTGGTTATATATTTTTTTTTTATTATTATTTATTTATTCCATATTATAATCAAACTCTGGAATCACTATTCAAAATCCTTTGCTTTATTTTCTTTTCCAAGTTACATTACTTTTATGATGTACAACAGTTATTATAATTTAATATTCTTAATGTGACTCTGATTGAATTAAAAATTAGACTCTATTTACATAATTCCTCTCTTTCATCTTGATAGTATTTGGTATTAAATTAGACTAATACATTTTTTCTTCATCACTCTCCAAAACAATCTCTAACAATTTACAATTTTGCCACATTGATAATTCCCTACCTTCGTTACATCTTTTTATCATATACCTCTTAAAAACTTATATAACTTTTCTACTTCTTATTAAACATATTTATTTTATTTCTAATATTCTTAATTCTAGTTTGTATTTATAATATGATAATTTTCTTACTATTTCCTCTTATTATAATATTCATTTCAAATTTCATATATTCTTTTCATAACATATATCTTTATACTGTTTTATCTCATATAGGCATCTACCTCTATGTTGATGGGTTAGTCAATACAATGTTTTTGTTTACATTTTAAAACATATGTTCCAATTCTAATAAATTTATATATTTTTTCTTTTAAAATTTATTATTTTCCTCTTATGTACTGCGTTGCATTTTAACAGCAGTACATAATACCTTCCCTTATTTCATAATCTCAGATACAACTTGATGTGAGATTTTGAAATAATTAATTTCTTATCACAAACATGGTCGAACATTAATATTGAAAACATATGATTAATTCGCTAATTGTATATCACAAAATTCATTTCATAAATTGGTTTTTTCTTTTATTAACATAACAAGTATGGTTCATCACTATCAAGAATCACCATCTCTTACACACTCATTTATGGCTTAAAATAACATTAATCAAACCAACTGGTTTTACATCAAAAATAATAAGTATAAAATAACAATTGTGCTTAGTTTCATGGCTAAAAAACTCAAAAACATGAATACAAACATTATCTTTTCTTTTAAATCTCACCTTCCCAATCCTGGTCATAAATTTCATGTGTTCTTAATTTCAGAATTATTTTTCTTTTAATTTAAATTATTTTTATTATAATATGGGTATCAGCTTTAATGATGTGATATGCTTTGTAAACCTAATAGCTGTCCATGATAATCAGTATATATTTCCTACATCTCCTATCACTAGTTGATAATGGTCCACAAATTTAATGTCAATAAAACTTGCTCTAATGCTTTCAATGCTTGATGATTTATCCACCTTCCCTCATATCTGACATTGGCTACCTTGACTTTTTTTTTCAAATATCATATATTAACTTAGCACCTAAAACTTGATGTCGATTCTTCATACACTTTGGGCTATTCTATCATTTATTTGGTTACTTTTAATTATATTCCTGTTTTCATGTTGGAACACTTAATTTCTTAAATAAATAATTACCTTATTTTTCTTAATACTTAATTTCTTCTTACTTTTCACACCTTGAGTCATATTGTCATATTTATTTTTTATTTCTTTACCTCGTTATTTGTATCATCCCTAAAATACCAAAATTCCCTAACATTAAATACTACACATGGGTTCGGATTCGGAGGGGCACTCTTGGCTTCCATTACTCCGCCGTTTTCCCTAAATATATCATCTGAGATCAGAGGAACTTCATCTCTGTCCAGGAAAAAATAAAAGTTGCACTATCACAACACAATACATATAATTATTACCTATAAGGTAGCTCCTTCGCTACAAAATTATATTCAAGGGATTGTTACATGATTTCTTTGAGGTCTCTTCACATTTTATTCCATTACTGTTTCACTTCAGGTGTTTTATCACTTCAATTAATATTCTATCACTCACAGGTAACTGGTTAACATAATTCGACATACATGTTGGATTATTTCCACCTTGGTGCTGTCAATCAATGATATTTTAGATTCTATCTTCATCTTCATTGTTATTTATTTATTCACCTTTAATTATGCAGTTAAGTACTGAATTTCATCATTATCGTAGGTTGTATTTGTCTATTCTTTCTTCATCTAACTCATTTCTACCCTTCTTAAATAGTAACTAGTCTTAATTGTTCTTATCATGGTTATTATACTGATTAAAATGGTTATTCAAATAATTATTATGGTTATTAACTGTCTTTCTCTTCTTAATTGATTCAAAATAATTTCTCTTAACTATCCGGTAAGATGTTCTTACGTTTTTTGAATTTGGTGGGTTATTTCATCTTAATTCATAATAACTTTCATATTATGTCGTTTGTATTAATAATTAATCTAATCTTTGTTCAATTAGTTTGCTTTGGTCAATACCCAGAAAATCAGTCTCTTCTTTCCATATTTCTTATATTTAGTTCATCCGTTGTCAAATACTTCATTTACCCTTGTTGTTCGGACTACTACAGTGTCCATAATGATTTCTGTTTTTATTAAATATCTCTCTGTCACCCTGTACTCCCATTCTTTTAATACTACATGTTTATTTGTATCTATGCCTACATCAATCACTTTCCTATTTATTTTATTGAACAGGTATTTTAATGGTATTTGAATTATTGATGACATTATTGACAGTTTGCTACACATTTCTATTTCTGTGATATTCAATTTACCTATAGACTTTCTGACGTTTTTCTCACTATTTTATTGTGATTCCCTTTGAAATATTCTATTAAGTTCCTTCTATTACTTTTAAAATTACTTATTCTTCTGTAGTCAGTACTTATGATGTTAAGTACATTAATCAGTCTGTTCTCGTGTGTAAGTTCATCATCTCCAATTCTTCTCGTGTATTTTTAATTTTCTTGGGGAATCTTTTACCTATCTTCTTCGTCTTCTTTTCCACATACTTATTATTCTCTTTGTTTCTGCTATGTTTCTTTTCAGATAACAATACACTTTTGTCTTTTTTATTTTCTATTTCTTTATTACCTTTTATTTTCTGATTTACTGGTTCCCTGATTTGATCGTTTGGTATTATTTCTATCTCCGTTTTGATATCATTTATGATTTCTTCTACTATCTGTTTACGATCATTCAACATTTCTTTTACCATATGTGTACGATCATTCAACATTTGTTTCCATGTTTCCTTATTTTCTTCAATGTGTTTACGATTAATTTCTCCGATTTCTTCTGTCATCTGTTTATGACCACGGTCTATTGTTTCCTTTAGCTGTCTGAAACCTTCATTTATTATTTTATTTCTTTGTTTATATTGTTCCCTTATAATTCTCATCATTTCCTGTAAATTATCGTCCGTTGGTTGATTTGGTTTCTTTGGTTGGTCCCCTTGGGCATCCTCTACTATTATTTCCATTTCAGTTTCTTCCTCTTCAGCACTATTACTCCTTAATTCATATCGTTGCTCTAGTTTGTTAGCCATTTTACAATATTGAACTTAATTTAATTACAAGGAGATTTTTATACTAATTAAATTTAATAAAATTGTGTTATTTGGTGCTGGTTTAAAGAAAATCTTTGCTTTCACGTATGGGTGCCATTTTGCACTGTTTTAATTTTTTATTACAGGTATTGTAATAAAGATCTGTACCTACTGTTATTAAATTTTTTTTTTATTTACCAGTACATGTAAAGAAACTCTCTTTCTCAGGGTTAATGATTATTAAGTTATTTTATCGTATTTACGATTATATCTATTAATTTCTTTTCTTTAAACCAACCCAGATTCAGTTAATGGCTAATACTTTGGTAATTAACCATGTAAAAAATAACTAACGTATTAGTGTAACTTAACCGTCTCTGAATTCTTCTAGCTGCCACGGGTTCACTTCTGGTTGTTGTTTACCTTTCTTCAACAGCAATATTCAGCTTGGCAATCTGTTTCTTCACACGAATCTCTTATTGCTCTTACCGCTGGATACCGCTCTCCAAGATTACTGCAACACCGATGTCTCCTTTGAACACTTAATTATTCGTTAGGGCCATTGAAACTCTTCTCCAGTCCAAGATTTTCCTCTTCTGTCGTCATTCTATTCAGGATCTGATTATATATATTTTTTTTATTATTATTTATTTATTCCATATTATAATCAAACTCTGGAATCACTATTCAAAATCCTTTGCTTTATTTTCTTTTCCAAGTTACATTACTTTTATGATGTACAACAGTTATTATAATTTAATATTCTTAATGTGACTCTGATTGAATTAAAAATTAGACTCTATTTACATAATTCCTCTCTTTCATCTTGATAGTATTTGGTATTAAATTAGACTAATACATTTTTTCTTCATCACTCTCCAAAACAATCTCTAACAATTTACAATTTTGCCACATTGATATCCCTACCTTCGTTACATCTTTTTATCATATACCTCTTAAAAACTTATATAACTTTTCTACTTCTTATTAAACATATTTATTTTATTTCTAATATTCTTAATTCTAGTTTGTATTTATAATATGATAATTTTCTTACTATTTCCTCTTATTATAATATTCATTTCAAATTTCATATATTCTTTTCATAACATATATCTTTATACTGTTTTATCTCATATAGGCATCTACCTCTATGTTGATGGGTTAGTCAATACAATGTTTTTGTTTACATTTTAAAACATATGTTCCAATTCTAATAAATTTATATATTTTTTCTTTTAAAATTTATTATTTTCCTCTTATGTACTGCGTTGCATTTTAACAGCAGTACAATATATATATATATATATATATATATATATATATATATTGTAACAAATTAAAATACAAATACAAATCTATTTGTGTTTGAATAGCCCCACGATTTTGGAGCGGCAAAATGTAACAAATTAATTTTCTATAATTTATTTTGTGTGGAGCCCCACGTTCTTTGGGACGCCAAAATATAATAAATTATTTTTCTGTGTAATTTAATTTGTTCATTAATTTAACTCACACACTTTATATAACCTTACTAACAACGTGTATGTATAATTGGAGTTCAGGTGTAATAATAATAAGAGTAGTCCTTTTAGGAATCGTAATATGTTTTCATTTATTAATTCAAACAAACATAACAAAAATATTAATATAATAGTAATAATCGCTTCAGCATAAGATATTCATTATCTATGGTTTCAATGTTTCTTTGCTTGCTGTACTCTCATCATAGAAACAGATTTTACATTCTTTCTAACATTTATGGGTTGCTTAAAATTAAATACAATCTTAATTTGGCATTTACTTGGGGTGAGGTTGCAAACTTTCAGGCTCTAACAGGCTTTACGCACACACTCTATTTACTTGTGTACACGCTTACAGCGGTAATCACGTGATATTTCTTGTTGATTCCCGTTTATAAGCCAGCTTCCAATTTCACACCTGTTCGTCTATTATATATTACTAAAATTAATTTAAATATTTATTTTATTTCATATATGCTCATTACAGCATATGCTTGTATTGTCGCAATATATATAATGCAACGATACAGCCATATGCTGTATTAAGCATTGATTTAAATAAATATAAAATTTGTAAAATTATTATAAGTTTGGGGTAAATGGACAGGTCTGGGATTGTAAAATGTTTCATTGTTATACTAGGGGAGAAATTAACCTGTTCCAACAGACAAAGAACACCTGCTCGATTGTATGTGTGTTACGCATGTATCTTGTGTGTGTTAGAGATGCATGTACAGACAGGAATCTCAGCTACCCTCCCCAATTAATTACTAAAATAATTATTTTAATTCACTGTGTGAAAACTAATTAGTGTAGAAACAAACAAAAGGCACCAAAGTGTGTGTAAATTTTATAGTTATCCACAGTAAGAAAATAACGTTAATAGGACACACTACGCGAAGTCAGTGCGAAACAAATGTGCCAAAAATACGCAAATTACACTAAGACGCTCAAATTAATACAGTGAGTGCTTAATCAAATTAGCTATGATTTGTGCTATCTCGATTCCGTACAAAACATTGCCATTTGCAAAAAATTGCAAATATATGAAAAGGTTCGGGAGTGGGGGCTAGCATGTGATCTGCAGGTCTCGACAGGACAATTTAAAAACCAACAGGTGGGGAATCTCGAGAGGGTATAAATTAAGGGTTCGACTGGAAACCCTTCTCTTCTTTTCAAAACACAGTTGCAGTCGGACATGCTGTCCGTCGGCAGAACAGTTTTATTTTATTATAAGTCTCATCTACGGACGAATAAAGACGTTCAGTAATTATGTTTACAATATTACGGGAAACGTAGAGTACCGGAACCGTTTAAGTCAGCAAGAGTACCAACAGAGAAGCTATAAGAGCGCCACGAGATGCTAGACGTTAGGAGATGCTTTTTAAACGCCTAACAGCCGTACGAGATCCACCTCGCAGCAGATAGTAATTCTCTGGGACGGACCACACACTACTGGAGAACGACGCTGGACTCTGGACATATCCAGGACCACGCCAAGCCAGGAATAACGGAAACCCAACTCTGGACAACGCTGGACCCCGTCAATAAGTCGTAAAGTCATCAAAACTCGATTTGACATGCATAATGCATTTATAAACGATTTTTTTAAAAGAGCTCATAAAGACTATATAAAGAGACAATGAATTAAAACAAAAAAGGTTTATAATTAGAAATAATGTAATAGAGTCTTAGGTAAATTTTTAGTCGTAAGAATGAGCGATCGCATATAGAGAAATATAGAAAAAAAAGAGAGTTTAATTTTGAGATAGTATATTTTTTTTATCAAATTAAAATAATTGAAATGATTTGATATTTGCATTTTGTAGAAAAGAATAATTTAAATTTTTAATATGAAACAAATGCCAGTCTAAGAGTAAATAATATAATTTTGAATTTAATTTTTAAAAAACATTGGTATAGACTGAGCAAGCTGAGGTCAGATCTGAGTAAATGAATTCAATTAAAATTACATTTAAATTTTATTTTGTTTTAGTAAATCACATTGAATAAAAATATCTAGATTAAGATTATTAACATGTCTAGATGTAAGAGTGTTTTAAATGTGTGTAATACAGTATAGCTTCAGAGATAAACACTTAATAATGAGTGATATCTTGATCGGAGAGTATTAACAATGTTTATTATTTATAATGCTTGTTAAACCAATAAACATGAAATTTTAACTACTCATAAATCTACTACTCTTATTATAGTTACACCTGGTATCGCTATACAACCTGCATACATAAAAGGTATCGTTATATAACACATAAAGTTGTAACGTAGTATAATTGTTGCACCCCACGAACGCAGGTGCTCCACAAAATAAATTATATATGATATGTATCGTTGTAATATATATATATATATTATAACTCGTATAATAGTATTGCCGACGATGGTCGAAGATCAGTGAAGCTTGGTAATGATGATGATCGAGATGGTATCGAGATGGTACTAAAGGAATAGACAGAATTAACACTGTTGCACACCACTATAGAAAAATTATTCCGTTTAGCGCTTTCGAGCTTCACAGCTCACCATCAGATCGGAAATTTTTTTTGTTTCTGTCTGATGATGAGGTGTGAAGTTTAAAAGCGCTAATCCGAATAATTTTTCTATAGTGGTGTGCAATAGTGGTAGGTAATTCTGTTTGTGATTATTACCACTAACACAACTTTCTTAATTAAACTAAAGGAATATAGTTATTCTTATTTGGAAGGAATGGTTTAATGATGATAATGGTGTCAATAATACCAAATGTGGATTGTAGACGAGACTACGGTGTTAGACACTATCATTACCTTGCTACATTTATAACAGCGAAGAAAGTGATTATGTGACTGCAGCAAAGAATAAAGAATAATTATTGTAAGGATAAGTAAGGATATGTGATAAGAAAGTAAGGATACTGATATTCAAAACAATTAATTTTTAAAAGTTATGATATAAGAGAATAATGGTACAGATTGTACCGGTAGTTGATAACAGGGGGTGTTTAATGAAATATGGATAAAACATACTATTTAAGTGACAATGGGGGGGGGAGCGTAAACAGACGTATTCAAGTTGGACTATATGTGGAAAAAAGCAGTGGCGCAACAACCGGGTCTTCAGGATCCGCAGTACGGGGGGCTGTGGACTAGGGGGGGCCGCGTAAGCATTTCCCTTGTTTACGACTAGTATTTTTTACGAATGGGTAGGAACCATTGAACTTATGTAAAACAAAATTTTCCTGTATGTTTTTAACATCAAAGACAAATACACTTATACGAGGTGTGTTCAAAAAAAGACCGAACTTTTTGAATCAACTCGCACAAACAACGCACTGCGACTTAGGGCGCACCTAGCGATAGTTTTTGATAACAAACTGCCATTTATTCCGTTCCGCTATAAGCATTAGTGTTTGAGCTGTATCAGATCAAGTGGGGACGTGCGCACGCTGGCAGCCGGATTAGTGACAAAGTGATTAAGAAAGACTTCGAAGAACAATGTGTACGTATGAAACTTTGGGGCAAAACTAGGTTAAAACTTGACAGAGACATTCTGGTTTATCGGCTAAACAAACTGAGAGGCCTGCATGAGCCGAACGATTATTTTAAACAGTTGTACAGAGGGCAAAAACAAAGGTCTGTGCAGATCATAGCGATATCGAAGATCGTGGCAAGTGAGCTCGTGATGTGGTAATTGTAAATCATCATTTAACTGCCGGGACTTTCTGAAAGAATGCGGATTCATATAAGACCGTAAAATTAAATTTTGATAGAAAAACTTAATTGTACCGTATCACTGAAAAATTCTTACTGCGTTTGTTGACTGACGATCAGACAGAGATCCGTTTTGAAATCGGTCAGCAACTGCGTACCAGTCCAAACGGTAATGAATACTTTGGAATACAATGGAAATTGCTCTGTAAAGATTTTACGAAGTTAGCAGAAAATTTTTATACATACACGTTGCGTTAAGATCTTCATTCTCACTTCATTATAAATCCGACGGACGGTGTGTGCACGTGTTCACTACAGCGTGTGTAGCTCGAAGACTGATGATCATGACGGGACGGAGATAACGCCATTTCGGCATTAAAACCTGTTGCTAGCAACGCTTAATTGTGCAGCTCGCTCTATGCGCAGGTTGACGTGCTGCGCAAATAGTTCGGTCTTTTTTTGAACACTCTTGTGTTTTTACTGTTATTTTACCAATACCTAATGAGGTACTTTGAGAGTATACATTATTTGGTTAACTGTACAATAGAGCGGTGATTCCAGTTAAGAATGGACCAACGCCAGTTAAGAATTGCGCTTCAAGTAATATTATGAAAAAAATCGTATTTTCATAAAATAAAATGTCTTTATATCAGAATGATTTTCTTAAATTCCAGTGCCAGTATTAGTCTTTTACTAAAATTATTGCAAATTATAAAGCTATAAGCAGATCACTGGAAGTTTTAAAGGTGAAATAGATTTTTGGTTTGTTTGAAAGTATGAGATTACTTAATAAGTGTAACAATGGCATGAATTAAGTAGTAGGTTAGTAGGGGGGGGGGGAGGAAAGGATTCCTGACGGGGGCCAGAAAAATGAGTTACGCCACTGAAAAAAGTTGTGTTAAGTTGCAAATACATCCCATAGAACACCCTACATCTAGAACACACTCAATCATTAGTTCTTAATGTTTTGCGTCTTAGTGTTTAGATTAAATTTATTTTTTAGCAAGCTCCCTGAGCTACAAAACTCACTCGCTGGTTTTAAAAACGTGAGCGTGTTATTAGAAAAAATCAGATTCATAAGTTTTAACATTTTAAAGCTGTAAATTTGTCATACGCATGACTCTTGCCGTTAGCAAAGAGGTGACCAAATGTTGTTTCTCATACTTTATTTTTAAATTTTTTAAACGTGTTTTTTTGATACATATTCAAATGAAGAGATTAAGAATAATATACTAAGTACCTAAGTTAATTATTCTATAAATAAAAAAACATATCTTTCGCTGTTGTAACTGATTGCATTACTTGACTCCAACAATTTTTTCGACATTTGACTTCCATTTTTGGTCTGTGGTGACTCTAAAGTTAAAACATTTTTAAAGTAAATACTACAATCAGGTTTGGATGAAAACTCATTTTAGCCCTATAAGAGATATGATGTTTTTATTTTGTTTAAATTTGAACTATTTTTTAGGCCCTGGTGTCAAAAAATTTTGAAATTTCCAGATACTGAGCACTATATTCGGACTCTTTAATTTAATAACCACGCACGGATTCTTTCGTTTTTTTTCAAAACAGACGGTTCGGACCGGCTTTCGGACACCATCTTCAGTGTCAATAAAAGATCAAGACAATTGGCACGGTGTCCAACCTTGGGTGAATGCGCGGACACCGTGCCAATTGTATTAATAGTTTCTTGATACTGATGATGCCCTCCAATGGTGGGGCCGAAACGTCTGTCTTGAACACAAAACAGCCCGGAAATAACAATTCCAACAATGTTGACGCCGGCCGTGAAAGCATAAGGAATTTTATATAATTATCAGTGTGTGTGTGTGTGTGTGTACGCGCGCGCATTGTTGTGTTGCATTATTTTTAAGACGTTGCATTATATGTATACTGTTCCTGTTGGCTCTGTGTGTGTGTGTGTGTGTGTGTGTGTGTGTGTGTGTGTGTGTGTGTGTGTGTGTGTGTGTGTGTGTGTGTGTGTGTGTGTGTGTGTGTGTGTGTGTGTGTGTGTGTGTGTGTGTGTGTGTGTGTGTGTGCATAGAAATATATATAAAACAAGTATATTTATACCGGTTTAAAACTAAAACCTACATAAGTTAATATTTTTTGAGTGTTTAAAATTGCCATCATTTACTCTCTATTAAAATGCACATTTTATAACATACCGTATATCTACGCGTACTATAAGAAAATACGAAAGTATAATGTTTTTAGCTCTAAACCTTTAACAGTTATTAATAAACAATAATTTTTAAGTCGATACGTTAAGCCCCCCCCCTTTTTTTTACTGTCTGACGGACCATCATTTTATGGAATAAACATGAGTAGCCTACACGGTCTGAGCGTGGACACGCTTGCCTGGTTGGTTGGGAGAGCGTGTCCAAAGTGCATCGTTGACCAAATTACTGCTTTCTGTTTTACCGGCTACAATTACTTACGTAACACAGGGCTAAAATTTACTTTCTACCGCACGAAATCACCATTATTCAACGAACAAGTTAACGAGCGAAGAGCACTGAATGTACGTTTTATCGACCGCTATTTCGCTTCCGACCGCTATCTGTACAGCCAGCTTTGTTGTTAACCTCATCCATCGTATACTCCAGTCCAAACATACGAGTATAATGCTATCGTTAACGATTTTGTACAGGGGACGTTACATGCTTTGCTTCGCACAACCTATGTTTCATGTACCATGTAGTCTATTAGTAGTCGACGTTTGACGTCGCACTTAAACCAGTACAACACGAAGGCAATTTAAAAGGTTATAGGCTGACTCAGAGATAGCGCCAGCAGTACCAAACGGCTATGAACGGTCGCAAGTTCCATCCGACCATTTCTTCACTGTTAAAAACGACAGTGAAGAGTCCTCCAAGGTGAAGTCCAACTCATTTTTTATTTCCATCAGCGTTAAACATTGTGTAACGGAATATCTTATCACCGCACGACATTCGATTTTATCCATTTTTCGAAAAACGCCAAGCTTGTTTATTTAATCACAACAATAAGACTAATTAATACAGTTGTTTTAAACGATGTGGTACACCATCTGACGTCTCGGACTTGCGAATAATTAATCATAGCCATATGATACTCATGGTGCCTGTGGGTCGTTAAATATTAAAAATAATTAACAATATTTAAGAAATATGAAATGACCGCTGTAGAAAAGGTTCAACTAAAACCCTTTTGTGACTGACATAATTCCACTACCCAGTGAGTCACTGTGAGTCACATGTAATTTTAATGACGATAGGCTTTGTGACTTTCGGTAAATAAATAGACACAATTTTAAAATTATTTATGTCAATGTTCCGACAATTTTTATTGCCAACATCACGGTCTGCGTACAGGCACCATAGAAATAACTAAAATACACGTGCAGGCTGGTGTGAATAAGAGTAACAATTACTATTACGCGTATACTATTGTACAGGTGCAGGCTGGTGTGAATAAGAGTAACAATTACTATCACGCGTATACTATTGAACACGTGCAGGCTGGTGTGAATAAGAGTAACAATTACTATCACGCGTATACTATTGAACACGTGCAGGCTGGTGTGAATAAGAGTAACAATTACTATCACGCGTATACTATTGAACACGTGCAGGCTGGTGTGAATAAGAGTAACAATTACTATCACGCGTATACTATTGAACACGTGCAGGCTGGTGTGAATAAGAGTAACAATTACTATCACGCGTATACTATTGAACACGTGCAGGCTGGTGTGAATAAGAGTAACAATTACTATCACGCGTATACTATTGAACACGTGCAGGCTGGTGTGAATAAGAGTAACAATTACTATCACGCGTATACTATTGAACACGTGCAGGCTGGTGTGAATAAGAGTAACAATTACTATTACGCGTATACTATTGTACAGGTGCAGGCTGGTGTGAATAAGAGTAACAATTACTATCACGCGTATACTATTGAACACGTGCAGGCTGGTGTGAATAAGAGTAACAATTACTATCACGCGTATACTATTGAACACGTGCAGGCTGGTGTGAATAAGAGTAACAATTACTATCACGCGTATACTATTGTACAGGTGCAGGCTGGTGTGAATAAGAGTAACAATTACTATCACGCGTATACTATTGTACAGGTGCAGGCTGGTGTGAATAAGAGTAACAATTACTATCACGCGTATACTATTGAACACGTGCAGGCTGGTGTGAATAAGAGTAACAATTACTATCACGCGTATACTATTGAACACGTGCAGGCTGGTGTGAATAAGAGTAACAATTACTATCACGCGTATACTATTGAACACGTGCAGGCTGGTGTGAATAAGAGTAACAATTACTATCACGCGTATACTATTGAACACGTGCAGGCTGGTGTGAATAAGAGTAACAATTACTATCACGCGTATACTATTGAACACGTGCAGGCTGGTGTGAATAAGAGTAACAATTACTATCACGCGTATACTATTGAACACGTGCAGGCTGGTGTGAATAAGAGTAACAATTACTATCACGCGTATACTATTGAACACGTGCAGGCTGGTGTGAATAAGAGTAACAATTACTATCACGCGTATACTATTGAACACGTGCAGGCTGGTGTGAATAAGAGTAACAATTACTATCACGCGTATACTATTGAACACGTGCAGGCTGGTGTGAATAAGAGTAACAATTACTATTACGCGTATACTATTGTACAGGTGCAGGCTGGTGTGAATAAGAGTAACAATTACTATCACGCGTATACTATTGAACACGTGCAGGCTGGTGTGAATAAGAGTAACAATTACTATCACGCGTATACTATTGAACACGTGCAGGCTGGTGTGAATAAGAGTAACAATTACTATTACGCGTATACTATTGTACAGGTGCAGGCTGGTGTGAATAAGAGTAACAATTACTATTACGCGTTTACTATTGAACACGTGCAGGCTGGTGTGAATAAGAGTAACAATTACTATCACGCGTATACTATTGAACACGTGCAGGGTGGTGTGAATAAGAGTAACAATTACTATCACGCGTATACTATTGAACACGTGCAGGCTGGTGTGAATAAGAGTAACAATTACTATCACGCGTATACTATTGAACACGTGCAGGCTGGTGTGAATAAGAGTAACAATTACTATCACGCGTATACTATTGAACACGTGCAGGCTGGTGTGAATAAGAGTAACAATTACTATCACGCGTATACTATTGAACACGTGCAGGCTGGTGTGAATAAGAGTAACAATTACTATTACGCGTATACTATTGTACAGGTGCAGGCTGCTGTGAATAAGAGTAACAATTACTATTACGCGTATACTATTGTACACGTGCAGGCTGCTGTGAATAAGAGTAACAATTACTATTACGCGTATACTATTGTACAGGTGCAGGCTGGTGTGAATAAGAGTAACAATTACTATTACGCGTATACTATTGTACAGGTGCAGGCTGGTGTGAATAAGAGTAACAATTACTATCACGCGTATACTATTGAACACGTGCAGGCTGCTGTGAATAAGAGTAACAATTACTATCACGCGTATACTATTGAACACGTGCAGGCTGCTGTGAATAAGAGTAACAATTACTATTACGCGTATACTATTGTACAGGTGCAGGCTGGTGTGAATAAGAGTAACAATTACTATTACGCGTATACTATTGTACACGTGCAGGCTGCTGTGAATAAGAGTAACAATTACTATCACGCGTATACTATTGTACACGTGGAGGCTGGTGTGAATAAGAGTAACAATTACTATTACGCGTATACTATTGTACACGTACAGGCTGGTGTGAATAAGAGTAACAGTTACTATTACGCGTATACTATTACGCGTATACTATTTTACAGTCTGCAAACGTTATTAACGTATTATTGTAACTTAGTATATTAATAACATTACAACAGTACAGAAATACGATTATCAGCATGTAACGTATAATTTTATAAGTGTATTTAGAATTGAATGAATACGAGGTGTGTTCTTGAAAAAAGACCGAACTTCTTGAACAACACACAACCAGCCCAAACAGCTCGCTGCGACATTGAGCGCGCCTAGCGACAGTTTTTGACAACAAACTGTCATTTATTCTGTTTCGCTATAAGCATTAGTCTTTGAGCTGCTGTCCGGGGGGTTAGTGAGAAAGTCACTAAGTGGACTCCGAAGAACAATGTGTGCGTATGAAACTTTGCAGAAAAACTAGGTTAAAATTTTCTGGTAATATTCTGGTTGCTCAGTCAAGCATACGGGGAGGCCTGCACGAACCGAACGATTATTTTAAGAATTCTTAAAGACGGCAAAACATTGGTCGGTGAGATTAAAGCGATAAAGTCAAAGATCAAGTCAAGATACCTTGGGATGTGGTAATTGTAAATCATCGTTTAACTGCTGAGACTTCTTGAGAGACTTGGTATCAACATAAGGTTGTAAAATAATAATTTTATAGAAAAACTTGATTGTTATTTATCACTGAAAAATTCGTGCTGCGTTTGTTGACTGACGATCAGAAAGAGACCCGTTTTGAAATCGGTCAGCAAATGCGTAGGAATGCAAATGGACTAATGACAACTTCAGATTGCAATGGAAATTTCTCTGTAAATATTTCACGTTGTTAACAGCAAAATTCTATACACACACGTTGTGTTAAAATCTTCATTCTCACTTCGTTACAAATCCGCCGGACAGCTTGTGAACGTCCTTACACAAGCTGATACAGTTCAAAGACTAATGCTTATAGCGGAACAGAATAAATGGCAGTTTGTTGTCAAAAACTGTGGGTAGGCGCGCTCAATGTCGCAGCGGGTTGGAGTGTTGTTCAAAAAGTTCAGTCTTTTTTTTTGAACACACCTCGTATGTGAATTAGTACAGACAATAGTTAGGTGTACATGTGTACTATGTGTGCAGGGTATAGGGACACCTGTGTTGCAATACTTGTATGTATGTATTGTTAAAAGACTTTTGGATCTAATGTCATAGGGAATACCTTTAATTAACTGCATAGTGCAATGAAACAGAAGTGATGAGTCATAAGTATATGATCTTATTTATTTCGTATTTCACATTTATAAATCACTTCATTAATATTACCTGTTAAAGCAGTTTAAAAAATCGATGTAGCCTAATCTACAGCTTCCAAACATTTATGAACAGGACAAATGACCTGCTGAGAGAGAAACTTGTTGTTCGAGGAATGTGATTTCATAAAAAAAAATTTGTGCGTTCGACTTGAAATTTATTGCACCAGTCATTCCACCCAGCATGTACGTATTTTATTCGGAGAAAATATCTGTTGTGTAATTCAAAAACTAATCCTTTTACATGACAGGTCAGTTCTATTTGTTTTTTAATCAATATGTAATAAATAGGATGCACGCTGGCAAGGTATACTATAACACCAAAATCAGAAATTTTGAAATTTTCTTATTTTGAGTAGAGATGTATCCTTAAGCGCCGTAACAGGGAATTGTTGTGTGAAACGCAGAGGTGACTGACAGGCAATAAAATCATATATCAGCCCCAACACGCTCACGGCAAATAGGCTGAGTTCATCGCTCTCCATACTAAGAAACGTTAAACTTTGACAACTACCTCAAATCCGTAGAAAAAAGGGCACAGAAGTAAATGAACTCATTTGAAGAGCAGCTGCAGGTATTAACAATAGACCAGAATACATATACACGCCAGCTGCATATAGCGAAACAAAAAAAGGTATATGTTATTGAAAGACTCAAACGGTCAGCGACAGGACTTCGACCTTACTGAGAAGAGAGGAAGCTCGGAGTAATGTCCTAACACAAGCAAGAAGTGTTGAAAGGAAGTTTGGTAAGGCCTGTAAGTAACAATAGTTGATGCCATTAGAACAACCTAGTGCACGAAAACAATACTTGACGAGAAAGTTAAGGGTTGTTTTGTTTACTCCAAAAAAGTGACAGGCAAGAATTATTGCTACAGTATCTAGCAGCGACAACGACCTCAGTGTAGTGACCTAGGGAAGGAATCTGGTGGGAATCCAAAGGCCTATCAGAGAAGTTCTTTCGGAAAAATAGGTGGTCTCTAAATCTGAAGAGTCGTAAGGTAGAACCAATTGGAAAACAGCGTTAGAAAAATCGGAAGTAAGTGGGAGAAATATGGAATTCGATATAGGGACGCGAGAAAGGCGCGCTCGGGGAGTTTAACTAAAAATTTTGACGGAAACGGGAGTGTAAGTCCGCGACCGAGATTCCCATAGTTATTGGACTTAGAGAAATTCGGTACGATGGTTAGAAAAGTAAGCTCGTACTAGAACAGATTTCGGTAAAGAGAAAAACTGTAATTTTACTAGTGACGTACAAGTGAATTAATACAACACAAATGATAATTAAATAACGCTGTGATTTAGTTGTGCAAATACGCAACAATAACTTCATCATCGAGTACGATTTCGAAACGAACTAAACCCGTAACAACAGTGATTCAAACCATAACGCAGTTAATAAATAATAATTAATAATGGCTGTAGAAGCGAATAACTATAATAACAATTAACGCGAACTAATTTGAGAGAGTGAAGTTTGGTGTTGTGCAGTGTCTTGTGACTCAAAGGAGACCACGTTACAATCTGCTAATCCAGAGGGAAATATCGCAGACACGCCAGACGATCAACATGACAACCACACAATATGAACTGCTACCAGATTTGGATACATACCACAAGTAAAATTTTCATGCCATAATTAGTATTAGGTCCACTGTCTGTTCACTTAAAGAACTCATAAGATTTAATTAAAGGATTAAGATAAAATTTTATTTAGAACAAAATTAAATCATATTAGGAAATTATGGAAATTAAGTTCATCTATAAGCACCGATTTTAAATGAATCCAGATCAATAATTAACAATGTCGTAATATATAATAATTTAAGAAAATTATTATTAAAAGTTTTGTCTTTGAATAAGAATTACAATATTTAAATTATTAGAGCTATGAATATGAGTAATGAAATAAGATTTATGAAAATGAATGTTTATATTTTGATTAGAATTTATATAGTTCATATATAAATGATAAAGTATGATAATCAATCATAGCTAATTGTAATAAATTGAAGAACAATTTATAAGAAAATTTGAGCATTTATTTATATTTTACCCTGAGATAAAGAGCATATAAAATATTTTATTATTACATTGACGCACACAACGTCGGGCAAAATTTAGTATTACATTGGCACCACAACAAAAGTGGGGCTTAATTAATTAAAAAGAGAAAATACACATAAATTAAAATATGTCAATTAATTTATGCTAAAAAAAAGTATTACATTGGCGCCGCACCGCACGGCTTAATTAAAGAAATTAGGCTAGGGCAGTGACAGACAGTGGTTAGAGATAGACTAAGTTAAATAAGTAAATGTTAGTACTGTAGAATAAGAACGTTATTATTGTTATTTGTCGATAAGTATCTGAATGATAACCCGACGAAAGGCAAAAATGGCGACAGGGGAAAAAATTTCCGAGGTAGTCGAAATTAACAATCAGATGGGGATGGAGCAATCTGAGGACAGAAATGTGGTGAATGAAGAGAGCTCTGCAACGAGTGAAGAGAATGGCGCCCGGGGACCGCAGTCACAGTCGCAGTCATCTGAAGCAAAGTTTCAAATGTTAATGGCATTGATGAAACAACAATATGAAGAATCGAAAATGCAACATGAAGAGACACTAAGACAGATAGAAGAAACAAGAAAACACATAGACGAAAAAATTGAAGAAACGAAAAAACAGAATGAAGAAATAGGTAAACAACTCGCCGAGAAATTAGACAAAAAAATAGAGTTAATGAGAGGAGATCTACAAGGACAAATCCACCAGGTGGGTACTGAACTACAAAGACAGTCAGAAAAGTTAGAAGAAGTACAGAAGAAGAACGAAAGCGGAATTAAGGAGTTAAGCAGAGAAATAAAGAAACAGGCGAAAGAAAACAAAGAAACTCGCGAGAGTGACCGGAAGGAATGGCAAGAAGCCATAATCAACAATCAACATCAAAATAAACTGCAGATCGACGGAATTGAACAGCAAGTAAGGAGCATAAAAGAAGCTAACCGAAGTACGGAAGAGAAGATAAACGAAGTCTCTACAGAAAAGGGGCGAAAACTCGATGAGATCGCCAACAACCTAACAACGGTTCGCGAGAATCAGCAACGAGTACAACGTAGGCTGGAGGAAATCGAGCAAAGACCGGCTGTAGCCATGAATACAGCAATAATAAATAAGGAAGCCACTTTCGACGGGGAGGATAATTTCCCAATGGAGTTCTTGAAGGAGTTACGGGAAATTCAGGAAACGTATTATGGTGAGGAGAATACCCGGTGGATCGGACGTCACTTGACCGGAGAAGCGGCTCTGTGGTGGAGAATCGTGAGGGAGCAGGTAAGGACGTTTAAGGAGTTCGAAGAAGCCTTCATGAGCAAATATTGGAGTGCGACTCAACAAGAGAAGGTTCGCGACCAACTTGAATATGGGCGCTATAAACCAAATGGATCGCTTAACATGATTCAATACATGGAGCGATGCGTCTTAAGAAGCAGACAGTTAATCCCGATCATGTCTGATAAACATATGATCACGAAATTAGCTAGGCATTATAACAGAGAATTGCAAATTGCTGTGGTTACGAGAGGAGTAACGACTATAAATGGTTTTGAAGCACTCCTTCGTGAATATATGAATATAAATACAAGAGGAAGCAATAATGAACAGAAGGTAAGCGACCGGCCAGCCATAAATTACAAAAGGGACTCGCCGGCTAACCAGCCGAACAATGAAAGCAGTAAACCACGTGTTGGCTGGAGGGAAAATTACCAACAAAAAGAAGGGACAACTAGGACCAGCGGGGGAGGAGGTAAACAAACCACTATAAACAGTGTCACAATTGAACGACAAACGGCTGTAAAACCGGATGAACGACCTTCAAGTTCGAGACAATGACTCCAAACTTTAAATGAAATAAACCTAAGGTATAAACAGAAAAACAAAACGAATACAGACAAGATAAATATTACTACAATCTTCCCAATCATCAAGGAAGACTTAATGGAAGAGGCGGAGCAAAATATTGATGTCAAAATAATAAAAAGCCCTGAACTAGCGATTAAAATAAATCAAGTTCCGGTAATTTCTCTTATTGACACAGGTAGTGCCGTGAACGCTATATCTGAAGAATGGTATGAAAACAATAAAAAACAGATTGGACACCATGAAACCCTCAGCGTCAATAACACCACGATAGTTAGCGCCGTGGGAAATAGGTCAAAAAGTATTAGAAAACAAGTATTTTTAGAAGTAGTATTAAGCAGTAATTTAAGTGTCGATTGTGTGTTTTTAATAGTACCAGGTTTAGTGAGAAATTGTATTCTTGGTATGAACTTCCTGCAGCAATCAAAGGGGGTAATTAACATACCAGAAGGGTGGATACAGGTACGACCGGAAGTAGTAACAAATGCGGAAGAACATCCTTATGAAGTACCGTTACTAACCATAGAAGAAAATGTATGTGACATTGAAACGGAAATCTACAAAAAACTTGAAGAATTAGAAGGAATGGATCAAACAAGGTTAAATCAATTGGGTCAGTTGCTGGATAAAAACAAGGAGATCTTTACAGATAGGCCAGGGATCATAACGGGATACCAGCATAGTTTCCGGGTTACCGACAGCACACCTTACCTCCAAAAAGGGTGGGCCGTCCCCATCAAGTATCAGAGGGCAGTTCAGGATGAAATTCAAAGGATGCTGGAATTTGGGATAATAGAACGAGCCCACAGTCCTTACATACAACCTCTGGTAACTGTAATTAAAAGGGACGGGAGGGTGCGATTATGCCTAGATGCCCGGAAGGTGAATAGTATCACTATCCCGGATTATGAGGGACCTCCGCCGATCAACGAGATCCTCGCAAGGTGCAGCAACATCAAAGTCATGTCCACAATAGACTTAACAAACAGTTTCTGGCAAATTCCACTCAAGGAGGAATGTCGAGATCACACTGGTTTCTTATACGAAGGTAAGAGCTACAGATTTAAAGTAACGCCGTTTGGATTGAGCACCAGCCTAGCAGGCTTGGCCAGGGGACTCGACCATGTGATGACCGAGGAAGTTAAGCAACATACGATTATATACGTAGATGACATCTTGTGTTTCTCGCAAAGTGAGGAAGAACATATGGAACACTTAAATAGCTTGTTGGACAACTTGAAGAAAGCTAATATCACAGTCAATCTAAAGAAATCCCAGTTTTTCAGGAAGGAAATACCATATTTGGGTTACTGTCTAACTACGAAAGGAATCAAACCGACACCGGATAAAGTTTCAGCAATTTTAAATTTCCCATCTCCACGAAACCCAAAGCAATTAAAAGGTTTCTTGGGTTTAACAAACTTTTATAATAAGTTCACCAGTAGGTATGCGGAGTGCACACAACCTTTATTGCATCTACTAAAGAAAGGCATTAAATTTAAATGGGATAAAACGATGGAGGAGCAATTCCAACTTGTAAAAGAATTATTTATAGAATCTGTGGTATTAAAATTTCCTATACAGGGACGCCGTTTCTATCTGCAGTGTGACGCAAGCAACTATGCTTACGGAGGTCAACTATACCAAATCGACAAGGAAGGGGAGATTGCCGTAATAGCGTACACTAGCCGAACATTCAAAAATGCGGAGAAAAACTATTTTACTACTGAAAAGGAGCTGTTAGCAATCGTCCAATGTTTAAAGAAATTCAGGATATATATAATAGGCCAACCTCTTACTATATTAACCGATAACAAAGCGTTAACGTTTATCCAAAAATGCCATTTAAATAATACCAGGATCGCAAGATGGATACTTGCGATACAAGAGTATAACTTTGAGATATTACACTGCAGGGGTAAAGACAATGTTGTTGCAGACCTCTTAAGCAGATACCCAGAAGGTGATACTATAAACGAACCCATCGACGAGAAATACGAATACTACATCCACACGATGGAAATAAAAATGAACAAAGATATAACAACAAAGTTAAGAAAAATACACCTGCTACAAATGGAAAACAAGAAGTTAGGACAATTGATCAACAGAGTTAAGGAGGGAGACCATCATAAATTAAACCAACATTTCAAAGTAATAAACAATAAACTATATAGGAGATGGAAGACGCAGTGGAAGCTATACATCCCAAAGGAAATTCGGAAGGAATTGATACAAGAGATCCACCAGATATATGGCCATCCAGGTACAAAAAGGACTCTGCAGCTTCTGAAGGAGCACTTTACATTCGAAGAAATGTGCAAGAGTGTCAGCCAGCTGATCAGATGTTGTGACCTGTGTCAGAGATGTAAAGACAGTGGGAATCGACTCATCTCTGGAGAAACAAGACCCATCCTGCCTACAAGAAAGGGAGAGCTCTTAAGCATGGACTATTACGGACCTCTACCGATGTCCAGTGGTGGAGTGAAGTACCTATTAGTTATAGTGGACAATTTTACGAAATACGTGGAATTATATGCTTTACGTAGAGCCACCACAAACATAACATTGAAACGACTACAACAATACATTGATATACATGGTAAACCGGATAGTGTGTTAACAGACAATGGCACACAATACACGTCTCGAAAATGGATGGAGGGTCTGAAAGAGCTAAACATAAAACCTAAATACACAGCGATTCGGAATCCTTGCACTAATATTGCGGAAAGATGGAACCGGCAGCTCGGAAACCTGTTCCGTATTTTTGTCAGAGAGAGACACACTAAATGGGCGAAATACATAAAAACAATCAAGTCGTGTCTGAATGAAACATACCAAGAGACAATAAAGATTACGCCATACGAAGCTCAGTTTGGGAAAAAACCAACCAGACATTGGGAACAGTATGTAGACCCTATTGTGATTAACAATGAAGGAGTAAATGTAGAAAGACTACAATTACGAATCAAGGAAAGGGGAGAGCGACAAGCGGCCCGAATAAATAAATCAAAGAAAATTACGGAATTTGAAGTGGGAGAAAGAGTTCTGATACGAGCGCATCATATATCGGACGCTACTCAGAATATAATAGGAAAATTCTGTGCGATATATGAGGGTCCGTACACAATAGTAAAAAAAATCGGAAGCGCTACGTACCAATTACAGGACGACCAGAATAACGACTCTATACGAGGAATATTCAACACTAGGCAACTAAAAAAGTATCATTCAGATTCTTAGTTGACACCAGTGAAAAGTTATGAATTATAAAACAATTGTAAGACGCAATAGAGTATTAAATAAATTGTAATAATTTTAACATTAATTAAACTAAAATGATAATTGTATAATTGTATAAACGATGAAGTAAAATACTAACAAGTGTAGTAGTACTTTTTATCTTCATGATAACGAACTGTGAACTGAAAATGTTAGCGATAATTATGTTAACATAAGTACATAGACAAGATATATATATATAGATATGTTAAACGAATGCAAGTGTAAGGACAATTAATATGGTTAGAATAAGATTGTTTAATATATGTGTTTAATATAACAACTGAATGAGAACAATCAATAAAATTAGAATAGTGATATATACATATATATGTGATGCAAGACTCTTAAAATTCAATTAAATAGTGAAATGATTGAAAAGTTACAATAAGTAAAAGATGGAATATCAAAGGACATTAATAGCGAATTATTGTAGAAAGCTTGATTAATTTATGGCATTAAAATCTATAACATTATTAGAATAGCAAGATGTAATTGGCGAATTAGTAGAAATTTTGATAGTAATTAATATTTTATAAATACTGCAAGGTAATATAGAGTAAATCAATGTGAATATAATAATGAATAGTTAAATTAAAGGTTAACATAATGATTAACATGTGTTAAAATTGTACAATGAAAATAGAGAATTCTAAAAAATATTTTACAGAAATATAAAATTTATTGATATGATAAATGATGCTAACATTGAATAAAACTTGCTAAATTAGTTTTGTAAATATTATAGGTCCTGTAAGGGAGATGTAAGGAGTTGTTTTAAATTGATGCAGAATGACGAGTTTAAATTTAATGTCTAAAGATTAGTTTGTAAGTATAATTATATGTTAAGTAAGGGTTGTAAAAAAAAGAAAGTTAAAAGATATATGTAACGGATTCATTTAAAAACGGAAAGCGAAAGTGTTTTGGAAAAGGGTCCTGGGGTACTGTTTACATTACATAATAAACAGCCCGCAGTGGGTCACTACAGGTAGCAAATCCATTACACTACGTCCAACGGATGATGAGCCAATACTAGGAATATAAAATGTATGCATTTCGTCATGTTAAACCTCGATGACAAGGCGCAGAAATTTGAATCTCTTTTAGATGTATGAAATCCATCCAAAGCGACAAATTTCGGGGACGATATAACACCAAAATCAGAAATTTTGAAATTTTCTTATTTTGAGTAGAGATGTATCCTTAAGCGCCGTAACAGGGAATTGTTGTGTGAAACGCAGAGGTGACTGACAGGCAATAAAATCATATATCAGCCCCAACACGCTCACGGCAAATAGGCTGAGTTCATCGCTCTCCATACTAAGAAACGTTAAACTTTGACAACTACCTCAAATCCGTAGAAAAAAGGGCACAGAAGTAAATGAACTCATTGGAAGAGCAGCTGCAGGTATTAACAATAGACCAGAATACATATACACGCCAGCTGCATATAGCGAAACAAAAAAAGGTATATGTTATTGAAAGACTCAAACGGTCAGCGACAGGACTTCGACCTTACTGAGAAGAGAGGAAGCTCGGAGTAATGTCCTAACACAAGCAAGAAGTGTTGAAAGGAAGTTTGGTAAGGCCTGTAAGTAACAATAGTTGATGCCATTAGAACAACCTAGTGCACGAAAACAATACTTGACGAGAAAGTTAAGGGTTGTTTTGTTTACTCCAAAAAAGTGACAGGCAAGAATTATTGCTACAGTATCTAGCAGCGACAACGACCTCAGTGTAGTGACCTAGGGAAGGAATCTGGTGGGAATCCAAAGGCCTATCAGAGAAGTTCTTTCGGAAAAATAGGTGGTCTCTAAATCTGAAGAGTCGTAAGGTAGAACCAATTGGAAAACAGCGTTAGAAAAATCGGAAGTAAGTGGGAGAAATATGGAATTCGATATAGGGACGCGAGAAAGGCGCGCTCGGGGAGTTTAACTAAAAATTTTGACGGAAACGGGAGTGTAAGTCCGCGACCGAGATTCCCATAGTTATTGGACTTAGAGAAATTCGGTACGATGGTTAGAAAAGTAAGCTCGTACTAGAACAGATTTCGGTAAAGAGAAAAACTGTAATTTTACTAGTGACGTACAAGTGAATTAATACAACACAAATGATAATTAAATAACGCTGTGATTTAGTTGTGCAAATACGCAACAATAACTTCATCATCGAGTACGATTTCGAAACGAACTAAACCCGTAACAACAGTGATTCAAACCATAACGCAGTTAATAAATAATAATTAATAATGGCTGTAGAAGCGAATAACTATAATAACAATTAACGCGAACTAATTTGAGAGAGTGAAGTTTGGTGTTGTGCAGTGTCTTGTGACTCAAAGGAGACCACGTTACAATCTGCTAATCCAGAGGGAAATATCGCAGACACGCCAGACGATCAACATGACAACCACACAATATGAACTGCTACCAGATTTGGATACATACCACAAGTAAAATTTTCATGCCATAATTAGTATTAGGTCCACTGTCTGTTCACTTAAAGAACTCATAAGATTTAATTAAAGGATTAAGATAAAATTTTATTTAGAACAAAATTAAATCATATTAGGAAATTATGGAAATTAAGTTCATCTATAAGCACCGATTTTAAATGAATCCAGATCAATAATTAACAATGTCGTAATATATAATAATTTAAGAAAATTATTATTAAAAGTTTTGTCTTTGAATAAGAATTACAATATTTAAATTATTAGAGCTATGAATATGAGTAATGAAATAAGATTTATGAAAATGAATATGTTTATATTTTGATTAGAATTTATATAGTTCATATATAAATGATAAAGTATGATAATCAATCATAGCTAATTGTAATAAATTGAAGAACAATTTATAAGAAAATTTGAGCATTTATTTATATTTTACCCTGAGATAAAGAGCATATAAAATATTTTATTATTACATTGACGCACACAACGTCGGGCAAAATTTAGTATTACAATACAAATGCCTTTTTTTTTTCTTTAAAGTCCTAACATCGGTAACAGACGCAAACACATGATGTTCATAGGAATGTGTCTTCTGACAGGAATTTGGCGATGAACCAAATATTTGAAATTAACTGACATAAAAAATAATTGATTCTGTATACTGGCAGTTATTGTAGTCTAAACTTAAACTTGTTGACGTAATGTATATTGGTACGCTTACACTGTAGCGTAGGTGGTTAACTGTATCGTTAAGAACTTCAAGGCCGTATTTCGGGTACTGTGTTTTCAAGTGGTAAGTTTTCATTACGAGTTTTCGTCCATCAGAGGTTTCGGTCCACAGGAGCTGTCCTGTTGGACGTGAGCAAAGCCTTTGACAAGGTCTGCCACGAAGGCCTGCTCTCGCCAATCCCGCCTTCCATCGTCCACTTGCCACATCCACCACATCCTGACCACTGACGGACCACACTTTCAGGATTAGCGTCGACTTCGCCCTGTCGCCGCCGGCGTCCCACAAGGTCCTGTTCTGTACGTTTTGTACACGAACGAACTGCCGGTCACGTTATCCCTGGCTGTTATCGGCCGACGACGCGATGTTTCATTTCAGCTCGTTATCGCCTTGGCAGACGAGCGTAATGTTACAACGCCAGTTGGACATCTCCATGACTGGCTAAAGAATTGGCGCGTAGCGATCAATACGGAGAAATCCGAGGCGATCTGCTTCTCGTGTAAGTCCACTTCTGGATGCCAATCCCTCTCCATGGAGGGGAGACCCATTCTGTGGACCAAGTCGGTGAAGTACGTGGTCCTGGAGTTGCAACAGCATCTGCCGTCATACAAGACAGACAGCACAGTGTTTTTAACAACCAGTCAGCACCTGTTTGCTGTCTCAGCTGGGCTGAAACTCAGAGAATGGGAAACCGCGAGGTGTGTAACGCGTAACTGCGGGAGCCATTCGCCCTGTAGTGGCAACCAATCGTTACGGACGACTCGCCTCCGGGCAGTCGAGCCTATCGACAACACCATCGTACCTCTAAACTCGGTGGGCGATGCCTTAAAGGGGCCACGGAGGCGCGCGTCAGAACTGGCGACTGGCTGAAGGAATATATATTGAAGATCTCTCCCATGTCATACACGCATATCGTGTATTCGTGGACCTCTCCCTAAGACCTTGTGTCGAGCGAACGACCAAGTTGCATTGTAATAACCAGGCGTTCATCGGGCTCCGGCCTGGACAGCGCACACAAACCAGGGCGCAAGCTTCTGTCTGTTTCATTAAATTTAATGAACTCTTTCGTAATAAAGCAGCTGGTACGAACGTGAAAATTCCAAAAGTTAATTTAGTCGTTAAAAAAAGAGGACTAACTCGGCTATGACTTGGTACTTCTCACAATATAAATCATTTAAAATATACATGTTAAAAATATGTAGCCATATGTACTTTTTCAGATTTTGTCTCCTAACGGAGGTTATAGATTGTCATTGAAAATCGCTTTCCTCTGTAATCTTCATAGACACTATCTTAATGTATTGCATGCCCTAAATAATCTAGTTTTTCTCTTTTCAGAAACGTCTCTCAAACTATGTCCCTTTATTTACTAAAAACAAGGAGTACTTTTTCGTAATTTGACCTACCGAAGATAGATTGAGCAACCTCCGATTACACATCTATTAAGTGACTTTAGGTTCTTTATGTTCGTCCGTTCAAAGACCAAGCATTGGCACCGGAATAGAGAAAACATTAACTTAATAACCTTATCCATACGTCTCGCTTAGACAATACGTTGTTCATGTTTATGAATGAAGGAACAGCAATTTCTTTATCTTGGTTACGTTATCTATATAGTGACGACCACGTTTCTGCGTGCCAGAAATAATTTACTCCTAGACATCACTGTTAAGTTTACAAATTTTTATAATTATAATTGCAGTAGCTCGTCTTTGCACTACAGCAGAAGCTTAGGAGTTACGGATGCAGACTGCCTTATGTGACACGGCATACAAAAAAGATAGTGTGGCCAACACTACTCTCCAGCCCTTTATTGTTACTCTAGAATATTCTCCCACGTACTCATTTCACAGACTGAATCGATTTAGGAGCCAAGTACCTTGATTTTATGGTGCGCCCGGAATTTTTTTAGACCTTAATTTTTCGTGCTATATTTGGATGATACTTTAAATAATGTGATAGTGACAACATTGTGACAAAACACATTGTAATCTCTAATGTAACTGCATTTGACAATACCAATACGACAACGTAGCGAAGTCCACCGAATACTCGTGTCTCCGCTGAAAAATCCATCCATCCTCCATTCTTATTTTGGTAAAGTATTAACATTCAATTGGTGATTCAAAGTCAAAATTTAAACGAACTTTCAAAATATTTGTAAATAAACTCATGATTATGTTCACGACTTTGGTAACGATGAAGGATTTACATTGCACGACCTTGTAATCTAACGAGTTCTTAATGTTATAACAATGCTAATAGACAAAAGCGTTTTAACTGTATACGATGACAACGAAGTATGGAATACCGCGTGTGTTCATCTAACAACTTGATGTGTCAAGCGATGAGTTAAAATGACGCGACACGTAAGTAGTAATTAGAGGGAAAGACACAGTAATTACTATAAATATCCCCCTTGTAAAGTTTTCTGTCACAGCAAGTATTATGATGTGTCGGTACAGAGGAAAATAATATCCTACAGCTTAAATTAAAACAATCAACTAAATTGTATGTAGTTTTATTTTGTTCTATAGCCTATAAAAACAGAAAGGTGGGATTTCTGTGATTTTCTGAGGTTCGGTCCAAAAATTCTAATTATGAATTTCCATCATAAATAGACGTAATGAGGTTCCTTCAGCCCAAAGCCATATTTGGATACAGTGGGGATCAACGCGCGCGTGCATCCGCAAACAAGTAATATTTAAAAATTTAAACGGCGGATTCGGAATTTGCAGTCTCCTTTGACACGTGGCTACAAGGTCAGCCGGTCAGCCAGCAATATTATTTTTATTCTTTCTTATAACAATTTTTCTCAAACAGATCGTTCTTTTACAATTTTTTCAAAGACTGCTGTAACGAGTTTCTTTTTAAGGTAGGTATGAATTTTGAGTTCTTTTGCATACGCGTATCAGTGTTTATGAGAAAACAGATTAGACGTTTCCTAGATAGGCAATCATCATTATGCAACTGGAAATAATTAAATTTTAAAAACCTGGCAATAAAAATATTGATCTTAAATACCAGATTTTATAAAACAACAGCGTTTAGAAAATGCGTTGATTTCAGACTCCTGAACAACTTACATACATATAGATTATAAAGAATGTACGTAATACATACGAAGTATGCGAGACAACACGCCCGCTAGCGCGCGAGTGCACACACACACACACACACACACACACACACACACACACACACACACTCTCTACATAATACATAATTCGTATGGTGGTATCAAGAAAAATAAATTCTGATATTACATTAGGTTGGAAACGGTACTTTGGACTAAGTTTATTTAGTAATCAAAAATTTATCAAGACCGTTTTAATAGATGAGGAACATATTTCATTAACATGGGTTGTTTCAACGTAAGGTTACGTAACGCAGAGAAATGTGAAAGCAAGAATATACGAGTCGATCACGACACTCGTGGCTTATGCAAACGGAAAGATAAGAAAAGCAATTCATTCTGGTTATTATCTCTAACAGTGTAACTGTAACAGTTATTTCTTATTTGGAGCTGAAAAAACTTTATAATTTTCAATCATTATAATCACAGAACTTTTTAATCATCAAATGTAATAAAAACATGATATGTTGCTTCTCAAAAAGATATTATGATTGGCTTCATTGGCTATCTGCTACTCCATGTCTCTGGTACACAGCAGTAGCAACAATAACTCAGTCAGGTGACCGTAAAAAAAAATCAAATTAATTTTAGTTTGAATTGTAATTATAGTGTTTACACTGCTCATTATGTAGCTGATACAGAATGGGCTTTTTCATGTGAAAGAGTGATGCTTAATGTATAATACTATAACTATACTGTACATTTTTACAACCATATAATACATAATATATTGCAACAATATGCATATTTGCCCAGGGCGGTATGTTTGTAAATATTTAGCATAGAAAATATATGATGAACAGTTTTTAACAATATTATGCAGGCTAGGAATTGTCAGAAAGCGTACACCTGCCCCGCGAGTGAATACAGCGCTTGTGTGTTTGTGTGTGTAAACGCAAGCTACAACAGGCAAGAGTCTACGATGGGGTGATGAGTACGAATTCTCTGTAATCAGGTTTTAACCGGATAAAAATAAACTAATTAATACCTGTGAACAAAGACTTACCCCTATTATAAAAACACCATTAATTAAGGAATTTTTAACGAATATAGTGATGTAAAAGTATTGCAGAAAAAGTAGAGCCATCACTGGAGTTGAACAGAAATAAACGTAAACTACCGGGTGGCCCATAAGTCAGTTGCCACTAGCAGTATGTAGACGCTCGATTGACTAGCATAGTAGTTACTTGACTTGACTAGAGCAGTAGTTCCAATAATTCAGTTGAGATTTGAGGTTAGGTTGATGATGATGTGTATGCTGTTGTTAGCACTTGTTTGTTGTTCGTGTTGTTTGCGAGACAATGAATAGAAAACTATCTACAGAGCAGCGTGTTTTTGTACTGCAGATGTGGTGGAAACAGGACCATAATTACAGTGATGTTGTTGAGTTATTTGCGGAACGTTTTCCAAACATCGCACCTCCATCTAGAGAAGGTATTCATAAACTGAATAAGAGATTTGAACAGACTGGAATGGTAGCGGAACTTCCTCGATCAGGTAGGCCAAAAACAGTTACAACAGAAGAGAATTTAAATATCGTTTCGCAATGTTTTGTGCAGTAACCAAAGAAATCAACATGAAAAGCGTCCAATGAGTATGGAATACCTCGAACAAGCCTGCAAAGGATGCAGAAAACGTTGAAGTTGAGACCATATAAGCCCACTTTACTCCAAGGCCTAAATGAAGATGATCCTGATAGGCATACAGAATTCTGCGAATGGTACGCAATACGACAAGAAGCTGATCCACAATTTTACAAAACCATTCTTTGGAGTGACGAGGCTACTTTTAAGCTGAATGGTACAGTGAATAGGCACAACTGTGTTTACTGGGATACTGTGAATCCACATGTGGTGATAGAGACAGAGTTAAACGCTCCGGGGATTACTGTTTGGGCAGGGATCTTTGCCGGTGGGATCATCGGACCCTACCTTTTTAATGGTACAGTGAATGCTGAAAGTTACCTACAAATGGTTCACAAAGTGTTGATGGAACTAGAAAACAGTCCACTTTTTGAAAACCTGCAGCCAATTCGAGAAAAGTTAATATGACAACAAGATGGGGCACCCCCTCACTATGGACTGATTGTGAGAGACTTTTTGAATGCAACGTTCGATGAATGGATTGGCAGACGGGGTCGTGATGAATGGCCTCCACGTTCTCCTGATCTTACCCCAATGGACTTCTCGGTCTGAAGTATACTAAAAAATGCAGTGTACTCCGTGAAGATTCGTGATGTGGAACAATAATTGAAGGAACACATTGAATCTGAATTTGAACACCTACAGTCCCTGAATATTTCGGACATAATTTGTGCTTCAGTGCTTCGAAGATGTCAAATTTGCACAGAAAAGGATGGAGGCCACTTTGAGCATTTCTTGTAGGTCATGAGAACTATGCTATTAACTCTGTATGTGTTATCTGTATCTGTATCCCTGCTGCACCTCTACAATAAAAGTGCTATTTGCAATTTTGCCAACTGACTTATGGGCCACTCTGTATCTCATAAAATTTGACTCTAAGAGGAAGTTTGTGCCAAAAGATCTTACTCGCCCAGCATGTCCAAACAGACTGTGGGGGAAATATATAACTAATATAATGACGTAATAAGTAAGTTTGTATTGTATTGTAAAAGTTGAACGAATTTCAAGAAAGTCAATTTAGCTCTTATTTTATTTACGTTGTTAATTCCATTAATTATTACTCGGTTATTCACATTCATTGGCACCATGAAACAGCGGTACACGCTTTCCGCTCTTCTATTGTTGAATTCATAAATTAATTATTTCATTACTAATTATTTCCGTTGTTTTCATTTTTTACTTCATTATTACTAAAATTGGTACTGATTAGTGATTGTCACGTCATGATTTCTTTTTATATGTTAAGCCTACACACACACACACACACACACACACACACACACACACACACACACACACACACACACACACACACACACACACACACACACACACACATTATATATTACAACGTTAAAAGTATAAAAATAAAAAACAATTACACAAATACATTACCATGTACTCAACGCAACTATGAAGTGTATCACACCGGCCAGGTCGCAGGATTTTTTTATTCTCGTTGCGTCAAGTATATGTAGTTGCACAATAATATAATTTAATTTAACAAGAAAATTTTAAAAATACTAATCTTCTATAGTATGTTAAAATTTTGGTGTGTCAGTAGAAATAAATAATAGGTTGGAAGTAAATGTTATATTTTTTATTGTTTATAGCAACAATTAGTTTTATTCTTGAGATTTAATATTATTTTTCTTTGTAAATGAGTTGCTATTATTATTTAAAATTAGAGTCAAAGTCAGACACACTGAAATAAAAAGTGTTTAGATAATTATAATTTGTTTAACATGTCTGTTTAGCTAGTAAGATTATATGGTTGTTTATGTTTATGTCATGAACAGCATAGAAGGTTATATTGTATTTTTGTAAACTTATAAGAGAATATTTTTTTTAGATAATTATAATTTGTTTAACATGTCTGTTTAGCTAGTAAGATTATATGGTTGTTTATGTTTATGTCATGAACAGCATAGAAGGTTATATTGTATTTTTGTGAACTTATAAGAGAATATTTTTTTTATAATTCGAAAATTTAATATTTGCATATTTCCGATTAATATTAATAAATTATAAAATGATTATTTTGAAACGGTTTTAATTAATTATTTCATGTCAACAACATCTCACTCCTCTTTGAAAATGATTTTATTATTGTGCAACTACATATACTTGACGCAACGAGAATAAAAAAAATCCTGCGACCTGGCCGGTGTAATACACTTCATAGTGCGTTGAGTACATGGTAATGTGTAATTGTTTTTTATTTTTATACTTGTAACGTTGCAATATATAATGTGTGTGTGTGGGTGTGGGTGTGTGTGTACGCTTAACATATAAAAAGAAATCATGACGTGACAATCACTAATCAGTACCAATTTTAGTAATAATGAAGTAAAAAATGAAAACAACGGAAATAATTAGTAATGAAATAATTAATTTATGAATTCGACGATAGAAGAGCGGAAAGCGTGTATCGCTGTTTCATGGTGCCAATGAATGTGAATAACCGAGTAATAATTAATGGAATTAACAACGTAAATAAAATAAGAGCTAAATTGACTTTCTTGAAATTCGTTCAACTTTTACAATACAATTCAAACTTACTCATTACGTCATTATATTAGTTATATATTTCCCCCACAGTCTGTTTGAACATACTGGGTGAGTAAGATCTTTTGGCACAAACTTCCTCTTAGAGTCAAATTTTATGAGATAGTTTACGTTTATTTTTGTTCAACTCCAGTGATGGCTCTAGCATGGAATCGGGAGAGCCCAGGCCCCCCCCCCACAGATCTCTAAGAGTTCATATTTAATATTAACATGCGTGACATGTGGATTTGAGATAGGTAAAGACTTGTAAAGTATAGTGACTGTTCAGGTTAGGTAAATAATAGGTAAAAACTTGTAAAGTAACTTTTTGTTACATGCGTAACTGCAAATGACTTTATGTTTTCATCATTACAGTTATTCCCACCTAATACGATGATTTCCATAATTTATTTTTTATTATTATTGTTGTTGTTACCTACTCAGATGGCCTCCCACATTACAATATCTAGAACTGCCACCGTCTCATCTTACAACTACCTTTAAAGTAGCCTAATTTTATTATCACACACACTGTAGCTATCCGTTGTCGGGTCTTTAATATAAGTTTAGTTTTGTAAGTTGTAATTGGAAGTTTTAGCGAACGTAATTAGTGTTCGTTCGGAAGCGTCTGGTAGCCTGTGTGCCTTACCTGTCCCTTTTCACTCTTGTAACTCCCGATAGGCGCCAAATTGTTTTACGAGAAAACAATTAAAAGTTTTTACCTGTATGGTTTGACAGTGCACTAGTGTAAATTTGAATCGTTCGCCGACTGGCATGAAACCGATTCTCGTTTCAGTGGGGGAAAACGTGTTGCCAACTTGAATAATGTTGGTTATATTGACTCACTGCTATTAAACAAAACAAACATAATATTCTCTATAAATAAATACTGGACAGTTATTCTCGGTACACACTTTTTTATTAGGCTATGAATTGTTAGTTCTTGTTAACGCTTTATACAAAATATTAATTGATATAATAATTTTAGCCTCGGCAAAATATAGTCGTTCACTCAGCGGATTGCTGGGTTGGCAGTACAATGTTTCTATTAGATGCAAGACAGCGTTGGTTATTATTTACAAAATAAATCTGCCTATAGAGTCCTTTCAAGTACGATACAGGAGTTTTTATAACAAGATAACAAATTATAATATATCACTTAATGTTCGTGAGCATTAAAATCAAACAAGGTTTACCGTAAATTCAATGTGGTTGTGTTAAAATGTGTGACAGTGTCGTTGGTGTAGTACATAGGTTATCATTTGTTCAGTGTTTACAAGTTACTTTTTTATTTATCAATCCTTGAAAAATAATACTTAGAGTGATAGTGAGAGTTTCACGGTTTGGTTATAAATTTGAAAGAGAATTTGTTTTTTAGAAATCAATGAATTCAGCAATACTTAACGTTAGTAGATAGGAGGTGTATTGTCAGTAGTCAACGTAGGTTAATTGGTCAATGTCGAGTCTTCTTTCTTCAATCTTGGGCTTCATGGATGTCCGGCGTCTTCTTCTTGTTAAATTCCATATATATTATAGTCATCTGTGGATTAATTTTAAGCTGGTCCTTGGTCTAGGTTGGTTGGAATGTCCTCTCATCGGTTGGTCTGGTCCTTCATCATAAAATTGTGGGTACTTATACTGTTTTAAGTCAAAAATTTGGGCCCTTCACGGCGTGGCGTCTCTCTAGTTAAGAGTCACTACTAATTCTTTTGTTCCTAACTGAAATTAGTCAATATTCGGTTGTTGTCATGGTAACTCAAAATTTCTGATTGGCTAAAATTGGCTTAAGACCATTGTTAGGATATTTGAATTTTTATTTAAAATGGTTACAGATCTTCTGAATGTAATTAATCTTCAGTATTACCCTTTAAGTATTAAATATTATTACCACTGTTCATATTTTGGTTCAAGGATTAATTTGACATCCAATACTATTGTTTTTACTTAGGTATCAACATTTTGACAGTTTTGTTGATTTTGTTTATTTACACTGTTTTCTTAATTTGCATGATTACTATAATATTTCTGTCTTAACATGATTGTCTAATTGTATTTTATTGTTTATATGGCTTAGTCTTACTAATGTCAGTGTTGAATTCTCAAAATTGAAGTTTTTTGTAGTTTGACAGTTGGGAATTTGCCTAGGCTTAAACAGAAATTGGCTATTTTTCTTTAATTACTGATATTACATTTCATTTTCCCCTTGTATGGGTCCTGATTGGTTTTAATACATGATTTTGGTTATTTATTCAATGGTTTTAAGTCTGTTCTGTAATTATGTGTGATTTTACTGTTTCATATTCTAGCTTGCCTATTGTCATAACTGCCTTTTAGTGTTATTGTGTTTGTCTGTATTTATCTTGTTTCTTGTTTGGTTTTTATTTGTTTTTTAACTCTTATTTCTCATTATTTATCACATAACATATAACATAGAATCTTATGGTTTAACAATTCCATAGATATAATTCTTATTCATTAAAACATACTTATTTACTTTTCATTACTGAAAATGTTCATTCTCATTACCTACTCATACTTTTTAATGAGTAATAATTATTATATAGTATTAACAAACAAACATATAAACATTAGTTAAATCTTTGAACAAAATTATATTCCCTTATTACTAATCTTATTTGACACTATGTCATTAACTTGATAATCTAATAGTATTTTACTATGTTTCTACTAAAATCTTATAATGTTTATTAATTGTCTTTCCCTTATCAATTTTGGGTTAATAACATTTGTTTTTGTCTTTCAGTATTTCAGAAATTCTCTATACGGTGTATTGACACTCTAATAGTCTATTTTTCTTACTCTCATGTAATAATACGAGTTGTCACTGATAATCTTAATTGATAAAATTTAAAACATGATAATTAGTCATTACTATTGATAACTTAATCCTACTACTTTTAGTTTATTTTGTTACATTTTGGTGTCCACTTATATTGGCTTTTAACTATCACAGTCCTTCCTGTGTTTAGCCATTATTAGCTCTCACTCACTTTTTGCACTTATAAACTTTTATCACTGTCTTATCAGTGTTTATCACTATTAAGAGGGTTTATTTTCACTTTGAGGATATTAATAATAACACCTTGCACTCAATATTTTAAGTGTTACTGGTGGGCAAAATTTAGTGTATTGCTTACTTAAAATTCTCTTTCTCATTTTTAATTTTTACAATGTTCATCATCATCATTATAACTTACTATCTCTCACTCTATCTGGTTGGGTTATACAATTAATAGGTTTGTGTCGTGTTAGTTCGATTTGTCCTAGTTTACTCTATTTGTTTGGGTTAGTGTACCCTTCTACATTTTAAGTCCTTAACAATTCAATACTTCTAACTTTTAGACTACTTGTCTGTTTTTACAATCATCTTTATTATATACAATTTATCATTGATTAGTCTTTTTTCTTGGTTTAACACTAGTTTCGTACTCTTTCACTGTGTTTATTTCACTCTGCCATATTTTATATATCACTTCCTTGGTGTTGTGGCTGATTATATCTTCACACTTTCATGCTAATTATTTATTCATCATTATTCTTATTATTTATACACTCTTACGTTAGTGTGGTGGCTAGTTCCAGTTATCACTTACAATTGTCATAATTTCTTTTATATTCTTGGTTTTTTGGGGCTGGTGCTACTCTCTCACTTACCATATATTGGGTCATTGTGGTTAAATCGCCAGGTATTATCGTATTTAACATTTTGGTTCGTGGTTTGTTACTTTTTTATTATTATAGGTTACTTTTCTGATTACCTTAATATGTTTGACCGTGTTATTGATTATGAATCACCCATTCTTGAATCTCTGATTCATTCTTTTTTATTCTAGTGTTAATTATTTTAAATAACTTAATTTGTTATGTATCTTCATTATTGTTAGGTGAAGATATGTACCATTACAACACACACACACACACACACACACACACACACACACACACACACACACACACACACACACACACACACACACACACACACACACACACACCAATGCGGTTATATTAGTGAGTAGTTATATTCTCAAGTCGTCACGCCGTTCACCTTCACCTTTACCTTTAAAAACACTATTCACTCTATTCTTGTACGAGATCCTCTGCATTATTCTATAGTAACATCTCTATAGTCTGAACAATCTCTATCTATGCCTTCCACTAGTAGTCTGTGTCTCAGATTGAAAGACATGCTTCGCACAAACAATTTTGAATGTAATTCAATCTCGTACAATTTCGGACAACTTCGTACAATACTATTATTGAATTCAATATTTCTTGAGGTTAGCAGAGCCTATTCTGTGTCATTGAACTTACTTTTATCTATGATTACCTAAATTCACCTTTTTTAATGTATTCAATCCACTGAGACTACATTTTGCAAGTCTTTACATATCTCAGATTCACACCCCCATTCTGTTTTCTTTCCTTCGTCTTCACATTAGTCACCTTTCCAGGATAAGCAGACTGTTTTTTAGACCACTCTTTATTTCAACCAGAATAGCCATATCATCTGAACCAGTGAATGTTTCATCCAAAATTATACTTTTTAAAATTCTTTTGCAAAATTATATCTTTTGGTAAAAAAAATTACCTCTCCATTCGATGTACATTTGTTATACAGTCGCTGTGACGAGGCGTAGATCTATGTCAAAAGTTTCCTTATCTGATCCTCTATGCCAGAGATATTCTTACGCCTTCTTTCACATGTTAACTTCAAAAGAACTTGTATATTATCCTTTTAACCCTGAAGTTAAATCGGTTATCTGTAAGATTTATAAAACGTTGGTTATATACCAAATCTCTTTGTCTCCCCTCTGTGTGTGTGTGTGTTTCTGTTATAGTCTAGTCATACATTATATAGAAATAATAAATTTAATTTGCAAGAATGTTGTAAGTGGACTATTTATGCACCTTACATAAATAACCTGTATCTTCACATGTTTAATTATAAATTAATGAATAATCGATTTAAAAAATTTTTAATTGTTGTTATAGTTATTTATGAAATCAGCTGTTCTAATGATTGCACAGAAATCTTTAATGTTTATATTCTATTTATTTAATAAATTTAAAATTTAGAACAAATTTTCTTGTTTTGTTTTTATTTAAATTTGTTCTTGAATAAGCGAATTATTTATTATTGTGTTTGTATATATTCAGATGTCCCCATACGTATTTTTTGTGACCTTCATCTATTTTAACATTTTATGTATTAATTTAGCATTTTAAAGCTTTGGAAATTGATTTCTGTTATTTAAACAATGTGTGGATAAATTAGACTTACAGAATTCAGCTATAAAAACGGAACGCTGTGTTGAAGTAATCTATTGTGTACAAATAGTTACATAAATATAATTACAGAAGGAATTTATTATGTAATAAATGACAATAAACATTGCAAGAAACTCAAAGCATCAAGAGTTAGTTTCAAAGAAAAGACACACACGCAGATATATTTTCTGTAATGCTATAGCAGAAATAATTTTGGGGTCTGTTCAGAAGTTGCGAAGCTCTTATGGTGCATGATTAATACACTTATAGTACTACGCAGTTTTCTACATAAAATTTCACTAATTGTTCTTATCATATACTTGAAATGAATTTTGTTTCACTAAAATGTTACGTTGAATTAATAAAAATCTCTTTAAATATGTATCAATGTTCAAAGTACTTTAGTATAACTCAGTTGATAAAAAAATTAAATATAATGACATTCTTTACAATTTTTAAAACATATAAGAAAATGAAAACACTAGCCTTTACTCTATTTGCAAGCCGTGCTACGAATTATACCATAATTACAGTCTTTTAATAACGTTCATGAATATCAGTCCTTATAACTAGTAAATGTTATTAAAAGTTTATGGATCGTCTTTAAGTGCTCTTTTATACAACATTAATGAAACAATCAGTATTCCACTTCGCTGGTATTGGTGACACAGGATAATATCTAGTGCGCTGTCTCGTTCCTGTCGCTCCCGAAATGTTACTGGTCGCTCCCTTCCAGTAAAAATCGTATTCTTTCTCTTTTAATTAAGAGCAAATAGACATTAAGCTCAAATTGTCTACGATACAGCTGTTGCTCTAAAAGAGATAGTGATATGAGAAAAACAGAGAAACGAAACAGTAATACAAGTATCATAAAAAAAATGAATAAAAGAGATCAGGACCACTCCAAACATCGACTACACAATTCCTACCTACAGATTGCTACCTACAACATCTCGCTTTGGAAGTGAGTGCACTGGCCACGGCCACTGCGCCGCCAAGCCTCTTCTTTGAAAACTATTATTGTGGAGGCGAAACAAAATATATTTTACTGAGTTTTCGTTACGTTGCACTGCAAGTTACTTTTTTTAAATGTTTTGAAAACAGCTTGTAAATAAGAAAAATATGGACTAATACCAGCGCAGTGCTTCACCGTGAAGCGGAGTCACAAGAGCTGATTTAGTGAATGATATATTGAAGTTTTTTTATTTTTTGTGTTTTTTTTCCATAAAAGATATTCGTTTTTCATTACGATTTAGCAAACTTAGATTATTGAAAGGATTATTATTGTTACGACCGTGTACTCGATCGTCGTAGGTACAGTGGAAACAAAATAAGTACAAGACACCAATTAAGCCACTAATTACCAGCTTTAATTTCCACAGTTAACAGTTCGTAATTAACAACACAGTCTCTACAACAAATCAAATAAAAATTGTTCACACGCAATAAAATGTCCACTAAAATTAAACACAATTGTATTACAATTACCGTCCGATTATAAAACACAACACTTAACTAATAACCACTTGAACGCGCACAGTAATTTCGCGCGACAATAACTCTCGAACCGCGCTGCCAATATGTAGCACTAATACTCGAAAACTAAGGCCGCTGCCGCCATGTATTTATACCTGCGCTCACAGACCAGAATGTTCGAAATTTCGTCTTAGCGTCCGGTGAACTACGTAATTAATTTCTGCCTTGACATATTCCGAGCGACTGGCGCCTTCGAGAAAACTCTCGCGAATGCGTCTACAGTCACGTAGGCCACACACATTAGAGCGAGATTCTTCTGGCACATTCGACAAACTCGTAGATTGTTCTGTGATGTCGTTACACTTGCGCCTCCTTAAGCCTGTTCGTCCCGAACTGGCAAACCGTCTCTGAAGTAGCATTTAGCCAGGCGATCTAGGTGGACGACCTTGAACTTTCGCTGTCTTTCCTGTTGAATCCGATAAACAACATCGTTGATTCTTTTTTTCACAATGTAGGGTCCTTCCCAGTTAGACTAAAGCTTAGGTGAGCGACCACGACGGCGCTTTGGATTGAACAACCAGACCTGATCTCCTTCTTGGAAACCCACACTATTGCTGCGAATGTCATACCGAGTTTTCATTTTATCACTGGCAATCTTCAGCCGTCCTCTTACCAAGCGATTCATTTCTCGCAGTTGGTTTTCTAATTGCGAGGAATAGTTCTGCGGCTCTTGGGACTGAGTCTCAGGTGATCCGAACATTAAGTTCCCAGAAGACGAATCTCCCGCCCAAACACCAATTTTGCTGGAGTCATGCCGGTTGTGTCGTGTACTGATTATCTATACGCCATGAGGAATAGTGGTATACGTTGGTCCCAGTCTGTTTGGTTCTCGTCAGCAACCTTCGAAAGATGCTGCTCAACTGTCCTATTGAATCTCTCAACCATCCCGTCCGACTGAGGATGCAGAGGCGTTGTCCTGGTCTTTCGAATTCCGAGTAGACGGCATATTTCTTTAAACACTCCTGATTCGAAATTTCTCCCTTAATCCGTATGGATTTCCATAGGGGCTCCATAACGGCAACAGAAGTTGTGAACTAACTGCTTTGCCACAGTGGTAACCTCCTGATTTGGAATTGCGTAGGCTTCCATCCACTTAGTAAAGTAGTCACCTACAACTATGATGTACCGGTTTCAATCGTCAGTAACTGGGAATGGTCCAGCAATGTCTATGGCAATTCTCTCGAAAGGCAGTCCAACGTTATACTGTCTCATTTTTCCCCTGCTTCTGGTTTGTGAGCCCTTGCTTGCAGCACATATTTCACACGTCCGAACCCATTCCTCTACGTCGTGGCGAAGATGAAGCCAATAGAATCTCTTCCGTATTTTGTCAAGGGTTTTGTTAACGCCAAGATGGCCTCCAGATGTTCCATCATGCATCTCCTTCAAAACAGACTGCACTTTACTTCGGGGAACTATCAACTGTATGACCACGTCTCGTCCATCTGCACTTTCCCAAGCCCTTTTCAGCAATCCGTTTTCTAAGGTGAGAGATTTCCATTGTGCCCAGTAGACCTTCAGTACTTCGGAACCATGGCAGATATCTTGCCAATCCGGGCGGCGACCTTCCTCTTTTGCTGTCAAGATCGGTCCGATGTCTTCATCAGTCATCTGTTCTTGTCGACAGTCTTGTGTTGTCCAGCCGTCTGCCAGGAAATCTACCGTGATGGCTTGAACATGTTCGCTTGAGTTTTGTTCTTCCTTTTTGTGGCAATGTCGGCAGTCTTCCGGGCACGGTCTTCGTGATAAGCCATCTGCATTACCATGCAGGCGCCCCCGCCGATGTTGTACCTTGAAGTTGTACTCTTCCAGACGTTCGAGCCACCTTGCCAACTGTCCTTCCGGATTTTTAAATTTCAAGAGCCATGCAAGCGCGGCATGGTCGTTACGTAGTGAAAACTCTCTCCCATAGAGGTATTTATGGAAGCGCTCCAAAGCTCTGACAATTGCCAACAACTCTCTCCTTGTAACACAATAATTTCTCTCTGGTTTAGAACGCGTCTTGCTGTAATATGCTATTACTCGTTCTTCACCGTTCTGCACTTGAGGCAAAACTGCTCTTAGACCAGTATTGCTTGCGTCTGTGTCTACGATGTACTTCCCTTCGGAAGCTGGAAAAGCGAGAATTGGCTGCGAACATAATGCAATCTTCAAAGTCTTAAATGCTTGGTCACACTCTCTCGACCACTGGAAGTTTCGTTTATTTTCCGTTAGCTCATGTAGTGGTTTAGCAATAGTAGCGAAGCCATTCACAAAACGTCGGTAATATGAGCATAACCCCAGGAAACTCCGAACTTCGTGTTTACTCTTCGGAACTGGCCAGTCTCTTACGGTGTCTACTTTATTAGGATCCATGCTAACACCCGATGCCGATACCAGATGGCCCAGATACTGTAGTTCCTTCTGGAATAGAGAACACTTCTTCGGGCTCAGCTTCAGTTGTGCACCAAGAATTCTAGTTAGAACTTCCTTAAGGTTTTCCAAATGGTCTTCGAAAGTCTCCCGATCACTATGACATCGTCTAAGTAAACATGGCAAGTTTTCCACGTCAGGTTTCGGCGTACCAGGTCCATCAATCTCTCAAATGTTGCAGGTGCATTACAGAGTCCAAATGGCATAACGTTAAATTGGAATAAGCCACTTGAGGTCGAGAAAGCGGCTCAGGACAACGTGTCGAGTGTATCGTCAACGCGAGGTAATGGATAGCAGTCTTTCTTTGTAACGTCATTTAACCTCCGGTAGTCTACGCAGAAACGCAATCCACCATCCTTCTTCGCTACCAGCGCTACAGGAGAAGACCAAGCACTTGACGAAGGCTCGATGACTCCCTCTGTCAACATGTCCTGTACCAACCGAGACATTTCCTCTTGTTTAGATAATGGAGGTCTTCGAGGAGTTTGGCGTATCGGTGTTGTGTCCCCGGTATTGATTCGAAGTTGCACAAGGGAGGTTCTTCCCAGTGACTGTCCCCGAACTGCAAAACAATCTTTGAATTCGTGTAAAAACTGACTGAGTTCTTTTACCTCACCACTTGAGAGGTCGTTAGAAGATCTGTTCAATAATTCTTGCAGTTCCTCTGGTAATTTGGAATTATCCGAAGCACTGGATCTTCGTTGCGTCATTCCGGCTACCCAGGCTACAGGAATCAATTTGCCTAGGAGCGTATTGCTTTGTAAAGTGATAGCTTGATTCAAAATATTCGCCACTCTAATAGGTACATTTCCGGTTTCGTCAGGTTTTACTAAACTTCTGGCAATTAGTAGGCCCGGTGTGCTGACTACCTGGGGTTCGAATATAGAGCACTGGTTGCCCCTAGTATCTACCTTGGTTCTAACCAAGATGATCTTTTCGGAGTTTGGCGGAACAGTTACGGCCACTTGGTTTATGACGTCCATCGATTTTTCTGCTGTCGTCATTGTTGATAGCATTACCTCTTCGCCTCCGATTCTCAAGACATTGTTTTTGAAGTCGACTATAAATCCGTATGCGTTCATACGTCCACACCAGGAATTGCTTCATCCACAATGTCTGCAACAAGTACTTGATGATTAAACTCAAGTCGACCGAGGCGTAGGTGTATCTCCACTTTTCCATACACTTTTACAGGCCGTCCAGTAGCTGTTCGCAAGCTGCAAGAGCACCAGATTGGCTTGAGATCTTTCGCCACGTCGGGGCGCACAATAGAAACTGTTGCACCTGTGTCAACTGTAATCGAGGTTGGCCTTTCTTGAACAAATCCGGTAACTACCAAGCTCCCGCTGTTTTTCTGACGTGTAGAAATTGCGTATTGTCTAGGGGCTTCATTCCTCCAGTTAGTCACCACACGCCCCGTTGTACCGACTATTGCTCGTTTCCCTGCTGCTGAATTCTAACCCGACAATCTCGTTGTAGATGTCCAGGTTTCCCACATGTATAACACTTCGGTCTTCCATCCTTTCTTATTTTATTCTGTGGCGCCGACCGTTGAGTCTCTGTTCCTCGTTCTTCTTCCTCATCGTCTGTCCCGTCGCGATCTTTTAGCGCGCGCACTTTATACTTGTCCAACCAGACGCTGATTTGGCGGCCTCAAATTGCAAAACATGTACTAGGGCGTCCGCACTGTTCTGGTGTCTTGCCATTCGTAACACTTGCTGTAGTTCGTTATCTCGGACACCGGCAGTAAATGTCTGCATCGCAAAACTCGTTCGAAAATCTTCTGGCGCTTCAGGATAGGCCAGTCTAATTAGTTTGTCGATACTTGCTTCAAACTCTTGAAGGCTCTTCCCGGAATGCTGTCGCCTTGCTCGCAACTGGGTGCAGTACACATCTCGCAAATGTTTATCACTATACCGTAATTCCAGAACTTTTATCAATTCGGCATAGGTGTTTTGGCTGTCAGGTGGCACTTTCTGTAGTAGTTCTGCCGCGGATCCTTTTAATGAGAGAACGAGTGAAACTGCCTTGTCTTTCTCCGTCCAATTATTTGCGCATGCAGCAGCTTCGAATTGGCTTAAATACGTCGCCCAGTGCGTGCTTCCATCAAAGGTTGAGGCCTTGACATGAACTGTCCCAACCGCAGGCGAGGTGACCTTCTCTATTGACTTATTTTCTGTGTCTTTCTCCGTCTTTATCATTGGTACAGTCTGTTCACAAAGTTGTTTTGGTTGTAACTTCAAGCACTGCTCGACTTCATTTTTAATCTGCTCTTTTATATTTGTAATCGAGTCTTCTATTTTTGTTGATAATAGCTTTTTCCACACTTGTGACTGATTTTTCTACTTCAGCTATTTTATTAGACATCGATTCTTCAACACTCGAGACAGATTTTTCTACTTCAGCTATTTTTAATGTCATTGATTCTTGCACCTCCGATATTTTAGTAACTTGTTTATTAAGCTCACCTCGTAGGAGACCCAACTCTGCAGCAGTTTGTTCTTGTGTCTGCTTTTGCTCCTGTATTAACTCCTTGATGTCTTCTGTTTCACGCTTCCGTTCTTCTTTTTGTTTTTCTTCTGTTTCAAGCATTAGTGCTTTCTGACGTTCCTCTGCTTCTTCTCTTTCCGTCTTCGTTCTTCTTTTTGTCGTCTTTCTGCTTCTTCCTGTGTCTGCCGCAGCAGTGTTTGTAAAGCTTCCATCATCTGACTGGCATCCATATTTACCGATTAATTACGAATTACACTCGTCTTGTACAAAGTGTCCACTGTTTCCACTGTTAACCGTTTTATCCCAGTTCTGACACCACTGTTACGACGGTCTACTCGATCGTCGTAGGTACAGTGGAAACAAAATAAGTACAAGACACCATTTAAGTCACTAATTACCAGCTTTAATTTCCACAGTTAACAGTTCGTAATTAACAACACAGTCTCTACAACAAATCAAATAAAAATGTTCACACGCAATAAAATGTCCACTAAAATTAAACACAACTGTATTACAATTACCGTCCGATTATAAAACACAACACTTAACTTGAACGCGCACAGTAATATCGCTGCTATAACTCTAGAACCGCGCTGTCAATATATCGCTCTAATACTCGAAAACTAAGGCCACTGCCGCCATGTATCTATACCTGCGCTCACAGACCAGAATGTTCGAAATTGCATCTTAGCGTCCGGTGAACTACGTAATTAATTTCGGCCTTGACATATTCCGAGCGACTGGCGCCTTCGAGAAAACTCTCGCGAATGCGTCTACAGGCACGTAGGCCACACACATTAGAGCGAGATTCTTCTGGCACATTCGACAAACACGTAGATTGTTCTGTGATGTCGTAACATTATTGTTTACTATGAATCATCCTGTTTGACAATTAAAAAATAAAATTGTATTACTTCGGACAAACGTGATTAATTAAACTCTTCTTCTTCTTCTTCTTCTTCTTCTTCTTCTTCTTCTTCTTCTTCTTCTTCTTCTTCTTCTTCTTCTTCTTCTTCTTCTTCTTCTTCTTCTTCTTCTTCTTCTGCTTCTTCTTCTTCTTCTTCTTCTTCTTCTTCTTCTTCTTCTTCTTCTTCTTCTCCACTTCAGGCATTAGGTCATAGACCTGTTACGCCCTCCGGCCGTGATAGAACATACGCCCCACACCAGCCAGAGAGATATTAGCCAACTTTTAAACCACGCCCGGTGGCAAGCCATGCGGTTGGGGGGGGGGGAGTGTTGTTTATATGTGTAGTATATATTGTGTGCCCTTGTTACTTATCTGGCCCGGGTATGCCAGAGAAGACGTACGTATTATATGTCCGCGTACGTGCGGGTGGGCGAGCAAATCGAGCCGTATTAATTATATTAGTGATTGTTTTTATGCTTCTGGTCTAGATTTAGTTCCATCGTTCTAAAGCTCGCGTCCCCCCAAGAATCATTTTGACCAGTTTATATTTTCGAGTGTCACAGCAATACTCTTCTGATATGTGTTTTTAAGTATGAACATACGTTTTGCGTAGCTTTTAAACATAGAGTCCAGTTTGTTAGAGAAGAGTTACTGAACAACAGCTTCTGAAAAGTAACACACAGAAACGCAGATTACGATGACTGAGCGCGGTCATAATACTATACGTTCAGAATGTTTAAATATCCCAAGTTTCTAACGTGTTGCTAACGTAAACAGCGGTCCGAGGTGAACAGAATTAACCAAGGTAAAAACAATTATCGGTAGGGCTATAAGTTGAACGGTCATGTTTTCTACACTCTTCAATATATCGTAACGTTTTTCTGAACAAAAATTAAATGATAGTATTAAATATTGACGTTCAAATGAGTAACAGAGAAGACGGTGTTGATACTTATTAATATATTCCCAACGACGTAATCTGTAACTGTTACTCAAAAGTGACGTGCAGTTATGTCACAATCATCGCGGGAATAGTTGAAAAAACAAAGCGAGTTCTCAGTTTTAACTCGACCGTCTGGCATTTGTCTCTCTGTCTACCTAGTTGGGGTATAGGTAGCTTTTGAATGCATAAACCGATTTCGAAAAACTTGCCATGCATGTCTATACTTTTACCCTGCAGAACTCTATTGTTTTTGAGATTGATCCCCCCCACCCAAAAAATAGGGGGCGTGCGGCAAAGTGTGAGGGGATTAAAACTGTGAAAAAATCGAATAAGCCAATGTAGAGTATAAAAATAAAGAAACTTTTAACCACATCTGAATATAGTGTTATTTTTGAAAATTTAACAATTTTTGGACGTCAGGGCCCAATAAGAGGGTGAAAATTTTGATAAAATTGTATAAATTCATGTGGGGTAGCAAATTAAAGAGAATTCTTAACTAACATCTGAGTGTAATGCTATGTTTTAGAAATTTCAAAATTTTGGGACCCCAGAGCCTAAAAAAGATATCAAAAATCAGTAGCGTATCAGACTAAAAGAACTGCATCCCAAATCCGAATGTTTCGAATATTTAGTGTTTATGTATGATTCTGAGCTCTACAATTGTTATCTTACTAAAGAAATCGTAGAGTAATAGGGATTTTTGTAATTTTTCTCATAATAGAAAAGTTATCTAATGTCGAAATTTATTTATGTAATTCATGCAAATTACAAGTTTCCTCGTAATATACAGGTACTTCGTTCAGAATAGTAAGCAATTCTGCAGCTCTGTGAGCACATTACTTAATTTCTTTTTCATTGATACAATTATTTTGTCTGTACCATACACATTTATTTCACATACTGTAACTGCATTCTCACAAACAGAACGTTGAATAATTAAATAAAAATCCTAAATTAAACTGTTAAAGGAAGAAAAGAATAACTTTCTCAAAGAAAAGGAAAGAATGTACATTCTTACAATAATTTTTAGTCTTGAAATTGTGAACGTTGTAAGACCTAAAAGCAACCATAGTTTTTTATTAAACATATTACCATACAATCCATACATCACACGGTAGAAGCAAATCCACGTGATTAGTTTAATTATTATAGCATAACTTTGTCCCTGAAGATGGACATAACATATGAGACGTGTATAAGACAAAACAATTTTATAGTTGCAGAGGAAATGTTTTATGGTAAACTATTATCGTAGTTCCAGCACATGTTATTTGTTAATAGCTACGGGTATGGCGTATGTTTACTTCTTCCATATTATGTCGTACTGATACTATTTGATTAAAAAGTAGCTCTGACTTTAGGGTCTTATAATATCCACAATATAGGCCTACCTTTGAGGACAATTTTTCACTTCCTTCTTTAATGTAGTTGTAAGCGTGTTATTCCTTAATAATAATAATTGTCCACAGCAATCCCAAATCCAGTCAAAAGAATAAAACTCGATACTTTAATTAATAATAATAATAATAGGAATAATTGCAATACGGCAATTGCCGTAATACGCTAGGTCACGCTATCTCTCTCTCTCTCTCTCTCTCTCTCTCTCTCTCTCTCTCTCTCTCTCTCTCTCTCTCTCACACACACACACACACACACACACACACACACACACACACACACACACACACACACACACACACACAAGTGCCATAGCCTACTATTTGTTTTCCTCAACAAAATTAAGAGAAATCCCTTTTAAAGTTAAATTATAACATTAATATTCAATTATGGATTTAAATTTGAATTCGCGCAGTTATATTGTCAACGATTTTTTACTGAAACGGTCGTAACGTGCTTAATTACATGAATTGTACTTACGCCAGAAGTCTGTAAGTCCAGGGTACTTCAAGTTATGTAAATTAAAAAGAAACTGTAAATTACCGATGAGATTCTTCGTTTACCAATTTAGCTGTAAATTATTCCATGTCTGCTACATTGGATTAATTCCAGCAAATCCATTACACGAACTCACGGATGTTAGAGAAAGATTATCGTAAAAAACCTTTGAATCTTTACTCATTGTTTTACAGATGCTTCAGTATTTTTGTGGTTAGATTTACGTATTTTTATTATGGCTGTTATTAATATTCCGTTATCTTGAATTACGACTTTACTGTGAAACTTTTGTAATCATCACCATTGAAATCTTAATTTCATGATATTGTTTATAAATTCCTTATTCTTTCAATTAGTTCTCTGAATTTTGTCTTTCAAACTATAAACTCTTATTTTATAATCTTAAGAACTATCTGGATATGACTATGTATAAATTATTTGATTAAAATACTGGAAAAGTGTTAGTTAACAGGGATCAAATAATATTTGATGCTTAGATTTACGATAATTTAGGTTTTTTGCAATAATTTAAATTTAAAATCTATTTTAAAAATTTATTGAAGAAAATGTATTACATAATCGTGACTAACGTTACTCTAATAATGGCCTAAACAAGATTTAACAAAATGTTACAGCAAATATTTGCTTTAATAAAAAATATAACCTTAAGCGAAGATACTGAGGAGAAAAAAATGAATTTACAGAAATCGGAAAATGAAAAGATACAGGAAGATATTCAATAGAGACTTATAATAACTGACAGTACTGACAGGTGTCGAAAAGATCGATTACTGGCTAAATACATTCAAATCTGTAGACAGAGTAGATAGAGAACTGAGGTTTTACAGCTGAAACGGATTATTCTTCGTATTATTTGAATTAGCAGCCATCCTTACTATTTCTTTTATGAAATTGCTAAACTGCTACAATTTTTTGTTCAGACAAAGCTTTTCGTCATCTCTGACATCATCAGGTCTAGAACAACCTGATGATTGTCAGGTTGTTCTAGACCTGATGATGTCAGAGATGACGAAAAGCTTTGTCTGAACAAAAAATTGTAGCAGTTTAGCAATTTCATAAAAGAAATAGTGAAACTGATTACATTTTGGACAGGAGACAGAAATATTGCTTCAGCAGTGACTGTACCCGATGTTGAGCGGGTAGAAGTCCAAGACAACCATATAACAATATCTTATTGCAGATTAGACGTTCGGAAACGCGGGAAAACTGTATTCAGCAATATAAACAAGCAGGGCCCGGGAGCCGGGTTCGAACTTATCTGCAAGACGGCTATGACCCTCAACAACGTCTCCCTGAAACCAAACAATACCATCCATCCTCATGGTCTAGATAACGCCGTCTTCAAGTTCTACATAAAAGTGTAGAACTATCAAATTGACTGTAAATTCGCCAAGTTTGCTCGCAATAACATTTTTAAATTTAAAAAATTGTACGTCTCTTTACTACTTAACGTTATTTATCACAAAATACGTTGAACGAAGAAGCGAAAATATCTTTCCGCTTTTTCTTCACTTATTTATTTCTTTTTCTGTTTCTGAAATCAGACTCGTCTTCACAGTTTCGTCTTTACGAAACTTCAGTCAACCTGTAGACATCACTAATACACATACGCACAAACTGTTCATACGCATAGCACATAATACGCAAACAGAAAACCTACTACAGACACAATAGTATGACATGAAATAAAGAGCAACAAGACGACTGCCGACGGTAGTTTGTGCTAAATGTCAATTCAGACACATGGTAGAGGAAGAGTTCTGTTTGTTATTGTAATTATCGGAATAGCATTTTGATAGATCCAGTACCAACCTATTATAAATAAACCTGGTATGTAATCTATTCTTGGGAAAAATTAATTACATTATGCAAGGCAAATAACTTATCGGAATTGTTTTAATTACACAGTGTTTCTTTTCCTCAGCTTGGTCTATACCCCTACTAGTGTACCCCCTGAGCTGCAGAACTCCCTCGTTATTTTGAAAAAAGTACGTTTATTGTTGGATAAATTTTAATATATCAGAATTCAATATTCAATTATCAGAAACATTACGAAAATCCAGACTATTCTTTTATTTTTGTTTAGTAAAGTAACAATTCTAGAGCAAAAACTCTAAAAATTCAAAAAAAGTCTGATTCGTGTTAAAATTCCCTTTAATCTGACATTCGGCTAGATTTTTACAAGTTTTTCAAAGTTTTGATTCTACTTCTGAGTCTAAGGGGTCAAAGAATTTTGAAATTTCCAAAACTGAATGCTATATTCATATTCTGGTTAACGTTCTCTTTAATGTGATATCCCACATGGAATTTACCATTTTATTCAACTTTTTCGTCCTCGACGCCGCAAAATTTTGAAATTTTAACAATTGAACACAAAATTCATATTTTTAATTTGAATCCCTCTCAGTTTTTTGCCTCTCGCCTTCTATTTTTTCCGGGATCAGTTTTCATTTCTCTTTTTTATTTGTTAGTAAGCCTGTTGAACTAAAGGCTCTTCTGCATACAGAACAGTATACAGATAGTCTATACAGTATACAGGCATCTAAAGATGGAGAAGTACAAAACTAAGTATAATAGAAAGGAATGTAAAAGATATGAAAAACAAAATACAATGAAGAGGATAGAGAACAATCGCATCCTGTTCATGACAACACCGAGAAGACGGCGACGCAAAGCGTGCGCAACTTAGAGGACGGAGGATACAGCGGCGCAAAACACGAGCACGTTAAGAAAACTAAAATTATCAGGCAGGAAACAGCACGGAGTAAGCACAAAACGTAGACTTAAAAACTGGCTGCTTGTGAATCGTGAGTCTAGTCTAGGACACTTGCATAATTTGTAGGAGTATTTAGCTTGCAGAACTGACGAAAACAACAACTGAAGACAAACGGATGTAGAGGTCATAATCTAATAAACAGTACTACTGGGAAAAGAAAACACTCAGAGGGCAAGGAGAACTTGAATGAAAAGAAGAGATACAGAGGATCAAGTTGAGGAACAAAAATATGAGAACTTCGTAAATACAAAATGTATGTCTACAAGTGAATACAAGACAGACGATTCAGGACTCGCTGTAGTCCACGACTATGAACTTCACCTTCGCCGTAAGGACCAGTACTGGTAGTTTACCTTTATACTGAAAAAATTTACGAGTTGTGGAAACAACTGTTATACCGGTCACACGTTTGTTTCTCGTGAGACTTGTCCTTCACTTTCATATCGAGTTAATGAATTATTAAAACAGTTTTTTGTTGTGAGAACAAATTTTCTAACTTTTTTAATGTGTTTCAGATACATTTTTGAAACTTGATTTTATTGTATACATTAACGTATGTTGTATGTACTGTATCTAAGGAGAAGTACACAAGAATACGATAGTTGGTGTTCTTCCCTTTCCGTAATACTTTTTCAACGACTGTCATAAGATTATTACGTTATTATTCCTTTTCATAAGGAATTTAATTTCCTTCAGTAAAATATGCGTGTGCTCGTTAATAATTATTGTCAGGTTAAACAGAAACACAGTTGTAACACCTTATACCATGTTGCTCTCGTGCTTACATACTGACTAAATATTGTTGTCCAACGAATCAGCTGTAAAAAGTAAGTGGCAACGCTTTTGGTCCGTAATATAATGTATACGCTATTTAAATGTGCGCTTAAGTAAATAAAGCAGATATTTTATGCAACACGCAAGAGACACTTCATAAAGTCTACGTAATTTTATTAATTTAATCGTGGTGTGCTTACGCGTAAGTAAATTGTTTCGTATTGCAAGGAAGAGTAAGTAATTCAATTAATGTTTAACTGAAACTACAATATTTTCATGTGTCATATATATTTAATTATATGACATAATTATACTCGTATAATATGATATTTATATATATTATAACGTTAACGCCGTTTATTAGCAACATTACTTACGCTATACAATTATGACAGGTGTAATCGTAATAATAATAACACAACGTGAAATTGTTTAGAACCATTTAAAAATTAATTAATTAAAAATTTTCATTTCTTTTGAGATTTAAACTATCATTATTATTCGCATGTGTGTAGCCGTAGTACACATCTAGTTATTAACATATAAGTAGTACCTACCTCGTATTACACATAGAACATAATATACACACTTATACTACAATAAACATTTGTTATTATATAATATTGCTCTCGACTTGCTCATTTCTTTGATAACTATTAAATTATCTGATCTATTTTTAATAATCTATTTTCTTTTTATTACTGCATATGCATTTCTTTGTTTTTAAACAAAATTTACTATTTACTTTCAGATTAATTTAAATATCATTGATTAAATTATTTACTCAAAATTATACTTTCATACGTTTAAACATTACTCTAAACTACTATACAAATAAACATTTACATTTTCAAAAATTATTAATTCTATTTTTGAATTATATTGTCTTTCTTTATACATAGTTAATTGTCTTTACTTGAGTCTTTTTGTTTTTTTACAAATACATGGTTTTGTTTCACCTTAGTTGTAGCGGTAATACTCAGCGTATCCTCTTCGGTCCTAGGTCCTCGATCCTGGATGCTCCTCTGTAGTCGTGCAGTCCTGGAGTTCTTGGTCCTCGTCCTTCAGATCCTCTCCGTAGTCCGTTGCCTTGTTCCGTACGCTGGACTCTATCCATGTATTCGGCTGCTCCCTCGTCTTCCGTCATAGCCTCTGGCTGCAGTTGCTCTCACGAAAGTGATGAGTAGTCGTGCAGAGCCTCCGGCTGCCGCTATGGTTGCTCGAGAAAGAGTTGTCGTTGGGCAGAGCCTCCGGCTGCCACGGTAGTTGAACAAGAAAGAGAAATAAGTTGGTGTATCTCGAGTATTTATACCCTAGGGCGCAAAAATCATGTTTCGACAATCCTCTGCAGGTATCAGTCTGTCGTTGGCGTCCCTTTCTAAACACGATTATTTTCACACTTATTTCGCCTGTCTTCGCAACATACAAAGTCTTTTGCAAATTACCCGATCGGTAATTGCAAATTCATCTTGTCGGTAAACTTTATGTGTTCACTGTGTATAAACCGTTTTTTCCTATCTTAATTAATATAAGTTTTATTTATATTTATTTTCACTATATTCGCACTTTTTATTATTTTCGCACTAATTTTTGTACATACGTGCGTCTTTATATTATACACACTGTGGCGTATTTGGTTTTGTGATATTATGCACACACTCTTTACAATTTAAATAATTCCTATAATTAATAGCGTTTATCTAGGGGTGACGCTTTACAGGAATCAACTGGTCTCACACACACATGTAAAATACACGTGTACACACAGACACAGCTTAGTGGCGTGATGAACCTGTACAAGCATGAAATTTGGTTGTTCCCTTTACAGTTCAGATTGAAAGCTGAATTATTATTATTAACAATATAGATTATTTATTTAATTATATTAATTATCTTAATTAATTGTGCAATATACAGTACCCTATACATTTGTACTATTGCAATATTCTATTACGCTCATTCATAAGTAATAATATATAATGAGGTTAAAACACCAGTGAGACAATGTTTATGTAACAGCTGTTGGATGTATGCTAAAGAACATCAAAAACTCGAAAATAATTTCATAAAAATTCGTTTCAGCTGTTTTTCAAACGTTAAAAACAAAAAATTGAAGAGCTGACTTTTATTTTATTTTTTTTACTAACCTTTTGATTCTCATGTATGAGAATTTCCTGTTTGTTGTAAAAGAAATTGCGTGTCAATGTTGCCGAATGGTGTTGATGTATTTCATCGTCATCTTCACGGATAAATTAAGGATGGTTTGTTCCAGTCTCAAATAGACAAAGATTAGAGCTGGTCACTCCAGCGCTTCCTCGGACGTCCCACGCCTCTCCGTCCCCTCGGCTTATAGTTGCAGAGTTGTTTGTGGATGCGTTAGTCATCCATTCGGCAAAGATGTTCCCAATAATTCAGACGATACCGGGCGATCCTGTCGAGTATACTCATAATATTCAGTTCCTGCCGTATATCTGTATTTCTTCTATGATCATGGAGAGTATACCCTGCCACGTGCCTGAGAAATCTAATTTCAGCCGCTTGGATGCGACTGGCCTGGCCTTTCGTTAAAGTCCAATCTGTTGATATATTTATCATAGCAAATACTTAAGAGAAATGTTTTAAATACAATAATGATGGGTGAAGGCTCTCACGACCGGAGTAAGTAAATGTAAAGTACTCCGAGCTTATAGACCGTGGTCCGTCTTGGAAACCTCTGCCGGACGTTTCAGTTACGCCCATAGTCACCACCCTCAACTTCCGGTCGCCCGATTTACCCGTAACCTTATTGTCAATTAGGGAGAACATCTGCATTAACTTCCGATTTTGAACGTTCCAATTTATTTTTTTTACACTCAATGCGCACGCGTAAGTATGCATAGACACGGTGTATTTGGACGTTTAAAGTAATTCGAAAGAATAAATACTGACAGATAAAATTATTTTGCAGAATGAATGGGTTTTATTGAAAACCATGGGTTCTCTCTCTCTCTCTCTCTCTCTCTCTCTCTCTCTCTCTCTCTCTCTCTCTCTCTCTCTCTCTCTCTCTCTCTCTCTCTCTCCCCTCCCCTCCCCTCCGCTGCGTACATTATTTTGACAGTTGATACGTGTATCCTATTACAGTAGAAGCGACCCAAACACTTTCTAATAAGTTATTATTTTCATTTCCCGCGTTGGTTGGATCTAATTTAATTCTAATGCATACTCGCTCTGTTTATTCCGTTTAATTTAAAACAGCGAGCAGGACAAAATACATTATGTGCATATGTTAATGTTCTGGAGACACAAGGCATAACTATCTCGTTTCAGTATTGTAATTCAGGGTAACTGGACACATTCCAAACTGTATGTGCAATCTTTAGACAAACGTGACGTATGAATTACATGTGCGCCAAATCTGATTAAATATGTATTAGATGTAAATATTCGTTCATGGTCATTTTAACATATCATGTCGCTGGTAGTTAGGTTACCCAAACAATAAAAAGATGCATTTTCATCAACCTTTTTTAGTTCTCACAATTGAGGTTTCCAGAAGACTGTTGATTCTAAGGCACTTCGGCTGCTGATTCAAACACACCTTACTTGCTTGTGAACTAGAAAGACCCTATTGTTTTTCTAATCACCGGGCCCCGAAAGACCGTCACCATTTCCTTGTAAACCGATTTACAACTTCATTCAGTAATGGATTGCTCAATGGAGGAACCGTTTCGCCATATTATTTGACCGCTCCAATTGTCACACGGTAATCAACGTTCTCTTTCACAATCCGTAAGTCGTGCCTAGCATATATGCCAAGTTACATACAGCATAATTTCCTAACATTTTCAACATTTCTGTAAACATAAATTTTTTTTCTGTAAACGTGACACAAAATGTTAGTGCTATCTATGAAATTGGGAAGTGTTTAGGAAAGCTAGATTTCAATCTCAGATCTCACTCTACCGAAAAAAATGCTTTAATTTATGTTTTATGAAAACTAATGATGTAAAAGCACGTTTAGACAAAGAACTAATTAAAAATACCAGGACTTAAAGTGATTTATGACAGTCGAATACAAACTCACATATTCAATACAAAACAAATATCATTGAACAGTGATTTTAGCGGCTAGACAGAATAGTTCTATCAGCGATTCCTTCCAACCTGATAACAAATTTATATATTCAAATCGTCTTATACAAAAGGAGTTACTATTCACTGCTTTCTGGCACCAAGTAGTATGAAAAATAGTCCCTGGATTTCACTCCAAGGCTTCGAATGCATTATCAGTTTCAGACATTACCGTGCCTATTCTCGTTTCACACTGAAAGCTAAAACGGGTTAATACTTACGTGGTTTTTTTACTGACTGATAATGTTTCACGACATTTACCGCAATCGTGTAAGCTGGGGAAAGTCCAGTCAGCCTTACAAGAGCTTTGTAACTCCATCTGCAACTTTCTTCATTGCCGAAATGAAATTATGTTTCCATAAAACATAATTTTAGATAATTCTGTTGTTCTTCATAAGACAGTATACGTGACTTTCAACTGGATATAGAAATAATTTACAGCAAAAAAGCTAGATTTATTCACCTGATATACTTACACGAGTCTATGATTTATTTATAGAAAGATTTTGACACAATAACGTACGTAGTACACTAATTGTAACGTCTTTGACCAATGGGATGACTTTGGACTGTACTTTGCAAACGTAATGCATAGCTTGGAAATTGTTAGTAAGTCGGGACATGTGCGTATTATCTCAATAGTAGTTGTTTTAATTCATCGCCAAAGTTGGATCCTAGGAATATCCAGGAAAGCATAGAAGTAATATGGAGTTGGAGTAGGCGTATGCATAGAAAGCATAATGAGGAGACAGCGAGACGGATGCGAGAGGGAGCAGGTCGTATTGGAAAGGGGGATGCAGTGACTTGGTCACGTGATTGCAATGGGGGATGAACGATGGCCGAAGCTGATATTCAAGTGGACATCACCTGGAAGACAGAAGACGGGAACACGACGGAGATCGTGGAATGACGGTGTGCAAATTAGCATGGAAGTGGACAATGTGCTGGATAGCCGTAGGTGGCTAGTACAAAACCCGTTAAGAGAAGACAGATACCATAGGTCTACATGATTTTATAAGAAGAGTATTTCATTCAGAGGTGAAGGTAATCGTCAAAAATTGTATTAGAAAATTTATTTATAAACAATTACTATTCTTATAATTGTTAACAAAAACCGTTCCTATGTAACAGTAAATGAATTACATTATTTAGTTTAATTAAAATCGTTCAAAAGTACAGACGTCTACTTATACAGAATTCCTCCTGTTTCTACTTTATGAAGTACTTAAGGTATCAATACCTGGGATCTCTATTTATATGAGTGTCACCATTAAAACACGTGCTTAGCGCAATGCATGCTGCTCACCGGCAAACGTTTGCACGCTGCAGCCCGTAAGTATGCCTTGCGCACTCGAGCGCAGCCACTGCTGTACGCGAATTCTGAACGCTGGAGGCCGTAAGTAGTTTTGCGCACTAGAGTTCAGACACTGCTGTACGCGAATTCTGAACGCTGGAGCCCGTAAGTAGGTCTTGAGTACTGGAGCTCAGACACTGCTGCACGCGAATTCTGAACGCAGGAGTCCGTAATTAGGTCTTGTTTACTGTAGCTCAGACGCTGCTGTACGCTAATTCTGAACGCTGGAGTCCATTAGTATGCCTTGCGTACTCGAGCGCAGCCACTGCTGTACGCGAATTCTGAACGCTGGAGTCCGTAAGAAGGTCTTGAGTACTGGAACTCATACACTGCTGTACGCTAATTCTGAACGCTGGAGTCCGTAAGTAGGTATTGCGCACTCGAGTTCAGATATTACACGCGAACGCAACTTGTGCTTGCGTGTAAACACACACATAAACGAGCACTCCTCATCGTGTACTGCATTGCTGTTTTAGTTGTGACACTCATATTAATAAAATTCTTATTTGAAGTATTATCAAATTGGGGAAGCTGAGGAATGAATTTTCTGCAGAGACCACACATTAAACACAAATTACTGAAGAAAATATACTAAGAACTATTACGAATGTCATTATTATTCGATGTATCGTTTATTAATACAATAACATGAGATTTTATTTGTAGACATGTACTCGACACTTTAAATGATACTAAGGTTGTATATGTAGTCAAAAGTTTACGTCATTTTATTGGCTCTTGTAGGAAACATGGTCATGCACACATGGACCTCAGAGCAGCATAACCTCATGGAAGGATTTGAATGTCACAGACCACACAATTTTGAAGAATTCCCGCTATTAGATCTTTGAAAATAAAAAATAATTTCAACTTACATTTGTGATACAAATTTAGAAGTAGACAATACGTCTAAAAATAGAACAAATTAAAATTCTATAAAGATAATATAATTGTTTTAACAACGTTGGACGTTTGAGGTTGTGATCAAGACAACCAATGTTATTGATGATTTGAGATTATGTTTCCTTCATGTAGGAGTTCACTGTTTGTTTGACGTAACCAAATATCGGTATGGAGAACCATACATGACTTCCATTTTCTAAGATTTATATTTAAAATCATATTTTAAATATGATTTTATTGAAATGAAATATTTCCATAGAAACTACGTCTTTCTACTTATTGCTTCAGCGTTAACCACAGTACTGTGGTCACTAACGTATACCACCTCACGTTTTCGCACTCAATTTTCACTGATGATGGCAGTCGATAGCACTGCCGAAAAGTCTGGTTTTACAGAAAACATTGGACTACGGCTAAACAGCCCGGGAAGCAATTTTAACAAAAAAACTACTTATTTGTTACAGATAACGTTGTACACGTATAAAAAATTCTCCCCTCCACCTTCAACTATAATTTTTAATAATAGAAAATTACCCCCACCCCGTTCACCTAACCTCTTCATTTATAGATATTTCAACTACATTTCTACAGTGGATTATTATGAGCTTCATATCAGGATACTTTATTTATAAAAATTAAGTACTTTACTCTTGTTAAATCATAAAATGTTTCAGGTAAACTACCCCTTTCTCTTAACCGATCTTCTCCAAAATCAATAGACCTTCAGTCCTCTACAATTCAGGGATGCGTGCAAAAAAATATTTGATTCTGTTTGAATGTGCGGCAGTTATCGTTCGTCATGGAAACATTTCTCTTGTTACAACTTAAAATGTTGCAGGTAAACTACCCCTTTCCCTTAACCGATCTTCAATAAAATCAACAGACCTTGAGTTCTCCACAACTCAGGCAAGTGTGCAAAACATTATTTGATTTTCTTTGAATTTTCGGCAGTTATCGTTCGTCATAAAAAAATTACCCTTTTTAAAACATAAAACTTTGGTGATAAACTACCCCTTTCCCTTAACCGATCTTCAACAAAATCAACAGACCTTGAGTTCTCTTTAGTTCAAACGTAGTTGATTCTGTTTGAATTTACGGCAGTTATCGTTCGTCATATAAAAAATAACCCTTGTTAAAACATAAAATGTTGCAGGTAAACTACCCCTTTCCCTTAACCGATCTTCACCTAAATCAACGACATTGAGTTCTCTATAGCTCAGGAAGGTATGCAAAACGTTATTTGATTCTGTTTGAATTTACGGCTCTTATCTTTTGCCATATAAAATACCCTTCTAAAACATAAAACGTAGCAGGTAAACTACCCCTTTCCCTTAACCGATCTTTACCAAAAACAAAAGATCTTGAGAACTCTACAATTCAGGGCTGAATGCAAAAGAGTAGTTGATTCTATTTGAATTTGCGGCTGTTATCGGTTGCCATAGAAAATATCGGTATGGAGAACCATACATGACTTCCATATTCTAAGATTTATATTTAAAATCATTTTCAGCCAAACAGCCAGGCTGTGTCTTACCTGCCTTTTTATTGCTGTATTAAATGAAAAATATTATATTACATTAAAATGCAAAAATTATAATTTTATTGCCTGGCAACAAAATTATTTTATTTTTAACAATTACCATTGTTTCAAAAAGTTTAAATAAATTTTCAAGTACTTTACTCTTGTTAAAACGTAAAAGGTTGCAGGTAAACTACCCCTTCCCCTTAACCGATCTTCACCAAAATCGAAAGTCATTGAGACCTCTACAATTCAGGGACGTATGCAAAAAATTATTTGATTCTGTTTGAATTTGCGGCTGTTATCGTTTGCCATAGAAAATACGCTTGATAAAAAAACGTTGCTGGTAAACTACCCCTTCCCCTTAACCGATCTTCACCAAAAACAATAGGTCTTGAGTACTCTACAAATCAGGGCTGTATGCAAAACATTATTTGATTCTGTTTGAATTTGCGGCTGTTATCGTTTGCCATAGAAAATAAAACGTAAAAGGTTGCAGGTAAACTACCCCTTCCCCTTAACCGATCTTCACCAAAAACAATAGGTCTTGAGTACTCTACAAATCAGGACTGTATGCAAAACATTATTTGATTCTGTTTGAATTTGCGGCTGTTATCGTTTGCCAAATAAAATACCCTTGTTAAAAAAACGTTGCAGGTAAACTACCCCTTTCCCTCAACCGATCTTCACCAAAAACAATAGGTCTTGAGAAATCTACAATTCAGGGCTGTATGCGAAACATTATTTGATTCTGTTTGAATTTGCGGCTGTTATCGTTTGCCAAAAAAAAAAAAAATTTCCCTTGATAAAAAAAACCGTTGCCGGTAAACTACCCCTTCCCCTCAACCGATCTTCACCAAAAACAATAGGTCGCGAGTACTCTACAAATCAGGGCTGTATGCAAAAAATTATTTGATTCTGTTTGAATTTGCGGCAGTTGTCGTTTGCCATAGAAAATACGCATGATAAAAAACGTTGCTGGTAAACTACCCCTTCCCCTCAACCGATCTTCACCAAAAACAATAGGTCTTGAGTACTCTACAAATCAGGGCTGTATGCAGAAAATTATTTGATTCTGTTTGAATTTGCGGCTGTTATCGTTTGCCATAGAAAATACCCTTGTTAAAAAAACGTTGTAGGTAAACTACCCCTTTCCCTTAACCGATCTTCACCAAAAACAAAAGGTATTGAGAACTCTACAATTTAGGGCTGTATGCAAATAATCTTTTCATTCTGTTTGAATTTGCGGCTGTTATCGTTTGCCATAGGAAATACCCTTGTTAAAACATAAAACGTTACAGGTAAACTACCCCTTTCCCTTAACCGATCTTCACCAAAAACAATAGGTCTTGAGAACTCTACAATTCAGGGCTGTATGCGAAACATTATTTGATTCTGTTTGAATTTGCGGCTGTTATCGTTTGCCAAACAAACAAAATTTCCCTTGCTAAAAAAAAACCGTTGCAGGTAAACTACCCCTTTCCCTCAACCGATCTTCACCAAAAACAATAGGTCGCGAGAACTCTGCAAAACCGGGCTGTACGCAAAAAATTATTTGATTCTGTTTGAATTTGCGGCAGTAATCGTTTGCCATAGAAAAAAAATCTACAGACAGAAGACAGACAGACAGACAGACAGACACACAGACACACAGACACACAGACACTTTTCGGAAAACGACTTTTTTTCATGTTTTGAGTGTAGTAGAATCAGAATCTGCAATAATCTCGAACACGATTTTTTTTGCCATCACCATACTTCCATTCCTTAAGGAATATGGAAGTAAAAAGTTACCCTTGATTAAAAACAACCGTTGCAGGTAAACTACCCCTTTCCCTTAACCGATCTTCACCAAAAACAACAGTTCGTGAGTACTCTACACACCAGGGCGGTATGCAAAAAATGATTTGATTCTGTTTGAATTTGCGACTCTTATCGTTAGCCATAAAAAATATCCTTTTAAAACATAAAACGTAGCAGGTAAACTACCCCTTTCCCTTAACCGATCTTCACCAAAATCAACAGGTCTTGAGAACTCTACAATTCAGGGCTGTATGCAAATAATCATTTGATTCTGTTTGAATTTACGGCTGTTATAGTTTACCATAGAAAATACCCTTGTTAAAACATAAAACGTTGCAGGTAAACTACCCCTTACCCTAAACCGATCTTCACCAAAACCAACAGGTCTTGAGAACTCTACAATTCAGGGCAGTATGCAAAACATTATTTGATTATGTTTGTATTTGCGGCTGTTATCGTTTGCCATAGAAAATACCCTTGTTAAAACATAAAACGTTGCCGGTAAACTACCCCTTTCCCTTAACCGATCTTTACCAAAATCAACAGAGCTTGAGATCTCCATAATTCAGGGCTGTATGCGAAATATTATTTGATTCTGTTTGAATTTGGGGCTGTTATCGTTTGCCAAACAAACAAAATTACCCTTGATAAAAAAAAACTGTTGCAGGTAAACTACCCCTTTCCCTCAACCGATCTTCACCAAAAACAATAGGTCGTGAGTACTCTACAAATCAGGGCTGTATGCAAAAAATTATTTGATTCTGTTTGAATTTGAGGCAGTTATCGTTTGCCATAGAAAAAAATCTACAGACAGACACACAGCAGACACACACACAGACACTTTTCGAAAAACGACTTTTTTCATGTTTTGAGTGTAGTACAATTAGAATCTGCAATAATCTCAAACACGATTTTTTTTGCCATCACCATACTTCCATTTCCTTAAGGAACGTGGAAGTAAAATATCGGTATGGAGAACGATACATGACTTCCATATTCTAAGATTTATATTTAAAATCATTTTCAGCCAAACAGCCAGGCTGTGTCTTACCTGCCTTTTTATTGCTGTATTAAATGAAAAATATTATATTACATTAAAATGAAAAAATTATAATTTTATTGCCTGGCAACAAAATTATTTTATTTTTAACAATTGCCATTGTTTCAAAAAGTTTAAATAAATTTTCAAGTACTTTACTCTTGTTAAAACGTAAAAGGTTGCAGGTAAACTACCCCTTTCCCTTAACCGATCTTCACCAAAAACAACAGTTCGTGAGTACTCTACACACCAGGGCGGTATGCAAAAAATGATTTGATTCTGTTTGAATTTGCGACTCTTATCGTTAGCCATAAAAAATATCCTTTTAAAACATAAAACGTAGCAGGTAAACTACCCCTTTCCCTTAACCGATCTTCACCAAAATCAACAGGTCTTGAGAACTCTACAATTCAGGGCTGTATGCAAATAATCATTTGATTCTGTTTGAATTTACGGCTGTTATAGTTTACCATAGAAAATACCCTTGTTAAAACATAAAACGTTGCAGGTAAACTACCCCTTACCCTAAACCGATCTTCACCAAAACCAACAGGTCTTGAGAACTCTACAATTCAGGGCAGTATGCAAAACATTATTTGATTATGTTTGTATTTGCGGCTGTTATCGTTTGCCATAGAAAATACCCTTGTTAAAACATAAAACGTTGCCGGTAAACTACCCCTTTCCCTTAACCGATCTTTACCAAAATCAACAGAGCTTGAGATCTCCATAATTCAGGGCTGTATGCGAAATATTATTTGATTCTGTTTGAATTTGGGGCTGTTATCGTTTGCCAAACAAACAAAATTACCCTTGATAAAAAAAAACTGTTGCAGGTAAACTACCCCTTTCCCTCAACCGATCTTCACCAAAAACAATAGGTCGTGAGTACTCTACAAATCAGGGCTGTATGCAAAAAATTATTTGATTCTGTTTGAATTTGAGGCAGTTATCGTTTGCCATAGAAAAAAATCTACAGACAGACACACAGCAGACACACACACAGACACTTTTCGAAAAACGACTTTTTTCATGTTTTGAGTGTAGTACAATTAGAATCTGCAATAATCTCAAACACGATTTTTTTTGCCATCACCATACTTCCATTTCCTTAAGGAACGTGGAAGTAAAATATCGGTATGGAGAACGATACATGACTTCCATATTCTAAGATTTATATTTAAAATCATTTTCAGCCAAACAGCCAGGCTGTGTCTTACCTGCCTTTTTATTGCTGTATTAAATGAAAAATATTATATTACATTAAAATGAAAAAATTATAATTTTATTGCCTGGCAACAAAATTATTTTATTTTTAACAATTGCCATTGTTTCAAAAAGTTTAAATAAATTTTCAAGTACTTTACTCTTGTTAAAACGTAAAAGGTTGCAGGTAAACTACCCCTTCCACTTAACCGATCTTCACCAAAATCGAAAGTCATTGAGACCTCTACAATTCAGGGACGTATGCAAAAAATTATTTGATTCTGTGTGAATTTGCGGCTGTTATCGTTTGCCATAGAAAATACGCTTGATAAAAAAACGTTGCTGGTAAACTACCCCTTCCCCTTAACCGATCTTCACCAAAAACAATAGGTCTTGAGTACTCTACAAATCAGGGCTGTATGCAAAACATTATTTGATTCTGTTTGAATTTGCGGCTGTTATCGTTTGCCATAGAAAATACCCTTGTTAAAAAAACGTTGCAGGTAAACTACCCCTTTCCCTCAACCGATCTTCACCAAAAACAATAGGTCTTGAGTACTCTACAAATCAGGGACGTATGCAAAAAAGTGTTTGATTCTGTTTGAATTTGCGGCTGTTATCGTTTGCCATAGAAAATACGCTTGATAAAAAAATCGTTGCTGGTAAACTACCCCTTCCCCTTAACCGATCTTCACCAAAATCAACAGATCTTGAGAACTCTACAATTCAGGGCTGTATGCGAAACATTATTTGATTCTGTTTGAATTTGCGGCTGTTATCGTTTGCCAAACAAACAAAATTACCCTTGCTAAAAAAAAACCGTTGCAGGTAAACTACCCCTTTCCCTCAACCGATCTTCACCAAAAACAATAGGTCGCGAGTACTTTGCAAATCAGGACTGCATGCAAACAATTATTTGATTCTGTTTGATTTTGCGCCAGTTATCGTTTGCCAAAAAAAAAAATCTACAGACACACAGACAGACAGACAGACAGACAGACAGACACACACAGAGACACTTTTCGGAAAACGACTTTTTTTCATGTTTTGAGTGTAGTAGAATCAGAATCTGCAATAATCTCGAACACGATTTTTTACTTCCATATTCCTTAAGGAATGGAAGTATGGTGATGGCAAAATATCGGTATGGAGAACCATACATGACTTCCATATTCTAAGATTTATATTTAAAATCATTTTCAGCCAAACAGCCAGGCTGTGTCTTACCTGCCTTTTTATTGCTGTATTAAATGAAAAATATTATATTACATTAAAATGAAAAAATTATAATTTTATTGCCTGGCAACAAAATTATTTTATTTTTAACAATTACCATTGTTTCAAAAAGTTTAAATAAATTTTCAAGTACTTTACTCTTGTTAAAACGTATAAGGTTGCAGGTAAACTACCCCTTCCCCTTAACCGATCTTCACCAAAATCGAAAGTCATTGAGACCTCTACAATTCAGGGACGTATGCAAAAAATTATTTGATTCTGTTTGAATTTGCGGCTGTTATCGTTTGCCATAGAAAATACGCTTGATAAAAAAACGTTGCAGGTAAACTACCCCTTTCCCTTAACCGATCTTCACCAAAAACAATAGGTCTTGAGTACTCTACAAATCAGGACTGTATGCAAAACATTATTTGATTCTGTTTGAATTTGCGGCTGTTATCGTTTGCCATAGAAAATACCCTTGTTAAAAAAACGTTGCAGGTAAACTACCCCTTTCCCTCAACCGATCTTCACCAAAAACAATAGGTCTTGAGAAATCTACAATTCAGGGCTGTATGCGAAACATTATTTGATTCTGTTTGAATTTGCGGCTGTTATCGTTTGCCAAAAAAAAAAAATTTCCCTTGATAAAAAAAACCGTTGCAGGTAAACTACCCCTTCCCCTCAACCGATCTTCACCAAAAACAAAAGGTCGCGAGTACTCTACAAATCAGGGCTGTATGCAAAAAATTATTTGATTCTGTTTGAATTTGCGGCAGTTGTCGTTTGCCATAGAAAATACGCATGATAAAAAACGTTGCTGGTAAACTACCCCTTCCCCTCAACCGATCTTCACCAAAAACAACAGGTCTTGAGTACTCTACAAATCAGGGCTGTATGCAGAAAATTATTTGATTCTGTTTGAATTTGCGGCTGTTATCGTTTGCCATAGAAAATACCCTTGTTAAAAAAACGTTGTAGGTAAACTACCCCTTTCCCTTAGCCGATCTTCACCAAAAACAAAAGGTCTTGAGAACTCTACAATTTAGGGCTGTATGCAAATAATCTTTTCATTCTGTTTGAATTTGCGGCTGTTATCGTTTGCCATAGGAAATACCCTTGTTAAAACATAAAACGTTACAGGTAAACTACCCCTTTCCCTCAACCGATCTTCACCAAAAACAATAGGTCTTGAGAACTCTACAATTCAGGGCTGTATGCGAAACATTATTTGATTCTGTTTGAATTTGCGGCTGTTATCGTTTGCCAAACAAACAAAATTACCCTTGCTAAAAAAAAACCGTTGCAGGTAAACTACCCCTTTCCCTCAACCGATCTTCACCAAAAACAATAGGTCGCGAGAACTCTGCAAAACCGGGCTGTATGCAAAAAATTATTTGATTCTGTTTGAATTTGCGGCAGTTATCGTTTGCCATAGAAAAAAAATCTACAGACAGACAGACAGATAGACAGACAGACACACACACAGACAGACAGACACACACACAGACACTTTTCGGAAAACGACTTTTTTTCATGTTTTGAGTATAGTAGAATCAGAATCTGCAATAATCTCGAACACGATTTTTTTTGCCATCACCATACCTTAAGGAATATGCCTTAATGCCTTAAGGAATCATCATATGCCTTAAGGAATATGGAAGTAAAAAAATCGTGTTCGAGATTATTGCAGATTCTGATTCTACTACACTCAAAACATGAAAAAAAGTCGTTTTCCGAAAAGTGTCTGTGTGTCTGTCTGTCTGTCTGTCTGTCTATCTGTCTGTCTGTCTGTCTGTCTGTGTGTGTGTCTGTGTGTCTATAGATTTTTTTCTATGGCAAACGATAACTGCCGCAAATTCAAACAGAATCAAATAATGTTTTGCATACAGCCCTGATTTGCAGAGTACTCGCGACCTATTGTTTTTGGTGAAGATCGGTTGAGGGAAAGGGGTAGTTTACCTGCAACGGTTTTTTTTTAGCAAGGGTAATTTTGTTTGTTTGGCAAACGATAACAGCCGCAAATTCAAACAGAATCAAATAATGTTTCGCATACAGCCCTGAATTGTAGAGTTCTCAAGATCTGTTGATTTTGGTGAAGATCGGTTAAGGGAAAGGGGTAGTTTACCTGTAACGTTTTATGTTTTAACAAGGGCATTTCCTATGGCAAACGATAACAGCCGCAAATTCAAACAGAATCAAAATATTATTTGCATACGGCCCTAAATTGTAGAGTTCTCAAGACCTATTGTTTTTGGTGAAGATCGGTGGAGGGAAAGGGGTAGTTTACCTGCAACGTTTTTTTAACAAGGGTATTTTCTATGGCAAACGATAACAGCCGCAAATTCAAACAGAATCAAATAATGTTTTGTATACAGCTCTAATCTGTAGTGTTCTCGAGACCCATTGTTTTTGGTGAAGATCGGTTAAGTGGAAGGGGTAGTTTACCTGCAACGTTTTTTTATCAAGCGTATTTTCTATGGCAAACGATAACAGCCGCAAATTCAAACAGAATCAAATAATTTTTTGCATACGTCCCTGAATTGTAAAGGTCTCAGTGGCTTTCGATTTTGGTGAAGATCGGTTAAGGGTAAGGGGTAGTTTACCTGCAACGTTTTACGTTTTAACAAGAGTAAAGTACTTGAAAATATATTTAAACTTTTTGAAACAAACGATAACAGCCGCATATTCAAACAGAATCAAGAGATTATTTGCATACAGTCCTAAATTGTAGAGTTCTCAAGACCTATTGTTTTTGGTGAAGATCGGTTGAGGGAAAGGGGTAGTTTACCTGCAACGTTTTTTTAACAAGGGTATTTTCTATGGCAAACGATAACAGCCGCAAATTCAAACAGAATCAAATAATGTTTTGCATACAGCCCTGATTTGTAGTGTGCTCAAGACCTATTGTTTTTGGTGAAGATCGGTTAAGGGGAAGGGGAAGTTTACCAGCAACGATTTTTTTATCAAGCTTATTTTCTATGGCAAACGATAACAGCCGCAAATTCAAACAGAATCAAACAATTTTTTGCATACGTCCCTGAATTGTAGAGGTCCCAATGACTTTCGATTTTGGTGAAGATCGGTTAAGGGGAAGGGGTAGTTTACCTGCAACCTTTTACGTTTTAACAAGAGTAAAGTACTTGAAAATTTATTTAAACTTTTTGAAACAATGGTAATTGTTAAAAATAAAATAATTTTGTTGCCAGGCAATAAAATTATAATTTTTTCATTTTAATGTAATATAATATTTTTCATTTAATACAGCAATAAAAAGGCAGGTAAGACACAGCCTGGCTGTTTGGCTGAAAATGATTTTAAATATAAATCTTAGAATATGGAAGTCATGTATGGTTCTCCATACCGATATTTTGCCATCACCATACTTCCATTCCTTAAGGAATATGGAAGTAAAATTACCCTTGATAAAAAACCATTGCTGGTAAACCACCCCTTTCCCTTAACCGATCTTCACCAAAAGCGACAGGTCTTGAGTACTCTACAATTCAGGCCTGTATGCAAAATATTATATGATTCTGTTTCAATTTGCGGCTGTTATCGTTTGCCATACAAAATACCCTTGATAAAACAAAAAACGTGGCTGGTAAACTATCCCTTTCCCTTAAACGATCTTCACCAAAACCAATAGGTCTTTAGTACTCAAGAAATCGGGGCTGTATGCAAAAACTTATTTGATTCTGTTTGAATTTGCGGCTCTTATCGTTTGCCATAGAAAATACCCTTTTAAAACATAAAACGTTGCTGGTAAACTACCCCTTTCCCTTAACCGATCTTTACCAAAATCAGCATATCTTGAGATCTCTACAATTCAGGGCTGTATGCGAAAAATTCTTTGATTCTGTTTGAATTTACGGCTGTTATCGTTTGCCAAACAAACAAAATTACCCTTGATAAAAAAAAACCGTTGCAGGTAAACTACCCCTTTCCCTCAACCAATCTTCACCAAAAACAATAGGTCGTGAGTACTCTACAAATGAGGGCTGTATGCAAAAAATGATTTGATTCATTTTGAATTTGCGGCTGTTATCGTTTGCCATAGAAAAAACTATAGACAGACAGCAGACACACAGACACACACACAGACACTTTTCGAAAAATGACTTTTTTTCATGTTTTGAGTGTAGTACAATCAGAATCTGCAATAATCTCGAACACGATTTTTTTTGCCATCACCATACTTCCATTTCCTTAAGGAACATGGAAGTAAAAATGCTAAGAATATAATTTTTAATGGGGTATATAGTTTTAGTATAGGTAAAATTAATATTTTTTGAAATTACAACGAACGGACATTTATCGGAATCTTCATTCGAATTGTTCAAATTAGAACTGTGCGAAAGACTGTACTCCTGTCACAGACCTAGTGGCTCGCAACAGATTTATGCAGTTAATGAAGGTTATTTCACAAACATCTGCTGGGTTTTGAAATACAACTATGTGCTAGATAAACACATAAATTATTTATTTATTTATCAGTAAATAAATAAATGCTCTCTGTCACAACCACAGAAGCGCATAATGGTCCGACACTCTCTGCCGATCTGTCACGTGGTCTGGCTGGATGTTTGAACCGAAATATTTGTTTGGCTGCTTCCAATAAGTTATAAAAATATATTTCAAAAACATGTACAAAATTCAGCTGTACTGCTAAAATGTTAATACATTTATTTCAGCACTTTAAAATCGTCTGTCAGCAACTTAGAACCGAAAAAGTGTCCGACTAATATATTTTAACACTGAAAATGTTTATAAGGACGTTTCGCACATTTGCTGGTGCGTGATCGAAAATGGGAACCGGGGATTCCATAGAAACTAATTCTTTGTTGTCAATAACGTAGAAAATTTTGAATTTTTTGGTGAGTTTCAGTGCCATATCTCCTTAAATTTATCGTAAGGTAGTACATCAGACAAGAATTTATTACGGAGCGATGGATCAGGAGGAAGCGAGTGGAAGTACAGCTCAGACTTCCACCGATTCGAGTGTAGAAGGAACTAATTTGGCGGAAAAGCTACAATTGGAAGCAGAACGTCGAAAACGAAAGCTCGAATATTGCCGAGAGTGGAAAAAGAAGAAAGAAGTACAGAAAATTGAGTAAGGTTTGGTCAAAACTCCACTAACTGAATCTGAACATCTGCAACGAAAACGAGAAAATCAAAAACGCTATCGAGAACGTAAGAAAGAAGCAAAGATGATGAGCAATGAACAGGAAGAATGTGAAGAGAAGCAAGTGAGTAATTTAGCAAGATATATTGAAACGCACTATTATAATGACAATTTGAACGACTACTGCTTTGTTTGTGAACGAATTTGGTGGACTAAAAGCTTAAAAGACGTTATTGGGCACGCAGACGTTATAGAAATACTTAATAAACATGGTTATAATATACTTGACAAATCCAAAGTATGCCACAATTGCTACAGATGCCTAAAGAAGAACAGGTTGCCACCTTATGCGACAATCAACGGCTTTAAGTACCCACAAATACCAGAGAATTTACCTGAACTAACGTCAATAGAGGAACGTTTAATATCGCCGCGCCTTTCATTCATGCACATTCGTAACATATCATACTTTGCTGGCGCTAAACGTATAATTGGACAAGTCATAAACGTACCGATAAAACTTGATACCACTACTCTGCAATTGCCTCGCATGTTGAATGACGATTTGGCGTTTAACGTTTGCCTTAAGAAGCACATAATCCGATCATATCTTGTATATGGCTGCTAAAGTGCTGCCTTTGAGAATCATAGCGAATGTAAACTTAGCGTTTCGAGCAAATAATAATCAAATCAACAGCGTATCAAGGCGAGATCTGGAAGATACCGAGTTTGTTAAGAGCATGCTACTAAAAAATGAAGCGTTCATGAGAAACATACCGAACTCTATCCAATATTGGCATCAGCGTAAAGTGGAATTATTCAGTATGATGCGAGAATTAGGCAAACCTACCATATTTCTCACATTGAGGGCTTCAGAAATACATTGGCCTCATCTCTTAGACTCTATTTATCGCTTTCAAGAAGATATACCAGTAGACGTGCCGATAGATCCAGCGATATTTGACGGCATGTAGAGCACAAATCGAGCAGAATTGGTAAACAACGATCCAGTTTTGTGCTGCTTGTATTTCGATAAATTGGTGTCGACCTTTATTAACGCGTTTAAAAAACCAAATGGCGTGTTCGGAGATCATTACGTAGTTGATTATTTCAAGCGCATCGAATTCCAACATAGAGGTAGCCCTCATTGTCATATGTTACTATGGTTAAATAATGCACCAACATGTAAAAATATCACAGATAATGACGATTTAACCGCCATTACATCGTTAATCGATCAAATAAGCACAGTCGATAGTTCAAAATTGAAAAGCGAACGAAATTTACAGACGCATTGTGTTTTTCCGAGTATAATTAGTGTTGTGAATCAACAAACAAATTATCCATCATGTCTTTAAGTCGTTTTGTTAGTGCTGATCAATCAGACAATGATGTCGGACCTCGAGTATCAATTTCGATCGTCGAACCATGCGAATATACGTTACGTCCTAATGATGGTAAAGATTCTTTCTTTACATCAACAAATCTAAAAGATATCTATGACTAGATGACCCGGTGAACTTCGTACCACCTAAAATTGATTTGATTGTAACTCTTCATAAGCGATTATCAATCCTAATCAACCTTCCAACTCCAATTCATTGAGATCGATAATATTAGCCGCATCGTGTACGGTTTGAGTTTTGTTTGGTTATTAAATGAAACTCGTTTGTAATTCAAATGAATTCAATGTCTTTTATTTACATGAAAGATAAATGCAGTTAACATTCAATGCAAAGCTTTCTGGTAAACTACGTTTTTCGTTTTGTTTTCCGGCGCGTAAATAAACAAAGATGATGGCTTTCCGACACGCGAACACGCGACATACAGTTGTCCATGCGCGAAACACGGAAACTCCAAGTTAATTCCGCAAACTTCCAACGACTGGCCTTGTGATTTGTTGATGGTCATCGCGAAGGCCAGACGCACGGGGAATTGCAGCCGTTTAAAATCGAATGGCAAGTCCGTTGGAATCATCGGGATGCGCGGAATCAAAACATCCTCTCCTTTGTACTTTCCCTTGATAATCGTCGCCTCGATGACGTTGTTCATAAGCTTTTTCACAGCCAGTCTCGTTCCATTGCATAGTCGAGGTTGATTGATGTTACTCAACATGATGATGACTAAGCCTACTTTCAATTGCAAATTGTGAGGTGGTAATCCAGGCAATTCCAGCGAATTCAAAAATGCTGTGGGATAGTTGACTACCTCAACCTGGTTGATAACTGTGTCAACCGATTTGAAGGAAAACAACTGTCCCGGAATGAAATTTTGAATGGACGCGTTGAGATCATCGACATCTTTGTTTTTCGCTGCCAATATGGCTCGTTCGCTCAGCCAATTATGGTTTTTGAAGTTCTGCGCTACGTTCGGAAAAACACGCCCAATGAGCTCCTCCTTCGATTCGGTCAACTGACAGAAATCAGTGGGCAATGTGATGAATCCGGTCGAGATGTCAACTGCGATTTTCCCATTACCAATGTCCAACAATTGCTTCGAAAACACATCTGCATTTCGATCTTGTTGCAAAAACACTCGCATGTTAGTCGTCAATCGGAGTGTCTTCACATGCCGCCACAAATTTGATGATTTTAAGCACGCGTTTAGTTCGTCAGCTACAGTTGATCGTGGAATAACTGGAAGAGTCTGACGAAAATCACCGGACAACAGAATAATGGCTCCACCAGAAATGTTTTTATTGTCACGAAGATCTTTCAACGTTCTGTCCAGCGCCTCCAGTGACCTCTTGTGGGCCATCGTGCATTCGTCCCAAACGATCAATTTGCATATCTGTAGAATCTTCGCCATTGCGCTGTTTTTGGCGATGTTGCAAGCTGGTGTCTCGTTGATTTGAATGTTCAGTGGCAATTTCAAGGCAGAATGTGCAGTTCGTCCGCCTTCTAACAAAGTCGCTGCTATTCCAGATGAAGCTAATGCTAGGGCAACTTCATTCTGCGATCGAATCCTCGCCAAAAGCAATGAAATTAAGAACGTTTTTCCAGTCCCTCCGGGAGCATCCAGGAAGTAAATTCCACCAGTCCATTGTTCACAGCTTCTATCAAAGAGTCGTACGCAGTCTTTTGTTGTTGATTCAATTGCGAAACATTTGTACGAACTGCTTCGGCTAATGCTTCGGTGTCGTATTGTTGTTCTCTTCGTAACTCGTGGTTAAATGCATCGTGCATTGGACGATTGGGTGATATCATGCCCAAATAGGACAACACTTTTCGCCATCAATAAACATGTCTTCTATCATGATCAATGTCTCATTGTGAATTTCTGCAGTCATTTGCAATGTCGGATTTAAAGTTTGGCGACGCACACGATGCAAAACATCTTCAGACATGTCGTCCTTATATTTGACCCACAAATCGTTCGGATTCGAAGGGAAACATGTGGATATGATAATCGCAAACAATGTGCGAATTTGATGCGGTGATGAAGATATGACGGAATCTTTGAGCGTATTGTCCCAATGTGAATCGTTCTCGAGCAAGTGTAAGAGTTGACACGCCTCACGGTAAGTCGCACACAGATGCCCATTAACGGTTCTCAGTTGTTGAAACGACGTCGGACCACGAACATTCACCAACAACAATCGAAGATAGTAACATTCGTCGTTATTTGGATGCACAGTGTAGATGCGACCCAGAGCGTCTGAGGCAAATACATTTGGATGTCCTTCAACTGGTGTTCCTTGTTTCCGACGCTGAAACGATTTCGATGATGCGTTCCATGTGTAGTAGCGTGGCATTTCAGCATACAGCAAAGTGCGAGCAAAAGCATCTGCTTGACAAACCGAGAAGAAGCTTGTCAATGTTGTCGACGGTGGCCGTGCCGCTCTGTCCACTGCGTTCTCCGGATTGAAATACACTCGTTGTCCGTTTTCCAGATGTACTGCCAAATGTACAACTGTAGGGTGTCTTTCGTGGATCGCAAAGGAAAAGATGCGCCAAATCGCCTCGTTGCTGCTGACATAGCGACCCATCTGATACTGAGATACTTCGTCGTTAGCATTTGTCACAGCGAAAAGAGCCATATCGCTGCCTTTGTTCACATATTTGCATATGTACTTGATCGACTTGACGGAGTTACAGTATTCCACATTTATGTGAGCCTCAAAAGCCTTGGACAATATCGGCGAATATGGCACAATCCAACGATTGTCCACATTAACATCTTGTCCTTTGACCTTCAGAACTGCAGATCGCCCATTGTCCGCAACTGATCGCCGACGATACAATGGGTATCCGTCATTGCCTGTGATGGTGTCAGCAATCAGGTCTCTCGGGTATCGCTTGGAACACTTACCATCAGGGCGAGTCGTTGTTGAAAACTCCGCAAGGTCCATGGATCATATTCTTAGTCACCACTGCATGCAATTTCGGATCAACAGCTTCATCCGGGATTTCGGCTGAGATGATTGAATCGATTTCATCCGGCCTGATTTTGTCAACTAACCAAACCAAAATGTGCGCATGAGGCAGACCACGCTTTTGCCATTCAACGGAGTTATGAATAGGTGTGGGCGGCCATATTGTCTAACATACGACATCGCATCTTGCGCGTACTCGTGCATGTGGCGCGGGTTTCCAATGTCAGTGGCCGGCAAAATTGTCATTCTTCCCACGTTGTTTGCATCGCCGTCGGCATTAGCCTAATCGCATCGCGGAGATGAATGTATTCTTCAGATCGGAGCTGCTTTTGGTTCAAACGAATATATGTCAATCGCTCAGTCTCAATTTTGACATACATGTCAACCGCGAAGTGATGGAAAAGACGGCGACACTTCAAAATGTGATTTATTTCACCTTCACGGTTCATAAGTCTGTATGAATAAAAATTCATAGCACTTACTTTTTTATTGGTTTCAGCGCCTGTTAGTTGAGTAACCATTTTGATGTTGAAATGGTATCCGTCCTCGCCCTGCCAAAAGATCAATGGATATTGTAGCGCATCGTAAGTCTTGTGCGTTTCGGACACGCGTTTCAATTCATTGTTCCGACGATGAAGCACGATATCTCTAGATTGCAAATTTTCTCCGACAATAACAACAGCCACTTCGTCGATTGTCGACGAATTGAACCTTCTTGCGTGCTCACCCGCAGGCGTTTTGTCAGCCCTGATGACGATATTATGGCTGTCGGATGGCATCCGATCCAACGCAATTTTGAACAATTTGATCAATTCGTTGTTCTGATGAAGAAACGTTTGCAATTCTCTGACAATGGCTCGCTTCGTTATCGGATTGTAAGTACAACGCTGATTAACTTCCGCATCTGAATTGCCCATGAAATAAATTTGTAAGAATTGATGGTCCGCATCCGGTGGCGGTAACAGCGCTCCTACTAAATGATATATTTGCCCTTGAATTTTGAAAGTGGGCATGAAATTGTCCCGTACAATATGCGTTGCGCCAAACGACGTCATTTGGAAACAACTGTTGTATTTTTGGATGTTGGCCAGGAAATGGGTAGAATCACTTCCCGTTCCAGAAACTAATGAGCGTAATGGCTCTGGTGGCGGGACCAATTGTGGCAATTTCACTTTTCCACCCAGGAGATTCACCGCTGAATTTCAACGCCTTACAATGCGGACAAACGACTGACATTTCTCCAATCGTTACTGATCTGTCCGCACCGTAATCGATTTCCGGATCGTAATGGAATGCCGCTCGTTCCAGGTTCACAGGAGCACCGCGTCGGCGCAATCGGTCATGTTCATTGTGTCGTGCTCGCTGGCGTTGTGTTTGATGTGCACGAACTCGTTGCATTCTGAATCTATTCGCTTGTCGTTCATTTTCAGTCGCTCTCGAGCGTAATTCGGACATACCAATACGACTATTTTCATTATCCGTCGCTCGCTGGTCATCAGTGCGGTTTGCACGTGAAGTAGCTCGCCGCGCATTTGACTGACTTCGACGACCTATGTCACCTCGTCCTCTCCTTGGCATTGTAATGAACACTGTAAAACGACAGGGAATTGTTTTCACAGTCACTCTGTTGAACATACCTTGAGAACTTTACAATATTGAAATCCTCAAACTAATTCCTCGAGTCTCGCTAAAACACATTTGAATGAATTTGTGGTTATGTCTAAGCCTGCAAAGTCAATTTATTGTAATGAACACTGTAAAACGACACGGAATTGTTTTCACAGTCACTCAAATCTGTCGAACTTACCTTGAGAACTTTACAATATTGAAATCCTCAAACTAATTCCTCGAGTCTCGCTAAAACACATTTGAATGAATTTGTGGTTATGTCTAAGCCTGCAAAGTCAGTTTACCTTAATAGAATGGCTGATCAAAATGAATGTTCGCAAAATGTAATTAAATTCGCTTTAACCAAATCTATTCTCAAAATCCACTACCTTTTTTTTACGAAAAAACGATTTGAAATGTAATAGATTTCACACAACCGCACGGAATGAATAACAGTTATGCATAGATTATGCATGGCGCAGCTGTAAAACAATAGGTCCGCCACGAACGCCATCTATTGAAAGTAATCCGAAGTGGCAATTACCAATTTCGATTTTTTCTATTTTTCGGCTGTTCCTTTGGGTTTTTCCTAATGTTTTTTTCCTAAACCACCCCAGTATTGAGGCGAACAAAACAAACAAAAAATTATTCAAATCGATCGAGCCATTTTCGAGTTTTTGCAAGACTAACGCACGGCAATTGATTTTTATATATATAGATGATTTTACTAATACGCGCAAGGATAAGATCTGTATTAGTACTGTCGACAAACTGAAAGAAACTCACCTTAAGTTGACGAAAAAAGCGATTGTTCGCCAGCATTTCGTTCAATTCCAATATAAGGAGGCGCCTCATCTACTGCTAACTACTAACGCGTGCTGATTGTTTATCAACGATTCTGAAAATTTCACCTCCAGAAACGTAATACAGGACTTAGATCATCTTCAAGCCAAACATCGTGTGAATTTGTTGTTACCGACTGTCAAACATCGGTAGAATCAGCAGAGCAAAGAGTTGATGGAAGCGTTTATCGAGACGTTTGTTACGAATATGAAATATATAGCCAATACATCTACCTTTATTGATGCCGTTGACCGCTATAAATTGCATGATTTTGCAAAGGTAGTTCAGAATATGAAAGCGAAAATATTAACGGCCGATAAAATTGGTAAGAATTATTGAATTACGCCTGCAGTATTTGGAGTAAGATTGTATAATTCGTTCGGAACACCAAGTAAAATTACAGCCACTTTGTATAAAATTAAGAACCAACAAACACTAACTTGCGGCAAATGGAAGGAACTCAAGACTGCTGCTTATATGCATTCGGTTCTCTTATTGAAAGTTGCTGGTTTTAAGTTGACATCATCGGGAATCACTCTAGATATGTTCGTCGAGACTCTAGTCTTCGATAAGTTTGAACGAATGGACAAGATTAATAAAGCAGGACCTCGTAAGTATTGTCGTGATTTACAATCCAAGAGGATCAGATGTCTTCGGAAGAGTAATGTGATGAACAGCCTGAGAAAAAGCGCAAAATCAACATGGATGATTGGTGAATGCGTGCGCGCTTATGAATGCGACTACATTGAACTTATAATCTGTACATTGGTAAATGAAGAAAAATTTACAGGTATTGCACAAATGCAATGCACAGAGAAGGGCGTTGAAAATGCTGCAGTAAATCTAAAAAATATATATATTTATTTTTCTTCATTTAACAATGTACAGATTATAAGTTAAATGTAGTCGCATTCATAAATATTCAAAATTTTCTACGTTATTGACAACAAAGAAGTAGTTTCTATGGACACTCACCGGTTCCCATTTTCGATCACGCACCAGCGATCGGCCACAAATGTGCGAAACGTCCTTATAAACATTTTCAATGTTAAAATAAATATATATTGCAGCAGTACAAATATATAGGGTACTGTGTATTGCACAAAGTAATTTAAATAGTAATGAGAATAAATAAAATAATGCATTTTTGGTAATAATAATAATTCCGCCTGTGATCTGAATTGTAAAAGGAACGCCTAACTTTCATGCTGGAACAGGTGAATAAGGCAGCTGCCCTCTGTATGTGTGTACACACGTAATAGCATGTTATTAAGTTTTATTTAAAGTACCAAGCCACTTGTATGACAATCAAATAAACTACGTTACTCACCGTCAGAGGCTTAATTCTTATATTTGTGATGTTATACTAACTCAACATGTTTCAGGACAGCTTGTCCCATCTTCAGGAGTAAAACACACTCTTCAATCTCAATTGAGGATGAATCGTCAAACATTAAAAATATTAAAACCCAAAACACACATTGAATAAATTAATGAAACTATAACATTAAGCGCTCGTGTAGACTCCACACGAGGTGTGCACCTTGGAGTCTACACGAGCGCTTAATGTTATAGTTTCATTAATTTATTCAATGTGTGTTTTGGGTTTTAATATTTTTAGTGTTTGACGATTCATCCTCAATTGAGGTTGAAGAGTGTGTTTTACTCCTGAAGATGGGACAAGCTGTCCCGAAACATGTTGAGTTAGTATAACATCACAAGTATAAGAATTAAGCCTCTGACGGTGAGTAACGTAGTTTATTTGATTGTAATAGCATGTGTGTGTGCTACCTGTCCGTGCATGAAAGCGCCACCCTTTCAGGAACGATATACATTATTTGCATTTATTTAATTTATAATACTTGTGTGCATAGTAGCGAAAACTGAATACACCAAAATGTGTATTTAAAGAACACGAATAAGTGTATAAAAAATAGTGCAAAACGAATAAAAGTGTAAATCATAGGAAGTTAAAAATCAATAGTGTCAATGTTAATGAAGATAAAGAAAAACGGTTTGTGCATGATGAACACCTATAAATTATCGACCGAGTGAATATCGGGTAATATGCAAAGGATTTAGAGTACGAGAATCCAGTAATCCAGAGTACGAGAATCCAGCGATCCAGAGTACGAGAATCCAGCGGACGAGGGACTACAGGTCTCCAAGACTACAAGACTCCAGGACTACCAGACCTCAGGAATCTAGGACGATAAAGGAGCATCCCGTATCAAGCACCGAAGAGGACACGCTACAGATGTACCACAAATAATAAGGTGACAAATAAACATGCATTTAAAAACCGAGATGTAATCAAAAGACTTTAAATAACAAAGAAAAGAATTGACAATTCAATTAAAATATGAATCAAGAAATTGTATAGCTGTAAGTACGTTTTGGTAAAATAATTAAGGTAAAATGTAAGACTGTTTAACGATAATAGTTAGCAGTAACTGTACTTTGAAATCTATAATTTTTAGTAGTTAAATTGACAACGTCATTAAAGAAATTTATAGAAAGCAATGCATATGCAGAAATAAAGAAAAGAAAGAGCTTAGATAATTAAAAGATTATATAATCAATATAATATAAATGAGCTAGCTGAGAGCAATATAAAAAATAGTATAACAATGTATTAGAATATAAGATTATATAATATGTTTGTGTGTAATATAATATTACGAATTACACGTAATAATTATGTGAAAACAGTAATGATTTTTAATCGCCAAACAAATAAGAAATGCTATTAATAAATAAATTTAAGTAAGGTTAAACAATTTTACAGTGTTAAAATTATTACGATTACACCCTTCATTCACACACACACACACGCGCGCGCGCGCGAATTTAATGTGTCGTCGTGTTACATAAACATTTGTCGTACAAATAAATTAAACACATTAAACACGTTGTAGTGTTGTAAATGTCGACACTATTGATTTCTAACTTCCTATGATTTACACTTTTATTCGTTTTGCACTATTTTTTATACACTTATTCGTGTTCTTTAGAAACACATTTTGGTGTATTCAGTTTTTCGCTACTATCCACACAAGTATTATAAACTAAATAATATTTATAATACTTGGCCACACGCCCGACCAAGTCATTTAATAAATTAAAAAAAAATTTTAAAAAAATTGTTTTAAAGTTTAATGAATTCTCTAAAGAAAAGTGTGTTTAATGCAAAAATATATTGTATGGAATAACTAATATTATAGTAAATGTTATTTAAAGGTTATTTCAAATTGTTGTGTATTATAAGAACACAACTGGCGCTCAACAGGTAATAATTGTTAAAATGGAAGTGTAATCGTAATAGTAATATAATAATAATAATAATGATAATTAATAATAATAACATAATAAATAAAGCGTAGCATAACCGAGAATCACCAATAATAATTATTTAAAAAAATAATATAATAAATAAACATAAAAATAATTCAACATGGCAGAACCAGGAAGTTTTGATATGGAAGCATTTCAAAATATGATGCGTGCCTGGGTGGACGAATTAAGTATAAAACAAGCTGATAAAATAGAGGAATTAAATAAAAATATAAATAAATAAACGGAAAGTATAAATGAATTAAAACAAGAGAATGTCAAACAAACAGAAAATATAAATGATAAACTAAATAAACAAACGGAAAAAATAAGTGAATAAGAGAAGAATTAAAACAAGAGATCTTAGCTAGTACTATGCAGTTAGCAGATAAAATTATCGACACGAATAAGTGTTTAGATGCATTAGAAAATACAATCGAAACAACACTGTATGAACAAACTATTGTAATTGAGAGTAAGCAAGAATGAACGTTAATAATTAATAGTGACGATTCTAAGGAAATAATTAATACTAGAGAAGAGTATAAAATAAAATCTCAACAATCGTACTTCGTTAGCAAGAATATCCAATTCGCTGTTCAAACACACAGTATTAAAACAATTAAAGAATCTTTAATACGTGTAACACGATCGGAGATCATCACGCGCACCGAGGTAACGACACAATTATCAAGCGAACGATAAACACAATTATAATTATAATCACAACAGTGATTATTATAATACACCAACGCAACAAAAACGAATACGAAAGAAATTGTACATTAACGCAAGTACCGCACAAGATTCACTAACGCAAGCTAATAACAGCGTGGAAAGCGTTTGTCAAGAGAAACGGAGGGGAGATTCCGTTTGGCCTACGGCTAAGAGAAAAAAATTCTCACCATATGAATGTACAAGTTACCCGGTCAAAGCGAACAATAACAACAAGAGGGTGCGAAACGGAAATTGTTATATGACTGACGGCTACCAAACCTCCTGTCTACGACACAATGCATTGTTAACTTAGAGAAGGGTGTGAATTAGAGGACACTCAACGCTCTAATGTAAATAATAATTATTTTTAAAATACTGCAATTTTACTTATTAATAAGATATGAATAATATGTTAATGATAAGATATAAATACGTCAAGAATTGCCATTTCTACGGAAATATAATGTGATGAACTCTTGTGTAATGAAATGAAATTTAGCCAAAAGTAAGGAAGGAGATCTACAAATAAAGAAGAACGCAGTACGTTTTAGAAGAATGTGAGGAGATATACGATAAAGAAGATAATGAAGTACGTCTATTACCTATTCAACTTGAAGTTAACAATGAAGTAAAAAGAATGCTACAGAATTTAGCAGACGAACAGAATCAAGATACTACCGTAAGCAATCTGAAAAATCAATCTCACCTACCAGCTCAATATAAGATACATGACAACATTCTATTCAAATTAGTAAGGCATGATTGGAAAGTTGTGTTGGCAAACGAGATGTTATTTAAACTAATAAAACCAACTCATGAGAGCTTAGCTCATGCATCGGCACTAAAATGTTATTTATCCCTTAGAGAAGATTTTACTATCAACAACATGTGAAGAAAAATTAAAAATGAATTAAAAAAATGTTATGATTGCCAGACTGCTAAGCAACCTAAACTGCACACATATGTGGAACTGCAGAGTATACAGAAGGAAGCGAAGGGAAAATTAATTGCAGTGGATTTCTTGGGTCTTTGCCACGATCAAGTCGAGGGGTTAAACACATACTAGTCTGTATAGACGTGTTTTCTAAGGCAGTTCATCTGTAACCAATTATGCGACCCACAACGAAAGCTGTCCTAAAAATTCTGTTACAAAAGTATATTCCAACACATGGTAAAATGAAGAAGATTCTTAGTGATCAAGGAGTGGAATTTTAAAGTGAGGTATGGCATAGAATATTAAGAGAAAATGGAATACAACCCGTACTCACATCCATCAGACATCCACAGGGAAATTTAGCCGAGAGAGTGAACAAAGAGTTGGGTAAGTACTTACGAATCTACTGCCATAAACAACATAATAAATGGGCAGAATATTTACCATTCTTTGAGAAAGATATTAATGAAAATTACAGCGAAGCTACGAGCTACACACCAATAGAGATTGAGCAAGATTGTCAACCCAACAGATTTTGGAGAAGGTATGTTCGCTAATCAGAACTTACCAATCCCATTAATCATTAAAATTGCACATGCGAAACGAAGAATGATGGAAAAAGGTAATAAAAGAATAGAATGCTTCAACAGGACTCACAAGTTGCAGAAGTTTAAAGTTGGAGAGAAGATATTATTAAAGACGAATCCAGTAGGAAAGCGTAGTGACAATACTGCGAAAAAATTCTTCAGATTATACGATGGACCCTACACTTTGCTAAGACAAATTGGCCAACAAACTTTCATTGTATATGATGACATAAAACTGAAAGAAGTAGGCAAATATCATGCCGGCTCTTTAAGAAAATTCTATGAATGAATAAGTAGGTCACTATAACAAATAAAGGTGAACACAACTTAAAGCGGATGTACGGAACACACCAACTCAACATGCGTTGGGAGGGGGAATAATTGTTCAGCCCGCCACGCATAAGGATAAATTTAATAAGAATCTATTCATTATTATTTGAGCTTAATGTAAATAAATGTGTTTTATAAAAAAAAATTAATATGCTGTTTGTCTAATGAAAACACAAAAAAAAAAATAATAGACCTGTTTATTAAATTTTTTTTGTTATTAAGCAGGGGAATAATGCAACAGTACAAATATATAGGGTACTGTGCATTGCACAAAGTAATTTATATAGTAATGAGAATAAATAAAATAATGCATTTTTGGTAATAATAATACTGTAATTCCGCCTGTGATCTGAATTGTAAAAGGAATGCCTAACTTTCATGCTGGAACAGGTGAATACAGCGTATAAAAAATAGTGCAAAACGAATAAAAGTGTAAACCATAGGAAGTTAAAAATTAATAGTGTCAATGTTAATGAAGATAAAGAAAAACGGTTTGTGCATGATGAACACCTATAAATTACCGACCGAGTGAATATCTGGTAATATGCAAAGGACTTCGCAATTCGCGAAGACGAGCAAATTAAGTGTGACAAGAAAGCGTGGGTTAGGAGTGACGCTCTCGACAATATCAAACGTGCCGAATATTGTCGAGACATGATTTTGGCGCCCTGGGTATAAATACGGGGGACGCGCTAACATCATTCTCTTTCTCGTTCAATCATCGTGGCAGCCGGAGGCTATGCCCCGCAACTAGAGCTATTTTCTCAATCAACCATAGTCGCAGCAGGAGACTCTACTCGAAAAGTAGAACTTCTGTAGCTGATCGACTACCATGGCAGCCAGAGAATCTACTTAGAAACAACAACGACAGTAGATTAACCACAAGCAGCAGCCAGGGACTTCCAGACTACACATCCGTTCGAGTGAGCAGTTGGAACCGGAGGCAATGACAAGGAATGAGGGTGCAGCAGAGTACGAGAATCCAGTAATCCAGAGTACGAGAATCCAGCGATCCAGAGTACGAGAATCCAGCGATCCAGAGTACGAGAATCCAGCGGACGAGGGACTACAGGTCTCCAAGACTACAAGACTCCAGGACTACCAGACCTCAGGAATCCAGGACGATAAAGGAGCATCCCGTATCAAGCACCGAAGAGGGCACGCTACAGATGTACCACAAATAATAAGGTGACAAATAAACATGCATTTATAAATCGAGACGTAATCAAAAGACTTTAAATAACAAAGAAAAGAATTGACAATTCAATTAAAATATGAATCAAGAAATTGTATAGCTGTAAGTACGTTTTGGTAAAATAAGTAAGGTAAAATGTAAGACTGTTTAACGATAATAGTTAGCAGTAACTGTAATTTGAAATCTATAATTTTTAGTAGTTAAATTGACAACGTCATTAAAGAAATTTATAGAAAGCAATGCATATGCAGAAATAAAGAAAAAAAGAGCTTAGATAATTAAAAGATTATATAATCAATATAATATAAATGAGCTAGCTGAGAGCAATATAAAAAATTGTATAACAATGTATTAGAATATAAGATTATATAATATGTTTGTGTGTACGAATTACACGTAATAATTATGTGAAAATAGTAATGATTTTTAATCGCCAAACAAATAAGAAATGCTATTAATAAATAAATTTAAATAAGTTTAAACAATTTTACAGTGTTATAATTATTACGATTACACCCTTCATTCACACACACGCGCGCGCGCGAATTTAATGTGTCGTCGTGTTACATAAAGATTTGTCGCACAAATAAATTAAACACATTAAACACGTTGTAGTGTTGTAATATATTTTTTAGATTTATTGAAACATTTTCAATGCCCTTCTCTATGCATTTCATTTGTGCAATTCGTGTAAATTGTTTATTTGAATTTCAAATTAAATAAACCGGACATACTGCTATAACGTTTTACTTATGTTTTATTCCTATGCGGTCTTGAGGGAACCGGCAGCAAGTGGCCAGACTCCCCACCCCGTTTATAGCAAGTCAAGTTGAATCTCTATGCAAAATATCAAGCATACTGAAATATCATAAGCATTTTCGTCTCCAGTTCTCGGTCTGTTACAACTGTAAACTGCAACGGCTGCTATAATATTTTTATATATTTTAAACTTTGAGCTTTCGATTTCAATCGTTTTCTACAAGCATAATCACGATTTCCGCTAACGATTCTTGCCTGAATGTCACGTTCGGTCGTTGGTATAAGAATTTATCCACGTGTTCAAGTTAGTAATTTTCGTATTTTAGGTGTTTTCATTGATGTTCTGGATACCTGTATATAGACCTTTGTCTTTCTTTCCGGAAAATTTTTTCATTTTTTGCATCGTCTTCTAAGTTGGTTTAGGTAATTCTACATTGTGTTTTTGCTTCGCCTGGTAGTTGCTACATTACTTGTATAAGCAAAAGATTGTGTAGGTTTACAATTGGAGTATTCAAGTTTATATTGTTCTCTGAGTAGGGGTTCTGTAGATATTACTCCTCAAAATAATAAATCCTACTGTAATTTAGCCATATTTATTAGCATGTTACTTTTGCCGAGTTGTTAGTAGAGACAATGTGGTGCACGCCGCACGCGGACATGAGCATCCGATTACCGTAACTTTCTTTCTCAACGTTACATGGAAGAGGAAGCCAGCGAGAGAGAAGTCTAGTTGAAAGTGTTTCCTTCATTAGTAGCGAAAGTTGCGTTCTCGGACAGCCTTCAGCAAACCTATTTGACGGTGTGTTTATTTAATTCTGTTATTCTGTGACCTCGATTACGTAACGCAGGCAATCTGGCCGCCCAAATTTCGTGTCCAGTTCCGTACCTCTGCTGAACCGAACACAAACCAAACACTTTCTCGCGCATCGACGGTTACCTCTTGCTGCACTATAATTTTCTTTAAATAAGTTTCTTGGTGTTATTTTGTGTATGATCAGCCGGTTTAGTGGCCACCTGAGCACAATGATTTGTACGGACAGCATTTTTGGCGATGTCAGGTAAATGACACATTATAAAATCCAAGTAAATTAAAACATACCAACATACAAACAATTTGTGGCTAACACATTACGCAATACCAAGCATGTAAATTAAGTTCTAACGGTTGTTACGTTTAATCCTTAACTACTTTGACCTTAAGACTGGATTGAGATAACTATTAAAAGTGATATTAAGATTTTAAGTCCTACATAAGATTAAACCATACAAAGAGCTGGAAAATAGAACAGTAGGAATATGTAATAAGAATTAAATTCGTTAACTCACATTTGTTTACACTTTAAGGTAGTAAATTCCAAAGACGTTGTCATAAAATCAATGTAAAGACGAAAACTAAATCTACATTCTAACGTTGATTGAATAATAATGCAAAATTGTTTCGCAAAGCCATACTCGTAAATCTGATAATTTTCTTAACATCCTTTTCGAAAGAAGAAAGAAACTTGATACTTTATTTACAATGAGCTTACATTATTTTTTAAGTACAGTTTTATGTATTAAATATTGATATGAGATAATAAATGTCGATACACACGATCCATACATGTTATATTTAAAAGTTCAATTTCATTTACATTTAAGTACGATTACTACAATTTATTTTAGCGCCAGCCAAGCTTAATATTTTTTATTTTGTACCAGGGCGAATTTACGGGAGGGACGAACGGGATAGGACCCCCCCCCCCGAGGGCCGAAAAAAGTTGACGAATTTTCTTGATCTTTTAATTTTTAGGCCGTTTTATTATTTTTTCAGCTGCGTACGCTAATATAGTCGTAACTCTTTTTTAAATATACGAACAGGTTTATTACACAGCATGTGTGTAAGTTTGAAATATGAAATATAGGAAAATTAATTCAGTCAATAAGTATCTTGTAAACAATGTTTCAATAAGAAGTATTTTTATTGTGTTATTACTGTTTACATTAACGTGGCTGATTTCAGGACACGTTTTTCAGCCACTTTAGAGATAGTAATGTTGATTAGTCTTTAGTTGTTTTTTCTTTTGTATGAAGACGACTCGAACCCGGACTCCACCAAAGCCAAATTCTAGATACGCCACTGATTTTCATGTACTCTAATGGGATTGAGTTTGTTATCCACTCACAGTCGTAGTCAAGTTATAATGTAGCACATTCATTACTCACTCACACATACACAACTATTAGGAGCAAACACCTGTACATGTATTTTTCAATCTATTATTATATTTCAGACTATGGATGGGGGTGGTTTAGTCGTTAGTGTGTTGGCTCACGTGGCTCGTGTGGGGCCATTCTCCTCTCACAAAGTCTGCCGAACCGGCGAGCGGTATCCTTGCCTATAAGGATACTGCCTAATACTCTTGTACTTGGTCCGCCTTAACTTGTAGGTTCCATACACGTGATAATTAACAAACACAGAGAGCTGACAAATTCATTTCCGGACTGATGACCAAGGAGGGAAATTTCATGCTACTGATAATATTGAAGCATGTCGTTATGAATACTGGTCATGCTCGTTAACCAAACCGCGTTACAATGTTTACATGTTGCTTTGTACTGTAAGTATGTACAGCGTTTAGCTGCGCAACATACGCGGCTTGACACTTAAGGTCCGCGCACACTACGCCAGCACGGACCGGCACAGCAGGCACCGGCATTTGCCGGTCATGAAGGTTTCCATGTTTTCAAATACAAGCGGGCACACTAGAACAGCACCGGCACGGACCTGCAACCAGCAGCGACCGGCAGTGCAGGTCGTGACGGTGAGGGTAGAATCTCAACCTGCATTGACGGTTGCATGTTCGTACCGTGACGGTGTAGTGTGCGCTGGCGGCCAGCAGGGACCAGCAACAACCAGCGGTTTTCAGCCGATTGCTCGACCTTCGTTTCAGTTCGCCGCGTCTCGGCAGTTCTCGGATTCTTGTTTTTGGTGGTATTCTGTAACGGGATGGTTATATTGTACAACTGCTGTCTACGTTTACTTTTGTTAAAACTGTGTACTAGACATGGGTGCAGATAAGCTAATATTGATAGTTCACGGTTATCCAGAACTGTGGGACATGAGTAATGGGAATTATCATGATCAACGCAGGAAGGACGCTTTATGGCAAGAAATAGCACAAAGTAATTTTGAAGGGAAACAGGTTAGTAAATTTCAGGTTACAGTAACTTTATAATTTCATAATCGTCCTCCTCTTCGCACAACAACGATGCAACAAAGAGATCTTCCTCGTCAGAGCTCCTCCAACTCATACAACTCCTCCATGATTTGAAGCAAACTAAACTGAAGACAAAATTGCTATTTCAGCTAGACTGACCCCCCCCCCACCTACAAGAATGCAGGTTGGCGCTGGTCGGTGCAGGACAAGTGTGCGAGGGTATACGGTTTGCAGGTCCGTTCCGGTGCCTGCTGTGCTGGTCCGTTCTGGCGTAGTGTGCGCGGACCTTTAGGTGTTGTGTGGAGCGTCCTTCGCCACTCTACACCTTGAGTTACGCTACCATAGATTTAAAAAAGTTGTTTTCAAAATCCGTTTACGAGATTTCTCTGAAAGTGAAACGTTTCCACAATTCTGCACTACCGCAGTTAAACGTTATTAGCAGTTCAACCAATTTATATTTTTTTGTATTTTACCATTGTTAACACATCTGCCTAATGTAATTCAAACATATTTTTGATAATTTGAAAGAATAAGATATAATAATTATTATAATAAAAAGAACACATTAAAACTAAGTATTTTCTTATTTAGGCTCTAAATCACTTCTTATCTCTTCATTTCTTATATGACCTCGTCTATTACACCTTTTAACTGGTCTAAGAAATTTCATTTCTGCTGTTTGTAACTTCTGTTCATTTTTTTTTCTTTATGACCCAAGTTTCAGAACCATACAGTAGGGCAGGTATTGCCATTGTTTTATAAAATTTTATCTGGGTTTCTTTTTCTACATTTACTTCCCAACGTTCTTTAAATCGTTCCACACATTCTTGTGAAATTCGTCACTTTATTTTCTATATCTCTATCTTGATCATAAGTAATGTCACGTCCAAGATGGTTGAAACGTCTTACTTGTTCTATGCATGTGTTGACTATGCATATTTTGGTCCGAACCGGTTCATCTCCTATAAACACCATTACTCTTGTCTGTGATTCAGACATGTTACAGTTATATTCTTTTCCTATTTTATGTAAGATGTATATTGCTCGCTGGAGATCGTCTTCTGAAGTGGCGAATATAGCTTGGTCATCCGCGAAGAGAATGGTTTTCAAGCTTTTATTTCGGTGGATTTTAATGCCGTCAGGGGATTATTATTTCCATTTTTTGAGGACATCATCTAGATAATGGTGACGGAAAACAACCTTCTCTTACACCTTGGTTTGTTTCAATGGGGATGGATTCTTCTCCGTCGTTTACAATTATCGCGGTGTGTCTATATAAACTCTTTATGGCCTAAACTAGGTGTTATACCTTTATTTTCAAGTATGTCCCATACCTTCGGTCTGATTACTCTATCAAAAGCTTTGTTGAAATCGATAAAGGCAATATGTGTTTCTAAATTCTTTTCACGTCGATTTTCTATCACTTGTTGTATGGTAAATATGCAGTCTCTGCCAGAGCGTCCTATCCTAAAACCATGTTGTTCTTCCTCTAAAAGAGTTTCTACTGTTTTGTAGTCTTGTTGTTATAATACGTGCATATAATTTATAACACGAATTTAGGAGACTAATGCCTCTGTAATTGTTGGTGTCTCTTCCGTCTCCCTTCTTAGAAAGGGAGATTGCTTTCGACATTGTCCATTCTTGTGGTGTGCGTGTCTGCTGCCAGCACATATTTAGCAAAAGTAGAGTCCTTAAGTGTAACAAAATATCACCATATTTAATAAGTTCTGAGTTTATATTATTTGGGCCGGATGCTTTTCTATTTTAAGCCGCTCGATAGCGTCTTTTAATTTTTCCAATATAATCTGGTCTACTGTAATGTTTTGTATTTCGATTCCCTCTTCTTCTTCCTTTTCGATGTTGGAGTTAAACCAAAGTTTCTTGTTATGTTCAATCAATTCTTCTTTCCCAATAATATTCAATCTAGATGCTTCCTTTTCTTCTTTGTTAAGATGTTTCATAATTTTATATGCTTGTTCTTGTTTACCATGTACATCATTTTCAATATTAGACGTGCATTGTCAGTATGTGCCTTGCGTGTTATTGTTTCAGCTATGTTCCTTTGTTCTCTGTATAGCTGTACATTTTCTGGTGTCCTATGTGAAAGCATGTTATTATAAGCTTTTTGTTTTCCTTTTAATGCTTTATCAATGTCTTCGTTCCATACCTTTAATCCATTCCTTCTGAAGTCCTTCTTTCTCTTTCCTAGCACCTCATTTGCTGTTTTATGTATTATGTCTTTAATAACTTTCCATTCTGTTTCTATATCTTCAGCTGAATTTGTTTCTTGTATGTATTGGTTAAACCTTTTTTTGAAACAAGCATTTTTTTTATACTATATTCTTTAAGTAAATTGGTTTTATATGTCTCCTCCGTTGTTTAATTACTCTATTTTTTATCCATGGTTTTGGTATAGCCATTCTGCTGACTACCAAAAATGATCAGACCCTACATCGACCCCTCTAAACACGTGCACGCCTAATAGCCCAGGCAGCGTAGTAAATTGTCAATTAAAATCTTAAAAGAATTTGGACGAAGCTAATTTGTTTTTAATAGATTTTGAAAAGTGTACACATTAATATTCCAAAACGTTCTCCACCGTACTGGGCCGTGAATTTCGAAAAAAAAAATCAAAAATCATTTTTATGGCGAATTTTTAGGTTTTTTGCAAATATCTCGCTTCCTATGCATCTGATGTACATAAAGTCAATGTGAAAGTTGTAGAGCATTCAATTATCTACAAAATTTGTATTTTGCATTTTTTCCCCAAACCCCCCCCTTTTAAGAGATTTCGTGAAAAAATTCAGCTCGGAGGGAATTTTGTTGAGGTTTCCTCCTTTATTCGTGTATGTCATTACATGTTACGGAAAAATCCCCTCTAGTCGCCTCGAAAGAAGTAAGACATGTTTATTTTTGATATTTGTATGGGTTAAACAAGGTTCATGTATGAAAGTTAGTCTAAATTAATTATTTTCATCGATTTTTATTTCATAAATTTTTAATGACAAAAATAAATAACTCTTAATTTTTAAAACAATGGTTATCTTAATCATCATTTTTATCATTTATATCATCATAGTTATCCTCTTCATCCCTATCTTTGTCGTCATCTTTATTGTTCTCATCAGATTCATCATAGTCTTCGAATTCAATTTCACTTTCACCTATTGTTATTGGAAAATTTTTGCAAGTATCCGTTGAACAACTTTTACAAATATTTGAGCATTGTAGCCCACTCTTTCTGCACGTACAAGTGTCTTTAATATACACCCAGACTTGCAAGTGCAAAAAATCATGTTCAAAATTTCATCAGGAGCTGGTTGTTGTTTCATTAATATTGGATTTAGTGTGGTGCTTTTTTCCCAACCCCACTTTTCCGGATTGATTTCATAGGACATCCATTTCTGTACTTGCAAATAGACCCTGTAGAAATGTTGCCTTGCTGCATCAGACGTAGGTTGCAAGCTTTAGAGTTTAACAGGCTTCAAAGATTTGGTATTATTAGCTACGGCTTTTGCAATGCCACATACCGATATTCGTCAATGCTGGTAGTTTTTGCAGGTTTTTGCACGCCTAACGAATAGTTACTGTCTGCCGTCAGTTTAAGTTGCAGACATTCGGGAGTTGTTGCATATGCAACCTGACATATGCTGCTATCTTGTGGTAAAAAATTTAACTAACTAGAAAGTCAGGTTACTTGGCAACAACGAGAATTCGAAATACTGCCAAATAACCTATACTGCCAAATATACCTTACCCTAAAATAGAAAAACTCACCATTATGACACTCTATCCTGATGTGTTGATTTTGATATTCCTTGGCTAGTGAACTCCACTAATCACCACAATTAAGTCAAAGTACACAGATGTAAACTGTACACAGATGACCAGGAGAAACATCAAAGAAGTATAATTTAACAAGCACACGTTTTTCTCTAGACTCCGGTTTTCAACGACTAGTGTGCACTGCGCATCTGGCCACGCGCACACCGATACGGCACACAATCAAAGACTCGGAGCAGACAATGGGGGCCAGAAACTCGCCGTCCCTCTGTGAAATTCCCTGAAAAGAAACCTTTGTGTTAAATACACGTAGCCTTATGCGTGATTTCACACATGCAAAGTGTTCCGTATACTATTCTTTTTATGTTCCATAAGTTTCAGAATTTATTTTTACTTACGTTCCGAATGCCAGTACCGAGACTGTCGAAATCGCCATTTCTGATCATTACAAGATGAATCAAATATTATTCATAATGTATGCCACCACAATATTTCTTACTTGTATATTCTGAAAGTAGATACTTTCTTCTTACTAATCCCGTTTACCTTATAGAAATACGTGGTCTCTTCTTAGAGATTCAGTCATTTTTAGGAAAGTTTTTACTCAAGTTTCCGAGCCAGCGAAATTTTAAAAACTTTGAAACTGATGTTTGCTTTACCAAGATTATTATGAGGTAATACATCGTAGTAATCTTGGAACTAATATACTATTCAATCGCTTGCTGCAAGAAGGAGACAATTTTTAACTATTTTATTAAAATACTTAATGGAATGACCTATTTTTCATAACGGGGTAACCATTTTAGTGTAATTTTCTTAGTTAAATTCAAGTTATGACATTATAAAATTATATGTGTCAGAAAGATAAGGTTTTCCCTTTCAAATGAACTGTGATTTTTGATAATCGGAGCATTTTTGACGGAGTAATTAAAGATTCTTCAGCGCGTCGACGCTCCAGTAATGAGATTTCAGGCTCACGCGCGGACCCTTCCTGCCCGCTACACTGCTTGGCTTAAATAATTTTTTTCAAGCTAAACTATTGAATTTAGCAAAATCTAGTGAATGCATTTTTTTTGTAAAATTGGCTGCTCTTTCCGAATATATTTTTTGTTTTTCTGTACATTGGCCCCATTTTTCAAAATTCGCAAAAAACCATAAAAAAAATGTATCTGATTTTTTTTTCGAAATCCCTGACCCGATACGGTGGAGAACTTTTTAGAATATTTAATATATACACATTCCGAAACCTATAAAAAAAAATCAGGTTCGTCCAAATTTTTTTGAGCTATATGTCTCTATTGACTGGGTTATAATACGAAATTTGCTGTTTTCCTATTGGCTATTATATAATCAATTATACTACGTTGGCCCTCGCCGTCCATGTATAATTTTTTACGGAAGAATGAATTCATTACTTTTAAATTGTTGTACGTACAGTAATGTCTCAGCGTTCCTCCATTTTCATTCTGTGTAGGCTCTCCTTGGTTGCCTATTATATTATTGATTGGTTGATTGCCTAATCTGGCATTTAAATTGCCCGCTACTAGCCTATAATATGGTGGTTTTGTGTATTTTGTCGTATGTCTTGTGTAGCTGTTTATAAAATCTTTCCGTCTCTTCGCGTTTTCCTTGTTCTGGGGTATAGACGCGTGCGAGTTTAAATGTCCTCTTGTTGCCTTAAGATCAATTGTTAAAATTCTTTCATTCACCTAGTTGTATCCCTTTATTTTATCTTTCCATTTTCCGTTGACAATATTAGCTTGTGCTTGTGCTTGTGCTTGTGCTTGTGCTTGTGCTCTAACCTAACCTGTTGTGGCACTCCACTCCAAATCATAAAATTATTATCTATAGCCGTCGATCCTTAAAGTTTCTTCTTATTCTCCGTAAGTACTAACATGTGTATTTGTCTTTCTTTCATTGTATCTATAATCTGCTGTTCTTTCGTCGTCACATCTCCTCTGATGTTCTAAGTCGCTATTTTCATCTCTTTCGAAATCCAATCTCGTGTCCGAATGTCTTTATCATTACATCTGTCCTGGTTTTCGAGGTTTGAGACCACCGTATATGGTAACCAATCCTTGCCGGCTATACCAATACGTCTCCTTATCTTCCCCGTACTTGAATTGTTAATGGTGTGTGTCGCCCTCCACGTACACATAGTTGTCATTGATGTCACATCCTGATATTTGCACTGTGTGTGGGAGTTTGTTCTGTCCAGCCGCCTTTAAGACACTAGAGATTTGTTTTCGTTTTGTACTTGTACTGGACCAGAGTGCCTGTCGATATCTCAGTTTCCACTACGGTTAGTACGTATCGACTAGTAAGCTCCCTTAGGTACAGACGTCTCTCACTACTTTCAACGAAATACATTTATTATTAGATAAACTTCAATATTAGATAGTTATGAAAACCCGAATACTCTATTGCTCTTTTAATAAAATAATTTTAAAGCAATCATGATTTATTAATTTAATATGAATATAAGCAAAAATAAATACTCTCACTACTTTATTGTTTGTTTGTTTCTTTTTTTTTAATTGACAGTGATATGTATGCCAATGTTTACGAAAGTCAGTTCATGCATGCAAAAGTTAGCCTGGGATATCCCCCAAACAAACAGACAGATAAATGTCAAACGCTGGAGTTGTAACTGAGAGCTCTCTCCGCTCGTTCAACAATTTATTTGATTTATTTTAACAACAATAATTTTGCCACACTTTTGGAGTGGGGTATCGTGTTTCGATGTATTTAACTTAATGTCATAAGTAGTGAGAGTCTCACAGATATACAAAACCCATAGTGAACACACGAGTAACAGGAAGCTCACCCCCTCTCTCATTTAGTTTACACATTAAGTTATGTAATTCCAGAATTCAAAATAAAACGGTAATCGAAGAAAGTCAAAGAAACTGATTGAGCAGGTGTGATTAACGCGGGTTACGAAACAGAGACCGGTTTTTTTCTTGTAAGCTATAAATTTCACTTAACGGTGATTCCGGTATATTATTGAACAACGCGTGTTGTATCGGACTACAGAATTCGTCTGTCGTTAAACGGTATGCAAAACGCTGTGTTGTCAATCCTTTTGCTGACGCCGTCCTTGTGGCAGACATCCATAGAATTTGAATAAAAAATGTACATTTATGTAAAACCTGCGGGTGCAATGCGCAGTTTCCTTGTAATATTATCTCAAACGATTGTTCTTACACCTGGTACGTGTGTTTGTCATTGTTTTCCGCGCTAGCATGTTTATGATTTCAGAAACAATTCTTTGAGTGAGACATTACATCGAATACACAGAACAGTTGTTATTACTATTATTATTATTGTTACTATTATTATTATTATTATTATTATTATTATTATTATTATTATTATTATTATTATTAATGGTCCAGTGTTGGGCAATGTTTTACAAATACTGACCGAATAATGTTATGCTGTTCTGACCAAAGACGTTCCGTAACGCCAGGAGTATCAAATGGATTTGATTGGTCGCGAGTTCAATCCGTCAGATGGCGTTTCATAAGCAGATGTTGTGGACCGCGATCTATTGTCACCAAGCTCATGAATTTCATGTGTCGAACATTTAACACGGCGCTGGTGATTGTGTCGATGTTTTGTCAGTTGTAGCGGTTTGTGGGCGACCTGAACGTTCGTCACAAATGGACCAACGACCACGTTTCAATCCAGCAGCCCATGTCTACACTATTGGAAATGATAGTGAAGCGTCTCCTTAAGTGGAACCCAATTCGTTGTTTATTTCCATTGGCGTTAAACATTTTATAACGCAGTATTTTATCAGAGCGCGACATTCGGTTTTATCAATTTTGTAAAACCATCAGGCGAACTTACTTTATTTGATCACAGCGATGAGACTAGTAAATACAACTGTTTTTAACCTTAGATGTGCCATCTGATAGATGGAACTTGCGACGAGTCATAGGCATTTAATACTGCTGGCGCTATCTCTATGTCCGGCCGAGAACTTCCCTCGTATACACTCTCTGATGTACTACTGATCAACGATACAAGGTTACAGAGAAGACCGAAGAGACTTCCCCTCCTACACAAGCACACGCATGCCCAGTGTCGTTTATGTAAAGACATGTAAAGATGAAATAGTAAGACATGAAACGGTTTGAGCAGATCGTAGCGGTGGTAGGGATGGCAGAGAAGGAAGTGGAGTCTTAGGTAACCAACCTTGACACACAACCGTGTACCACTCCATCCATGCCGCTGTTCTGAACACAAAATAATCGGTCCGAAAACAAAGCGTCAAAGGTAGGCATGCCCAATGATATCTTTTGACACAGCGCAACCAGACACCCGTTTCGTGTATAATTGGTTTAACTGTAAAGAGATTAGCGCCCTTTCATACAGTGGGAGGACATAAAGCTTTGGAGTGAATAAAGAGGCTCGGTTACGAGGTAGAAAACTGACCTTGAAAACGAGAAATAGTTGAGCAGTACTATAGCAACGAACCAACAGAAACACCACGACCCATCGTCACTAACACACAAAAGCCTTGTACGGTTTGTGTCCGCGTTGTAGCAGAGAATTAGTGAATTCGTTGTCGCTTCTTAGTTCCTGTTCTGTCTTACTACCTTATGTGGTATGGTATCCATGTCTTTGGTCTTAGTTCTCATCGATCGTTCTAAGAATACGGAGGCTTAGGACTAAGAGTACATGTCCGGCCCAGTTCAGTTTTACTCTTCTTGCATATGGTACTGCATCTACTACTGGTATCTTCTCTCTTATCACGCTAGGACAAAAGAGAATTAGCGCTTTTTAATTATTAATGTAGCAGACGGATAATAGAAGATTACACAAAGACATTAGCGCACTCACCAGCTCGTTGGCGATATAAAAAGCGAAAGGCTCGGGATAAACCAACGTATTCAACGAGACCAAAACATTTAAGTCCGCTAGGACGAGTAGAATACAACATGGACTTTGCGCCTTGCGATTACTGTGTTGTAAACACTTTTCCTGTAGACACTTTCTATTTAAAGAAAAAACTATATCCCCCCCAAAAAAAGAAAAATTACTTCGCTTAAGCGTAATATAAATTGAATGGAGAGCTGTTTGTTTACAGTATAGGTAGTAAATTTAATTGGTGGATTTTGGGTACTGAGACATCAAATGTAAAAAAATGGTACAAAAATAAGAAATAGCTTGGAGTAGATACGAATAAAGACGGTGGAAGATCTGGAAACTGTCTCAAAGCGGAATACCTGATGATGATATTGATGTATGTAGTGAATGAAGACACTAGCCCTGGACAAGCAACAGAGGACGCAAGTAAAATTTTGTGAACAGTACTTGGAATAACGAATTACCGTTTTCTTTGTAATCCTATGTACTGTATTTTATTTCCTACATCTACAGTTAAATAAAATACAGTGCTCTATGTAAAATAACAATGTTCCAAGTAAATAGGGTATATCCAAGTAAAATACCCAACATTTAGTAACTTTAAATTTTGTGTAGAATTTTTATTTTGGCATCAAAATATAATTCAGAAAACTGTAAAAAAGTTATGTATTGCGATGAATAGTTTGGAATTAGAAGTAGCACATAGTACGGAATTAGAAGTAGCACATAGTACGGAATTAGAAGTAGCACATAGTACGGAATTAGAAGTAGCACATAGTACGGAATTAGAAGTAGCACATAGTACGGAATTAGAAGTAGCACATAGTACGGAATTCGTAATGTAGCAACAAAAGACACAAGGCAGAAAGTATTACTGAAAGATGTTATTAGCAAAAGAAATGAGTTCCTGAAGACCACCTGTGACAAAATCGGGAAGAGGCGAAAGTTTGTGATGACAGACTACAGGAAATAATGAGAATCTGACCTCAAAAATTGAAGGTATAAATTCATTCAACTAGTCTGACATGGGAGATGTCCGAAGATAGCCTTCGAAAACAAGTAAAGGGACTTGTTTTGGAACATATAACGAACCAATCTCATGCAAGATTAAAAGCTAAGTGCAAGACTGTGAATTCTAAACTGTATGTAAAATGTGTAATTCTGTTAAAACTCTAAATATTACAAAACGTTTAGATGTGTGGTTAACTTGCAATGTATGGTTAAGATAAATTGCACCCATTTGTACGTGTGGTTGACACAGAATAAATCAAAATTACTGTATTTTGGACAAATATAATCCAAAAATGAACTTTATAACTCTCGGAGCTCCCCACTGTTTGTGGTCGATGGAGAACGTTTGTGATAAACGATTATTAATTAATAAATAGTGTTTGTTCAACAATTTTTTGCATTTGTGAAGATAAATACAGTAGATACACTCGTAACTGCACCTTCGATACCATACTCAATGAATAATTTTATGATTTTATGATTTTAGGATTACTGTCAAACCACTGTGTTTGCGAAATGAAAGAGAACAAAGCGGCAGAAAAACAAAGTATATTTCAGTTTAACCTAATTCATATATGTGTACGTGCTAAAATTGTTGCTCACTCATGTCTATCGACACGTTTAAATAAGTTTTGGTTAAACATGACAAGTTAAATATTGATTTCTGTAACAATTTTTCTTCTTCTTCAACTTCCACAAGTCTCGATTTTGCAAATCGCCCAGTTGACAGTTTGCTTCTCTGACACTGCCATTTCCAACTACGTTTCCCAGTCTAATTCCATTCTCTACTTCTTGACTTACCCTGGTTGGTTGCCGTTCCAATTCCATCTGTGTTATCGTGTAAGTTGGAAACGTAAATCCCTGTTTATAAAGTCTGAGACAGACGACCACCACATTACTCCTGTGTCATTGTATATTTCGTAATTTTTTATAGGGCTTCCTGTCTCTTCGTGTATGCTGAAGACATCTCAGGTAGACAAATTCTAGTATTCTAATTTTGTCGCTAATTTTTGGTGCAACGGGCCGAATCTCCAGTTTCTAAATGATATTTGTATTATTCCTCCACTGCAATATTGACGTGAAAACGTCTATTCGCTCGTTAAGCACAGTGATAGCCGGTCAAACTTTCTTGTGTTACAAAATACCGTCAGATTTCAATCGCTAATAACTACGAGACTAATGATGCGATAACAACGGTTGAGGTCACAATGGATAGAGCATGTCTGTACGTGTTTGTTGTGCAGTGTTTGTTTTGCCTGTGACGTCATCGGGCTAGTGTAGGCGCCTGCGCGTGATTGTTGTGAATTAGCGTTGTGTAAAATTATAAATTAGTGTAGCGTGAGAACGCGTTTAGCTAGGATTCGGGTGTCATTGTAAAGAGCTTGAGAAGCACTACTAGGACTCAAAGAGAAACAATAAAAATATTCGCCGAAATATATGTAAAAATCGGTATTAAATTGAAAATTGCAAAAAAATTAAAGATGTCGTCTCATATGAGTCGTAAATATGCGCGGAATGATAGAAAACGCAAAGCAGAGGAAAGCTCGCATCAAAAGGAATTTAAAAAACCTAAAAAGTCCAGTGCCGAGCAAATGCGAGAGCTACGGCAGCATCGAAAAGAAAATGAAAAAACGGCGCAAAGCAATGACGTAGGTGGCCCAGCGGGCGTACAGCGGCCACCGACAGTCCAAACGTCCACAGATCGTGTGCAGACGTCGTTGGAAGGCAATACAGAAAACAGTGATAATATAGAGATCAATGGCAAGGTGACAGCGCCAGACGAGTATGTATTGCGATCACCAAATATCGTCGTGTTGTCAACGTCGGGCATCAATGCGCGTGCGTCGATGGCGCGTGCTACGGTAGACTGTGATGTTTTCACGGAAAATCTACGACGCGGACCTTGACTACGCCTTCCAAATCTTTTTTTTACATTTGTTCATTCATCACTGCACTATGAAATAATCGCTTTTCCCCACTGCTATTCCATTTCAATCATCTTTATTGTCTACAATTCACCCACGGTATTTCAAATCCGTGAAGGTTTTAACATTCTTTGGACACATATTCGTCTTCTATTCTCCTACACACATCTAATCGATGGTTAGGTTCCAGCTTCCGAATTATTCGTTTCATGTTTTCTCATCGTATCGTCTGATCCTGCACTATTATCTGATAATCCGCAAACAAGAATGAGTTGAAACATTGGTTTTCAATTCATTTTCCCATTCCTTATCGATACTTACGCATGTTTTCTAGCTTCTACTCCAAATAGACGCTATTAGAGACAGATACATCTTGTAGGAGACGAAAGGGTGCATTAGTTTTTATTTTTTTAAAACGTTTTCCGTGTCCTTACACGTGTGGACATTACTCGCGTGGAAGTTATTTTTGTTGTAAGCGTGTAATTTATGAAATTTCGGATGGTAAGATCGTAACATCGTCGGTAACATCTTGCATCAACGATAATAGCAATCAGACTAGCAGTTGTCAAAATATAAGAATGCTGGTCTAGTTGTTGACCTGTTGACCTTGATCAGTTCTCGAAGTTTCGGACTTCACAACATCCACCCAAGGACGTCTGTCTGGCCTTTAACCACCTCTAACTCGAGCGGGATCAGATAATTTTGTAGTTTTTCTTCTATGATAACGGCATTTGATATGTAACTTAGACGATGGTTTTCTTTAACACCATCGACTCTACATGGACTTGGACTTGTACGTCCCTGGACTTGTTTAACAACTCTACATTGTCTCGACAAACATACAAAAAACAAAAATTTTAATTTCTACGTAATGAAAGGTTTGGCGACGTGCGGGCAATTTTCTCTACACACAATTTAAACTGCTTGTGTAGACATTTTGGTAAAACTTATTGCCACCTTCGGAACGATCGTAAACAAATTTCTTTTGGTACCCGAATCACAACTGTAAGAAAAATAAAAATCATCTTACAGTTGTGATGGGAATTCCATGAAAACTCGTCTAGAACTGTCCTGAAGTTCTAGACGAGTAAAATAAATCATTTTTTGCAAAATGTCGTCACAATTAGTTCAAAATTTTGTTCAACAGTTCAACCACGAACCACGCTAAACCTGCCATTATTCACGGTCGCTGCAAAGTATTCTTATTAACGTCTTATAAATTCCAAAACCTTGCAGTTCTCTCAGTCGTGACGTCTGGGTTTCATTGTTAGGAACAACACTGGTTTGGGTTTAACATGAAACGTTTGCCATGAGCCATCCTCAGTGTCTTGAACCAGAAATTTAACTTAAACTTCGAATTTAGATTCGAATCGAATTCTTTCCTTCAGAATTTCTCCCATACTGTTTGAGGCGTTTTCAGATTATAATTTTTACAACTTATAATTTAATTTCGACGTAAAATTAAAGCACGTAAAAAGTCTTACGATTAAAAACAGCGAAATGATTAGAGCGCTTACTCCTTCGCGAAACAGTACACAACAGATAGATCTGGAGACCTTGTTGTCGAGGCAGTTATATCACATTAACGTGTTAATTTTTACTGTTGTTATATCACATCACACTATGCGCGGTCATGGCCACATGATAGCAGTCGCTCTGTTTGTCCACTGTTTTCACTTTTCTATTTATGTGAAACAAGATACGTTTTCTCCGTAGGAATGCCTGTGCACAACTGCCGATTGAATTGATCAACCTTATAATATTAATATTATCACCGACAATAACAACAACAATAACGGTATCTATTACGTTAAGAAAAATACATACTACTACTAGTATTAGCAGCAGATTCTGTTAATTTTTACTTGAAATTTTGGAGAATTGCATTATCAATTTGGAAAACGCAACCTACTTGGACTGAACAGTGAACATTTTCACGTTTTAACATATATAACGAACGAATCTCTCTTTTAAAGAACTCAATTTTTGCAATTTTCTGCGTTTAGAAATATTGCATACTTTTAAATCAGTTTTTCTATTCTAGTATATATTTATATATTACTACAGCACAATAAGTAAAACTATGTAAAATGTATGTACCTTTTCTACCTTTCTACCTTTTTGAATTAACAAAATAAAATGAAAGTTTTACAGAATGCGGCGAGCTTATTAAGACTGACGCCAAAAATATTTATATTAATATTTATAAATTTATGTATTTTATAAATCTAATTATAATAATGCTGTTTTGATGTTTCTGTAACGTGAGTGTTCCAAGAATACTTCCAAACGGCCACATTAAATGAGAATGTTTATTTGTGATGGATCAAACCGTTTAGGTTGGGTCCCAGTTGATCAAATTTATCATTACATACCTGACTGTCTACATGATACATACAAACGCTTCGTCCCAAGCATCTTTCGAAGATCTTAGCTCATCGAAATGTACCTTACAACAGAAAGGTTTCATTTTGTGTGAAAGGTAAAGACTCTTGACGATAGTCGTGTTAATACTTTCACATATACCGTCGTGTTTCTATATTTAAATATTTACTTTTACTACCTTAAGTAAACAGATTTAGAATAATCTTTTGTCTTATCTACAGATCTAGTGACTTTTATAACGTTTGAATCAATACTATAAGATTGGTAGGTGTGATCCCTGTGGAGCAATTTCTTTGCATGCAACAGTAAATTTCTGAATGAATTTTCTGTTGAAAAGCTCGAATATCGTGCCTTTTTCTACTATTTGACTATATGCTGGCTCAATTTAAGGTTACTTAAGTGACAAATTTGTAACCACTGAACAGCAGTCGTTTTCATTTTTAAGCCATTTTGACTGGCCACTTCAAACTAAGATGTGCAAAAAATTTCAGTCCTCTTATATTATCTTTAATTTTAAGTGTACTTAAAATAATCTTATATTATCTTTAATTTTAAGTGTACCAAAATTTAGCACCAGTGTTACATGAAATTTTTATTTAATTAATAAAGTTGTGTTAGTGGTTATAATCAAAAACATAATTTTAATGTTTAAAAAATCTAAAAAGATTTCGATTTAGAGCACGTATAAAAAAGTAAACTTTTTTATTCACATTACTTAATTTTAATTTTGGATGTATTCTGTTCGGTTTTACATTCTAGTTTGCTAATGATAGATTACCAAAGATTCCTGGTTTGATTTTCAGCCGTGTTATTAATTTATGAATATTTTGTTGTTGAAATTTTTAAGAATCCTTTTGTGAAATTTTTAGCGTACAATAAGTTATAAAATGAAGGTTACCGTTTTGTGTTTAGAAGTGAGGCTTGATAGTTATTTTATGGTCTGTTATGTTGATTTCTCTAAAAAATCGTTAAAAAAATTTATCATTTACCAAACTAACTTTATCACATAAAAATAAAAATGTTTATAAAGAGTCAAATGTGTGGTAGATACACTACGGCAGGACGTGTAGCGTATGAGTCGTGTTCCTGCATTACTGGAAAGCGTATGAAGCTAGTAACAGCGTAAACTGTGTGTTACATAATTTCGGAACAAAGTCTTATTCATTCGGTTACCGTTTATACACACTGAACTTTGTTGGATAAGACAAAACTATATGGACCACTGCGGGTTACGTCATCTGTGTACAACTGTGAGTCGGCTGACATAACAGACTCGTGTTAAGGAGATTTCTGTATAGCTTAAAACTAGCGTGAGTTAAAAAGTAAATATAAGGCGGGTAAGATCACGAACAGTTAGTCACCACTGCTAGTAGTAAGTACAATAATCGATGTAAGACGAGTTGTGTAACAGATTGGGCACCGTAGCTTCCATCCTTGCCGGTCCTGTCAATGAGACTGGACGTCCTTCGCGTCACTTCATGTTAACTTCTGGCTCATGGAACATATTTATTAATCTGTCGTTACATATTCACTATCTATGTTTAGTCTATGGTTTTTATGTAGTTCATGTATAACTCATCTAGTTCTTTGGATTGCGTCCATAACCAAATTCTTCCATTATTCTACTATTTATTGCTTACTCGAGCAGACTCAATTCCGTCTACTTCTTCCTCTCCTCCTCCCCATCCTTCTTCCTCATGTTTTCTTCTACATTATCAGGCGTGAGCAGTTTGGCTATCTTTCCATCTCCTCCAACATTTCCCAACTCTTCCCTCGCCCTGTAGGCTTATAGTCTAACGCCGCTTTTGGAATTCACCCCACGGCTATTCTGTTTATATGCCGCATCCGTTTCTTCCGACGCGTGGGATCCATAATACTTCTGACTACCAGGTCTTCTTGTATAACCACATTCGGCAAACTCTCACCTTTCCGCAAAAGAGGCAGCTCCGATGTCAGTGCTTCCCTGTCAGTGCCCAACTTTCACATGCATTCAGTAGGATAGGTTTTACCATAGTCGCATAAAATTTCAACTGTGGACATTTAGTGGTCTGTGGATAATTAAGCATATCATTCGAAACATATTGATCTTGTTGTCGTCACTTTTAAGCTTCGAGATGATTTTATACTGTCGGAGGAGGTTCCTGTAACGTGCAAGCTCGGGCTTGGTTGTTCTGTTCTGGAACCGCTATCTGACGATTCACAGCGATTTGTTGCAGGCTGCTCGTACACGGAGCGCCATAGTAACAGTATGTTTATTGATAGACAAATAAAATGTGTTATATCGACGTGCAATGAGTTAGATCTAGTTATAGTGATGTCTGTACCTTGTGGTGAGATATATGAAGAAACGCTTTATCAACTCGATGCCAACACACAGTGGCTAAAGTATACGAACAACTTACTACAAACGTAGCTTGACTATTTGAAATTATGTGGCCGTTACAAGTAAATATTAAATGCCCTTAGCTAGTACCTTAACGAGTATCGACCAGACGAACTTAGTAGTCGTAGAGCAGTTTTTTCCCTGTAACATTAGTAGTTTTTTACGTACAATAGTGACAGTGTACAACAAACAACTCAGAGAAGGCGCTACTGATACTTATAGCGTATCAATTGGAAAGTTAACAAAGCTTCAGCAGTATCGATGAAATGTTATAATCATACTTTTGACTAATATGATTATAATATAAGACAAGTCGAGAAAACGGTTTTCATACATTACATGTCTATATTTTATTATTCCATAATAAACTTTTAAAACATTTTAATAGATTATGTAAATAAGCGTTTTGAGCAGTTGCATAGAATTTTTATACGTCATTGTGGGAACAAATTTTTAAGACTATAGATATAGTATATCTAATTTGAGCCACGAAACAAAATGTTAGCCTATGAATGGATTTAAAACATAGCCTACTTACAGTAACGATGTTTAACTGCACAGTCCGCTCTCGTAAACATGAGCGCTCAGACTACATAACAGAGTACTTTAAATATAGGCCTACCCTTAGAACAGACTGAGTTAATGAATTTAGTAAATTCTCGAATTTCGAATTTCAGAACAAGGCGTAGCCTTTAGGTCTCTACTGCGCTACGCAACTGGTTGCAAGGCTGGCTGCAGGCTGCAACTGCTCTATCAGTTGCAGAATAAGTGTGTCGTCAAAGCTTCGGTGTAGAGTGTAACAAGACGTGGTTGTGTGGTTACAAATAATTATTTTCTGTTCGTGTACAGAAAAAAATAAAATAAAAAAATGTTATTTTTTATTTTTAAAAATTTTCAAAAAAAAAATTTTTATGTTTGGTTTTTAATGTTCAATATTTAATAAATAATTCTTGTAATGTGGTCGTGTAGAAAATTTAAATTCCTTTAAGTTATTTTTGCGATTATATCACTTGTGGTTTGCTGTAAGTAAATCCAGCGTTAATTGGATTGTCTCGTTCACTAATCGATTTGCGATTTTCCTTCTTTCACCAATATATTACTTTCACTGGAGTAATGGCTGCCTTTCTTGCAGCTGATGTTGTTCACTAAACCCTATTTATAGTTTAGAAATAAATTTAATACCAAAAATGTTGAATTACAATTTTTATTAACAATTATTGAAAAAAGATCGATTAAAAATCGATTAGGTTATATTGTTCGATTCTTTCACAGGGCGAATCGAGTGTTGACACATATGTTATTTGATATAATATTTTCAAGGTTCTTTAAACGGTTATGTTATATAGTCAGAGAAGGGGCAAGGCTCGAAAGTATAACATTACAATAAAAAATCTTAATAGTTAATAATTACAAAGTTAGTTTATGATATATAATGGTTATAAAGTAAAATTTCAGACTAATGCAGTATCGACAGATCTTATTCCTTGTGGACGCTTTGCATGCTGGGAACCATCATGGCCGCTCGCTTGCTGTTCTGTAAAACGAGAATGGTGTGGCTGGATTTTCTTTAAATAAAGATGCCTTCACCGCTGCTTCCTCGTCTCCGCAATATTGAATAACGTTTCTGGTGTTGTTGGATTATCACTCGTTCACTGTTCTGTTGTTCACTCGAGAAAATGTGCGTTTTATTTTTAAGATATGGTGTTGAAAAGTTCGTTTCAGTTGTCTGGAAATTATTAGTGTTAGTGGTTCGAATTGTTAGTTCACTAGTTTGTGTGGTGTATTCACTGGTTTCTATTTGTGTAGTTGTTATTTTCACTGCATTTATCGTTTAAAAGTGTTTTGTCTAAATTCTCAAATTTATAGTAGGCTATGTTTTAACTGTTATCCGCCATTAATCGTTCCGGTATACTGTTATTAGCACGAGCTTAATTCACCCGTACTCTTCGAATATTAATTAAGAACTGTTTTACTTCCTTCGTTTCTGAAATCTCTTAGCCGATTTAATATTAGAAAAGTATTGTTTAAGTTTTATTCACTTCCGATGCATTCAATTAAAGTACATTATATCATAGAATATATTTTGGTTATTAATTAATTTCATGTAATAGCAAATATATAATCGGTTTCTTTAACTCCTTCTGCTTAATTTGATATACAATAATCCATCTTTATAAAGTTTTTTATCAAAATTGCTATATTTCTGTCATTTTGGAAAAGTAGGCTCAATATTCTGTTTCCTGTCCTTGTCCAAATTTTAGCCATTTTATGTGTTATAATTATAATGATAATAAATCTCAGATTGATATAAATGTTTATCGTTCATCAATTTCTTGTAAATATATCAATTGATCATCCTTTTAAATATAATTAATGAATTTCTGATTCCCCTTCTGAAATTGTTAGGTATTACATTTGCAAATTTTTGAATAATTTTATACATCTTTTTATATTATTCCTTTAAAGTATACCTTTAGTTATAGTATTTGGTGATTGATTCACCTTATATAAATCTCATCAGTTTACTTGTTTTATTGAACTTAATTACTCAATTATAATGTTATTGGAATTTCCTATTTGGCCTAGATTTTATGGTTTTACATATACTGTTTTTTGAATAATACTATGTCTATACCCCTTCTGACTTTCTGAAGTTAATATAATATAAAATAAAATCTCCTTAAATAACTATTTGAACATGTAGCATTGTATTCATGCTCATAATACAAACACAATATTTAAAATTAATTATTGGTCTTCAATGGTAGACATTTTAGTCTGAACTATTACTAATAACACATAACAAACATTTTATAAAAATAGTATGGTATTCATACTAATACATTTTAGTCTGTACTAACACTGTAAGACATAATAAACATTTTATAATAATAATAAATCCTTATTCTATACACCACCTTGAAATATGATGTTCATAGGCTTTAACACCAACATAAAGAGCCATTTAATTTTATTTTACTTAAATTTAATTTGTTTACAGTCCTTTCTGTTTATATTTTATTATTACATTTTAATCCCCTTGTCACTGTATTTATTTCCCACCTACTCTCTTTATCATTAACATTTTAAAGAATGTTTTTTGATAAAAAGTGGCATCTTCTTTGAAACATTAGTAATGTTTTCATAAAAATACTTCCTAACATTTTATATTTATATTTATAGCAAACATTAAAGTTGTTTAATTGTACATAGTTGAAATATCAGTTACACTTATACTTGAAGGTTATTTATTATATTGAAATAACTTGCACTGATTCACTTATATTTTTGGATGTTATTTACACTTGAGTTTTACAATACTCCAAGACCAAAATCTTAACTATAAGGGATAATGAAGATTTGTCTATTTCATTATTCAATAACTTTAGTGGGTGCACTTCTACTTACAACCCTAAACACTTTTGTTTATAACTAATTTACATTTTTATATGAGGTTTTGGGTGTTATACTTTCTTGGGTGACATTTAATCTTTTTCGGGGTTTGTTATTCTTTGTAATAGGGTTTCCTTGGGTATTTCTTGTAGTTCTTCCCATTCTGCATTTTCTTCTCTTCACAATTCTTCCATCTTGGGTTCTCCAAGGTAATCTGATTTTATGGTTCGTTGTTTGTTCGAGGTATCTTCTTTACCTGCTCCTATCGTACCTGGGTATTATCCTGATTTTATTTTAGTTTTGTAGGATTTATTTTTCTTGATACATTTTTGTTGCATTATGATGATTAACTTTTATTTTTTATCCTTTTATGCGTTATTTTACTTCGATATTTAATTATTTTCATTTGAACTTTCTTTTTATTTAATGTAATTTATATTGAATTATGATTTAGTGGATTATCTGTCATGCTACAAGAGTCAGTGGAAGAATTAACCCAGTCACTTTCGTAATCAGTACCTCGCTTCATAATGTAGTAGTATTCCAGTAACTCATGTCAGAGCTACTTCAACCCGTCTTGTTAATTAATAAAAAGAGACGAAAGAGAAGCTCATCTCCAATAAAGGGTAAAGAACTGTATTACTCATTATTTGATGAACTTCGTGCGAACGAAAACAAGTGTTTTTAATTACTTCTGCGTATTCAAACCATCTTTTGGTGAACTGGTCAGTTATATATATAAGACAAGACTTATTGGCGTAGGTACTAAATTGAGAAGTATTCCAGTACAAGGAAAGTTAGTTGTAACTTTGAGATACTCTGTCTGTTTTGACGTTGCAGGCGTTTTTGTAAGTTTGTGTTTATTTAAGGAAATGTTATGTTGATTGAATTTAACATAACAGTTATTTCTATTAAATTAATAGTGAAACTGCGTAGCACAACATATTTTACTTAGTCTTCATCGTGTAAATTAGAGGGAAAAAATATTCACTTGTACAAATATCCAATTTCATCAGAAACTAAATTTATTTTTACAAAATTATTTACATTTTTTTTATAACAATTCATATTATTTATATTTCATAAAACAATTTACATTTTTTATTTATGTATTTTTTTATTATTTAAAAATAAAAACAACACAACTCAATAAAAGAGCAGAAATGACCAAACAACACGAGCACTCAGTCTTTACAACACTTAACTGTGGTTATGTCGACGAGACAAGTGCAGTGTGCGCGCGTAATCGGTTGGACGCAATCGGTTGTACAGTGTAGTAGGATACACTTGAATCAATGCCCCACATAGAGCGCGTGAAACTAAAATAGTTGGATGGCTTGCAACTGTCTTGCAATCGATTGCAGGCTGTTAAGAATAATAACGATTCTTCACTAGAAGAATTCAATCGACGTTTCATTAAACATGAAATCATAATCGAAGAAAATATACTACACCAAATATACGTACCCCCGTGTTTGGTGACATTCGATTACATAATACCCGACTAAACAATAAAGTAAAATGCCGACAGAAACACTTACCAATCAAACAGCTCTAGAATATGTTCTCGGTGCATGACTGCTGTCATTTAATTCTGTCTCATTCTGGAGAGTACAGAGGAACGTCATTTTCCTCTATTGTTCAGTTAAAAGTCATGTGACTAGGACTATTTCTTTATTGTCCAAAAAACAAATCATAAATACACAAACGGGTACCAACTCACCTTGAGTTACCACGTATCTAAAAATATTTACTTTCCTTCTGCGTAAGTGTAAGAGTACACAAACGCGGTGAGTTCTCACTTAACGTTAGTTGATTTAGCAATTAAACGTGTTCTTGATTAGTTTGACATTGACAACTGATGCATAGTCACGACTTGTGTGTTCTAGGAAGAAATTGCGTGGTAAACTTATGTTACTGTCCTTTTCATCTCCGAAACAGATAAAACGTAATTTTAATACGATGCTTTCTCTACTCCTGTAGCCCTACTTAGCGGCAAGGTGATGTTTGCAATGCGTGTGATGGAAATTAATTCCATTCATTCAATTTTGATGAATCAGCCTGTTTCTGTTTCTGTTTCGTTATAAGATCAACCGTTTTATTAAAATTGCAGTACATTTACCTCACCAACAACTTGCCATTACTAACGTAGACGTATGCTAAAAGATAGCCTAACGATTCTCCATAAACAAATCGTGTATCCTAATAGATCATAAAAAGAGGTCAATCGATGTGTCATGATCGACGTGAAGATGATAATCAACAACATATATATATATTATGGACGTGAACCGAAAACGCTTCCATGGTTCACTTTTCTACTTCGTTATGGTTGGTGTTTTATCAGCTTCTCTTTTTCTTCTCCTTCTAGAGATTAGTAGCTCTTTCAAAAATCTTAGTAGCTCAACAGCCTTCTACAAAAATCCTTCTCATTCATTTCCCGGACAATATAAGGGAGTTTCTTCTAGAAGATCAACTCTAACTTTCTTTTGGACATCTACTTTTTGATATTCCTTTAAAATGGCAGTACCGCTGAAAACTTCGATCTTCTATAGACCTACAGGCGGTTCCTGACCGCGTAATTCCCGTCTTTATAAACATTTCCGTTTTTTTTTTAATCTTCGCATATAACCAATATACACCTTCTAGTATATCAGATTCCACACTCTAATTACAAACTGCAGGTCAGTCACTCAACGTTCGGTCTATGGATACGTTTTTACGTTTTACAATACATAAAAGGTAAGCGGGCTGTCTCTTTCTTTAGGAAAGTGCTTAGCTGTTCTTTAAAGGGCATAATTTTGTACAAATTTTCATTAAAAAGTCGATAATCAATAAATTGAAAGTAAACTCTGTTCAGAACAAGTCTGGTAAAGGCAGGGTTTTTATATAACCATACTGTATGTAATTCCACAATTACATTCAAAACCAAGAAACTGTCATTTGAGAAATGTTAGAAAAACAGCTTTTGGCATAAGGCCGGCAAATCTATAGGCTAATGAATTATTTTTGCTTTTATTGGAAACCGAACAAGACTTCTTTCTCTTTTAATTTCTGTTAATTTATAAATTCACCAAATTTTACACGTTTTGAGAGCGAGGTCGACGAGTTCTCCCCGTTTCAAAGATCCAGTCTTTTTACGAGATCCAATAGAATATTTGTAAAGCTCAAAACGTTAAGAATATCCAATTGGATCAACTGAGACAGTTTGCTGCTTCGGTTCAGAGTTAACGATTGAACCCAACGAACTGACTCTACGAAATGAACCACCTCTCACGACACTAAATCTAATGGTTCAGTTAACATATAGATTCCAGCCCTTTCATGGACTGAAAAACTTGATTAATTACTAGTTCCTTGTAAGTATAAACATTACAAGTATATTCTGTTCCACCGTATATTCTTTAATAGCTTTTACGATAACCGTTTCAAACGTTTAATAACCTGACGACGTGCCTGTTTGGTGATCGCCCGTTGTAATCACTACCATTCTGCTAGACGAACTTATTGATAGGTAAGTCAGTTACAATTAATTTTAAATAAATATATTAATTATCATTTTAATTATACTTGAAAATAATTTTTCCGTGATTTCTATGTGTTTTCCATATATAATGTTTCATTATTATTTTGTAATTTATTAGATCACCTGAAACGTTGTATTTTATTGTATTATTAACGACAGCGATTATCCGAAGTCATGTACTTAATAATAATAAATAATAATAATAGTATGCGGTCGATTATTAGCTTTAAGGAACGATTCTCCTTTATTACTTATTAAACAGACATTAAGTTTTCTATCTACAGAGTTCGCGTTCTTTGTATTTTGCACTGTAGTTTTTTCAGTGTGTCTGCACGGTCCCACTCATGTTTCAGTGTGTCTGCACGGTCCCACTCATGTTTCAGCGTGTCTGCACGGTCCCACTCATGTTTCAGTGTGTCTGCACGGTCCCACTCATGTTTCAGAGTTTAGCTGTAACGGTTGCTGATAACTTCAATTTGCTGTTATCATACTTTACGTCGTAACTTGTACATACTGTATTTGTTTACTAGATACACAAATAGCCCAACTATCATTATTTACTTCGATTTTCTGTCTCTTGAGATCCGGAACTGTAAAAAATAGTTTAGCATTTGTCTTAGTTGTGGAGACTTGTATCCCGCATTTAACAGAAATATAACTTGTTTTCAGTAGTGGTTTTAGTCTTCCTGGCGTTTCTCCTGCCAGAATTGTTTCATTTGTTTTAGTTGTGGAGACTTGTAACCCGCATTCAATTTAACAGAAATTTAACTTGTTTTCAGTAGTGGTTTTAGTCTTCCTGGCGTTTCTCCTGCCAGAATTGTTTCATTTGTTTTAGTTGTGGAGACTTGTAACCCGCATTCAATTTAACAGAAATATAACTTGTTTTCAGTAGTGGTTTTAGTCTTCCTGGCGTTTCTTCTGCGAGAATTGTTTCATTTGTTTTAGTTGTGGAGACTTGTAACCCGCATTCAATTTAACAGAAATTTAACTTGTTTTCAGTAGTGGTTTTAGTCTTCCTGGCGTTTCTTCTGCGAGAATTGTTTCATTTGTTTTAGTTGTGGAGACTTGTAACCCGCATTCAATTTAACAGAAATTTAACTTGTTTTCAGTAGTGGTTTTAGTCTTCCTGGCGTTTCTTCTGCGAGAATTGTTTCATTTGTTTTAGTTGTGGAGACTTGTAACCCGCATTCAATTTAACAGAAATTTAACTTGTTTTCAGTAGTGGTTTTAGTCTTCCTGGCGTTTCTCCTGCCAGAATTGTTTCATTTGTTTTAGTTGTGGAGACTTGTAACCCGCATTCAATTTAACAGAAATATAACTTGTTTTCAGTAGTGGTTTTAGTCTTCCTGGCGTTTCTTCTGCGAGAATTGTTTCATTTGTTTTAGTTGTGGAGACTTGTAACCCGCATTCAATTTAACAGAAATATAACTTGTTTTCAGTAGTGGTTTTAGTCTTCCTGGCGTTTCTTCTGCCAGAATTGTTTCATTTGTTTTAGTTGTGGAGACTTGTAACCCGCATTCAATTTAACAGAAATATAACTTGTTTTCAGTAGTGGTTTTAGTCTTCCTGGCGTTTCTCCTGCCAGAATTGTTTCATTTGTTTTAGTTGTGGAGACTTGTAACCCGCATTCAATTTAACAGAAATATAACTTGTTTTCAGTAGTGGTTTTAGTCTTCCTGGCGTTTGTTCTGCGAGAATTGTTTCATTTGTTTTAGTTGTGGAGACTTGTAACCCGCATTCAGTTTAACAGAAATATAACTTGTTTTCAGTAGTGGTTTTAGTCTTCCTGGCGTTTCTCCTGCCAGAATTGTTTCATGTGCTTTAGTTGTGGAAATTCGTTACGCGCATTCAATTTAGCAGGACTATACCTTATTTTCAGTAGTGGTATCAGTCTTCCTGGCATTTCTCTTGACAGAATTGTTTCAGAACACTCCTTCCACGTTAATTAATATCATCTATTCTAGATTTTGTCTATCTGTCTACGCCAACCAGTATTTATTTTGTCTCTCCAGTCTTACTCTTGCAGACTGCGATTCTCCGTAGCCTTAGTCATTCCATCTTCCCAAGACATCCGTGGTCTTCCTTTTTCGTCTTGCTGCCGGCTGCAGTTTCCATAATTGTTTATGTTCTCTTTCTTTTGGCATTCGTCCCACATGTCCATACCACGTCAAGCTCTTAGTTTCGGCGTTTTCTACAATGTCAGTGCTTGCACTTGTTCTCATCATTTCTAATTTTTTTTTATCCTTGTTATTTCACATTTTCCTCGCCAGTAATTCATTTCCATTCTCTGACCTTGTGGTTTTATACAGTGTAGCAGTACTCTCAATTATGGATTTGTATAATCGCCTTTTTACATGTTTGATAATACTCCTATTCCACTGTCGAATCGTCACTCTGTCGTTGACAGTTCTTGGGCACTTCGTCCTTGTGCAGACATGAGACTTCCAACTTAGCCATTCTATGTACCCTTCGTCTGGATTTCTTAAAATTAAATGTTGTACCTTTCACGCCAAAATTTGTACTGAAATTTCAAATTGTTTTTACATAGTCTACACAGCTATCACGACCATAAACTACAGTTATAATTAATCGAGTAGTAAATGTCGTGTCTCGTACGATGAATGATAATGAAATTATTGCGCACAGATTGTAAGAACGATAACTGTGTTTACAGCCCCTCAGACCAGAGGAATCTGAAGGTCGACATGCTCCCTATGGTTACGTTAGTCCACAGATGAAGAAGGACACATAATATCGGCAACTTTACAGTGCGGATGGATACTGGTTTTATTCCTACACTACATGCATTGACTTTATGCGTTTTACTGAGCCAAGTCTGTTTTTAATCTGACAATGAATGATCCACTTCAAACTGCGTTTTTTTTACATTTTTCATTATTAAACTTGTGTGTGTTTTTAACATTTTTTGTTATTAAACTTGTGTCTTTTTACTATGACTTCTTAATATTGTAACACATGTGGTATTGAAAATGTGTAAGCCAGCGGTAGACAGATTGTGTAGGATGTTTTTGGTTCGGTTGTTACAAATGTAAACATTAATGCCGTTTGTTTTGTCGAGTTCTTGCCTGAAGGCGTCAGCCGCCGTATAGCCCCAACACATACCTACAGGATGACGACAATCCATTGCACAAATGTATGAAAGGCCAACTGTTGTTTCCAACTTAAATTTTACGAAAATATACAAGCTGCATGCACTTTTTCTTGGGAAACTGTAGTGCCATTCATGGTGTCTGATTGGATGTACTTCGCACACGCGTGGATCCGTGTGGATTCTTCAGGTATGAATATGTTGTCAAACCGTTAGTCGCTTCGTTCTGGATAATGCCTTTCGGAGTCACCACTATTATCAAATCCTATTCTACAATAACATTTCAAAAATGTTGTTCCAGAATAGTGCTCAAGAATGGTGTAGGCAAGCGGTTAGCAGCGTAGGATATCGCCTTACTGGTTGAAAGAATGCACACCAGTTGCTGTTCAGGAGATGGATCTACACATAGACTTATCGAAGATGAATCAGTTAACTGATTTATACACCAACAAACTAACTAAATGTGTCTTTCACTAACTCTCTCTACTCATATGAATGCGTGGGATAATTAAAATGCCCCGTACTGAATCTTGCAATATAGACAGTTACCTTCGACCCTGCCATACGCTCGATTCCAGTTTACACAACTAAGCGTAATCCTTAAGTATGATGATAAACTCCACTAAAAGAAATCGTCATGCTGCGAGATAATTTGAAAAGCAAATACGTAAATGAAAATGCAAACGCCGCAAGAGAGGTGCGGTTCAAGTTTACTTCTGTTGAATTTCACGCCCTTGACTGCTCCAAGTCTGACGAAATTTACCATCATTCTCACCCACGCGCACTTGATCTTACATACTATGACGTATAGGCTATTATTGTTATTACTGGGCACGTTTAAGTATTAGGTATATATTGTACAGTGACTTGGATTTCAGTTGGAAATTTGTCATACATATAAAACATATAATTTGATTTTAGGGTCAATGTCCGCATTTAAATTTGTCTTCCCTATAATCCTGTTCCTACGTTCAATGTACTCTACTGAACGTGAGAATACAAAAGTTAAAATTAATGCAACCAGTATACATACATATATATATATATATATATATATATATATATATATAATTGTATTGCCATAAAATTTCTGGGCACTTGATCGACTACAATGGTATGTAATTAATTGTTGCTAAAGTATTTCTCTTCTTCCCAAAACCTCATCCCAGGCACTGTTGGTGTCCTAAATTTTTAAATAATCATATAAATCCTTTTGTTCTCTTATCTTTTTAAATCCCCTTATGTAGCCTCTTTCTCGACTTTTCCTTGCATTTCTCCCGCTCTGTTTTCCCTCTAGCCCCACACTCATTCAGCTACCGTGTCTAATTTAATGCATTGAACTATCGGATGAGGCTTTCCCACAGTGGTTTTCTGATGTATCTGCTCACACTTTGCCATTGCCCATTTTGTCTTTTCATGAAATTCTCAAGCAGCATTATGTTTTCCATCTGATGTTTCTACTTGCTTCCCTCCCCTATCCGTCAGCCAATCCTTTCTTGTTTTTCTTTCCAACTATCCATACCACACAGCCATACAAAAGTCTAAGCTCCACACAAGACTTCGTTATGTTTTCTCTAACATCTCTTGTGAAAGAGAAACCAGTTATTTAAAAATAAAAGTCTTTGCTTTTGCTATCCTCGATTTATTGTCTTCCATCTCTGACATTGTGCTATTCAGTTACTGAAAATCTTAACTTTACATTTGCTCACTGAAAAGTCATTTTACTCCTGCTGAATAGTCATTTTCACTTCTGTTTAAAATCTTCTCTTCGTAAGAAACAAAAGGTTTTTTCCCCATTGAAGATCTAAACTATCGTAAAAGGCGGACTCGGTAAATATTGACTGTCGTGCATAGAATGGAAAGTTGAACACGGTAGAATTGGTGCTGTAAACTGGCCAAAATTCTCACGCGGCAAAGTTTACGTCGACGGCATAAGTGACAGTGACTACTTTTCGGCACAATGACTGCTTAAGAAACGATGGTTACCACATAAAAATTTAAATTCATCAGCGCGAGCTTCATAATATTTTTAATCCGAATTTATTGTATTTAATTCTTAATACCATCCAATACAATTCAGGACGATCTAAATCGTTTATACAGAATACCGGACATCCAAGAAATGCTAAATTCTTTCAGACGTTAACAGCAATTTTATAGCAGGGCCAATTGTGAAACCAAAAATCAATTCTCTTTTATATTATAATATTCGTACGTGCGAGTACTTTGCGCGTACGCATTTAATTTCTTAACGTTATTTGTTATGTATTTTTTGAAATCACATAAACTTAAGCCTACTATATTATATGGAGCGGTCGTGGCGCGGTGACTAGCGTGTCGGCGCGGGTTCGATTCCCGCCGGGGCCATCTGATTTAGATACAACCATTCCCCCTCGCAAGGCGATGGAAAACCAGCGAGAGGTATCCTGCCTAGTATAAACCCTACCCAACTATGTTCGGATCCGGCGTTAAACTGTAGGTCCCATACACCTCTGAGAGACTCCATAACACACGCACCACGGGTATACGCGGGGAGGGTACAAACCAGTCGAAAGACTGAAGGACCAAATAATTACTATATTATATTTAGTATATATTATATAATATATATGTATTATATATGCCTGTATATTATATATATATTATTATATTATATTTACTTAAGAGTGGATGTAAACCTGAGAAAAGCACGTATAACAGATTGTTATGAAAATTTTGATATAATATTTGGAGCTATCCATTTACCGATGCAAGGAAACATACCGGGAAATTCTACGGCAATAAATCGACTTCTAAACGGCCATTTTTCTTTTAGACACTTTGAATTCGCACGTTCAACACTGTATTTTATACGTCTGAGCATAAATTATAAAGGACAAACTAAACGTTTACATGCGGACGTCGATCGATCAAATTATACATCACACTACCGGATAATAAATTTTATCAGTGTCAGCCTTCGAAAGAAAATATAATTTGCACTTACTATTTCTATTCCACAGTGTTGCCACAACTATAAATCTGACAACCCGTGCTTTACACGTCCAGCGTTTTGTGAATCGGTGACTTCTACGCTGACACTTAAGGTTATAAGGTGTCGTTCAGATCATTATTGATACAGGTTATGTAAGGCGTATTACGATAACGATAACACCACATGATTTACTCATAATCGTTGGCGGTCTTCATTATTCAAAATAACACTGTTTATGTTTAAGACACCTTCTATTCTATAATGCCAAATGTATTGCTTATTCTACTCCTGAGACAGGTAGAGCCGCTGAGGATACGTTATCTGTAGAATGAGCAAAAAGTTTGGTATTGTTAATAAAAATAAACAGTTTAATAAACTCCAATCAGTGTTCTCCTTACGCTACCACTGTTTCAGAAGTGTGACACTTTGACGAGGACTAAATTGTTTTTTTTTTATATTCAATACACAATTAACAAACATTTCCGTGTAAATAAATGTACAAATAAATGAGTTGAAAATACATTTATGGATTTAGTACTTAGAAATTTAGATTATAGAATTTAGACGAGGAAGTTCCAAAAACGGCAAACAAGAAAATTTCCCTCCATTTTCAAAGGCTTAAAAGGTTGGCCAAATGTTATGTGTGGACCGTTGCTTTATATGGTGCAGAGACATGGACACTGAGGAAAGAGGATGAGAAAAGATTAGAAGCATTTGAGATGTCGGTTTGGCGAGCAACGGAAAAGTGAAGTGGGTTGGTAAAGTAAGGAATGATGAGGTTTTAAGGAGAATGGGAGAAGAGAGAAGAATCCTGAAGGCAACAGAAAATAGGAAAAGGAATTGGTTAGGTCATTGTTTAATAAGAGACTGCTTGCTTACAACTGCCATGGAGGTGTCATAGAAGGAGAAAAAAGAAGAGGGCGTAGAAGAATGAAGTTAATTATTCTGATCGCATTAAAATCAGAGGGTGTTACGAAGAAACAAAAAGACTGTCATGCGATAGAACAGCTTGAAGAGCTTTTACCATTTGAAAACCTGCCTTAGAGCAGAACACCAAATAATAATTCAAAGGCTTAAAAGACTTGTACAATCCTACTGAAAGAAAATGATATCGTTTTTTACTAACAAATATAGCTTCATTTTTAAAGTATTCAAGAATTTCTGTTTAACAATAGTTAAAACTTATATTTCATAGTTAAAAAGAAGAAATTTTATGAGTCTTCATAATTCTAAATTAGCTCTTCGGAAAGCGCCTCCTCCAAAATTCCACCTTTGTGTGTGTAAAGATTATTTTCTGTGAAGAAATTTAAATCTTAAAACTCCTTAAGTCGGTTAAATTTTACCACAATTTCAGAATTATACCAGATATTGTTTGTGTCGATACCCTTAATAAAACAGAAACATATCCTGAAGACGGTAAGCACGAAATTATCTAAACGTTAACACGTTAGATATAAACATTATCTAAACACTGCCTAAACGTTTAACTGTTTCTAAACGACGATTTGTGAACATTTTAGAAGTAAAACTATAATTTCCTGGAAAATATTATTATTTTCTCTCAATAGAATTGTAGAAAACGTTTGTTTTATCAAGGCTTCTGAAAGGGGAGGAAAAGTTTCTTGTTTGCTCTTCGTGGATCCGTTCCCGTTCATACGTAATCACTAAGTCCATACATGTGTTTGCAAGACGACGATTGTCAGGCTGATAGAATATGTGATAAGGTTATAAGGAGTCTGCTGTCTGTTTTTCAGAATTGCAAACTTGCTTTTATCTCTCTCTACCTCTTTACCTTTTCATGTTTTTATTCTAATCTACATATCTTGTGTGTGTGTGTGTGTGTGTGTGTGTGTGTGTGTGTGTGTGTGTGTGTGTGTGTGTGTGTGTGTGTGTGTGTGTGTGTGTGTGTGTGTGTGTGTGTGTGTGTGTGTGTGTGTGTGTGTGTGTGTGTGTGTGTGTGTGTGTGTGTGTGTGTGTGTGTGTGTGTGTGTGTGTGTGAGGAAACGAGCACTTAGTTATTCACTATTGGCATCGACTTCAAGATTCGCTTTGCGTTTGATTACAGTATATCTAACCAGCCAGTAAAAACAGTAGGACATGTTCTCACCATCGATGTATACTCTATATGGATCGCGTGCTGCATTCACTGAATTCGGTCCGACCGCTACAGTGGTTGGCAAGAACACTGCGTATGATATACTGTACCTGTACAAACTTTTCTGCTTTGGTATACCTTTTGTTGCTTTAGTGGAGCATATTTTGCGTTAAATGGAATAGCTATGTCATTTTAACAATTAATGATTCCAAAGTGGGAGGTTTTTAATACGTTTTTTTCCAAAATAAACACATTTATTTCACTGTAAGATTTAAGTGTTCTGTTGCGTTCATAAACAGTTCTGTTGCGTTCTTATTTATGAACATTTAATGTTGAAGCCAGACGAATAAAGATAAGAATAAGGGAAACAAAGAATAAAAGATGTGAGCCGTAAACTTTGAAATGTTTATTGCGTAAAAGAAGCTGGCGTATAAACTCACCATGGTCTTTAAAGTGTTCAATTAGCAATGCTAATTTACATTAAATTTTTTTACTTAATTTAATTAGCTACGTATTAATTGTATAAAAATTGTTTACATTAAACATTACTAAATAATACAAATTTATTTAACTTTTGGCAGACACCAAGCTGCGGCGGTTCTTTCCTTAGCAATATCATAGCTCAAGATTTTACAAAATAATATCTCTATTAATTTGATAAGTTTCACTTCATGGCTGTTTTAAGAAAAATCATTGTTTGAAATAGACCTATGTTTTCTAAACACTGTGCCGGCAAAGTTTTTGCAAGCTCATATAATCATGTTTTTGGTATTAGGCCTAAGTTCACTGTCAGATATAATCAATAAATTATACATAAATTTGCAATCTTTAATACGTCTGATGACGCTCTAATTAATTTTCCGCTTGACACAAAGTCAGTAAAATGAGTGTAAACGCTCAAGTTATTGTCATCTGTTATCAGTCAGGCAAAAGAAAAAAACAAACTGTTATAATAATAAAATCTTCATAACCACAAATTTTCAGTAGAACTGTCCCAAATAATAATTGTAAGGTGTCAAAACAAGTGCATTACTGACTGAATGACTCTTTTAAAACACGTGTTAACTTAGCGCCAAACGCTTTATTTCCCACCATTGTGTGGGAAGCTGTACGTGCTTCGGATCGTTTTCTGCCGTTCACTTTGCCTGCCAGCACGCGATCCATATAGTATACATCGATTATTATCACACAATGAAAGTAACATTCTTAGTAAAATCCGTTTTATCCAGTTGACTGTCCGACTGTGTTGACTGACGTAAACCACGTGGAGGAAAAAAGGAAGAAAACTTTGATAACGATAATTAGGAATCGAACCTCTAATACAAAGACGGCGCCTACTGCCCCACTTGGGCAGAATACAATAACAATGCTATTTCCGATAAGATCAGGGGAAGTGTTCTGGATCCAACCTAATACCTTCTGTATACAGCGGACATACTGCGTTATTGCAATTGGCTGGTACACAAAACCCTGTTATTGACAGCATCTAACAAACGTCTACATACAAAAACCACAACATCTATAGCATTAAAAATAATCTAAATGGGAAAATTTACACTCAAACTATACATAGTGAGCGCAGAATACATTTACAAAATATTCCGCTATAACACCAGCAGTATGGTATAACACATAAACGATAACGCCAGTCCTACAACTGACTGCATAATAGCCAACACACGTGTGCACTTTTAAGAAAAATTCAAAATGCAGTCTTGAATGTAGGGAATGAAAACTCCCGTAAAGCATAATTTTCCTCACAGGCAAGTTCATTTTTTGTGAAAGTTAAATCGCACAGTCGATGCACAAAAATTCACAATTTTTATCGAAAGCAGTGTCGTTGTAGCAATTATAATTACCAAACAATAATAAATAAAACGAAAAAGCATTAGAAACTTGAAGTTAAAAATTGGTTGATATAAAGAAATGAATTTAATAAGAGAATCAAAAGGACAAACCTAGATGAATTTAAAACTTGTTAGATGCCAGACAATGCTCTTGTAACTTTATTTAAAAAGAAATCAAACACCACATATTAATGCAATACTATATGGCACGAAAAATGACGGTTTACTGCGATCTTAAGATGGCAGGTTGTTGTAATACATTTTGTTATCCTTTTTAATGTCGGAAGTATGCAGGATCGACAAAGTCCTACACACCAAACTCCGCCCTTCACTCAAATGCCGGAATTACATCAGTACACACACACACACACACACACACACTCACACACACACACACACACTATGGCGCGACACTTTTAGAGGGTACATACAAAACTACACTCTTGAGTGCGTCTTTTTGTAAGCCTAATATACGGTAAATTCCTGAGGACTGACAAACGGCTGGCTTGGCTCCCACACATATATTGACATCAACGACCGCAAAAACTCTTGGTTTCTGGGTAGAAATCACAATTATTACTCCAATATAAGCTGTTGGCTTACAGTATCATATTCAAACCAGTATGGACTCACAGTATAGAGTTTCGAACTTACGGTAGTCCAGTTTCACACCTTTATTTTTTACGTATTTCAGCCAAAGCTGCTACGTTGCTATGTCACAAGTACGGACATTACCTTGACCTTCAAATATCTAAGGTAACTGAAATCACTCCACAGATTACTGCGACTAAAATACGTACATTCACATACATTGGCCATACGGACAACATTCAGCAGACAAAAAGACTCGAAATCGTCAGTACATTGGACTAACCCTTTAATTGATAAGTTAGAAACATAACAGATGTAAAAAATCGGTATGGAGAACAATACATGACTTCCATGTTCTAAGATTTATATTTAAAATCATTTTCGAAATGAAATATTTCTATAGAAACGTCTTCTTTCTTCAGCCTCAACCACAGTACTGTGTTCACTAACGCATACCATGTTAGCGCACTCGATTTTCACTGATGATGGCAGTCGGTGGCACTGCCGAAACGTCTGGTTTTGCAGAAAACATTGGACCACGGCCAAACAGCTCAGGAAGGAATTTTAACAACAAACTACATCTTTGTTGCCGATAACGTAGTACACATGAAAAATTATCCCCTTCCCCTTCAACTATAATTTTCATTTATAGAAACTTACCCCTTCTTCAACTACCCTTTTCATTTATAGATATTTCATCTACCTTTTTACAGTCGATTATTATGACCTCCTTTTCAGAATACTTTATTTATCAAAATTAAGTACTTTACTCTTGACAAAACGTAAAATGTTGCAGGTAAACTACCCCTTCCCCTTAACCGATCTTCACCAAAATCAGTAGACCTTGAGTCCTCTACAACTCAGGCACATGTGCCAAAAATTATTTGATTCTATTTGAATTTGCGGCAGTTGTCGTTCGCCATAAAAAAAATTACTCTTGTTAAAACATAAAATGGTGCAGGTAAACTACCCCTTCTCCTTAACCGATCTTCACCAAAATTAATATACCTTGAGTCCTTTACAACTCAAGCAGATGTGCCAAAAATTGTTTGATTCTGTTCGAATTTGCGACAGTTATCATTCGCCATAAATCGAAGAAATCTACACAGACAAACACACACACACATTTCGGAAAATAGCTTTTCTTCATGTTTTGAGGGTAGTACAGTCAGAATCAGGCCTTACTTCGAACACGATTTTTTTCGCCATCACCATACTTCCATTTCCTTATGGAACAGGAAGTAAAAAACCGCAATGTTTAGTAATCAAAAGAAGTAATCGCTGTAATTTTCCCTTTCAGTCTTCCCAGTCACCCCTAACGTACGTATTGTTTCTCTCCAAACTGACTGTATAAGCAACTAAAAGAAACTGCAGCTGCAGCTGTTCCGAACCTGCTGCATTTGAGTGCTGTCCTTGTTTCCCGCCAGGCAAGAAATCAGCGGAGCACATCTTTAGTTTCATTGAAATAGACGTGAACAGGTTTTTTTTTCTTAAAACGTTTTCGTAACTCCTTACATACTTTTCTACAGCTTGTAAGTCTGAAGGCTCTCTTAATTAACAGATATTGCTAAGTGTTTACTACAGGAATACCAGGTCTGTGTGACACTGGCTAGATTGGTAGGCCGTCGACCGGCAGCTGCAACTTTCTCTTACTGACCAACACGTGAAGATACACACGCGCGCGCACGCACACATTGTAAGATGAGTTCGACACAATAATCAGTAAGAAGACCCAGGCTAGGCCATCACGTATTCACAATAACCAATCAGTAAACGGAACAGGTCATAGCTGCATTTTCTTGAAACATCTCAATGAGACCAGTTTACAAGATGGAAACGGTCGGAAAATTAAAAAAATAATATTACTCTATAAAACGTTTAAGCAGATTAAGTCGTGTAAAAACACTGCAGTATCGGCAGTGTTTTTACAGATAAAATAAAATAAAATAATTACAGTCCTCCGTACATTATCTAACTATGTATAAGTTTACCTTTTTTAAGAGCGTCCGTATTAAATAAATACGTTCTAAATTTTAGAACATTGACACGCTCCCCTCCCCCCCCCCACATACAAATATAACGCTCATACAACTACAGGGAAGCGGTCACGCTAATAAAGCGAAGGCTTCTTAATCCATTTTGCTCTTTCACGACATTCATGGGATGACGATTTTAAAAATTCTCAAAATTGACTATAATAACATTTCTCGTCTGGTATCACATTATGCTTAGAGTTGAATAACGCATTGAAAATAAGACGCGTAATGTTTTTGAGAGCAATAATGACATAAATAGACCTACTAACTCTTACTGATACTACACGCAGACCAAACGCAGTTCTTATCCCCAAGTGACATTCTCAGACCACAGTAAGTCTTCCACAGGATCATTACAGACCAAGTAGACGCACGACTAAATCATTTCTTGTATTTATGTAGGCGATAATAACGGGAAAGTAAAAAAAAAAAAAAAACAAATATGAAGGTTTTCTTAGTCTTCTTTTCCGTGCATGTATAAATAGTCTTCATTCATTATGATGTTATAAAGAGTCGCTGCTTAATTTTGAACCCACAATTTGATCACTCCATTGCTTCTTCTTTTTCTCCTTTTTCTTTTTCTTTTTCGCTGCCGCTGTTCGTTTTCGAACATTCTGACCCAATATGTCTACAGAGCATTTAATCTTCTCTTTCGCCTTTAAGGAACCGTAGGAGCAGGCAAAAACAGTAGTATGGTGCTATCAACAACAGAGTTACACGTATAGAAATGGATAATGCCATAATTTTTGTTTATTTTTAAATTATCTGTGAATATAACTAAAGTCCTACAATATAATCCGTTATACAACGGAGGAGCCAGGTTACACAAGGCGTAGGAAAGAAGCACGAAAACACACACAAGGAATTTCATGCTCTTGTGAACAGATTTCGCGTCTTGCGAACATTAGTTTGATAATCCGTTAACGAAGACCAATACTTAAATTCAGAATGAAAAGTGAAAGTTAATTTGCAGTTAAAACAAATTCAACGGACGTGCCCGACAGAACCCTCAGCATGAGTCACATTAACGAAGCGTTTCTTTAAAATCTGAAAACGACTTGAGTAAGTGCGCGCGTTCTTGTGCGTATGTATTAAAAATAATTAATTACGCGCCTTATTTATTTATTGTCAGCGTTTGCATATTTATGAAGTGGGTCCTGTACCATCTAAATAAAGCAAACGCTCGTCCCGGTGCTCTCGAATGACAATCAACTAATTATTATGTCGGACGCCGTGACTACGTAATTGGGATGATAAACCTTACTTTAGTAAGTGATTCCATTTGTTATCAGTTATGGACTTCCTTTCCTTTTCTCTCCTTTCTTCCTCTCTCTCTCTCCCCTTTCACGTGTGTCTATTGTATTCAATTGCACGTTAGTTCGGATGTAGGATCACTTGTACTCGGCTCTTTCGCTTGTAAACTAGTTATGTCACATGTTTAGAACGTAATAAATTTGTGTATACAACACGGATTGGGTTACTTAGGTAAGTACATAATTTCGTACTTTTTTATACGCTACGAAGAGGTTGCAAATAATGTGCTCTTACTCTACATAAAAAACAAAATGGTACAGTTTTGTAATGAACTGCAGTGGTCTTATAAATGATTTACATAGATCATCACGATTTTATCAAATTCATTTTTCGACTTAAAGTTGAACAATTTCGAAGTGAACACTACATTCTTGTTTGGCTTAAAATTCTCTTTAGTCTAATATTCGGCATGGATTATTAAAATTTATTCAAAATCTTGATCGTTTTTTGAGTACTTGAGTAAAAAATATTAAAATTCCCAAAACTGAGCACTACATTCAGTGCCCCCCCCCCCGACTGAATTTACATTCAGTAGTTTTTTTTTGTTCGATACCCCACATGGGGTTTTACTTTTTTTTTTTTTTTTTAAGATTTTGACCACTTTTTAAAGTTTTGATGTACGAAAGTTTAGAAGTTCTCAAACTGAATACGATTTTCAAATTTTGGGTAAAATTATTTTTTATTTGATACTCTACATGGAATTTTGCGGTTTTTTCAAAATTTTTACCCTCACATTTGTTCCCCCCCTTATTTTGGGGGGTTTCAGTTTAAAACAATAGGGTTATGTGGGACCAACGGTATGAACAAGAATGTTAAGTTTTAGGAAAATCGGTTGGTGCGTTCAGAAATTGTCATACTCCAAACAAATGCCAAACGGTATAGTTAAAACTGATAACTTACTTCACTCGTTCAGTAACAAATTTCCCCTTCCTGAGGTCCAAGATCATACTGCTACACAAAATTCCTGATTTCCTGGTGAACGTTTCTTTCAGTCTCTCTTCTCTGGTCCACTCTTTATTCAAATAGTTCTCTATGTAAGTGCTGTACCTACTGCTCTATTCTTGTTTTTCATATTTCTACTCTCATATCTTCCTCATCATTTATTTTCTTTACTTTCTTTTTTTTCTACATTTATTTTGATTTATTATGTTATAACAAAAAGAATGTGTGTAAATTGTTTGTGTTGTAATCTGTGTCGGGCGTTACCTCCGCGCACTTTTGTTACTTACTCTGTTGACTGGATCCTCTGCAGTGATGTAGTCCTGTAACACAACTTAAAACTATGCTTTTTGTGGGCGCCACTTGGAAACGTTTGTTCCAAGAAAAATTAAATGTGATTGATAAAATTTTTAAATCTACGAAAAAATTTAAACAAGTCAGTTTAGCTTTGAAAAATCAGTTAAGTTTAATGGTTCTTTAAAAACAAACAAATCGTCTGAAGGACTAACATTCATAGAAAAAAATTATAAAATTGCAGAGAAAAAATTTTACAAGTTATTATTATTGGCAATTTTTTATATATCCAATCAAGTATCGGCTAGTATTTCAGATTCTGACTCAGTTGAAAAGCATGAGTTTAATATGTGAAAAATCTTTACTCTCAGGACGTGACTCCTTTGAACTACCAAGACATATCAATTAGATGCCTTACAAGAAAAAAAACTAAGTGATTTGAAGGTGTATGTGTGGGGTGTAAAGTACAACTGTGTGATAAATGTAACCAGGTAACAAATGACTTTAATTTTGGTAACTCACGTTCCAATGGTCGTTTATTCTCTCACTGGACACTTCCTTCGGGTAGTTTCTCAATCTCGCCTCTTCGGGTGTACACTGAATCTATTTAAAGTCAAATTTTGCGATCATTACTTTTTTCGCACTTTATGTCAAAACGTTTGGCAGTAGAATCTCGTTCAAACGCCGCCACTACGAATCATCTGTTTAGCGTTGATTCAGAAATCTGCCACCGCAGCGCTGATTCCCATGCAGTGTTGAGGAAGGCTTAGTGTATTGTTTGTTTACGTTCGGGGGAATTATTTGTCACGTTAGTCAGTCAATGCGAACTCAGCAGAATTCGTTCTCTATTTAAATGTTTGGTCCCTCCCGGGCCGTCGACGTTCTGGCTGCGTGATTTCTATTAAAATTTGCCGTATCGCTGCTCTATTTCAGCGATACTTTTTGGCGTAGACTCTCGTTGAGGTTAAGTCAGTCGGTTATGTCTATGTACGGGAAAAGCCTTCCTGCCGTGTCTTGTCGATTTTTCGCCTCTTTGGTTTCGCCTTAGCTGCGTTGATCAGTGTTGTGTGAGATGCATCAGTTCTGGAGTTCAATCTTCAAGTGTTTTTGGGTCGAATTTGGTCTCGCTTTTATACTAAATCGGGATGACTGTTTTCATCGACTTCCGGTATATTTGTGTAAAAATTCTTTCTAGATTGTTCGAGAATAAACGAAATGGAATGTCATAGAACAATTTTCACTTCCGTAGAAGCTTTTAGAACGAATTTCTTATTCTTCATACAATGGATATTTCAAAATTTACACTGGTATTTATCAAACAGTTTCACATTAGTACTTACAATTTGTATGCCATTAATACATTTATATTCCTTGTTTTTAACTGAATCTAGCGATACTAAATATGATTGGTATCTAATTAACTTAAGTCTAATAAACAATACAATATACAACCCTCACCTTGAGTTGTTGTCATTGAAAACTCAATTTTTATAACAAAAATTGTTGTGGAGTTACAAAGTTCCTTCCACAAGCTGAACATCTACTACTACTACTTTCCTACAACAAAATAAACAAATTTTAACATAAATAAAACACAGATAAATACAATTTTATATGGCCTCTGCTCATGGCCTAGATTCTTGTCAGTTTTCTAATACAATGATTAGTCTTTTTCTTTAATATATGTATTATTTCACTACTATACACACAGAGTTTATTATTTTGTCTATCTTTTGTGATACCTGGTTACTCTGTACATATATTATATTTATCACAAGATGACATAGCATCATTGATTGGTCTTGAGATGTCATTTTTTATGGTGTGACAAATCTCACTCTAATTAGTTAAATTCTTTTAGAATTGACTTTACTTTCAACTGAGTTTGTTTCTTATTAAGGTATTCTGATGTATTGTACCTTTCTATCTTATTTTTGTTAGTATTATGTAAGTATTTAGCCAGATATGATTATTTTTGTACTGGATAATGGGTTTCAGCCATACATGGTATAAGTAAATATTTTGCTGACTTGACTATTACAATGTTAAAGTTGGTCAGGTATATTAGTATAGTTGCTTTATATCATATTACAGCTTTCTAATACAGTTTGGTTGCATTTTGGCAACATTAAATTCATAAATTATACAATATTAGATGCCTATTACATGTTTTTAGTTAACACTGTTTTTTGGCTATTTTGACTGCTTTTTATTCATTTGACAGCTTCCTTTATTTAAGATAAATTGTTCACTATTTTTCTGTTTGACAATTACATATAGTTTTTATTTAAATCTGATAATAATTAATTTTTCCATGAAATCTTGGTGTATGGTCTCAAATCCAACACATTAATATTTTTTTTTGTCATTGCAAATATACAATTTTTATTTTAACTTAAACTCTTTCTAATAATGTTTTTAAGTCATTTAATACATTTATTTTATTTACATCACATAATATAATAATGGATCATGTCCATTTATTCACAAAAAATAGTTTTTAATACCCTATTCATAGTTATAAAACTTAATAATTATTGACTTTATTCTGGTGGATTCTGACATTATTTCTCTCTCTTATAGTGTCTTATGGTTTTTTCACTCTTATTCACTTTAATAATATATATGGGGTTTTGTCTTAGTCATAGTTTGGTCGTTTTTTCAAGTTGATAGAAATAATTATTATACAAAATTACACAATTTTTTGGGACTACTTAGGTTCGATACTGTTCACTTCACTTTCCTCTTATGCTAACTTACTATATAAATGATTTCTTTTATGGAACGTTCTGTGACGTTACAATGTATACATCTCATTTTATAATTTGTTGTGGCGTACATTGTACAGTTGCCGTCTTATCCGCTACAATGACTATATCATCAGCGAATCTTATTACTAAAATTATTTTTATAGACTTTTTTGAAAGTGTACAAATGTATTCAAGTTATTTAAACATAAATTATACATACAGATGCGGTAAAAAAAATATGTGTGACATATCAGTTTAAAACATTAATATGAGGACATGTAATGAACAGACGAATAGGCGGTTGTTTCAAGGGCATGAGGTACAGTGAGTGGCTGTGGACACAACCGTTAGCGACGAGATCTTCAAGGGGGTAATGACACAACTCGCCAGCCTTAACTGTCTCAATTGTGTACAGTTTTACGCCTGCTGTTAACTAACACGAGGTAAAGTATAGACAGATTGAACCCTTCCTAAGGCTTTCACGGCCGGTGTCAGTTGTGTGATTCAAGTTATCCGGGCTGTTTGGCCGTGGTCCATGGTTTATTGCCAAACCAAACGTTTCAGGAGCTCCAATGGCTGCCATCATCAGTGGAATTTAAAAAAAATCCTGAACAGCCTACGTTCAGGATTTTTTAAAAATTCCACTGATGATGGCAGCCATTGGAGCTGCTGAAACGTTTGGTTTGGCAATAAACCATGGACCACGGCCAAACAGCCCGGATAACTTGAATCACACAGATTGAACTCTGTTCGTGTTCATTGTGATGAAGTTCTGCTATCTTCGTAGTTCCATTTCTTCGTGTATTTTGCCATCCTCCCAACGGAATTTCCATTCGACTTTTTCTTTCTACACGTTTGTGTTTGCCCATCAATCTTGTCTTCTAGCGTTATTAGCGGATAACTTGAATCACACAGATTGAACTCTGTTCGTGTTCATTGTGATGAAGTTCTGCTATCTTCGTAGTTCCATTTCTTCGTGTATTTTGCCATCCTCCCAACGGAATTTCCATTCGACTTTTTCTTTCTACACGTTTGTGTTTGCCCATCAATCTTGTCTTCTAGCGTTATTTGCAGCACATCATTTCTCATTCCTCGCTAGTGGCCCAGATAAGAGTTGTTCACGATGTTTATAAGCTGTATCTGCATTTGTATAGTCTCGTCAGTACCACACCGTTGGTTATTTGGTTCGTCCATTCGGTTCTAAGCATTCTCTGGAATGCTCACATCGATTGTTAACTGTTATCGTAACTAGGAAAGTTGTCTGTGTATTCGTGGTCTCTTGTCCGAGAATTGTCTTAAGAAATTTATTGAAGCCAATCAGCTTGCGGGGGAGACCGGACCTCCACCCCTATTGAAACCAACGATGCAAACGTTTCACGTCCAAACAGTAACACTGACCAAACATTTCATTTCAATGATCTCTGTTGAACGCAAGTCGACAGCTACAGATTACAAACACTTTTCGTGTATTTACGAATCTAGTTCACGCTTTTTAATACTCTTCTTAAATGGTTTCACACGAATAGCACCGCATTTCAGTTTAATGTTCTTAATATTAAAAACCGCGCGCGACAAACCGACTGATGAGATGGATCAGTTCATTGAACATCGTTTAAGGAAACCTAGAAGCACGTGTAGCACATCCTAAACTAACAACAATGTATCGAATGTGGCGCGCGCACGCTCACAGAATGTTGGCACGCACGTGTTGGCGCTCACGTCGCTACACAGCCTTCTAAGCTTCGTCGCCCTCGAACTTGAATACGCGGCGCCGATTTAGTATGCCAACCCGCATCAAAAATCAGGCGCCCCTAGAGACAACTACTAGTATTACAGTTTGTTCATTTTTACACAAGGTCCTGATGTAAACAAAGCGGAGTGATACAACACGCGGGTTGTATGTACAGTACGAAGTTAAAACTTTCTTAATAAAAAAAAAAAAACTCAAAGAAGTTAAAACCACTTACCTTATTTTTAGTTGCAATGTTATAAACTGTATTTAAAAAAAAGTTTGTTGCTATAGTGTAAATCAATTAACACTAATCAGTTGCAAACTACTTCATTTCTAGCGGAGGTTTTATTGATGCGACCATTAATCTAACCAATCCGGTTCAAATAGGTACATGATTTTGTTTACATCAGGATCCAGTCTAAGAATGAACAAATTATACAAATCTAATATTTACAGTACTGTATAAATATTTAAAATATACACAGCTTAAAACAGTTATGTGTCCGTAGTTTTACATATTATAATTTGATGGTACAAATAAGTTTTAGTATTGGTCCGTTTCAGAACCTTTAGTAATCTTACCTAACTGTACATCTGTCACTTCAGAAACTGAATATACTGCCATTTCCTTAAGTGTGTGCGTCCACCTCACTCTGCATCACCTACCTTTAAGTACTTATCTGTTATAGGTATACGGGGTGTGTTAAATAAAGACCGAACATTTTGAACAACACACCAATTCGCACTAACAACACGCTGCGACTATTGGGCGCGTCTGCTCACAGTTGTTGATAACTAAGTGCCATTTATTCTAGTCCGCTATAAACATTGGTCTTTGAGTTAGGACGTGCGCACCCTGTCCATTGGGTCAGTGACATAGTGGCTAAGAACAACGTGTGGGTATGGAACTTTGCTGCAAAACTACGTTAAAGCTTTATTGAGACTTTCTGGTTGTTTAGCTAAGCGTACGGGAAAGCCCGAATGATCCGAACGATTATTTTAAGCATTTTTAAAGAGGGCGAAAACGTCGGTTTGTGCAGATCGAAGCGATGTCGAAGATCATGCCAAGAGAGTTCGTGATGTGGCAATTGAAAATCATCGTTTAACTGCCGAGACTTCCTGAGAGAATGGGCATCAAAATAAGATTGTAACATTAAATTTTGATAGGAATAGTGTCACCGAAAAACTCTTGTTGCGTTTGTTGACTGACGATCAGAAAGAGACCCGTTTTGAGATCGGTCAGGAACTGCGTACTAATCAAATTGTAATGTCAACTCCCACATGAAGTTCGCGATTTTATCAAAATTTTTACCCACTTTTTAGGCCCTGACGTCCAAAAATTTTGAAATTTCTAAAGCGAACATTATATTCAGATTTTGGTTAGAATCCCTTTAAATTTGATACCCCACATGGGCTTTTACGATTTTTTCACAATTTTGACCCCCTCACATTTTTGCCACCTGATTCTGGGGATCAGTCTCAAGAACAATAGGGTTCTTTGGGGTAAAAGTATGGACACATATGCCAAGTTGATGCGTTCAACAGTTATCGTGAGACATGCCCCAAACAGATAGATAGACGCCAAACGATAGGGTTAAAACTGAAAACTCGCTTCGCAAGTTCAATTAAAATTATTGTTATTGTTGTTGTTGTTGTTGTTGTTGTTGTTGTTGACATTTTGGCTGAAGATCTCAATAATAACGATCAATAAACTCTTAGTAAACTCGACAAATATTATTAATGTTTGGTACCACAAACGTTTGCCGACTTTATTAAGAATGTATTTGCAGTTATTATTGTGATCTTTAGCCAACATAATAATAATAATAATAACATCATTTTAATATATTTATACCTTGCCCTAACAGTCTGGACAATAATTTTATTCAGTCGGTCGGGCTACAACTAATAACTCGCATCGCTCGTTCATATTATTTTCAAGTCTTAATCAATTACGTTACTACAGCCTTACCCCCAAAAGTAGGAATTATTGGAATTATAAGGTAATATTCCTTTGATTCCCTTCGTCGTTGTAAAGATACAAAATGGTAAATTTTTTTACAACTGCTAAAAAAACTTCAAAAAATGCTTCGTCATCACAATCACCTTTCACAACAGATAATTGTGAGATTTAACTATCCATTTTAAATGTTTCTTTACACGTGTTCTTTCGATAAAATATTTTATACTTTGTTTTTCAAAAAAATATCTGAAATGGCAACACTAATAACGTTGTGTACAACCTTATTGTATTGGCAAACAGTGTAGAACGTAGGTAATACCTCAGTATTCGTCACAAGTAGATTTAGTGACATGTTCGCACCCGAGAAACATTATAATTAGTCATATTTAAAATACATGAGATTTTGTTCTGTGTCTGGTTAAATCTGTAGCGATTACAAACACTACTACAAGGTGTAAAACGATTTTATAAGTCGTGTACAATTTATTTTACTATAATTTACAACTACTTGTTAGGATGGCACCTTACTGTCTAAGGGATTAGAAGACCTTACTCGGACGCGCACTTACAACCAGCCCGGCCCGGCCAGGCACGACCCGGGCGGTTCAGTATACGGTCTAATTCAAAACTATAAAATTTTGAATTTAGCTTATAATCCATACTAAACTATAAATTTTGTAATCTACGTGAAATTGTGAGAAAAATGAGTCCAAACAATACATAATTGCGATAAACATGAGTATTTTAGTGATTTGTAAAGCAAACGCAGAATTGGAATCCTTAATAAAGATTTTATTATAAAGGAACAAGTATGTTGGTGATATCTTAATGGTTGTAAACAAAAATATATTCAAAAATTACAATTTATATTCATGGTGCAAAATTACGTCGGTAATATGAAAATTTGTATTTTTTCTGCAATAACAAATGCTGTCTTGTATGTAATATTCATAACAAAATTATTTTATTTAAAAATATATCCCAATGAAAAAGAAAAAATATCAGTTACTTGATATATGCAATAAACACACATATACACTTAATTACAATAAAGATCAGTCAAATTGTGCGTGATTATCAACGAAAATTAAATAACATTTGCAAAATACTAATTTCTAAAGCCAAAATGAATAGGCCTATTAAATTAGACATAGTTGTAAATCTAAAATATGTCACAATCACGTCGTGTTTGATGTCAATTTCTTTAAAATTTTATGGAGATTACAAATACGCTAAGCTCGTTTGTTAAAAAATTCATATTATAAAAGTTGCAGTTATGTAATTGACGCCCCAGTAGATGTTTCATACCCCAGGCGGGCCAGCTGCGTGTGTGTGTGTGTGTGTGTGCGCGCGCGCGCGTGTCAGTAAGTGCTACCGCACACTGGAAACTTTTTGTCGGCAGACTGTTTTGTCGCCTAGGGAAAGGCACACATTCTTATGTGAGTGCGCACACTGTAAGACAAGACAGGGGCGCGACAGAATTGTCTTCGAGCTCACGCGACACCCGCCGACATTTTTGTCCGCCGACTGTCGTGCGTCCTTGAAAAATACATTGGTGTAAATGGGCCTACCGCACACCGAGGGCAAAACTGTCTCCCGCCATCAGTCAATGCCAGTATTGTGTTGTACCCAGTCGCGTTGTGCTGTCTTAAATTTGTTTTCAAATATATTATTACGACAATAATGATGGAAGACACAGAAAGATTAATAGAGGAGGTGGAAAAGAGACCGGCGATTTACGATAAAAATTTAAAAGAATACTCCAACATCAATGTTAAAAAACAAATGTGGGATGAAGTTTGCGTTTTGGTTGTACCAAACTGGAGTGATTTGGATGGATTAAATAAAACAAAAGCTGGTAAATTTTATACAATATTTATTTCTTATTCCTAATTTTTATAATTTTTACAAGAAATAAATTTGAAGGGTACAGGGGAAAAGTGGATTCCCAGCTTTTTTCAAATTTCAGATGGCTATATCTTCTAATGGAGAATTCCAAGTAGTTTAAAATAAAGTAGACAGTTTGTTTTCATCTCCTCCATGCCGTTGGAGATTGCCGTTCGGCCAGTAAAGGAGCAATTTTAGTGTCTGTTTTCATCTCCCTCACAAAAAATAAAAATTTTGTAATCGTTTAGAACAGATTGAAGATTTTTTCAGTGCGTTAAAAAACTGTATATCGAAAGAGAGATGTAAGGTAAGAGAAAGTTTTTTGTTTCACGCCGCATTTTAAAAAAATTATATCATTATATATTTTTTCAAATATCTAAAAAATAAATACTCTTTAATTATAACAAACTGCAGCCTAATAAAGTTTATTTTACGATAACTTACTATTTAATTTTGTTGTTTATAGTAAACTTTATTTTTTCTATCATGCAAAATTAGTAAATGTGGACTACTACGCTTTTTCCCCTGTGCCCTCAATTCACATTTTACATTTTTTTACATTTATTTAATCTATTAAATTCAAATTTTATCGTATTGCCACGGGAGGGATCCTTGAGGAGATACAAAAAACCTCGACAAGTACTGCCTTATGTCAGTGCCTGTATTTTCACCTCTTGGGAAAGAAACATTATCAAGTGGGCACTCATAAACTGTGTCTGGAAAATGTATACCGTCTTTTATGCGCACGTAATTGTGCAAAATACAACAGCACATAGTTATAATGTCACAGAACGTTTCACTGACATTAAGAGCCCGGTGAAATATCCGCCACTTATTAACCAAAATGCCGAATGTGCACTCAACTATTCTGCGGGCTCTTGTGTGTCGGTAATTGAAAATTCTTTTAGAAACCGTTAAGTTTTTTTTTTGCATATGGACGCAAAATGTGTTTCGATAATCCAAATGCCTCATCAGCCACTACGTAAAATGGCATAATTTTGCCGTTTTCATCCCCTGGTAAAGGTCGTCCTGCTGGGATATTCAGTTTGTTCTGGGCCAACATTTGTCCCATTTTTGATTCTTTAAAAATAGTCGAATCAGCCATAGATCCAAGAGAGCCTACTTCTATAAAAATAAACTTGTAATCGGCGTCGACCCATGCCATCAAGACCTGAGAATTATATTTTTTTAAATTGAAGTATTCCGAACCTGAATTATCAGGACGTACTATTCTAATGTGCTTACCATCAAGGGCACCGATCACATTTGGAAAATTAGTACGTTCGTAAAACGTATCTGCTATATTAATCCATTCTTCCTCATTCCTTTGATCTGGCATATAAATTGGCTGCAGTACTCTACAAACGTTTTGACAAGTATGTTTGACAATGGAGCGCAAAGTAGATGGGGCAAGTAGGTATTCGAAAGAGAGTGCATTAAAGCTCATTCCTGTTGACAGATACCTGCAAGCAGAAATAAATTAGACTGTAACTTTTTCGCTCCCCCAAAAAGCGAGAAATACTGTATTTTAGTTGAAGTTTTGCAAATTTAGAATTATGAGCCAAATCTTTTGTAGAATGCTTGAAATTACGCAGATAAAAAGCAAAATTCATTTTATTGTTCTCAGTGAAATATGGATAGGTAGCAACGAAATTAGCTTATACAGCATTCCAGAGTACAAACCATTTGCCTGGTGTAGGCCTAATAATGGTTATAGAGCAGGAGGTGTGTTTAGTTATGTTGATACATGTTACTCAATTTAAATATGAATACAGCAGATACTTTTGGATGTTAACCTTACGGGGGGAGTCTATAAATTCTTTACCTCAAGATATTGTTTTCCCTTATTTGGTAAATGTTTCGGGAATCGTATTGTTCCCACCCTCAGCCTTCCTGATTTTATATCTTGTGGAGAATTTGTGTTTTGGTTGGTTTTTATGGTTTCCTGATGGTTTTTGGTATTTTTTACTGGTATTATTGTGTGTGATTGCGGTGTATATATTAGCTTTTTGATTATTTTCGATGTTGAATGCTTTGAAAATTGTGTCATGTTTTGTATTGATTTGAATTTGCTCAGGTATTAGTTCGTTTTGTGTTTGTATATTTCCAAATTTTTCCATATGTTCATTATGGTGCCTTTATGTGGTATGTGTTGTATTATTGTCATGTTGGTTATGTTTGGGAATTCATGTCCTGTGTTTATTGCATGTGTGGCCAAATTAGATTTATATACTTCTGGTTTTTTGTAGGCGTTTAGGTGTTCAAAATAACGTTGTTCTAGTTGTTTTTTTGTCCTATGTAATATTTATTGCAATCTTGGCATTCAATTTTGTATATACCAATGGTTGTTGTATTATCTTTGTTGTGTGGGTTATTTAGTTTCTGTGAATAATTTTTATTAGTTTTGTATGCTATTTTAATGTCTGTGTTTTTAAATAGTTTTGTTAGCTTTGTCATCTTACTATTTATGTAGCCTATGTGAATGTGGCCCGTTTTTGTTGTTGTTATTATTTATGTGTTGTTCAGTTTGTTAATTTCTTTTTATTTTATTTTTCATTTTATTTTCTATTCTGTTTTGCAGTGTGTGTGTGTGTGTGTGTGTGTGTGTGTGTGTGTGTGTGTGTGTGTGTGTGTGTGTGTGTGTGTGTGTGTGTGTGTGTGTGTGTGTGTGTGTGTGTGTGTGTGTGTGTGTGTGCGCGCGCGTGTGTGTGTGTAATAGGTTTGTAATGTGTAATATAAAACAGTTTTTTTTTAGGGTAGACTCCCCTTAAGAAAGATTATCTTAAAATGGTATCTGTATATAGATTGCATTCTTGTTCAGAAAGTAGTTTTATCAGAAAATTGTTAAATGTTCTGCAAAATATAAATATTTATTTAATTTTTACTGGAGACGTAAACATTAACTCACTAGACAACAGTTCTTAGTATACTCAAAATTATCTTAGTTTAATGAGCAAGTATCGCAAACTCTCACCGACTTACCCTTCATACGATCTTTTCGATTTCAGGTCATGAAATTCAAAAGAAATGGAAGAGTCTACGAAACTGTTTTGCCCGTGAACTGAGATAGCAGAAGGAAATGAAGAGTGGACAGGGCGCAGATAAACGAAGAAAATACATATATTTTGAGAAATTGCTGTTCCTTCTTCCCACTGTTCAGAACAGGGAAACATTAACAAATGTGGGCAATGATTCTGCTGGATCGGAAGACGAGACTGAAAATGACAACCTATAGGTACAGGAACCTTTGGCCAGACGTCACGTTGGACACAGCCGGCGTCAGAATAGAAAACGCAACTACGAAGAATCACTTCTTGAATTGTTAAAAGAGAAAAAACGTGAAAGAGACACTACTGAAGCCGATGAAGACGTCAATTTTGCCTTATCATTAGTACCGATACTAAGATCTCTTGATGACGCACAAAAATAGACGCAAAAATACAAATCTTAAGTTTACTGAAATCTTTAAAATTCGGAGTAAACAATCAGTTACCACATTTCCCCCCTTTTAATATGAACCAAAGTTACAATATCAACGGACAACCCCAAATGTATTCGCCATATCAAGCTGGGATGTCCGGGTATAATACAGGTCTGCAAAACTTCCAAAATACGAAAACAACACAAACTACATCGAGTTCACACACCGGACACGCAAACAGAGAACGACAAATGCCAGCTTCTACTCGATTACATACTTCACCTAATAGCAGTGATAGCATACAGACACTCGTACATAATTTCACGGACGAATCCAGTGATTCTTTTGTAAATTTGTAATAAAAATATGAGTATAAAAGGTTCTTACTATTGCATTGATTTGATAATTTGTAAATTTAATTTTAATAAACTATTGCAATAAAATTATTTTTTTTTAATGATTTTAAACTTACCTAATTGTTACTGCTATCCTCTCCTCCGGAGGTATACACAAGCGAAAGTTTGTATTTTTGTAGGTTACAGCTGGTCCAAGAAGATTTAACAACTCGTCAAAAGTTGTTACATTCATTCTAAAGTATGAAAAAAACTTTTTTGGATGCTCCCGCAAGTCTTCATACAGTGTATAGAATTTTCCTTTCGTTAATCTCGAACTATAAATAGGATGCACCCAGTACTGTCTTCTTTTTTTCTTTTGAAGACGAATTAATAAAGCAACAGTAGCAGCGGTTTCCACAAAATCCATTGCAAGACTGTCGCCGGTGTGCGCAGGATGGCGACAAAACTGTTTTGTCTTTCTACTGTCGCGCCGCGCCGCAGACAAGCGAAAGACAGTCTGCCGACTGTCTTGCCCTCAGTGTGCGGCACTACTAAGGGTCTCCTAATCCCTCAGGTGCTATGCGACTTGAAACGCCGTATAGTAGCCTAACTGTACAGCATACAACAGTGCGACGCTGTATAACTACAGTCCTGTACTATACAGTCCGGAAACTCGAGAATATCGTCTGCAGTCTGCATCCTAAACACAATTGGCTGCATCCCGTACTGATGCGGATCTGTACAGTAAATTCCTGTATGTACTTAGTTTAGAGTTAATTAAAAGAGGCAAGTTGAAAAGTCACGTTAGTAAAAGAATCTGAGTAACTTGGACGTAAAAGCTTCATCGGAGTACGTTGGTACTGCTACAGGTCATTATAGCAGTCGGTGCTTTACTCCAGTGTACCATTCATTCTTCATGTACGCGCCAGTTTGTCTAGCTCAGTAAACTGTAGTATACACCATTCGTCATCTCTTATGTAACCATCATCATCATCATCATCTTTTTCTTAACGGTTTTATGCTTTAGCGGCCTGTCCCTATTCCACAATCCACTTTTTTTTATCTGTTTGTTATCAATAATTAAAAGTTCTGTACTCAGTTGACCTAAATGTTTAAAAAAAAACATTTAATATTTAATATAATTCATTAGGCTCCAGTTATGAACACCTCAGAGGGATATGATGACGAATCTCCACCCACCATCTTAGGCGGAGCAAGGTTACGCACCGACTGATTAGACCTACTTATCGGATTAGTTCGACTGAGTACAGAACATTTTAATTATTGATAACAAACTGATCAAAACCCAAAAGAATTCGCTTAAAAAGAGAATTAGAAGGCTTCAAAGAGAACGGCAAATTGTTTAAGGCCGGCCGGGCACATACGCACGTGCGAAGGTCGATTGAAGAGAAAAAAGCGTCGTTCGTAAAACACCTTTAATTGTTAGGAACTTATATTCACACGGGTAATAGTGTAACTTTTTTTTCGACCAACGAGTTAAGGACAAGTAAGTAAAAACATAACCGGAGATGTGCCATATTCTGTTCTTGGTTCTGCGGAGCTGAAGGATGTAAACATCGACGCAATGTTTCCAGATGCTGCCTTGAACAATATTTTATTTTCAACGTTTATCAAAGATAGGTCTTTTTATCATCTCAGAGCTTTATGATGGTTCCTTTCTTCTGTAAAAGGAGCATCATCTATATGTACAGTACATAATACATCATACGTTGTTTGATGTGGCCGCGCACTCTGTACGCCCCGATTAGAACTAAGTTACTTGTTCTTCATTCTGCAGCGCCCTACCAGTTGCTCAGTTGTTGCCGCGGTTCTGTTAAAATAGTGCCTTGAGAGTGCATAGGAGCGCGGTTTTGTAGTTTTTACTTAAACGATTTCATTCAAACTGAGTATTTTTGTAAGAAAGAGGTAATATAATGTACGTTCAAATAAACCACACAAATAACACAGAACATTATAGCTATATCGTTTAACAGACAGAGCCTAATTTACATTTTAATTTTTTGTTGTTGATTCGAAAAATAAGGTGTTTTCAGTTCTAAGAATTCAAATGAAAATGTTGTAACGAAATATCGCTAATCTGCGTTGAACAAAATTGTATTAATATAAAACTTATGTACTATCTACGATAATATTTTTTGTTTTAATTCTTACCGTATTCGATATTACACAATCTTACTGGTTGTTAAGATTTCCACTTTATGAAAATAAAAATTGTTGTACATTTTTATATACCTTTGTATATAATAATATTAGACGTTTTGTTGTGAAATTAAATGTGAATAGAGAGAAATGTTTTAGAAATAGAAATATTTATTTATTTGTTTTCATCATTATCTTTCTTCAAATAATTATAATTTTTTAAAATTATATTTCCACTTTCTTAACGTAAATTTTTATACATTTTTTTTCCAGTCTCCAGATCGCTATTATGATTAACTTAAGAATTTTTTACCTTGTATAATCCACTATGCGATCTCAGTTTTTTACATACAACATGTTTCAGGGACTAAATCCCCATCTTCAGGTACAGTAAACAATTTTATTATTCCCCTAATACATAGGGGTCGTCGAAATGATTAAAATGTTTATACATAAAAACACACGCACAAAAATCACTGAATAAATTAACATATAACACAAACACATGAACACGTTAAAAGCGACTCAGTGCACCGGTCGACCTCCGATCGTCAACTAGCCCGTGTTCGTGCTTCATTGCTTATCATCAACGCGGTATCATATAATTTATTGGATTTAAATGATAGCTGATCGTTGAGTAACTGCTCTTTATTTACTTTGGATGCCTTGTATATTTCAAACTCTTCTAAAGCATTCAGGAAATGACCTTTATTACAAACATGTATCGGCTCCATGTTCTCTTTGAATCCGGTGTAATTATGGTTTTCGTTTATTAGGTGGAGTGCGTAATTTGATGAGGTGGTTTGGGGTTTCTTTTTTGGTAGGTGTTCTTTAAATCTCTCAATAAATTTCCTCCCCGTTTGTCCGATATAGAACTTATCGCACTCACTGCACTGGATTCTATATACTCCTGAACATTCCTCCAAAGTTATTGGTTTTCGTGGCTTAAGTATATTTTTTAGATTATTTATGGTCTTGAATGAAACATTTATATATAATTTTTTTAAAAACCAATAAACCAATAACTTTGGAGGAATGTTCAGGAGTATATAGAATCCAGTGCAGTGAGTGCGATAAGTTCTATATCGGACAAACGGGGAGGAAATTTATTGAGAGATTTAAAGAACACCTACCAAAAAAGAAACCCCAAACCACCTCATCAAATTACGCACTCCACCTAATAAACGAAAACCATAATTACACCGGATTCAAAGAGAACGTGGAGCCGATACATGTTTGTAATAAAGGTCATTTCCTGAATGCTTTAGAAGAGTTTGAAATATACAAGGCATCCAAAGTAAATAAAGAGCAGTTGCTCAACGATCAGCTATCATTTAAATCCAATAAATTATATGATACCGCGTTGATGATAAGCAATGAAGCACGAACACGGGCTAGTTGACGATCGGAGGTCGACCGGTGCACTGAGTCGCTTTTAACGTGTTCATGTGTTTGTGTTATATGTTAATTTATTCAGTGATTTTTGTGCGTGTGTTTTTATGTATAAACATTTTAATCATTTCGACGACCCCTATGTATTAGGGGAATAATAAAATTTTTTACTGTACCTGAAGATGGGGATTTAGTCCCTGAAACATGTTGTATGTAAAAAACTGAGATCGCATAGTGGATTATACAAGGTAAAAATTCTTAAGTAAATTTTTACTTCCTGCACACGTTGAATACCCGCAACATGAAACACCATGGTATTTATTTATTATAATTTGTAAAAAAATTAACTCAGTAAATGTTAACCTCAAACAAACTACCAGATTCTGTGTGTGTGTGTGTGTGTGTGTGTGTGTACTTTTATTTAATTATAATGTACAATACAAACAACCCGCCACGGTTTTTTATAGCGTACCATTCTGCTGACTATATTCATTAACAGCCGTACACACGTAAGTGACGCGACGTACGAACGTTAGACTAAGTATAAGCACGATCTAAAGAAATGTATAATTCATTTTCAGGATGTCGCGAATGAAAATTATAAATATCTGAAAAATTGATGTGAAAATTAAAATTTTCCTCTCATTTCTCCTTGCAAGATCTGAAAACGATCTCCTTTCCTACTGTAAAATTGTATATGAGTAGAATTTTAAATTCAGTTTTAATTTTTAAGTTTAGGATTTACTTCTTTAATTGTATTTGGGCCTGTTCTAAGCGATCGCGCGCATGCGTGTGCGTGTGAAGAAATGTCTAGTAGTATAGAGCAACCGAGGATGGCAATCAGAAAACGCTGTGATCTATTATGGAGTATGGAAATAACTGAAAAATTAAAACAAGAGTGTACAAGACCATAGTAGAAGGTAATGGAACACGGTAGCTGGAGATGCAGGGTAGATTAATACAAATATAATAGGTCAAGAACGGTTGTAGAGATTAATTATTGCAAAAGCTGGATAAATTAAGACGGTGTCAACTTGAGGAAACGATGTCTCAATGTAGGGTAGAGGGCTAACGAATTGCTTGCCCAGGCAAACGTGGAAACTGAGAGTGAAAGGGGGAGAGAGAGAGAGAGGGAGACGGTGTTAATCACAAAAATAATTTTATAATATAATAATACAATGTAATTTTATTTTTTATATTTTCGTTTAAAAAAGGTTTGTTATTAATTTTTGAGACCGCTATTTTGATGAATCCTATCATGGAGGAAAACCAATTTATTCACTTGTGATATGACGGCAAGACATAGGAGCGACAATTACGGTAGACGCGCTATTGTCCGGCCCAGCCCAGTCCTCGGCATAACTAATAACAAGTCTATTCTATAAATTGAATGTATTAAAATGTTTATGTGTAATCGTTTTCAATCCTTAACGTCTTCTAAGTGACTTTTACAAGTTATACTTTCCTATACTGTAAGTTGTAATTTTTCCAGTTTTCGTAGTTTTTCATCCCTTATAAACTGACACTGTCGTATTATAGGCCCAATATTTTTATTTACTTATTTATCAAGTCGCTGCACATCATCGCCATTAGTGATTACAAAAATAATAATAATAAATTCATATATCGCGCAATAATGCGTATATAGATACAGTAATGTTACAAATTAAGCTGCAAGTTCTTAACCAGGAACCAGTAGGACTTAAATACTAAATTACATATTATATTAAAAATTAACAAATACATAGTATTAGAATAAACATTAAAATGATAAACATTGTTCTATACAACACAAATAATATAAATATATAACATAGAAATATATAATTAATAAGTGATAACAAATAAATAAAGAACACAGTAATAAGAATCTTGTCAACATACATTTAAGTTAAACAGTTTAGAAATTACGTGACTTGGTTTTTATTTAAAAAACTCGTGTGGTAGTTATGTTTGTCCAGACAACTGTATCTCCTTTATGAGAAGTATTCCAGCAGGTGCAGTCTTGTCGTGGCATTCATTAGTCCGTATATGGTGGAGTGCGGGGCACTCTAAAACAAGATGAAATGCTGTCATAGCCGTGTCACAGTGGTTGCGTTTTGCAGGAGGCTCATTCCTGAAGATGTATTTGTGTGTCAGCAGCGTGTGGCCAATAAGGAACCTTGTTATAACCACTTGACGTTCTTCTGGATCCCGTAGTAAATGTGGGTTGTTCGTAATATTTTCCTCAGCTTATTGAACGGTGACTTAGGCCGTTCTTCATTTTGTTTATTTTATTTTATTTGATATATATAATCTTCTCACAAGAAACGACAAGTAAGGCTGACAAGAGTACACTAAATATGAAGGAAGAAGCCGGGGGATTCGTTTCCTGGTCGACCTGTTCAATGCCTGTTTCCGATTCGCCCAGTTTCCTTGGAAATGGCGCGATGCGACGGTTACGATGATCCCAAAGCCGGGTAAAGACCCCAAGTTTGCCGAGAACCTCCGGTATATTAGCCTGCTGACATCCACGTCGAAAGTCTTCGAACGACTTGTCCAGTGGCGGTTATCTGATCACCTAAAACAGTTTGACATTCTTTCCCCGAGCAATTCGGTTTTCGAGCCGGGCATCAGTTGATGCGTTTCCTGGAGACCGTGGCCGAGGTCGGTTGGTCGCGAGAACAGACCGTCGCCGTTTTTCTTGATGTCGAGAAGGCGTTCGATCGTGTTTGGCATCCAGGCTAACTATACAAACTCACAGAGATTCTGCTTCCGGATTGCTACACTCATTTGATTGCTAGATTTCTTCGGAACAGAACCTTCCGCGTGAGAGTAGATAACACCCTTTCTTCGGAAAGGGCTATTACAGCTGGTGTGCCTCAGGGGTGCGTCTTGGGCCCCATGTTTTTCTCTGTGTACGTCAACGACGTGCGCAAGCTGCCCGGAACCAGATTGGCCATGTTCTCCGACGACACGGCGGTGTATGCCGTCGATCGTCGAGCTGAAACGGCCGTTCAGGAACAGCTTGACTCCTACGTTGAGTGGGCAGAAAAATGGAGGGTCGCTATCAACGCGGCCAAGAGCACAGCCGTAGACTTCTCCAGACGGAGACGGCTCCCTGACAGAAGGCTATACGTAGGCGATACTCCTTTGCCCTGGACTCAGGAAGTTAAATACCTCGGACTCCGCCTGGATCGTCGTCTCACCTGGCAAACACATTCCGAGCAAGTAGCCCGCAAGACCGCCAATCGACTATCACGAGACATTCTCACAGAAAGACTTCTGCTCCAGCCTTGGACTGATCAGGAATGCTCTTCTTAGACTGCTCTCTCAGCTCTCTCGCTGGACCATCTCTACGGCTTTGCTGCCTTCGGCCACCTCGCCTTCCGACGAGGAATATCTTCCTTCGAGGGAACCAAGCCAGCTGCTGCCGGTGAACTTAGTAGCCGGTAGAAGAAGCAGCTAGCCGCAGTTGCCCTGCTAAGGACCACCTGCGCCGGAACAACATCTTGCCGGACAGGAAACAAGAGGATTGCTCTGGGCTCACCTGGTGAGTGCCGCATTTCCAGTGCGTAATTCCTAACTTGTTCACGACTGTTAGGTAGCGCTGCCCCGGACGATCCTTGCAAGCCCCCACCAGTGGTAAGCGAGCTAGGATATCGCCGGGGTAAAGGGGCCAGTGGACACCAGTCTTGGTAAGGACTGGTATTCAACGAAGCTGGTCGTTAGCCCAGCTCCTCCCGCATCGTCGTGAACAAGGAAGACGCGCGGGTAATCCGGCTTCGGCCGGACCCGAGATCCCTGGCGTCTGGCAGTGACTGCCTAGCAGTCTCTGCCCGGCAGCCGCCGCACCTGGCCAGCATGCCTTCTACAGGCAACGGCCCAAGTGCCGAGTCGCTCGGCCCTGCCTTGCTACCCCATCTGGGCGACTCGCCCGATTCGCCTCGGGCGATGGAGACGGACGATCCTCTCCCTAACCCGCTTCCTCCTCTGCCGGCTGACGAGTCGGGCGAGTTCGCGACCGTTGGTCGGCGTAATCGCCCGGCTAAGAAGCCCAAGAGGACTCACCCAACCGCTTCCTCTCAGACCTCGGCCATGGACATTGGACCTTCTCAGGGCCCACAGGCCGCGGTTCCGACCGCTTCGACAGCAGCTCCGGCTGCTGCCGCTGTTGGTCGTGCGCCGCCCCTGTACGTCCATAGCGTGTCAAATGTCGCCGCCTTATACAGACGGCTGATCGCGGCCCACGGCCTGTCGGCCGACAAGCTTGACCTGAAGCTGCTTGGCGGTGATACGGTCAGGATTGTCGTCCGCCAGCTCGAGGACCATCGCTTGGTCGAGGCCTTCCTCCAAGCGCATAACCTGCAGTATCACACCTTTACTCCTAAGCGAGTCAAACCCTTGTCGGTAATTTTGCGAGGGCTCGACGCGCACACCGATCCACAGGAGATCCTTATGGAACTCCGCGACCTCGGGTACCCGGTGCAGGCAATTTTCCGCCTGTTCACTCACTCCGAGACCCGAGTCCCTCTCCCGCTCGTCCGTCTCCAGCTCGAGAAGGGCGAGGCTGCAGACAAAATTTTCCACCTGACGCGGCTGTTTGGCTTCCGCGTCCGGGTGGAAACCAGCCGACCCCAGGGCAAGCTTGCGCAGTGCCACCGGTGCCAGAGGTTCGGCCACCACACCGACGTCTGCCGCAATGCCCCGGCCTGTCTCCGATGTTCTCTGGGACATTCAACACAGGCCTGCACTGTGGCAGACAAAACCAAATTTCGCTGCATAAATTGTGGTCAAGGCCACGCAGCGTCTAACGTAAACTGCCCGGTCTATAAGGCGGAGCTCCTGCGGAAGCAAAAGCCGCAGGGGCCCCTCCCGAAGCCACGGCAGCCAGTTATGCAGCCCCAACCTAGACAGCCTAAAATGCAGGCTAGGCCTAAACCTCAGGCACAACCGGCACGGCGCGCGCCCTCTCCGGCTCCACCTCCAGCCCCTACAAAGGCAACTAAACGTACCGCGTCTCCTTCCACAGCAGAGACACGCCCAGTAGCCGTTATCTCGGTTTTGGAGCCGGAGAATGAACCCTCCACCTCCGCGGAACCTCCTACTCCCGCCTCTGAACCAGAGGTAGCCTCGCCGCCCCTGCCACCTCCGCGATTTCCGCGAGCAGGCATCAAACCCAGGAACAAAGGGATACCCACACCGGATGCTCGGCCCCGAGCTCCTGCCTGCCCACAGCCCAAGAAAAGTCCTGCTTCCCGGTATAAGTCCGACGAAGCGCAACAGCGTACTTTTCCTGCCGCTGATCCAAAACCGTCTGGCCCTGGTCCTATGGCTTCCACCATGACCCGATCTGCCGTAACACCTGGTCGCTCTTATGCGGCCTCAGTTTCCAGGCAAACCACCCAGTCCGTCAGTTCCAATGACGCACAGTTCGTCCGCGGCTTTCTGTCTAGCTACGACCTCCCGAAAGTCGCATCTCTCTTCAGGTCCATCCGAGCCCGCCTGGAAACTGCTGACCCAACTGAGAGATTCATGCTCTTGGTGGAAGCCTGCGAAGTCATAGGTCTTCTATGAACCGAGCCCTTAGACGAGATCTCTCGCTCGTAGCCTGGAATGCTAACAACATCGGTACCAAGCATTCCGACCTTCTTGAATTCCTGGCTCGGTTCAAACCCGACGTACTTCTCCTCGGGGAAACCCACCTGACCCCGGCGAACCGGTTTCGATTACCAAATTACGTGGTTTATCGGGATGACCGAGTTGGCCGACGAGGAGGCGGCACGGCGATCGCGGTGAGGACCTCCATAGGTCATCATCGTGTCGCTTTGCCGCAGCTTACCAACCTAGAGGCCACCGCCATTGAGGTCCACGGAGCTCTTGGCGGCGTCCTCGTGGTCTCAGCTTACAAGCCCTCACAAGCTGAACTCCTTGTCAGCGACCTGGACGTCATCTTCGATTCCCATCGAAGGGTAATTTTGGCCGGCGATCTGAATTCCAAGCATCGCGTTTGGAATAGTCGCCTGACTACTCCGAACGGGAGGCGCTTGCTCAGTTTTGTTGAATCGCGCCGGGCGATGGTGTTTGGTCCAGCGCAACCCACGTTCTTTCCGTCACTGCCTAACGCGGCTCCCGATGTTCTGGACATCGCGGTGACCCAAGGAATTGTCTGTCCGGTCGAGGTATTCTCACTTACGGAGCTGACATCCGACCACAACCCTATCTTGGTCCACGTCGCTACCCAGCACGCCTATGCACGTTCTGACAAGCAGAAGGTCATCGATTGGGATCGCTACGGCCCGGCCTTGTGCCGTAGATTGCCGCCAGCGGCCCCACTCGATTCCGTTCGCCTCCTAGACGAAGCAGTTGCGGGAATCGAAGAGGCAATCATCTCGGCTATAGGCGTGTCTTCACGTACGCGAGCTGGCTTCACGCCTGACTACCAACGCATCCCTGAGGAAGTCTCTCTTCTCGCTCGCGAGAGGAATTACTTCCGGAAACGTTGGCAGAGGACCCGTGATCCGGCCGATAAGGCAGCATACAATCGGCTCACCGGACGACTGCGTGGCAGTCTGAAGGCGTTCCGACGTAGCTGTTGGGAACTCGACGTGGCCCGAACGGGGGATGCGGACCCGCAATCTCACCCGTACAGAATACCTACCGCATTGACGGGACGGAGGCGCCGACCTCCACTTCCCGCCATTGTTGGACCGTTCGGTCGACTCCTGGGTCGCCCGGAGGAGAAGGCCGAGTACTTGGGCTTGTGTTTCGAGCGTCAGTTCGCTCCCAACCCGCCCATGGACTGGGACTTCGACGAACAAGTCGAGATGGCTGTGGAAGACTTTCTGTCTCTTCCGATCACGGCGGAGCCCGAACCCATCTCTTTGGAAGAGGTCTCAGATCGGCTCGCTGAACTTCAGCCAAGAAAGGCTCCAGGCCCGGACGGTGTTACCAACACCGCTCTACGACTTCTTCCCGAGCCTGGAGTTCAATTCTTGACTGATTTGTTCAACGCGTGTCTTAGACTGGCCTACTTTCCCAAGAAATGGAGAAAGGCGACGGTTATCGTGATCCCGAAGCAGGGAAAGGATACCACCCGCTCGGAAAACCTCCGGCCTATCAGCCTACTTTCCACTACGTCCAAGGTTTTTGAGCGCCTCGTGCAGCGTCGTGTACGAGAGCATCTAACCAACTTTGACGTGCTGGTCCCCGAACAGTTCGGCTTTCGTGTGGGGCATTCGACCACTCATCAACTGATGAGACTGGTGGAAAGCATCACGGAAGCCGGGTGTCGGAGAGAACGGACCGTTGGCTGTTTCTTAGATGTTGAGAAAGCCTTCGACAGCGTATGGCATGATGGCCTTTTATTCAAACTTAGGGAAGTCCAGCTCCCGGACTGCTACCTCCATCTGGTTGCTAGCTTTCTGACGGAGAGGACCTTCTGCGTGAGAGTTGGCGATTCTGTCTCTTCCGAGAGACGAATCACAGCCGGCGTCCCTCAAGGTAGTGTTCTAGGCCCCCTTCTGTTCTCGATCTACGTCAACGACGTGCCGAGACAGCCTGGAGTCCAGATGGCCCTCTTCGCTGACGACACGGCCGTATTTACGGCCGATCGTAATGAGGAAAGGGCCGTCCTACGACTGCAGCGCCAGCTCGACACGCTCGTGGACTGGACTGAGAATTGGAGAGTGCAACTCAACGCCACCAAGAGCGTAGCCGTCGAATTCTCCAAGCGACGGAAGAACCCCGTTAGGCAACTACGTATCGGCAGAACGTACTTGCGCTGGTCCAACGAGGTCAAGTACCTCGGCTTACACCTCGACCGTCGGCTCACCTGGCGTACCCACGCACAGACAGTTCTAAAGCGAGCATCCACTCGCCTGTGCGCACTGTTTCCACTCCTGATCAGCTCAGCCATGACCAGGAAATTGGGTAGGATGATCGTCGGCGCGTATCTGCTGCCGGTCATTACCTACGCCTGCCCGGTCTGGGGTTACCTCGCCGCAATGCATAAAAAGAAGTTGCAGAGCGTCCTCGACAGGGGGCTTCGGCTAGCGGCCAAAGTCCCCCGTCGCTTCTCATCTCGCCTTCTAAGGAGAGGACTTGGCGTCCGCTCCTTAGACGACACTTTCAGGCGGCTTGCACGCAAATTTTATGCACGTGCGGCGAGGTTCCCAGGCAATCCTCTAGTGACTGGGCTGGGAAGGTACCGTATACGCCCAGGTGATTCGTGGAAACGCCCTCGGTGCATACTGCGCTAGCGTAGGCTAGCACAACAGCCGAGAATCGGCCTGCTATAGAGCACGCGCCCTACTTGGGCAGGGCCACGAGGCAGGAGCTCCAGAAGGTAGCTCGGAACTCAGTTCCCGTGCGGTTCGTCTCTGCGACGCACAACCGCAAAGCCCAGAGCGAAAAAAAAAAAAAAAAAAAAATCGACTATATAAACTCTGTCCTCTGCTTTGCAGCAAACCTATAACCCGCTGCCTCATCGTCACCACTTATGTGGCGCCGAAGGTTTACCTACGCGATCCCCGTATGGGGCTAATTGGCTAAGTGAAAGCTTCAGTCTCTCCTGGACCGAGGATTGCGCAGGGCATGTAAAGCCCACTACCTGACATCGAATAAGATTATCCGAGAATCCCTACGTGTCCGTTCCCTGAACGCCATCATACGGACACTTTCCCGCAAGTTCTATCGCCGTTGTGCCGGCTTCGAGGACAATCACGTCATTAGTGCCATCTGTGCCAGGTGAATCTTGGACCCGGCCTCGGCGTACACTCACCCTCAGTTAGGTAACTAATCGAATCGCACGGCCGTAGCAGGCCACACCCCTTCAAATCCAGACTATCTATAGTCCCTGCGGCAGGAGCTCTACTTGAGGCTGGGGACGAAGCACACGTGCGGCGACGGGCTTGCCCTTCGTCTCGTACAACCCCTCACGTCCTCCTCCGCCACCCAATAATGATGGCACTCCCTTAGTTAACAGTACTTAGCGGTGTCAGAAAAGAAATACATAAATAACATTAGGTAATCAGGTCTGAAGGCCACTGCTTCTTTAGTCCTCTTGGAACTTCAAATGGACCCTTAGCTGATTGAGTCATATCGATGTAAGCGAAGCTTGCCGAACGAAATAGCTGCATGTTATTCTTCTGATTTCTTCATCAACTGCGTGTCGTCATGTATAGTCTTGTTACTGACAAATCACGGCCGTCCAGAAGCCTTCGTGGGATATTAGATGGACAGGCGCAACCCCACATCTGGACTCCATATGATCAAATAGGATTGGTGACGGTCTTACGTACGAGTGTTCTAAACAGATAATTTTGATTTATTTCCAAGAAGTCAGGTAAGCTGTTAAAGTTTAAGTTTGACCTGAGACTTTTCGATTGTAATGTGCGGATTCTAGATAAGTTTTTTATCCAGTAATAGGCCTAGACCCTTGATCTCATGTTTTGTTAGAAGCGGAACGTCTCTTATTTTTACTGCTAGGCACTTGATATAGGTGACTCGTAAAGGTGACTTGCGCTAATTTGGTTTGGATGATGTTTATCCACCATGTGTCACATTATGTTTCTAATAGGTTTAAATGTTGCTGAAGACGTGTCGCGGCCACTAGGGGATCGCGGTTTATGCGTATCGTCAGCAAACGTTGCGGTAATCGTATTGTCTGTTTGTAGGGTGTCACCTGTAAAGATGGTATACAAGACAAGATCAAGATCGTTGCCTTGTGGTACTCCTGTGTGGATTTGGTGGTAAGGGGAGAGGACACGGTTAAACTTAACTTGGAAGAAACGGTCGTTTAGGTAGGATTTAATAAGAAGAATGAGGGGTGGGGAGATGATGAAGGAGTCCTGTGTGCCACTGTGCCACACATTGTCGAATGCCTCTTCAAAGTCAGGATAGCCAGCTGTGCAGAGTTGTTTTTCTGCAGAGTTCTTCTTTATTGTATTACCAGTCCTGTGTGTCTTTTGAATTGTCGAATGCTTTGACTGGAAGCTGAATTGGTGACACGATATGGTTTCATCGAGATCGACATTCTCTTGAAGCCTTTTGGGTAGGAGCTTTTCATAGAGTGTGGACATGGTGGGTAACAGGCTTATATGTCAATACGATCTGACAAGATTAGGTGGTTTGGCTGGTTTGGGGATCATCAAAATCTATGCGAGGGGAAGTATGCTAAGTATAAGATGCTACTGCATATAGTAGTTAGTAGGTTTAGAGCTATTACCTTTCACAGTAATTTCTTGAGGATTTCAACCAATGAGGTAGTTTTTTCGTAACCAATGAGGTAATTATATTTAAAATATAGTGGATCTAATAAACACTTTTACCAACTCTTTGAATAAAAACTTCTTGTACCTGTAACCCTTGTCATAAAATAGTTCAGTATTCTTTAAATACGTGTTCAAAGATTTTGTAAACACTGGATTTGAAATTTTATTTAACTTAAAATTTTTTATGTAATCACGTCAAATTTAAATTTAATGTAGAGTTTGAAAAGTATTATGAATTATATTTGAGGCATGGGCAGTGAAGGTAAAATTAATTGAGAAATTCAGGGGAATGAGCACCACACCATCAACCACAACTACACTGAGTGTCATCCATCCGACTAATCAGCTTAGCCGTAAATTCAGGGGAATGGGCACCACACCATCAACCACAACTACACTGAGTGTCATCCATCCGACTAATCAGCTTAGCCGTAAATTCAGGGGAATGAGCACCACACCATCAACCACAACTACACTGAGTGTCATCCATCCGACTAATCAGCTTAGCCGTAAATTCAGGGGAATGGGCACCACACCATCAATTACAACTACACTGAATGTCATCCATCCGACTAATCAGCTTAGCCGTAAATTCAGGGGAATGGGCACCACACCATCAACCACAACTACACTGAGTGTCATCCATCCGACTAATCAGCTTAGCCGTAAATTCAGGGGAATGAGCACCACACCATAAATTACAACTACACTGAATGTCATCCATCCGACTAATCAGCTTAGCCGTAAATTCAGGGGAATGAGCACCACACCATCAACCACAACTACACTGAGTGTCATCCATCCGACTAATCAGCTTAGCCGTAAATTCAGGGGAATGGGCACCACACCATCAATTACAACTACACTGAATGTCATCCATCCGACTAATCAGCTTAGCCGTAAATTCAGGGGAATGGGCACCACACCATCAATTACAACTACACTGAGTGTCATCCATCCGACTAATCAGCTTAGCCGTAAATTCAGGGGAATGGGCACCACACCATCAACCACAACTACACTGAGTGTCATCCATCCGACTAATCAGCTTAGCCGTAAATTCAGGGGAATGGGCACCACACCATCAATTACAACTACACTGAATGTCATCCATCCGACTAATCAGCTTAGCCGTAAATTAATTGAGGAATTCAGGGGAGTGGGCACCACACCATCAACCACAACTACACTATCCGACTAATCAGCTTAGCCGTAAATATTTCACAGCTCAAAAAGGACATCTGATTTGTAGCAACCACCATCTTTAAAAAAAACCGACCACCCTAGAGTAAGCACTCGTTACTTGTAATAATCGGAGTCACTCCAGGCGCTACCGCAATGCAGAAACGTTGATCGCCCGTCCCCTCTTCCAGTTTGTCTCCCGACAGTTGAGATTGATCTTGTAGCGGACATCGCCATGTAGAACTTTATATAGTCATTCAGTGACATCAAGGTGACAGTTCCTTTACTCTCCGGTCGCGAGTCAGCTCAAAGACGAGCCAGTTCAACCCCTCCTCTTCTAACAACAATGAACAACGAGGTAATCTAGCTTTGCCTGCGTATTGATATAAGAAATAAGGTACCACCTACACGAGATGTACAGTCACATTCTCCACGTGTTGTTCACCAATAAATTCTAGGCTTACTTACTTGGAGAAATGTAATGTGAGTTGCAAATCTCTAATCGCAGTATATCTTAAGACCGATATACTTACTAGAAAGGCTATTACGATGTTATCTTCAGTAGGTTTTCGGCGATCGCCTATTTGGAAAAGACACACAGTAGGCGAAGACCGCGTTATTTTGTTACGGATGCTCACTAAATAAGGCGTTCTAAGTAATAGTTCGTAACCAATAAAAAGTAACGGCGGTTTTGTCTTTCAAATCGACGTTCCAAAAAAAAGCGAAATCAAAATTCTGAGTAAAAGTGATTTCTATGTTAGCTTTACATAGAGTGAGACAAGGCAAACGTCTCACTATCCGAGTTTTTTACATATTTGCTTTAAGCGAAACTTCACTCAGGCCTATGTCACGAAGGTAAGGCATGTCGTTTGGTCAGTAAGCTCTCTCGCTCTCTCTCTCTCTCTCTCTCTCTCTCTCTCTCTCTCTCTCTCTCTCTCTCTCCCTACCCTTATGCAACACCAGCCAATGAATAATGTTTCACAGCGCCAGTGTTGTTTATGTAGTAAGTGGTACAGAAGCAGAACATCAGTCTCAGCATGTTTCGTTGCGGTAGAGAAGATGCATGCGTTCAGAAAAAGGTGTCGAGGAAAACTTATAAAGTCATATAAAACGGGAATTCTGGTAACAACCATTACTCACAACCCCAAGCAATTCTGTAAAGTACATTATGGCACGTTTAACAGAAAATCCAAGAATAGATATCAAAACGGACTGCAATCGGAATCATCAATTTTTTTTAGTTAGTAGCCTAATAATTCCATAGGTTTTAAAGAGTTTTCAGCTTCAAAAATTATTTTCCGATTTACTAAAAAAAAAAAAATAATAATAATAATGTATGTAATATAATTTTATTAAAAAAGTTCAAAGTAAACCTACTAAATCGTTAGAACATCTAATATTACACTGAACGAAAGCCAGGGATGCATTTGTTTTTGGATGATAAGATATATTTTACTGACTTATCTTCCAAAGTTACCGGGCGAAGTTTTAGTTCATATTTTTATTCGTCATACATCTCGTAATCTTAGCACGCATCTTCGGACACTGATTACAGACCTAAACTTTCACGTTTGGGAGAGTCTTTTTTAGTAAAGCAGCTTAAACGTTGTGTCTATTTACGGGGGGAACGAACGAACCGAATGACCACCTCCCCCAAGAGGGTCGAAAAGTTGACGAATTTTGTTAATCTCTTAATTTTTAGACTGTTTTATCATTTTTCAGCCGTGTACGCTAATATAGTAGCAACTCTTTTTTTAATGTACAAATAGGTTTATTACACATCATTAGCGCATACGTTTGTAATATTTAATATAGGAAAATCAATTCGGTCAATAATTATCTTGTAAAAAATGTTTCAATAAGGCGCATTTTTATTGTGTTATTGCCGTTTACTTTAATGGGACTGATTTCAGCTACTTTGAAGATAGTAATGTTGATTAGTCTTAACTTGTTTTTTCTTTCGTGAAGTCGAACGTGGAACGTGGAACAACTAACGTGTTCTGTGACCCAGTTACTTATGACGATGACTTTCATGACACTGAAATGTCCGTAGAAAGCATCGCACAGGGGTCCTGAACCAAGTTTAAATCGAAGGTCAAAGCACCTCGGATTTTTTCTTTTGTTTGATTTCTAGATGTATTTATTGTAACTTAAGACTATTTTTTAAAAAATCCCCCTAGCTGTTTTGTCAAAACGTTAATTTTAACAGTTAAAAGTAAGTTTTTCATGTATTTTTGAAAAAATTGATATATTTGTATATTATTTCTCGCAACAGGCACTAAAAAATAATGTTATAGAAACTGTAGTGTTCTGTAATAATTTAAAGGGATTAATTGAACATGTAAAAGGAAATAGGCAACTTGAGCAAGTTCATTTGAAGTTTGGGATAGATGGTGGTGGAGGTTTCTTGAAAGTGTGTCTTTCGGTTCAGTCAGTTGACAAATCGAATTGTGAAAGTGACATCCCCCTTTGCCAGTCTTATAACCAAGGTGTTGCAGCTAAACAGTTTAAGGATTCTGGAGTCAAAAAGTTATTTTTACTGGGGTTGGTGCCATGTATGGAAGAAAATTATGATAATATTTTAATACTATGGTCACTTTTAGGTATCAACGAATTTAAAGGAACTGTTGCCACAGACTTGAAACTTCCAAATATGCTAACAGGTATTATGTCACCCGCAAGCAGTTTTCCTTGCACATGGTGTACTGCATTAAAGGCAAATTAAATATATGTGGTGCATATAGGATAATTGGGGATTGTTTAGAAAATTATGATGCCTGGGAAAAAGCAGGAAGTAATAAAGGAAACGCTAAAAACTATAAAAACTGCATATATCCTCTGATTATTTCAGGTAATGAAAACACTGAAATAATTGATATAATACCGCCACCGGAACTACACTTAATAATTGGTGTAGTTAATATTATATCTAAACACATGTTAATCGAATTTGAGGAAGATAGTTTGACTTGAGCCAAAGCATGCTGTATTGCACAAGAGATAACTCATGGAACTCCTCCTGCTTTTGCAGGCAATTCTTACAAAATCCTCTTGGATAAAGTGGACGTGCTACGCGCAAACTGCAGTATTGGTTGTTTGAAATATGTCAAGTGTTTAAAGGATTTTCAAGATGTTGTCAATTCGTGTTTTTCTACCGTTCTCAATCCAAACTTTGAAGATTACATAATTCAATTCCGTAAGAGTTACAGTACGTCGATTTGAAAATTAATATTACTCCAAACGTTCATGCAGTTTTTCATGTCACCTATTTCTGTTCAAAAATGCACAAAGGACTTGGTTTCTTTAGTGAACAGGCCATGGAATCTGTGCATTCTGATTTTCAAAAAAACATGGGCTAAATACAAAGTTAGAAGCATCAGCCCAGAGTATGCGGTTAAATTGCTGAAAGCCATGCACGACTACAATATTTGTCATATTTAATGTTTTCTACACATTAATAGTGTAACGATCAGATCCTTATCGTCGTTAAACTTGTAAAAGCCACACGTTTGTGCGCCAGTTTGTAACGATAAGATCTTTGTATGTGCTCTGTAAAGGTGTATTTCGTGTGTTCGCCTCACACGTTGTGGTCATTACTTTACGTTTACGCTGACGATGTCCGTAGCGATCTCTCGAATTACCAGTACCCGCGAGTGGGAACCTTACCTGTTCTTCAGTATGTATTCGTAAATCCCGGGTGGCGCCAAATTGTTTAATCTGAAAACAATTAAAAAATAGGACTATCGAGCGTTCGTTCTATGACGGTATGGTGAATTCAAATTACTCCCGCTGCGTGGGAATTGATTAATATCGCTGGTAGTTCGCAGTTTCCGATGCCTAGCGCTTACCGCCACTATCGCTCGTCGCTAAAATACACAAATCATATACTGCAATTTCGTATGAAATAAAGAACAGTGGTTACAACTCTGTACTAGTTTATTAACTTGTGATTAGTAGTTATTTAGTATTATACAAAATTATATTAAACAAATTTGCTCCGGCGGTAAAAGACAATTATATCTGAAGGTTTGGCGAAGTCGATTGTGAACGAATTATTCAGACATGGCGTCTACTGAATGTTTATTCTTAATTTCGTTCATGAATCTGGATTCTTGTGGTTTACGAAAAAATATCAATTTGATTACAATAAAGTACTCTACCTTACATTACTGGTACTTATATACTATAAGGTGTAATTACAATTTGTTCCTGAAGTGTTAAAAAGTGTATTTCAAAAGTTCGTAATTTCTATACAGGTTATTTTATAGTTTCATATAAGTTTAGTGTTTTATTTTTAATTAATCCTTGAAAGAAATTAGATCATCAGTTTATAGTGAGAGTTAAAAGTGTTGTGAGAAAAAATTGGAAAGGATTTATTCTTTAAATTCGGGTAACTCAGCAATACTTATCAAATCTGTTGACTAGGGTGAAGCGTTATTCAGTTCGAATTAGGTTGGGTTCTCTTCAGTCATCAATCTTCCTTCATGTATGAATTTAATTACTCCTGGCGTCTTTTTTGGATAAGTTGATCGAAATTCTTAATTTTGAATTTAATAAATTGGTCTTTGGACTCGGCTGAATGTATTAGTTCCTCATCAGACTGCTTGGATCTTCATGTTAGTAAATTTGGTTACTTTTTATTGTTTTAAATTAAAATTTGAGTCATTTACGGCTTGGCGTCTCTTCGTCTCGAGCTTCAATAATGGACTAACTGTTTCTAACGGAATAATCATAAATAACGTTTGGTTGTTATGGCAACGGTTTGACTCTCATTGGCTATACTCATCTTAAGCCCATTGTTATGATTTTTGAATTTTTATTAAAAATGACTAAATATCTTTTGATTGCTATAATTCTTCGGTCTTCTTATCTATGTCTGAGATATTATCACAACTGTTTATATTTTCTTTCAAAGATCATTTTGACATCCCTCAAAGCTGGGTTTGCTTATGTATTAATGTTTTGACAATTGTGTTGATATTATCTAATTACATTTCTTTCTTATTTTATGTCCGTAATTTAAATTTTACATCTTATCATGATCCACTAATTATCATTAACTAGTTACTTGCCTTGGATTTTCTAATACTATAGTTGATTTCTTACAATTTGTTGTTTTTGGTTTTATACAGTCAGGCATTTCATAGGCCTAGGTAGTAATTGGCTATATTTTCTTATTTTATACAAATTAAATATTATTTTACCCTTATACATGTTTTGTTTTGTGTCATAAATGATTTGGTTATTTGTTGAATTGATTTGGGTCTGTTTTATAATAATTGTATATTTTCATTATTTTACAATATCATGGTTTGTCTATTACCTTCTAACTGGCTTGTCCAATATTATTAAGTTCCTAAAAATTTATCTCTTTACTTTATAACTTGTTTATTATTTACTATTATTTATAAAACATAACACAACATTTAGGTTTATGATCTGTATAACTCTCTCAGCCATATTCCTACTCATAAACTTATTCGAACAAATCCTTTAGTAGTTACTATGTTAATCTTGTTTATATTTTGTTTATTCTTATTTATTTTTTGGTGACAAACATCATCACACCCTATACTTTATCTACCTTTATCCCTTTGAACATAGGATGTTATACTTATTTTACTTTTCTATTCTTTACTATATTTTTCTTTTCTAATCTTTACTATCTAACCATGGTAACACTATTACTTTAACTCTTCATGAGGTTTTTCCCTGAATATCATTGTATTCCTAATACACAATTACTCTGAATCCTAATAATAACAATATTCTTATTTTCTATCACTTTTCACCGTTAAACAGTAGTGTTTATCAATGGTTTTTAGGTGTCTATACCTATCAGTAGGGGTTTCTATTTATTTTGTGGGTTTACACTGGCACTTTGCACTTTTTATGGTATTTAAGTGTTACTAGTGGGTATTCCCTAACATTAAATTCTCTTTCTCACTTAATCATGTTTATTATCTATCTATCTCTCACTTCACAATGGTTAGTTATACTTTAACAAGTTTCATATCATTATAGAGTTATTTATAACATTTAATCTCTATTTCTTTGGTTAGTGTACTTTAGTTTGTCATTACTTTATTTGATTTTAACAATTATCATTTACATTTATTATTTATTTGATTCTTTATCATTACTTTATTTGCATTTAATATTTCTCCTTTTCTGTTCTTTATTATTCGTTTGTGTCTTTTCATTTCTTCTCATCTTATTTCATTTTATATTTTATTTGTTTCCCTTTCATTTACCTTCTCATTTGATTTCATTTTATTTCATTTTCTTTGGTCAATCACTTGGGTTGGGTCATAGTTGTTTGTCGCGTCATAGTCATTTTATTTTCATTAGTTTAAACATTTTATATAGTTGATTCATCGTTTTTCCCTGGTATTGGGGTGGCTTTTTTGTATTGTAACAATAGTTGTATAATTTAATTTATTATACCTAAAAACATTATTTCCACTGAACTTGTAATGTAAATTTACATGCCTAATAATTGTGTATACTTTGTTCTGGAAATATTATTATTTATTTCAATCAATTAAAATAATGAAACTTATAAAGTCCAAAAAATAAAATTTGTCATACATACATATTTTGTTATTGAACATTACACACAATAACTTTTGATAGTGAGTGAAACTAGTTTCAAGATTTTTAGTGCCTATTGTGAGAAATATTATACAAATATATCAATTTTTCAAAAATACGTGAAAAACTTATTTTTAACTGTTAAAATTAATGTTTTGAAAAATGGCTGGGGGATTTTTTTAAAAATAGTCTCAAGTTACAATAAATACATCCCGAAATCAAACAAAAGAAAAAAAAATCTGAGGTGCTTTGACCTTCTATTTAAACTTAGTTCAGGACCCCTGTGATCGATTTGCTGAAATTAAACAGTATAATTACTGTAAACAATAGAGATGCGGAAGAGGACAAACTCATACTAGAGCACACCCACACATGTGGGTCAATGTTATACAATTCAAATTGTATAAGTAATGAGAACAATAGTAAATGTAGTACTACAGATTTCTGATGTCATTAATTTTGGAATTGAAGCTAGATTTCTATTTTCATATATGTGAACACACATCCATGTATGTGTAATATGGTACATTTAAATGTTAAACCTACTACCAGATTAAAGAATAAGCCCACGCACAAAGTATAAAAGGCTGTGTAACTGTGACATAAAAGCCGGCTTGAAAAATTTATGGGTAAAATACAAGTAAACAGTGGTGTAACAAGTAAAAACATGTCTTTACTTTGGTCTTGTAGGGGTCCGGTCGAGCCGGCTTCATACAACAGAAAAAACATGTTAAGACTATTCAAGATTACTATATTTAAAGTGGTAGAAAAACGTGTTATAAAATCCTGAAATTAATTTGTTCAAAGTAAAATAAAGGTAATAACACAATAAAAATTCATGTTACTGAAACATTGTTTAGAAGATACATATTGACTGAATTGCTTTTCTTATATTTCATATTTTAAATGTATACACAAATACTATGTAATAAATGCACATACTATGTATATTTAAAAAAGAGTTACTACTAGCATAAAGAACTGACAAAATAATAAAATAGCCTGAAAATTAAGAGAGTAACAAAATTCGTCAACTTGTTTCGATCCTCTGGAGAGAGGTCTGGTCCTGTTCGTTCTCCCCCCCCCCCATAAATATGCCCCTGTAAGTAAGCCTTAACAAAGAAGAGGGTAATAGTCTGAAGTAGAAAATCTTTCCAGCCAGAGAGAATACAAGAACTGAACAAGTCATGTAATGTTAAATCAAGAACAAATTGTCAACGATAAAGACACTAAGAAACTCGCAGAAGTTAACAACAGGTTGCCCGATTTTCATATTTGCCTATTGCAAGGAGAGCAATGGAGAGCAATGGGATTTGCATGACTAAGAAAGAAGGGCGTTTGCCAGCACCTAAAACATTAGGTAAGGTAGACGTCCATTGACCTGACATTATTATTAATGGTCATTTTAATTTTATGGATTTCACTATAACTGCCTGAAAATAAACATTTGCCAGATCAGATACTTCCATTTTTTCTTGTGAATTTTGTCAAATAACAATCTTTAGTAATTGGCTTCTTTTTATCCACTTTTGCCAAATAAGAACCTTTGCCAAATAGAACCCAGTTTTGTATATAAACATATACATGGGGAACTATTACTATGGTTTCCTGTCTCTTTCAGGAGAGCAAATGTAAGAACACCTTCAGCACTTGAATAGCCCAATATCACCCATGCTTGAACAAAAACGTTTTCCACCATAACTAACGTTTACACAAAACTAATGAACTAATGTGAAGAAACACAGAGAAAATTCTAGTTGTTTTGATTAATTGTTAGGTCCAGAAAATTTATACTATTGTTTTGTTCTATTTCCAGTATAAATTTTAGTTTGTGGTGTATTGTGTTTATGTATTTGTGGAAGTTTTCAACCTGCCTTGTATTACTATTGAATAAAAGTAACATATCATCCACATACCTGTGCCAATAAATGATAACAATTAACAAAACAAACAATACACACACGTATAAAATATACAGAAAACCAACCACAACTGACATGGTTATACACAACACATCAAACCATCCAACACAACATAAACATGCAGCCTTCAACCATATGCTCCATAGACTAACTAAAATACCATTAAGTAAACAGGGCTATAACGATGAACTCAACACAATCAAATATATAGCAATAAAAAATGGATACAACCCTAATTTAATAAACAAACTACACAAACACATCATAAATAAAAACAACAAAACACTGAATACCAACAACACACAACAAACTAAATACATCACACTCACATACCATAACTCCAACACACACAAAATCGCCAACACATTCAGGAAACACAAGTACAAAATAGCATACAGAACAAACAATACATCAATGATACAAACACGGACATAGACAAATACAACAAAACAGGTGTTTACAAATTAAATTGTAATGATTGCAATAGTTTCTATATAGGCCAGACGGGAAGATCTTTTTCATCTCGTTACTCTGAACACCTAAAAGCTTTATCCAACAACAATATACACTCTGCGTTTGCCACACACATACATACACAAAACCACAGCTACACCAACATAGATACTAATCTTGAGATATTACACTACTTACCCAAAAGTCGAAAACTTAACACAGCAGAATGAAATATACAAGCACTACAAAACACAACCAAACAACATACTTAACGACCAATTAAACTATAAATCACACACACTGTTTGACACAATTATACATAAAACTAACAATAATTTGGATCCCCGCGCCAATCCCCTTCCTCCACACACCACCCCCACTAAACCTTCCAAACAAAAACCGTTACGAGTTAGTGGCCAGTCTGTCTCAAACTGCTGACGAAGGTGAACACCACGCCGAAACGCGTACGGAAAGAAAAACAAGTAAGTTTCACAAGTGAAAGTTCTATATTCTATATTATTTAGTACTGTGAAAAAAGAGAAAAAAGAAGATGAACAATCAAAACAACTAAGAAAGTGTAATTTCATTTTTAAATATTTTGTTGTCGCTATTCTTAAACAACATTTTAATCTTTTTTAAATTAAAACTAAGCTTGACAGAAAAAATATAATAGTTTTAAAAAGTTTGTAAAACTAAAAATGGCTGTGGAAAAGGTTTTGTTAAATTTGAAGGAAGGAGGAATTTCACTTATTCGACTTTCGTTATCTGGATACGTCCATGGTATTGGAGAATAATTTATTATGGTTCTATATAGTTATGCAGCAGCAGCATCGGCAATGCAAGACCAGCAGAACAGATAGTAGACCTGTTTTTTTTTTTTATTATTAGTAATGGCAAATTGTAACTTAGCTTGACATTACTCTTATTTTCTGAATATGACAAAGATGAGGTATTGTGTGATGAATGTTATTGGAATTAAGTCATATTCTACAACATAAGTGGCTTACAACATAAGTGGTTTATAACCTGTTTCCTGGAAACAAGTTTTATAATATCTGAATCTGTTGGTACTAAAATAATGACAAGATGAAGAGGACTCTTTCAGTACATTCTAACCACTCTAGCACTTCAGACACACATGACTGTGTGTGTGTGTGTGTGTGTGTGTGTGTGTGTGTGTGTGTGTGTGTGTGTGTGTGTGAGATTTAAATTACATTTGTGCATTATCCAGACAGCATGGAAGTTGTAAATCTCTTAGTCACAATAGGCTTAAGCTGGTGAAAAAGAAATTTTCTATTATGTTGAGTGATATACTCTGAAGCAAATACAAATCGGTCTTAGTAGTAACTGATTGAAGAAACAATATATGTTGAGTTACACAGAATATATACATAGAATACTAAATGTTTAATATTTGTTACGGTCTTTCTTCTTTTTATGTAAATAAAGAGCAAAAGCAATGTATGAAGAATTCAAACATTTAAAAATGGTTAATTCAGAAACAGAAATGAAAACCATATAGATACACAGAAACACACACAGATACAGATGAGAGTACATGTCTCCTTGTCTGAATTTTCTATATTCATGTTGACAAGGAATTAGAAAACTGTGTTTAAACAAAATACCATATTCTCATTTTCCTTTTATAAAAGACATAATTACTGACTTGCAAAAATTTCATGTTTATATTAATTGTTCACTTTTGTTATCAATATTGCTAAATTTTTTTTTAATAACAGTAAATGATAAAAAAATTTTCAAATTCTTTACAACACTGACTGCTGTTAGAACTTTACTTTAGACTTTGATGTGTCAAAGGTAACAGGGCAGCTGTTTACTGTAGTCAAATACTAGCACAGCTGATTAAATCATTCAGTACTCATCTGAGTTTCAGTATGAAACACATGATGAGAATGGTGTCTCTGACATAACTGACACACAAGTTTACAAAATTTTGTACGGTTGTTCTGTAATGGTGAATGTTCTCAAATGCTGACAGTAACTATTACACGCACTTTCTTACATTTATAAGTACCGGTATGTTTTACTAAAAATATGGTTAACAACTTAGAATCTATAAATGATAATATTCAATTTTTGAGTTAAGTTGGTAAGTTACAACAGATCGTCCTGATTAATTATAATAAACTAATATTGATTTCAAAATAAAATTCAAGCTTCACTATTCATTTATGTAATTTGTTAAGTTAAATATTTATTTGTTGAACAGGGCAATTGCTTTGATAGGGCTCAATATCATCCTGACTGTTTTGAATATTGACACAGCGCTGTATTAGGCTCAACCAGTCAGAACGAGGATGGTGAACCCTGCTGAAACAATTGTTTCATTGTACAAAAAAAATCAGTAATGTGGCAACACCTTGTCTTTTGCTCTAAGATGAAGAAATATGACAAAATTAGGTTTCTTTCAATTAACATAGCTATTATTCATCAGTTGAGCCTTACTAAAAGGTGAACCAAAAAATGTCACTTATAGTAAGTCCAGAAGAATGCTTGTTTTATTCATTATAGTCACAACAATCCATCACTGTTTAACTCAAATTATATATAATAATAATAATGGCTCCCAGGCTGCCTTATGTGAGCCGTACGACATACAAGGAAGGCAGTGTGGCCAGCACTATGCTTCAGCCGCCCATTATTATCCCAGGATGTTATCCCAGGTACTCATTTTCAACAGGCTGAGTCGACCTGGGGGCTGAAAAACACACCTCGATTTTATGGTGCGGGCCCGGGAATCGAACCCGGGTCCTCTAGATTAGTAGCCAGGTGCCATACCCACTGGTCTACTGAGCCGCCTCAAATTATATATTTTACATAATTATCCCTAGAATTCAACAAGAGGGTGAATTTGTAACATGTTGGGATGTCATGATAGTAGTAGAACAACACTGTATGCAAAATTATTAATATATATTATTGTATGTTCATATGTTCATGTGGTATACAGTACTATGTTCAGGTATGTTATACACACTAGTAGTTGTAGTTGTCATGCTTCTTGTAGTAAAGAAGCTGATGACAATATATATTTTAATTTTTTACCAGGAATATCATTGTTTTCAGCAGTCGCTAACCCTTTGTTCAAAATGTTGTATCCTTATGCAATATTAAGAACTAAAATATACTATCCCAACATGGGACACGAGTATTTTATATTATTGGCTGGACTAGGTTTTGCTCATTATGGGCTTCATCAGAGACTCATACAATATATCTTAGGCTTAAGATGACAGACTTGTCCTCTGTCTGATATTCTGTATCATGAGAGATTCTCTCCTACATTCTGTAATAATTATACCTCATAAAATTGAGAAGAGTGTTCATTCAAAGTATTATGTTTTTCTTCATTAACTCTGCGCATCAGAGGATGTCTACTTGCAATGTTTTTCTAATAATTTTTTATTCCTTATTTATAAAATTTAGAGTATTTTTCTATAGTACCACTTTCTGAATTCCAGTACCTACATTTCATTAATAATATTCATACAGCCATCATCATCGTCATCAGGGACATTACAACCCTGGGTAGGTCCTGGCCTGCTGTTGGCTCGCCAACAGTCTCTGCCTGATGCAACCATCTTCCAATTGCAGATTCTTAGCAAAATGCTATCTGAAGTCTTATAGCAAGGTAACTGTTTTATCACTTATATGTATTCATTTGCAGAATTTTATTTTGAAGGGTTCAAACAAAAAAGTGGAAGGGGTAAATAAATTTAAAGGGTCACACAGCTAACAACTTTTCTGTAAATACAATTATTTTATATTAATTAATTAGTATTGCTTGTTATGAATGGCTTACATTAGGCCTACATTACAATGACAATGAAATGATACATTATTAATATTTTTAGCTCAGTAAGAAATTTTGAGGTCCGAACATCCCCAACCTCCCCTTTACCTACACCAATAAATATAATACATACATGAGACACATTTTGAGCATTATGTCACGTCTTCATACAAACATTTTACCATGCAACAGATCATCAGAATGATGGTAAGTGTATAGTATAATGATTGAAACAAGTAAGACAAGACATCTTAATAATACTTTTAAATAATATAAAATAATAAATATGTCAAAGAAAGGGACTGAATAAAATTTAAATATATTATATGTATAACAGTTACCTTTTCAGTTCCCTCTGCCATTTTTTCAGCTTTCATTTTGTTGTACTCCTGTATTACACAAGATCAATTTCTCTCTCCTTCATGCACGTGATACATCAGTTTCACAAACACTGATTTATTGGAGACTAGAGTGATTATAAACAATTATTCCATATATGTACTATAACTGCAACCAGTGATTAGTTGCAATTTTAACTATCAAGCCTTTTCTTTATAATGATGACTATGCAGGGTTCATTGTTTCTAAATTGAATTGCCATTTAATAAGTTCTGCAGATGCTAGTTTTAAATACAATGTGATTTCAGTGTTGTGTTAGTACTTCTGACAACAAGTTGACAACACGGATACAAGTGTGTTATAATGGAACTGTATGTAACATTTTTATAGTCTTCTACATTCTAAATTCACTTCATTAATAACAGTAGTAGCTGCATCCATTAATTATTGATTACTTCTTTACATTGTTATAGTTATCATTACATACAATAAAACTTGCCCAAACAGCATCTAAATGCAATAGGAATATGTCTAGCAACAACATTTGTACATTTTGAAGTGATATGTTCTAATAAAGAAGAATGAAACATTTAGAAAAATTGTATTCAGGCACTTTTAATGTGTTGTTGTAAATTTAATGTGTACAATTTATTTTTTCATAATATTTTGTACAGGTATTTATTTCTTGGATTTCGTTGTCCATGACATGTCCGTTTCTTAACTAAATATAATTATTTCACTACGACTCGGAACACAAAACTTTTTATGTGTAAAAACGTAAAAGCTTTACCTTACAACCTGAAATGGTTTTCACTTTTAAAAAGCTTCTTCAGAGGTTGCCGCTGGTAGCACTGTTCGTCTTGTTGTTGGCGACGAAATCGATTTTCGAAAGATCGATGTTGTGTGTGTGAGGTGTGATATGTTCGAATAATGCGTGTGATTTGAATTTTTGAATTGCGTCTGTTCGTTTAGGATGTGGTTTTTATTTATTTTCGTGTGTTTGTATGTTTTCAATTGTTCTAGAGTGTCTAGTTTTCGGCCTTTTGTGTGTACGTGTAGAATGTTATTGTTATTGTCGATGTTTTTGTATACGTGGTTTGCTTCAATTAGGTGGTTTGCAATGGTGGATTCTGTAGTGGAATGGAGTGCCTTTGTACGTTCAATGTATCTTTCTTTGAAGCTACGTCCTGTCTGGCCTATGTAGAATTTGTTGCAATCTGAGCAATTTAGTTTGTAAACACCAGGAAGATCGAATTTGTTTTGTGCTTTGTGTGTGTTCAGATAAATCAGATAAAGTTCATCTTGTTACTCAAATTATCAGTATCTGTAATTCCAACTTTGTCATGTTTACTTGCTGAATTGCTACTTGTCATGTTCTGGACAAGGCCTTTCAGTGTTTCCACCATTTTCCACCACCTATGTCGTGGTTTAGGACTTGAAAATGGTGGAAACACTGAAACGCCTCATCCGGAATAAGACAAGTAGCAGTTCAGCAAGTAAACACAACAAAGTTGGAAACAGATAAAGATTCGGTTTGCACACAGTAATTTGACCCCGGAACACAATTGAAGCACTTTGTGCTACAAGTAAAATTACAAGAAAAAGGTTTTATTACAAATCGTTTGAATGGAGATGATATATTCCATGACAGTATAGTTTGTCCTCTCAAAGTATTAAACTGGATTATTGGGTGTAAAATAACTGATGTATTTCCGAATATATACATTGCTTATCATCTGCTTTTGACGAAACCAATAGCTAATTGCGAATCTGAGAGATCATTTTCTGTATTAAAACGCATTAAAGATATTTTGAGTTCAACTATGGGAGATGAGAGATTATCATCATTAGTAAGGTTGAATATTGAAAGTGAGATACTTGAATCACTCAATTTAGAAGAAAATGTACAAGACTTCAAGAAAAATCAAGAAAAAATTAATCAATTGTTATTTTATAAGCTTAAGTACTACTATGCTCATTGTAATCACTATTTAGCTAAATATTTGTTGTAATTTGAGAGTTTAATAAAATAATTGTTAACTTTTAAAATTGTGTATGCCATTTATCAGTGTAAATAATGGATAAAAGGTTGAATTTTGAATTGGGGGGGGGGATTCAATTGGCTGTCAAGTCTGATGGCAACATAGGGAACCATGCGCTTCTAATCTGCCTCTGTTCTAATATTGCATAATTAACATAACTACATTCATTTTTGTATTTATATGTACTGTTGACTATATACTGCAATATACATAATATACTACCTATACAACAGACATTTTGCGTAAACTACAGCTGCAATTTATATTTTTAGTTTCCCCATGCACATGTGCACACACAACACTTCCTGTCAAATACGTCTGCTTCAGAATTGTAATTAAAATTGTTTCATATGTACAGTTCAGCAGAAATAATGGAGTATGGAGTGAGACTGCTTGGTGCACTAGAGATGTTTCTCTGTTGGCTGACATCTCCAATTTTCTATTTGCTATCATTGCGAAGAGTTGGACCAGTACCAGTAAATATGAATCCAATCTGCATGAAGAGTGCTACAGAACTGGCAAGACTGATACGTAATGAAGTAGTGAGTATGAACTGATAAATGAATTTAATGAAATATGCAATCTATCAAACATGCTGCTTTTTGTAATTTAAACAATTAAAGAATACAATTAAACCATTGTTGTTTTATAATTTAAAGATAAAGAAGAAAAATATCTCTTTGGAATAAAGAAATGAACCATTTTAATATAATGAAATTGCATCTAAAAAAAATCTAGGGTAATTAGTGCACAAAAGCAGAACTGATTAGTGATAAGTACTACTAAACCAGTGTATTGAAAATTTGGATCCATCTCCAAATTATCTGAATGCTTAAATTCATTTATATTGGGTTAATAACAGTAATGGAATTATATAAAACTGTAACTGCTGAGATTTACATGAAAACTAAATTAATATACTGTACTTTAAAGCAAAGTTTTATTGTGTGTGTGTGTGTGTGTGTGTGTGTGTGTGTGTGTGTGTGTGTGTGTGTGTGTGTGTGTGTGTGTGTGTGTGTGTGTGTGTGTGTGTGTGTGTGTGTGTGTGTGTGTGTGTGTGTGTGTGTGTGTGTGTGTGTGTGTGTGTGTGTGTGTGTGTGTGTGTGTTCACTAAGCAGTTTATTACATAGAGTGTTTATAAATCCACAGTTAACAAGTGAACAAGTGGTAAGAGCCTTCATTCTACGATGCCGGGAGGTAAATCCCAAGTTAAACGCAATAGTAGAAGAGCGATTCAAAGTTGCATTATCTGAAGCATATGATGTTGATCAGTTTATATTATCACAAGTGAAGACACCAGAACAGATGGAAAAGGAAACTCCATTTCTGGGAGTGCCATTTACAGTCAAAGAAAGCTGCGGTGTACAAGGTATGTTTAACAAATGGCTTACTTAGGATTGCTATATTTTTGTTTGCTACATTAAAACATTTTTTTATCACTTTTCTCTCTTTCTTTTACTCGTACATTGACTACTCGTCTAATTTCAACCTGATACTTTTAACTGATTCTTCATTTCAACTATCTGAACTGTTTTTACTTTAAAGTTTGTATATTCTTTTCTCACTGCCATCGTATACTAATATTTCAGAATTTATCCTCATCATCTCCTGTAATCTATTCCTATGCAAGTAAAATTGTCTGCTGCATCTTGAAATGGTAAAATCAGTATTAAATCTCTTCCTCTCTCTCTATCTTGCATCCAAAGTTGAGCGTATAGCTTCTTGAGTATCTTCCATCTCTTTTTATTTGTAATAGTTATAAACAAATCTGATCCCACAATTTTCTTAAGTTGTTATACTATTTAATGCTTGTCCTTTCTTTGATTCTCCCCTGTTGTGTTATTACATTTGTCATCCAATATATATGCTAATGTGCCACATAGTTTGTAATACATCTTTGTACTTTGTACGTAGGAACGACATTTTTATTCATTCCTGACTCTTTGTATTATACAGTTTCTCTCTCTACCACTCTTGGTTCTGTAACCATTCTTTTTCATTCCTGCATTATCAGAAATGTCCAATGATGTTACAGTTTTGTTCAGAGTTACTGTAAAATTTTCTTATTAAATAATATACTTGTTAGTTTACAAATAACTACCAATTCTAATAATAATAATAATAATTTCTAATAATATATTAATATTGTTGTCCACCTAATTGCATCTTAAATATTTTTCTTTCTGTTACACGAGACATATGGTTTTTTGTATTATTAATAATGTTATTATTTAGCACACGTTTTGTTATCTTAATTTTTTAATTAAAATTTGTTTTACAAGGAAACCCCCTGCAAGTATTTCTTTCAGATTTCTGATGTTGCATGCAAATAGACGTAGGCCTACACTATTACCAACCTGAAACATATGCATATTTGGTTTAATTTATAACAATACTTGAGATTATTTATAACTTATTACAACTTGTTATAAAACACTTATTTGTGAATATAAATATAGATTATATAACTTTCACTTGTGGGTCACTTCACACCGCTGATGAAGGCGCACATCACGCCAAAACGCGTACGGGAGGAAACAAAGTAAGTTTCACAAGTGAAAGTTATATAATCTATATTAATTTCGTGCTGTGAAAAAAGAAGAACTATCAAAACAATTGTGAAAATATTTGCTGAATTTATAATTATAAGCAAAGAACTCTACTTATGACAAGTATGCCTAAATTCTTGGATAAAATATCCAATTGTTAAAAGTGATGCATAACTTTTAGAAAAAACCCACACAGTTTATAATCAACCTGAGTAAAATATACCTATGTTTGACAGTGTAGGATTGTGTTTGGCATTGTAGAGTGCCTGCACTGGTGTCTGCTGTCCCCCCCCCAAACTTTCTTCACTACTGGCTGAATGGGACTAGTCCCCAAAACAGCCAAGGGCTCATCCTCAGATAAGCCTCAAACAGCATAAACAAAAAATTGTAGTGAAATTATGAGAATGTAGGAAAGAAGAGTTGAGAATTTTCTTTAGAAATGAGGAAACTCTCGCAAATATACTTGACTTTGTATGTATGATGTTGCATTTCTGCAAATATTATTTATGATTAATGGAGCAATTTAGTGATAAACATCATTGTCTGTTATTCCTCTTCCAGAAATTCACTTGCTCAAATCAAAGGAAATTATTAACTACAGCCAACATTACCAGTCATACAGTTTTCATACTGGTTTAATACAACTGCACACATTTTAAAATCACCTGCCTTTGCTGAACAATCTTTCAGTATTTTAAAAAGAACAGAACAATTTGTGAGAAACAGCATATATGATAAACTCACAAACTTGGCATCCTTCAAAGTTGACACTGTAATATTACAAAATAATTGGTGCCCTATCCAATCAATTCAGATTTGTTAAAGATGAGGAAAGTAATTGTATGGAGTTTCATAACTTGAAAATGGAATAAGAAATTACTACTTCTGTACTTACGTGCACTTGTTATATTTCACATCTATACACGTATGGACATGTACTATGTGGGTAGTACATCTACAAATCTACACTCTGAGAGTTTTTATGTCTTCAGCAATATATATATTGTACCATCACAACTCATATGTATGTTATGTTGTAGGTACTATAAAACACACAAAAATAGTGGTGTGTGTGTGTGTGTGTGTGTGTGTGTGTGTGTGTGTATGTGTGGGAACATGCGTATGTGTGCATGCTGCTTAATAACTAAAACTTTTGTATTGGCATAAAATATAAGGCATGATCTCTTTTTCAAGTTGAAATATACACTATAGAGTTCTAACTAAAAAAAGAACAGAGTACAGTAATCCCTCGTCAACCGCGGGTTCTCCAATTGCGGAATTCATTTATATGCGGTTTTATAAATGCGCAGTAGTTTCCAACCGCGGGGCTGGAATTCGCTTATACGCGGTTTGTAGTAGCATCCGCTAGGCAGCGCTTCGTGCACACATATCCCTTCAAATCGGATTGAAGTCAGTCAGTCGCGCGTTGCTCTTCTGCCATGACGTATTGTGTGTTATTTAGTTTTTAGTGTGCGTTGTTCTTATTATCTAGTGTTAATTTACTCTTTTATAAACTATCCTTTCGTCATAATGTGTTCCAAACGTTCGGAAAACATAATTGGCGGTGATAAGCTAGCCAAAAGGGCTAGGAATGTACTACCGCTGGAGAAAAAGCTCGATGTTTTGAACAGGTTAGGGCGCGGCGAGAGTGCTGCGTCTGTGGCCAGGTTAATGGCTGTCAATGAGTCAACTATAAAACAATAAAAAAAGTGAAGAAACAATAAAAGCTAGTGTTGCTAGTGGAACTGCTTCTAGTGCTAAAGTTACCTTTATGCCTCGTGATCCCATTATTGAAAAGATGGAAAAGGCACTTAATGTTTGGATCGAAGACCAAACACAAAAGAAAGTTCCTTTAAGTAGCTTAGTTATACGTGAAAAGGCACTGAGAATATACAAACATTTAGAGCAAGGTGTTGGCCAATCTAAATTTTAAGCTAGTAAGAGATGGCTTGCTTGCTTCGTCCACCGCCATAGCCTTCACAATTTGAAAATAGTGGGAGAAACAGCCTCAGCTGACAATAGCGCTGCTGAGAGTTATCCTGAACAATTAAACAAATTAATTGAAGATAAAGGATATTTGCTGGAACAGGTATTTAACGCAGACGAAACAGGTCTGTATTGGAAGCGCATGCCCAAGTGGACATACATCTCTAAAGCTGAACGCTCTGCACCAGGTTTCAAGGTCTCGAAAGACCGTATCACCCTGCTCTTGTGTGCTAATGCTTCTGGTGACTGTATGGTGAAACCAATGTTAGTGTATCGATCGCTGAACCCACGTGCCTTGAAAGGAAAAAACAAATGTCATCTTCCAGTGTTTTGGCGTGCAAACAAGAAAGCATGGGTGACAGGTGCATTGTCAATGGACTGGCTGAATAACTGCTTCGTTCCTGATGTTGAACGGTATCTATCCAAGAAAAACTTAACCTTCAAGGTTGTCCTGATCTTAGATAACGCTCCAGGACACCCCAAGGCTCTCCAGTTCGCCCATCCAAATGTTGAAGTTGTATTTCTGCCCCCAAATACTACTTCACTCATACAACCGATGGACCAAGGAATTATCGAAACATTCAAGCGATACTATACACGACGCACATTCAACAGGATACTGGAAGCTATGGAGAATGACCCAAGTCTAACAGTCACTGATTGCTGGAAACTGTTCAACATCACTGACTCCATCACCATTATTAAAGACTCTCTTGACGAAGTAAAACAGTCAACTTTGAATGCCTGTTGGTCCAAGCTGTGGAAGGAGTGTGTTAATCAACGTTTGCAACACAAACTCCCAGCCGTTAAGGATATTGTAGATGTTGCAAGACGTCTGGGACTCCATCACCATTATTAAAGACTCTCTTGACGAAGTAAAACAGTCAACTTTGAATGCCTGTTGGTCCAAGCTGTGGAAGGAGTGTGTTAATCAACGTTTGCAACACAAACTCCCAGCCGTTAAGGATATTGTAGATGTTGCAAGACGTCTGGGAGATGAAGGATTAGCAGACATGAAAGGTGACGACGTCGAAGAACTTCTTCCGTCACACAAGGAGGAGTTGAATGAAGATGAATTGGAAGAAATAATACGATCGAGTGAGGATGGGGATGATGACGAGGAGGACAAAGAAGAACAGAGAGAAATGACGTCTTCTAGCCTAAGCAAAGGAATACTTTTGGCTAACAATCTCGCTGAATTTTTTCTTGACATCGATCCCATCATGGAGCGGAGTATAAAATTCAAACGGGGTTTGGAGGATTTATTATCTCCATACAAGCAGCTTCAGAAGGAGTTTCAAAATAAAATGAAGCAGACTTCTCTTTTATGCTATTTTAAATCATCTTGTGAGAAGTCAACTGACGTCCCTCACCCTTCCACAAGTGCCGATTCCCATGCCTCGATTTAAAATTGTTTTGATTAAAATTTTGCGTTTAAATTGTTTGTGTGTTAAAAATTGTTTTTATTTTAAAATTTTAAGTTGAAAATTGTAGTAAGCTATAAAACTGGACTTACTTAGCACTAAAAACTGGCCGCTATTTTTTCCTTGTCTTAGCGGCTTTTTCGAATTTTGAAAATTTTTATAATTTAAGTAACTGTCAGCTATTTGAAATCATTGGACTGGTTTTATACATCCGAACAATGTAGTGTATACTGTATAATAAAGAGTTGTACAGTATTTTATATTTCTGGCTTTATTTCAGATTCCCCTAACCTTACTTTTCCCATATAAAGTTAACTTCATCAACCGGATTCACTAACCGCGATGTTTTGTAGGAACCTAACCCCCGTGGTTGGTGAGGGAATACTGTATTATAATTACTATTGCTTTAAGAATAAATAAAAATTTCAATATCTAGGACTAAAGTTGTTTTATATATATCCATCATTTTCTATATAAGTAACTTGATGTTTCTTGCAGTAATTATATAATTTGTGATTTTTTCAATTTGTTTCTTCTGCAAGTAGTATAATTTTGTATATTCCTTTTAACAACTTGTTTCTTCTGCAAGTAGTATAATATTGTATATTCTCAAAAAAAAAAATTGCAGAAGAAACAAATTGAAAACATCACAGATTTTATATATATATATATATATATATATATATATATATATATATATATATATTGCAACTTGGATGATAAGCTATGTTATTTGTATCTAAGCACATGGATGACGAACATTTTCATGTTTAAATTGGTTTTATATAATATTTTGTCTTTTAGCCATAAGTTTTGTATTTAGAAATGGATAAGCATGTAGGGTATACCAAATTCTTCGTAAAAAGGTGTTCTTTATTGTCATGTAAATTTGTGTGCGTGTGCGGGTGTGATAACTTGTGATCACTATATCTTCCGTGGTAGTTAACCGATCGACATGAAACTTTGACAATGGATTATTTGTGTAAATAGCTTCAATTTTTGTATAATCTGAGGTGCATAACTATTTTAGAAATATGGTTTTTTAAGTAGGGATAAACTCAAATTGAAACGCTTATCATTAATAGGGTAATAAAAATTGTAGATTAATTCAATGCAAGTTAGTGTGGATTTATACAAATGGTTTCAGGAAAACTCTATCTTTTGAAATCATCAAACATGTGACCTCGAATTAACCAACAGGAAGACATTAAATTCAGTAACATTCATATGCTGTAGAGTAAGGATCGACACAGATCTGCTGTAGCATCTGCAAGGTGAAGTTGTGCTCAGCGTTCAAGAGTTTTTCTCGTATGAACATAGTAAAATCTAACTTAAAATAAACATTGGTATTCTTTACGAAGTTCAGTGTAAAGAACTGAGTGGGGTAATTATTTAAGTAAAATTTATAGTATATTATAGTGCTTTTTTGTGGTAGTTTAAGATATCCGCATAGGGAATTAAAGACACTTCAAGCTTTCTTGGAAGGTGTGCGACTAATACACCGCTTTTAAATAATACCCATATTTACCCAGAGATTGATAAAATTTAACATATCAATTAATAATAAACTGTTTTGAGTAAAAACAATAATCATTGTGAGTCTAAGTGATGTTACCAGTTAGACATAATCATCAACGAGACTGATCAAAATATCGCCACTGGAGCAACCCGCCGTAGAAGAGGACTACCAGACGAAGAGGACGCCAGGAAGAAGTGTGATGCTGAAGAAGAAGACGCCAGGACGGGAGCGACGATAGGAAGAAGAGGATCGCACGTACAGAGGACGTATCATCAACCAAGTAAAATCGATATATTATCAAACAATATAAACTATTATTCCAAATATAAATGCATGACAAGTTGTAATACAATATACATCTTAAAACACTATATTCTTGTGTATAATAAATAATTTTTCATCTCCTCCATCATAGACGTGTTTGTAATTTTTACATACTCACAATATCCTTATTAGTTATAATTAAAGTTGAACCGTTGCAATATATATAATGCGACAGTACAGATAAGTGCTGTACTGAGCATTGAATATAAAAATTTAAATATACATAATAAATTGTAAAATAATTAATAATGTATTAGAAGTAAACATGTCAGGGATTGGAAGCTTGGCTCAGACAAAAATATGGACAGGTGTTTCGACCTGAATCGACTTGTACACACACACACACACACACACACACACACACACACACACACACACACACACACACACACACACACACACACACACCCACACAGAGATGTAACTGAAAGTGTGTACAACAGTATTTTGCATGTTGTGATGGTACAATCATGGTACATTGTATAATTACATAAAATATGGTAACGAGATCATAAATATTGTATTTTCCTATTTTTTGACATACCCAACCCAACCTCAAACACCCTATATAGAATTTACGGTGAGTGGACTATATTACAGTATTTGCCAGGATTTGAACTAATTCATGACAAAAAACGGTGTCACATCACAAAAACAGTGTGCAGTTATTGAGATAAGCAGAGCCAAGCCTTCGTTACGTCAGAGGCGGAGAATGTGTTGACAACTACAAACGGCGATGTCAACAACTTAGACAAAGGAATGTGACGTCAATACACCCCACTTCCGCAGATTTCAACCAGAAATTGCCGTCATTTCATCTACAGCTCTGATTTGAGCCGGCCGGCCGCCCATTCACTTACGAGTGAATTTTAACTTTTTAGACCACTGTAGGTGGTTAATAAACAGTATAATATCTACTATCAAAATATATTAAGGAAAGTAATAGTTCGGTTTGGTGTAGGCGTCCTCGACCGATTAAATCGTTCGTAAACAAGATCGACGTATAGAATCGGTCCCACGACGGTGGGTTACGTGTGTTGACCAAAAAAGTCCCGTCAAGCGCAGTAAAATACACCGATTGTGCCGATATACGAACGAGACTGGCAGTGCGAGGAAGCCAACACGGAAATTGGTGAGAGCGTTCCTTATATATTTTGAATCCTTTATTTCCCAATAAATCAATCATTTAACAAATTATTCAAATTTTCAATCTATATAAAAGGAGCTCCAAAATTTAAAGTCTGTACCATGATAATGAAAGGGTGAGTGGTTGTGTGCGTGCGTAATTATTCTAAGTGCTGGGTTGAGCACCACTATATAAATATAAATATATACATGTTATTATTGTATAATCATTTAAACATATAATCATTAAACTTAATCAAAGTTATTATTACACATTATGTTTTTGGAAGGGTTACAGTTGGTTTTAAAAAATGTTATGTAACAAAGTAAAGAATAAAAAGGGGTATTTCATTGGTAACAATTAGAACAGCTGTTTTGTTATTTCAAGCAATTTCCGTTTCCTATGACTTCGCGTAACGAACTTCTGGCCCATGACTTAGTTAATTGCATAGATGGCGTCTTAGTTTTTGTATACATAACCACATTTGTGAGATATATCGTATTTATAAATTCAAAAATAACGTAACTATACAGGTGGCGCCCGAACAGGGACATTAGGTGGTATTATTTAAACATATTATTACCTAATGTACGCCTAGAAAGAACGGAACAAATTGCTTGAGGTAACGGACACAAAATTTTATAATTCGTAAACATAACCCCACAATTAGGTTATACAATTGTATGCATGCAGGTATTGCAAAATTGCCAATATGAGTACTAATGACAATATTACGTTAGAAATAGGTACAACTAATGTAAATTTGACTGGCGAGATGGATGTACAAACACCTCAAACTAGTCAGATTGACGAGGCGCATACGCCTGTATCTGTAGAAATAAAGAAAGTCAATACATCCATTTCAACTAGTTTAGATAGTAAGCAGGATGAAAGCAATGCAATGATACAATTGTTATTAAAACTAGATAAAAAACTAGACGAACAGAAAATCGATTCTAATATTAAATTCAATGAATTAAAGAATGAAATTCAAGTGAGTCACAATAAACTTATTAAGAAATGTGACCAGCTGATCACAAAATTAGATAAGTTACATGTGGTAGAAAGTAAATTAGAAAGTCAGAAAGTACTAGATAGTAGTACCCAGCAAAATGCTGTACTGGATAACATATTTAAAACTGATAATTCCAAAAATGAATGTACTCTAGATAATTCAAATAATACAGGTAGTAAGATTGTGGTGGTAGAAGAGTATAGACATGATAATGAAAATATAACGCATGACAATGAAATATTTGAATTTTTGAAGTCGGAAAGAAAGTGGAGAGAAAGTATTTTAGTACAAGGAATGCCGGGGGTAGAATTTTCTTTTAATGTTGTATTAGGGGGTGAAGACAAGTCTTCATGTAGTTTGATAGACGATAGTTCTACAAATAAAGTTTCTTTTAGTTTTTGTGTACCTAAGAGGTGCAACGATTTTATTTTAGGGACCCTTGTATATTTGGAGAGAGAAAGTGTATTTTGGTGTTATGGAGAGAAATGTATTAAGAGAGAAAGTATAGAGAGATATTGTGAGATTAAGAGAGTAATAAAAATATTTAAAGTAAAAAGAAATTACAGACAACTGTTAGAAAGGTTAGGGTTATATGTGGTATATGAAAATGATGACTACTTACCTGATAATAACAATAAATTGAAAATAACAAGAAATGAGAATAAAGACATTAGGTACTTACCTGTGGTGGAATATTATGGGGATAATTATAGTATAAACCGATTAATGACATATGATACTAAGACAAACGGAACTCTACTTGATAGTAACTGGAAGTATTTGATTAATAACAATTGCGTACAGGAATATAAATATAATGTTGCAAATAATAAAATCTATGTATTAAATAAGAATTTATATAGACCTAAGATTCGTTTATTGTTTAATGATGGTGGATAGACTGTTATATTGTGATATGAACATTAAATAATAATGTGCAAAGTGGTTTTGAATTGGACTGTTATGGACTGATTTCGATTAATGACACAATAATGAAGTTGGAGTGTATATTTTATTGTATTAACTGTATTTATATATCCATGTATTTTGATGTGTATTATGTATTACAGGTACCCCAGTGTGTATTATTATATATTCTATATATGTAACATGTTTAATAATAATATTTTAATTAATTACTAATGAATAATAATGAATGTTTAAATAATTATTATATTTGAATTTTGAAAAGAGGTATTGTTATAAGTAGGTAGGAGAGGAATTTTATAAGAGAATTGTCAATGATTATAGTAAGTGTTTAAACAGGAATAGAGCCTTGGTATAGATAAAGTGCAGGTGAGTAATGCAATTAATGTAAATGGAGTTAGAAAGATAAGAATTTTAAGAAAATACAAAGAGAATTATTAAATATTTAGGGACACAGTAGTTAGTGATTATTTGTAAAGAAGGTTTAAGTAAAGGTACATACATATAATTATTGTTGATGAATTCTGTAGTGGGGGTGAGGTGATAAAGAGTAGCCAACCAATAGTGTTGTGGCAGGTATTAGCATAAATTTAAGGGAGTGTTTGCCGAATTATTTGGAAGGGCAAAATATTAGAGATGTATATAGCCAGTTAGGGAACACCCAACCCAGTGCAAAGACGAGCGGTGCCATAAGATTTAAATGAAAGTAGTAATGGAGTATATAATTGAGATATTGGTGTCATGATAGGTAAATTTGATGGTCAGTTAGAAGAAGGTGAGTAAAATTATATAATGAAGTATAGTGAATATAGGAGTTATCCAGACTAAACAGAGATAGAAGGTGAAAGGTTAGGTAGTTAGGGAGGTAGAAAGTTCAGAGGAGAGAGGTAGTAGAAAATGAATAATGAAATAATAATGTAATATGAATAGTAAAAATAAGTTCAAAATGTATTTTATTATTATAAATAAATAAATTTGATGTTTAATTAATAACTGCAATGGTAAATTTTAATTTAAATATAACTTAAATTTTAATTATACAAATGTTAATGCATATCTTAGATATGATTAGATATGATTAAATATGATTGAGTGTTTAAAATGTATTATTAATATATCAGTGTTAATTATTAATGTATTATGTATTTATTTGAAAACTTTTTAACATGATGTTATAATATGTGTAGGAAGAGAAAAAAAAAATTTTTAAATGGCGCTGTTAATAATATTTATCAGCCAAATAATTAACTGTTAATAATAATAATAATAATAATTTTATTTTTGTTTTATCATGCACTAAGAGTATTCAATAAATAAATATATAGAGTTATTAATTCTTTTATAATTTGTTTTTCTCCAGATTTGGGAGATTATAATGTGTAATTTTCTTATTATATTTTCAATTATATCTTATTCAATTTTGGTATAATATTCTTTTTAATTCTTGAAGATTATAATATATAATCTTATAATTTTATTAAGCATATTAAAATATATTAAGCCAACCCAGTGCTTATTGGCACAAACCAGCACTTAGCTAAGGGGAACCAGATCAGTTGAGGATGGAGTGATTCAATAAGCCACTATATTAATATTTTTTATAAATTGTTTCAGTGTTTGGGGTGTGACAGCGGTCCTGAGCTGGCCAACGCGTCAGAGCAGGGGCGTTAAGAGCCTAAGTGGCCTTATGGTGTTGGGATCTCACAGGAGAAGTCCAGTAAGGTCATGAAGGTACGGTCCTCATCACCAGACCAAGGGTGAGTTATTGTTATTTTTTATATAAAATTGTAAGGGGGTTGTGGCGACTTGTCCTGACTGATCCCTTTAGGAAGTATGAAAGGGTCAATGAAAGTTTGTGTGCTTCGTCACACCATCTTTCATTGAGGGGGTTTTGTGATGGTACAATCATGGTACATTGTATAATTACATAAAATATGGTAACGAGATCATAAATATTGTATTTTCCTATTTTTTGACATACCCAACCCAACCTCAAACACCCTATATAGAATTTACGGTGAGTGGACTATATTACAGTATTTGCCAGGATTTGAACTAATTCATGACAAAAAACGGTGTCACATCACAAAAACAGTGTGCAGTTATTGAGATAAGCAGAGCCAAGCCTTCGTTACGTCAGAGGCGGAGAATGTGTTGACAACTACAAACGGCGATGTCAACAACTTAGACAAAGGAATGTGACGTCAATACACCCCACTTCCGCAGATTTCAACCAGAAATTGCCGTCATTTCATCTACAGCTCTGATTTGAGCCGGCCGGCCGCCCATTCACTTACGAGTGAATTTTAACTTTTTAGACCACTGTAGGTGGTTAATAAACAGTATAATATCTACTATCAAAATATATTAAGGAAAGTAATAGTTCGGTTTGGTGTAGGCGTCCTCGACCGATTAAATCGTTCGTAAACAAGATCGACGTATAGAATCGGTCCCACGACGGTGGGTTACGTGTGTTGACCAAAAAAGTCCCGTCAAGCGCAGTAAAATACACCGATTGTGCCGATATACGAACGAGACTGGCAGTGCGAGGAAGCCAACACGGAAATTGGTGAGAGCGTTCCTTATATATTTTGAATCCTTTATTTCCCAATAAATCAATCATTTAACAAATTATTCAAATTTTCAATCTATATAAAAGGAGCTCCAAAATTTAAAGTCTGTACCATGATAATGAAAGGGTGAGTGGTTGTGTGCGTGCGTAATTATTCTAAGTGCTGGGTTGAGCACCACTATATAAATATAAATATATACATGTTATTATTGTATAATCATTTAAACATATAATCATTAAACTTAATCAAAGTTATTATTACACATTATGTTTTTGGAAGGGTTACAGTTGGTTTTAAAAAATGTTATGTAACAAAGTAAAGAATAAAAAGGGGTATTTCATTGGTAACAATTAGAACAGCTGTTTTGTTATTTCAAGCAATTTCCGTTTCCTATGACTTCGCGTAACGAACTTCTGGCCCATGACTTAGTTAATTGCATAGATGGCGTCTTAGTTTTTGTATACATAACCACATTTGTGAGATATATCGTATTTATAAATTCAAAAATAACGTAACTATACAATGTGTGTGTGACGCAGGTCTATGCAGGCGAGTTTGGCACCCCAGTATGAATACTTGTGTAATTACTGTTTTTCCGTAATTATTCATAAACTATAAATAAGGAGTAAAATTCCAAAGACGCAATAAAATGTAATAAAATTAACTACATACGGTGTACGAAAACCACGTGAAAGGGACACACCGTACGAGTGTAGTGGCGAAATAACTGTGTATAGATCGAAAGGGTTAAGTTACAATGTCCAAAAGTACAGTGAACATGTGTAGGGAATGATCACCCACAGTTGCAGCGGGAGCTTCTCCCCGTCCGCACGGAGTATTTATTTTTTGTAAATAGTTTCATCCTTCCAGTTACATACAACTATGTAACTGAGTTGTAAATACAATCACTTTTAAATAGTAACAGAATTACACGAGAAGAAAATCCATATAAGATGATCAACTGACGTCCGAAACAGCACGAAAAGAAGTAACATGAAGTTCCGGAGAGCGAGAGAGCTGACGACTTAGTTCCAGAGAGCGAGACGACGCTGGAGTCTAGAGGCGACTACGCTGGACAAGAGGAATGGTACTGGAGTCTAGAGCAGCTGCGCTGGACAAGAGGAACATTACTGAAGTCTGGAAATGACGCTGGACAAGAGAAGCGATGCTGGACAAGAGGAACATTACTGAAGTCTGGAAACGACGCTGGACAAGAGAAGCGACGCTGGACAAGAGGAATTGATGCTGGAGTTCGAGACGAGGACGATTACAGATGGATCGATTGCGATTGAGTATGATTGACAACAATAAGGTGATAAACAACTTATTTATCTCTTAGTCGAACAATTAACTCAAAGACAATTAAAGACATTATTGTTTTATTTTAAATTTAAGAGCCAATGTTTCTTGTAAATATAGAATTAAAATGGTAGATGTTATCGAAGTAAGATTAACATAAACAAGAGCTCAAATTAGTATTAAAATGAAAAGAATGCAAAGCATTTAAGCAAAAAAAAGTAGAGTTTTATAAATCAGTACTGAAAAAGAAAGATAAATTCAGTACCTATTAATATGTTGAATTTCGTTACAATATCTAAAAAAAAGATATTTAAGCATTGATATTTAGAAGCACACTAATTGTCTGAGTAGTCAGGAAATGATATTTTTAATAAAATAATTATTAGAATAGAATATTTAGTCAGTAAGGATGTATACCGGTACAGCGTAAGCCTGATGGCATAGTAACAAAGCAATAATGAATGTTTTTAAGTCAAATCAAGTGCCTTGTGCACAATTTCATTATTACTAAATAAATTTTAAATACCGTTACAAGTTACACAGAGTTATTATTACAGATACACCTGAACCCCAAATACATACACGTGTAACGGTACAGAAGTGTGTGATCCCATAGTTTCAATTTTATTCTGTATCAATTCAGTAATTTTCAAATTGTCAGTCTTCACCTGTGAGGTGCCCCAGTAACCAGCAGTACAACACTGTTAGTCTAAACAATTGTGTAGACGCATTGCGTAACTGCCCCAGTAAGCAGCAGGCTTTGGGATTACAGTATGCAGGTGAACAGCAGCCAGTAAGCAGCAGCATACAATGCAGCTGGTTAAATAAAACGGTGGCCTCGGGTGTAAGATAGGCAAATAAAACAGTGGCCTCGGGTGTAAGATAGGCCGAAAATACTGTAATCGGCCTATCCAGTAAAACAACTAGTAAAGTGTGAACAATGTAGCGGGTTTAAAATATCTATAAAAGTGTACAAACAATATAGCGCGGCCAGCCTACAAAACATCAAGTGTTCGAACAAAGTTATGTCGGCCGACTATTAATTTACCACATGTGGGAACATTGAATTAAAACAGTGAAAATCTAAGTAAATACTGTAAACTAATAAATAATTGCGTCAGTGCGCCCGAAAAACGAGTAAAACGGTTATCACGAGACGGCGCAACAAACCATATGGACACGCACGGTGGACGGGTAACTAACAACCTTACATATATATGTAAATCAATTTAAAACAAATGATGATAGCTGATAAACATGTAAACCTAAATAATTGAGAGTTCTAAGGGAAGGGATTTTGGTAAAAGAAAATAGCAAGGGGAAAAGAGATAAATATGTACTGGTTCATTTCAAATATAAACAATTTGTAATAGATAAGAAGTAAAAAAGATTTCATTTGTAAATTTGTTTGATGTCATGTTATTCGTTAATAACACTTACGGATAATATAAAATAATATACCAGTTTTAGTTGATGTCCAAGTAAAACGAAGTAATTAATGTGGTTAATAAACTAGAAGCGATTGGTTTTAAAACAAATTGTGTATTTATATGTGTACTGATAACCTTCAAATAATCCTTTCTGTAGCTGGTTTCGTCTGAACGACTCTGGACGCGAACCCGAAGGTAAGAGTAAGATTTTAGTATTTGAAAGAAAAATTAATAGTGTTTCATTGGCTCCGAAACAGTGACGCGAGTGTAGGTTTTACAACTTACATCCGCCAGACCTAACCAAGCTGCAGAACAGGTTATTTGGAAGTGAGAGCGATTGTGTAGTTAGTAAGTTTACAGAATTGTGTATAAGTAAACAATAATATAAAAATGGAAAACAATAATTATAAAGTCAATAATATTGATTTAACTAGCACTAGTACTGAAAATCAAATAAACACAATAGTAACTGAAACGGTAGTAAACGAAATAAGCCTGAGTCCGTGACAATGGAAGGCGCTAGGATTCATTCAACGCCTATCCAAAATATGCAATCTGATGGTAATGAGATAATGAATATGATGCAATCACTTTTGGCAAAGCAAAGCACAATGTTAGAGGTAAATTTTAAGCCATAAATAATCGCTTTGACATGAATGATACCAAGTTCAATGAACAAAATACAAAATTTGATATATTAAGTAGCGACATAAATAGTCGTTTTGACATAAATGAGACTAAATTAAATAAACGTTTTGACATGAATGATGCCAAATTCGAACAATACAAAGAACAGAATATGAAATTTGAAAATAGCATAAATGTAAAGCTTGATGAATTAACTAATTCATTGTGTAGTATTGATGAGCAAATTAATGAAATATGTAGAGAAATAAAAAGAGAAACAGATGAGTTAAGAGAGTGTGTGTGTGTGTGGTAGACAATAAATGTGAATCAAATGTGGTATCAAAAAGTGATACAGGAGATAGTAGTAGTGATATTGAGAATAGAAATGTAGTTGAGGTGAGAGTATTTAGTGATCATAATGAGAGGGAGTATAGAGGTAGTTTAAATGAAGAGAGTGTACAGAGGGTAGAATTTTCCCGTGATGTGGTTGTGGGTGAAGGAAATGCTTCACCAGTATTGTTGGAGGACAAAGGTTCCTCGTTAGTTTTTGTAAAAGACAAAATGTCTTTAAAATATCAAAGAAGTTATTTTTGTGTATCTGGTAAAGCCAGACGTTGTAATAATGTTGTGTTGCCCTCTGTAGGGAATGAGAATGTGAAATGTTGGGAGAAATATTATGATGAGAGAAATTTAGACAGAGAATGGTGTATTGATAGAGAGATAGAATTGTATAAATTAAAAAGAGATTATGATGAGTTGAAAGAAATGTTAGAAGTGTGTTTGAACAATAATAATTTAATTTATGATGAAAAACTAACTGACCCGATATTGAATATAATTACTAATGGAGACTGGACAGAAATACATAATGTTGACTTGGTATATGATTATTATCATAAAATGAATAAACTGAAATTTTATGGTTATTACACACAAGATAGCCATATGTGTGTAAATAAAATTGAAAACTGTTATTTGAAACCAAGACTAATTTTGACGATGGAGGCTAAACAATAAAGCAATAAATGGACAATTTTAAGTATTTTGTTTTATGGTTCAGACCTCGTAATCTAGGAAATGAGATGTGGTAAATTGAAATAATAATGATAAAAGATTTGTAAATATATTATAGTGAAATTAATTGTGTGTGTACTGTAAAATGTTTCATATAACCATGTGTGTATTGATTGATTTCCATAATAATATTATTTTATGTTGTTACTTAATAATAATAATTAACAGGAGGTATAAATGAATTACATTTTGAATTGTGTTTGTATTAAAAGTGTTTTAACTATGTTAACCAAAACCATGAGTAACTAAAACCGAATTGTTTTTAGTAAAATGTTATTAAAGTAATTGTGGTGAATTAAAATATCTGCTTTGAATTATAACAAATAAGAGATAATTATGTTAACCAAAAGATTTATAGAAAAGTACAGGTATGAGGGGTGATGTAATTTTGAGTGTTGAGACTGAGAGTGTTTATAAAAAACAAGTCTGGCATACAACTGTTTATGTAAACAGGTAGGTTGTCTGTTGTGACTAATGTCTACAGACATACTTGGTGACAATAATAAAAATGTTGTAGTCTGCTGAATCATTGCCAGTAGGAAAATCCTATTATGAAATAAAAAGAAATACCATATGTGAAGAAAGGAATGTAAATTTTTTTGAATAATGTAGGTAATATTTTTATGTTGGATCATTTTGAAAAATGTAATTAATTTTGAAATTGTTAATTAAAACAATATGAATTAAATTTAATGGAAGGTAATTAAATTAATTAAAAAGATAATTTTTAACAATGACTTTAAATCTAGTTTGATTGTAATGGTAAAATAAATAATTGACGAAAACAATGATTAAAATATTCATTTAAAAATGAAAACTAAAGGAAAAAATGTACATATAACTGTTTATATAATAGAAATTAAGGATAACTTGTATAATTAATGTGTCATTTTGGCTGGGCAATATTGTACGGGGAATATTATTCAATTTGACTGGAATTTATATGTACTACTGTAAACCTATATTGTTTTATTAACACTATTTTCTAGGGTTAAGAGATATTCTATAATAAAATGAGCCAGTACGTTGCCAATGAACCAGTACGGCTAAGAGGAAACAAATCAGTTGTGGGATATGGAGTGATGGAAGGCCGTTTGTTAAATTTTAATCGAATGTTTAGAGTCGGGTGATACTGTGGCGGGTATCTGTCCGAGCTTATGGTGTTGGGATCTCAAATAGAGAAGTCCAGTAAGGTCGGATGGGTGCTGCCGCAGTCACCGGACTAGGGGGGTAAGTACCCGTGATTTTAGTAAAGCGTTCAGGGGGGTTGCGGCGCCATATCCTCACTGATTCTCTTAGGGTTTAGGGAATAAGAGTTTGAACGCTTCGGCCTTCAACCTCTTATTGGGGGGGTATTGTAACGGTACAGAAGTGTGTGATCCCATAGTTTCAATTTTATTCTGTATCAATTCAGTAATTTTCAAATTGTCAGTCTTCACCTGTGAGGTGCCCCAGTAACCAGCAGTACAACACTGTTAGTCTAAACAATTGTGTAGACGCATTGGGTAACTGCCCCAGTAAGCAGCAGGCTTTGGGAATTACAGTATGCAGGTGAACAGCAGCCAGTAAGCAGCAGCACACAGTGCAGCTGGTTAAATAAAATGGTGGCCTCGGGTGTAAGATAGGCCGAAAATTCTGTAATCGGCCTATCCAGTAAAACAACTAGTAAAGTGTGAACAATGTAGCGGGTTTAAAATATCTATAAAAGTGTACAAACAATATAGCGCGGCCAGCCTACAAAACATCAAGTGTTCGAACAAAGTTACGTCGGCCGACTATTAATTTACCACATGTGGGAACATTGAATTAAAACAGTGAAAATCTAAGTAAATACTGTAAACTAATAAATAATTGCGTGAGTGCGCCCAAAAAACGAGTAAAACGGTTATCACGAGACGGCGCAACAAACCATATGGACACGCACGGTGGACGGGTAACTAACAACCTTACATATATATGTAAATCAATTTAAAACAAATGATGACAGCTGATAAACATGTAAACCTAAATAATTGAGAGTTCTAAGGGAAGGGATTTTGGTAAAAGAAAATAGCAAGGGGAAAGAGATAAATATGTAAATATCACTATAATATTGACGACTCGGAACACAATGTTTTTTATAAGTAAAAACGTAAAGTTTTACCTTACAGCCTAAACCGGCTTTCACCTATAGAAGGCTTCATCAGAGGCTGTCGTTAGTAGCACTGCTCGTCTTGTTGTTGGCGACGAGAAAGTGTTTCAAAAGATTGAAGCTGTGTGTGTGTGGTGAGATGTGTTCGAATAATGCGTGCGATTTGAATTGTGTCTGTTCGTTTAGGATGTCGATATTTATGTCCGTTATTTAGTTCAGTAACGGACACGTCATGGACAACGAAATCCAAGAATAAATATGTACTGGTTCATTTCAAATATAAACAATTTGTTATAGGTTAGAAGTAAAAAAGATTTCATTTGTAAATTTGTTTGATGTCATGTTATTCGTTAATAACACTTACGGATAATATAAAATAATATACCCGTTTTAGTTGATGTCCAAGTAAAACGAAGTAATTAATGTGGTTAATAAACTAGAAGCGATTGGTTTTAAAACAAATTGTGTATTTATATGTGTACTGATAACCTTCAAATAATCCTTTCTGTAGCTGGTTTCGTCTGAACGACTCTGGACGCGAACCCGAAGGTAAGAGTAAGATTTTAGTATTTGAAAGAAAAATATAGTATTTCATTGGCCCCGAACTAGGGACCCGAGTATTATATATTTGTCGAAAAATTAATAGTGTTTCACACGCCATTATAGGAATGTTATATAAAGAGTATGAGTTAAATTAATGTACAGATTAAAATACACAAAGAAGGGTAATTTGTCACCTTTTGGTGTCCCAAAGAACGTGGGACTCCACAAATTTAAAATGCACTTAAATTTTGGTATTTAAAATGTTGCATATTTGTCGCCCATGAACGTGTGGTCCGATCCCCACCATTTAACTATTAAAATTTTTTGTGTAGCTAAATGGTTGCTCTAAAATAAGGGTGTGTTAAATGAAAAATATATTATATGTAATAATAATTATTTATAATAAACATTAACTGAATGTTATGTTAATTGTTGTGTATTAAAACACAGCTGGCGCCCGCAAATAATATTGTTTGCCTATGTAACAGGTGTAACTGTAATGAGTATATCCTTAAATTTTTTGTGACCGTCAATCAGTGAATGTTTTAGTGGATGGTTAGTGAGGATCGGTCAATAATACAACTTTTAGTTATTTTGCGTCGACGTTTCGACAATATTTATTGTCATCTTCAGGACCTGTGTATGAAATACAATAGAAATATCAAATATAACGAAACAATTAAATATTTGGGTGAACTAATTATAGTATGATAATTGCTCGCTTTCTTAAAGATAATATGAAGATGTAAACAAACTATCATAAGTCTTCACATAAAAAATGATACATACATACATACGCACGCACACACTCACATCACCAACACGTTCACCCAAATATTTAATTGTTTCGTTATGTTTGATATTTCTATTGTATTTCATACACAGGTCCTAAAGATGACAATAAATATTGTCGAAATGTCGACGCAAAATAACTAAAAGTTGTATTATTGACCGATCCTCACTAACCATCCACTAAAACATTAACGTAATGAGTATAAATAATAACTATTAATAAAAATAAAGAAATAAATAAGTAGGGAACGGTTATCAATAATAATTGTTAAAGAATAACTACTAAATAAATATTTTAATAATACTTCAACATGACGACTCCAGGAAATTTGGACATAGAGGCGTTTCAAACGATGATGCGTGCTTGGATAGACGAAATAAGCACAAAACAAACGGAAAATATAAATGCTAAAATAGACGAATTAAAAGAATCTAATAAGAAACAATTAGAAGAACAAACTGAAAATTTTAAACAAGACACCATAAAAATGCCAGAGAGTTAGAAGAGTTAAAAATTGATAATCTTGAAATAAAACAAAGTATAATTGACAGTAATGCACAGTTAACCAAAAAAATTAGTGACACCAACATACGTATTGATACTTTAGAGAATAATTTTAAACAAGCCTTACATGAGCAAGTTATACAGATTGAAAATAAACAAAAAGAATTATGTCTCGAGTGGAGAAAAGATTTAAAGGAATCGCATAAACAAATAAAGGATAATTTGACAGATACTTTAAATACTATAACGCGAGAGCAGGATGATAAAATTCTAACTATTAATAATATGTCGCAAGCAAATACCAGTAAAATTAGAGAAATAGAAACACGTACTGTAGTCATTGAGAATAAAATTGAAGAAACTACGAAGGACCGTTCGGGAGATGTATCACATATGAAAGAAGAAATCCAAGAGGAAATGAACCAGCTACGAAGTGAGTTGAGAAGACGACAGAACCAAATGACCATGTTTCCTACACCAATGGAAGAAAAGAGCAGACTTAAGTTCTCAGGTGGTAAAGGGGAGAACAGTATGGAATTCCTAGCTAAAGTAGAGAAGGAAATAGAGAAGATTGGCAGTGCAATAAATGACGACGAGAAGATAGACTTCGTCACGCGATATCTTAGAGATTCAGCCAGCCAATGGTACTCTATTATTAGAGATAACATCAGTACATATCAGCAGTTTCATGAGGCATTCGAGAACCGATACTGGAATTTACATACCCAACGACAAGTATGGGATCAACTCGAATATGGAAAGTTCAATGCACAAGGACAGCAGAGTATTGAACAATACACAATTACACAAATAGAACGTGTAAAGCATCTTAAACCTAAATTCTCAGAATACGAAATTGTTTCAAAGTTATCTTACCATTTTCAGCGAGATATCCAGTTAGCAGTTTATACGCAGGGAATTAAAACCATAGAAGAATTTTTAATCCTTGTGACACAGTCGGAGAATATCAATAAAGGTAAGAACACACAATACTGGGAACAAAAACACGCAAATCACCACTATAATTATCACAGGGATGACAAGAAAGCAATACAAAACACTACACTGCACTGGAATAATTACAAAATAAATCATTCGCCACCAATATACAACACTACAATGCACACAGCTACAGAGACTGAACGAATAAATCCAGCTAAACGACAAGGAGAAGTTGTATGGTCGTCCAATCGTAAACAGTTTTCAAAACCAGCTGACAAACGTGTTGCCGCAGTACGAAGGTACGACGAGAAAAAATTGAAGAGAGATAGCGAGAAAATGAATGAGATGGAGACAGTAACGTTTCACAGTCGGCCGTCTACGTCAAAAGCGTCACAATGACTGAATAAACGGAAGCAAACTTGTAAAATAAACAACATATACCCCTGCGATATTAGGGAGGAATTATTAAGCACCGAACAGGATATAAAACGAGACGAACAGCAAACACAATGTCCTATTGTGACTGTGAGCATAAACAGGTGTAAAATACAGATGCTAGTTGACACCGGCAGTCAGCTGTCAGTTCTTAATGCTGCATGGGTTCAACGCAATAAGAAATATTTTTAAAATACTGCAATTTTGCCAGTAAATAATTTAAATATCACAACAGCTACCAATAAAAAAGAAAGAGTTAAACAACAAGCATATGTAACTCTAACATATAAAAATCTAGAATTAGAACACCCCATGATAATTATGCATAAATTGATTTATGATGGAAGTTTAGGTATCGATATAATAAATACAATAAATGCAAAGATAAATGTTAATGGTAATACAATTGTGTGTAACTATAAAAATGTTCAATATGAATTAAATATGAATAGCGAGGAAGAAGATTGCAAGGTAAGTGAAATCCCTATTACTTTGTACAAGCCACAAATACAGTATGGTCCAACTCGACATGTGAATGCGGTAGATGAAGGAATGACGGCACAGGAAGAAGAAAAACTGCATGAGTTAATAGAAGAATACAGTGATGTATTTAGTGAAGTACCGACGCAGACGACAGTATACGAGCACTCTATAGTTGTGTCAGACCCTACGAAAGTCATTAGGAGGACATACCCTATCCCAATGCGATATGAGGAAGAGGTTGAACTGGAAATTCGGCGCATGATTAAAAATGGAGTCATAGAGCAATCGAACAGCAACTTCCTGAATCCTCTAGTGGTAGTAAAGAAGAAAAGTGATGAGATACGTCTATGCCTTGACATGAGGGAGCTGAACAGCATTGTATTAAAGGAGTATGACTGTGCGCCAACTGCGGACAAATTATTTACTAAGTGTGAAGGAGCGAGGTATCTGACGAAGCTAGATTTACGCTCAAGTTTCTGGCAGATTCCAATTCGTGAAGAGAATAGAAAGTACACCACTTTCCTGTATAAAAATAAATGCTACCAACACAGGGTAGTACCCTTCGGATTAAGCACGAGTTTAGCAGCCATCGTAAAGTGTCTAGAAAGAGCCCTAGGACTTGAGGTGGAACCCTACACCATGGTATTTGTAGATGATATCTTAGTTGTATCTAAAATGTTAGACAAACATATAAAACATCTAAGCACGATATTCCACAAGTTTAGGCAAGCGAACATATCCCTTAACCTAGACAAATGTGAATTTATCAAATCCTCTATCCAATTCCTAGGTCACATTATTTCATCCTCTGGTATTCAACCCGATCCTATCAAAATTTCCAGCATAACTAATTTCCCTATACCTGGAAATCTCAAGGGGTAAGAGCATTCTTAGGACTAACAGGATACTACAGAAGATTCTCACCGTTATATGCAAAGTATACGCAACCACTACTAGAGCTGACGAAGAAAGGACAGAAATGGAAATGGGAGAAGAAACACCAAAATGCCTTTAACCAAGTGAAAGAGTTATTCATTGAAAATATTATGTTACATCATCCTCAACGAGAAGGAAAATTCGTAATCTACTCCGATGCCAGTGACTACGCAGTAGGAAGTGTACTGTATCAACAAGATACTACGGGAGAGCACCGAGTTATCGCCTATGCCAGTAGAGTCTTCAAAGGAGCTGAAAAACACTACTCCACATCAGAAAAAGAAATACTGCTATAGTGTACGCTCTTAAGCAATTCAGATATTATGTTTATGGTACTCATTTTGAGATACATACTGACCACCAAGCCTTATCATTTCTATTGAAATGCAAAGTAACAAATGCCCGATTATTAAGATGGATTTTAGCCATTGGCGAATACTCATTCACCATTAAATACTGTAAAGGTAAAGACAATATTATAGCTGATACACTAAGCCGATACATCAAAGAAGAATGTGAAGAAGTCTATGAGAGCGAAAAGAAAGAAGTACAATTGTTATCAATTAAATTTAAAGAGAATGATGAAGTAAAACAAATGCTGAAAAATTTAGCACAACAACAAGATTTGGACGTGACAATAAGGGAGATGAAGGACCAAGAACAGCTACCAAATCATTATAAGGTACTTAATGGAATTCTTTTCAGGTTAGTAAGACAAGACTGGAAGATAGTACTAACGAACGACATGTTACAGAAATTAATTCAACCAGCACATGCTGCCGCTCTGAAATGTTACCTGAGCCTACGAGAGGATTTTACGATTAATAATATGTATCAAAAAATAAAGAAGGAGGTGAAGAAGTGTTATGAGTGTGAAACGGTGAAAGGACCGAATTTATACACATATACGTAGAAATGCAGAGCATCCAGAAGGGGAACAAGGGAGAGCTAATTGCAGTGGATTTTCTGGGACCACTACCACGATCAAGTCGAGGTGTGAAGCACATATTGGTATGTATCGATGTGTTTTCCAAGGCAGTCTGACTGTACCCAATTATGCGACCCACAACCAAAGTTGTTCTAAAGATACTACTGCAGAAATATATTCCGACATATGGAAAAATGAAGAAGGTACTCAGTGATCAAGGTGTACAATTCCAGAGTAAAAAATGGGAGAGGACGTTAAGGGAAAATGGAATACAACCTGTACTCACATCCATAAGACATCCTCAAGGAAACCTTGCTGAGAGAGTTAACAAGGAATTAGGTAAATATTTACGAATATACTGCCATGATCAACACAATAAATGGGCAGAATATTTACCATTTCTTGAGAAGGCTATCAACGAAAATTATAGTGAAGCAACAGGATATACTCCAATAGAATTGGAAGAAGATAAGAAGCCAAACAGATTTTGGACCAAGTATATACACAACCTAATGACCAGAATGTACCTGTACCAATAAGTGTGAAAATTGAATACGCAAAGCAACGGATAATAGAAAGAGGTAACAAAAGAGTAGAGAGATTTAATCTAACTCACAAACTACAACAATTTAATGTAGGAAAGAGTGTACTACTCAAAGCAAATCCTGTTGGGAAAAGAAGCGAGAATACGGCGAAGAAATTCTTCAGACTTCATAATGGACCGTATATGTTAAGACAGCGAGTAGGACAACACACGTTCATCGTATATGATGAGATACAGAAGAAAGAAATTGGTAAATTCCACACAACGTCATTTAGGAAGTTCTACACATAAAAGTAATGAGGTCAATGAAACCAGTCAGATCAGCTGTTGTTGAAGCCACCCTACAAGGTCACGAGCAGTGAGCGTGTGAAGAGGGGAGGGAAGACGTATGTGTACCCTACAATTAGGGGTGAAATGATGAATACTATTCTTTATTATTTGTTATATTTTTTTTACAAACAATAATAATAATAAAAATTTAATAAATAAATTTATTAAATTTTTTTATTACCAAGCAGAGGGATAATGCGACAGTACAGATAAGTGCTGTACTGAGCATTGAATATAAAAATTTAAATATACATAATAAATTGTAAAATAATTAATAATGTATCAGAAGTAAGCATGTCAGGGATTGCAAGCTTGGCTCAGACAAAAATATGGACAGGTGTTTTGACCTGAATCGACTTGTACACACACACACACAGATGTAACTGTAAGTGTGTACAACAGTATTTTGCATGTGTGTGTGACGCAGGTCTATGCAGGCGAGTTTGGCACCCCAGTATGAATAATTGTGTAATTACTGTTTTTCCGTAATTATTTTAAACTATAAATAAGGAGTAAAATCCAAAGACACAATAAAATGTAATAAAATTAACTACATACGGTGTACGAAAACCACGTGAAAGGGACACACCGTACGAGTGTAGTGGCGAAATAACTGTGTACAGATCGAAAGGGTTAAGTTAAAATGTCCAAAAGTACAGTGAACATGTGTAGGGAAAATAGTTATAAGATGGGTATAAGAGTATACTTACAGGACTCTGCAATTCACAGAAATATAAGAAATAGCGAAATTGACAAGGAGTGGGGAAACAAAACCCAGAGACAATTTCAGACATGTCGATTTCGTACAACTGCTGATGTTAACCAAGACGTGGGTATAAATAGGACACACACGCTACAGTTGTATCTTTTTTTTACCACTCACAGTTGCAGCGGGAGCTTCTGCCCGTCCGCACGGAGTATTTATTTTTTGTAAATAGTTTCATCCTTCCAGTTACATACAACTATGTAACTGAGTTGTAAATACAATCACTTTTAAATAGTAACAGAATTACTTGAGAAGAAAATCCATATAAGATGATCAACTGACGTCCGAAACAGCACGAAAAGAAGTAACATGAAGTTCCGGAGAGTGAGAGAGCTGACGACTTAGTTCCACAGAGCGAGACGATGCTGGAGTCTAGAGGCGACTACGCTGGACAAGAGGAATGGTACTGGAGTCTAGAGCGGCTGCGCTGGACAAGAGGAACATTACTGAAGCCTGGAAACAACGCTGGACAAGAGGAACATTACTGAAGTCTGGAAACGACGCTGGACAAGAGGAACATTACTGAAGTCTGGAAACGACGCTGGACAAGAGAAGCGACTCTGGACAAGAGGAATTGATGCTGGAGTTCGAGACGAGGACGATTACAGATGGATCGATTGTGATTGAGTATGATTGACAACAATAAGGTGATAAACAACTTATTTATCTCTTAGTCGAACAATTAACTCAAAGACAATTAAAGACATTATTGTTTTATTTTAAAGTTAAGAGCCAATGTTTCTTGTAAATATAGAATTAAAATGGTAGATGTTATCGAAGTAAGATTAACGTAAACAAGAGCTCAAATTACTATTGAAATGAAAAGAATGCAAAGCATTTAAGTAAAAAAAGTAGAGTTTTATAAATCAGTACTGAAAAAGAAAGATAAATTCAGTACCTATTAATATGTTGAATTTCGTTACAATATCTAAAAAAAAGATATTTAAGTATTGATATTTAGAAGCACACTAATTGTCTGAGTAGTCAGGAAATGATATTTTTAATAAAATAATTATTAGAATAGAATATTTAGTCAGTAAGGATGTATAACGGTACAGCGTAAGCCTGATGGCATAGTAACAAAGCAATAATGAATGTTTTTAAGTCGAATCAAGTGCCTTGTGCACAATTTCATTATTACTAAATAAATTTTAAATACCGTTACAAGTTACATAGAGTTATTATTACAGATACACCTGAACCCCAAATACATACACGCCATTATAGGAATGTTATATAAAGAGTATGAGTTAAATTAATGTACAGATTAAAATACACAAAGAAGGGTAATTTGTCACCTTTTGGCGTCCCAAAGAACGTGGGACTCCACAAATTTAAAATGGACTTAAATTTTGGTATTTAAAATGTTGCAATATATATATATATATATATATATATTTAACAGATAGGTTCTCAGCACATGGAATGCTTAAGGGTCTATCAAAATCAAACCTGTTACTGATGCTGATGTAGCTCTAAAATATTTTTTAGCACAGCTGAGACACAATAAAATCAGAGATAACACAATTTTGTATCTCAGAGGCACAATAAAATTATAAAAAACTTTAAAATTTTATATTTTAGGTATGAGCCACAGTGTAGGATGTTTGCCACGCAAAGGCATCAAAGCAACCAGGGACGGTGAAGCCGTTGCCCGGATGCGCCGTGCTGGAGCTATCCCCATTTGTGTGAGCAACACACCAGAACTGTGTCTATGCTGGGAATCGAATAACCTCATTACTGGCTGCACCAATAATCCATATGACCTACACAGAACTCCTGGAGGGTCATCCGGAGGAGAGGTTAGATCTTTTAATTTATGTTTACCTTTTTGTTTAATGCCATTACTTTATAAATTTTATGTGTGCTCCTCACTTGTTTTTAAGTATCTCTGAATTATGTCTGAAACTAGGATTATATACATTATTTGTTTATTACAAAATCAACCATATAGTCGAAACAATGAAGTGTCTGACATGTGAAAAGAATATGCTCACTACATTGAAAAGCCATAACCATTAAATCCATTTATACTTATGTTTATAGCACATTGAGCTTGTATATAGTAGTACTGTATAAGGGTGTTTTATAATTTTCCTGTTATTTTCTTCATTTATATCTTAGCCACCACTATCCTTTCCACGTGATTCACAGTTCTTCACAGCCTAATTTATGTTACTATACCATATTCAAGTGATTTGACAGGCAAGCTGTGAGTTATGAAGTAAATTAATAATGTGACAATAGTATGTTTAACATATTTTGTTATATTATCTTACCTAAACAATGTGAACAACTATCAAATGTTACCATTACTGTTTAATTTGTTGTATGACAATAGTAACCATAGACAAATTGAGTCGTAACAAGAAAGAAGGATTTGACCTAGTAAATACTATTAACAGAACTTCTTACAAATGCTGGTCCTATGAAATTGTTCAACCTCAAAGTCAAAAACCCAATACAAACACCTTAACTCAGATAAATCTTCTTAAAGAAATTTATATACAGATTCAGCTAACTGATAATTATGTATTCCAGGCTGCATTAGTTGGTGCTGGTGCCTCTTCAGTTGGCATTGGTTCAGATATTGCAGGATCCATTCGATTGCCTGCTATGTTTACAGGAATATTTGGACATAAGCCAACACCAGGTAACCAATGACTACATCTGTCTAACAATTAAGCAACCTTGTACACAGTACTCTTAATTACTTAACTGCTGGTCAATATAGAAGCTACGACCTTTGTCCTAATTAAAGTCAAAAACATGATTAGCATAAATGACAAACTGTACGTTTATTACTCAGATATAATGAAGTCTTTTGTTCAATACTAAATGATCATGCTGATTACTTTTCCTAACCAGTATATTCTTAACATAAGAAAACAATTATTAACTTTTTCAGTTAATGTCTGTGTTATTTTGTAAATTTGTTTCACAAGTGTCTATGTATGGTATAATATTTTGTACTATTGATAGACTATATTTCATCTTTCAAACAGTGGAAATTGTATAAATATATAATGCTGCAAATTTTTATAAACTACAATAATAATCATTAGTAGATGAATCTAAGACTAATGAATACTGATTAGCCTTTTTGTGTATACAGTATAGAATATATAAGTATTGTAAAGTTTATACTAGGTGAATAAATTATATTAAATATAATTATTACACTACTGAATCAGAACACCAAACTTTTTATGGGTAAAACCGGTTCAGGTTATAAGGTAAAACTTTTATGTTTTTACCCATAAAAAGTTTTGTGTTCCAAGTTGGTAGTGTAATAATTATATTTAGTTAAGTAACAGACATGTCATGGACAATGAAATCCAAGAATTTAAATTATATTTGTGTGAATACAATATCTCATAACAGAGGCGCAGTGAAAATATACATTACTACAAAGTTTTCTCAAATCATATAACATTTTATTTTGCACTGTTCTGTATTCTATGGCCAATGTCATAAAAATATTTAGTGGATTGGACTTTGTCACTAATCTTCTGCAGTTTAACAATATTCTATATGTCTCTGCAAAGGTTTTATCGATTTAATGCATAGCACAGTTATACAACACTTAATGCTATATACTGTTATAATAACATGTGGTATAAGTATAATATTCATCATAGTATCCTAGAGAAACCTTGAAAGATAAGTGACCATCATCAGCAAACTCAGTGGCGGCTGGTAATGTTTTTGACTGGGGGGGCAAAATTTAGTTGTACCCATATATTATGTAAAAAAAAACAGTAGAAACTAAATTATTGCTATTATCATCAAATAATTGTAAAATTGAATCTTTTGCTTCACTACTAAAATTATTGTTAATATCAAAAACCTACCTTGCAAACTACCAATATTTAAACAGTGTTTGAAACTAAAATTATTTATAATTTTGTTGTGTAATATCTAAATTCGGTTTTGGTGGCCCTAATTTTTTTAGTTCTATTTTCTTTTTGTAAGTAAGTGAATTTGAAATAATCAATCGTTTAATATTACTTACCGAATTCATAGTCATTTTAATCGTTTCTAACAAATACGCACAGAACACACAGGCTCAGGCTTACACAGAATAAGTTACACGTTTATGTAGGCCTACCCAAGGTTCGACAAAAACACTATCGTACACAGAATACACTGCCTAATAAAGAATAAATTATTAGAACATTACGTTTACACAAAAAGTACAACAAGAACACAATCAAAACTATATAAAACACAAGAGAAAATATATGCACTTTAAACAGCAGCAGAGAAGTTTTGAAAACGCTCCGTTCTCTATGAATTTAGCCGCGAAATCAGAAAGCGGGCACAGCCCCACCTCTAATGGCGGATGCTCATTTAAATGCATAGACATGTGTACACGTCTCTTGCCCCGCTCCCCGAAAGGCCGGCCTATGCAGGGAGGACTACAGCGAAACCGTCCCGCCTGCGGGGCCATGCCGAAAACATCGGGTGATCGCTATTAGTTGCCCCAAAAATATCTTTCAATAAGGATACTACACATTATCACATTATAGTTATATTATTGACAAGTTTAATTTGCAAATTTAGTGGGAGGGCTGCGCCCTTTTGCCCTCCCTGTACGAGGCGCTACTGATCAAACTAAAGAATAGGGATACCAGGGTAAAAGAGGCTGAATATTTTTATTGTTCTTTGTTTTCTATGATGCACCTAATGATTGTAGTGGAAGGCATACATAATGAATACACAACACATACAAAAAAACCAAGGCATTATGCTTACAGTTGTCCAAAAAGACTGGTGTCTATAAATTGTGCCAGTTACATAGTCGAAGGGCCCCTTAGTGGTATGCAACAAGTGTGGTCGCGGGTCCTACATTTCAGAGGGTCCCATACTCATGCAGTAAGAAAAATCAAATAAAACAAAATGAGTAAGAGAAAGTAGGCAGCAAGTTGCTTATTTTTAATTGTTCAAATTTTGTTTTCTTATACTCTTTCCTGTCCAACTGTTTCAATTTAAGTTACTAAAATTATATTTGCTCAAATGTCGGCAGCAAACACTAGGTAGAGTAAAAACATATCTTTCAACAAGGATTCTGAAAATTGCAAGGGATATATATGGCAATTACAAGAAATACTCATACCAAACAAACTGACGGCAATCCAAGCAGCAGTGCAAAGCATGAAACAAGTGATTTCGTTGTCTCTGGCATGTATTTGAAAGAGTAACATAAAACTTTTGAGATTTGATTACATTACAAACATCATTGATAGTTTTATTATTGTCACTGCTAATAGTGACGACTGCAAAGCCGCAGAAAAGATTAACATCCTATCTGACAATGCCAAATCTGAGACATACTGATGATAAATTCACTACAGAAATATTCATGTACTTTGAAAACAAAGTAAAACAATCGTTATATAGTTAAAATGCTTTGTGGTGACGTTATTTGGAAATTTGTTTTGTGCAGGGCAATGAGTTTCTTCTTTCAAGAATATATTAGATATTATGTAGCATATGCCACCTGTCTGGATTAACACTTAGTGCAGACAACTACTATTAGCAGCTGTCTTGTTATTCTTTATTCATATCGTACCATGTCTGTCTTAGTAATCGTACTGTTTGTAAATTGTGCCTGTGTGCCTCGTTAGTATAAACAGTCTGTGTGATTATAGTGATTTATCAGCAGTTCCTTACAGATTGAGACAAGTATTGTGAATATAAGTTTGGATTTAAAATTAAAAAGAAAAAGATGAAGGAAAAGCACAAAGCTTATGTGACATGTTGGTCTTCTCGGTTTGTTCAACATATCCTGTAAAAAATTAACAATAAAGAACTAAATTATAAACATAATTCTAATTATTTAATTGCACTTAAGGATTATAACTGCAAGTTAACTTGTTAAATTTACATTCAAATTTATAGTGGTAACTTGTTCTATAATTAGACACAGAATGTGAGGAGCGGGCTGAGGAAGTTTCAGGGTTTATGTAAGTTCATAGGGGCCCCACACTTTGTTGTTTCTATATTTAATAGCCCATGCAAACAATAGGTTATGTTTTATTTTACATTTAATAACCCTGTAGGTACCATATGACAATGTATTATGTAATATAATACCTGTATATATTATGTACAGATGTATGTAATGGGATTAACTAATAAAAAGTGCAGACTGAATTGAACAATTTAAAATATTTGACGTAAGTACAGAACTTTGGAATGATCCTCAAATGACTGATACTTCTCATTTCCCTACATTGTTTAAGCAGGTTATGTTTAAAAATGGACCAGTCTTATTAGTTTTATTCTATACACATGTGGTATCCTTGGTGCTCATGGGGTAACATTGCCACTGCTCTAGTAATAGACTGCAGTCAGAATAAAGGTTTTCTAAATAAAAACTTCTCTGTTTGTTAATATAATGTATACATTTTATCAACATAATATAACAATAAGGGGTGAATTAATTCATAGTTAAGAAAAGTTTAGAAGTTTAATTTAGATGTTTAGAAAAGAACTCAAAATAGTGGCTATAATCCCACTGGAAATGCATGTGTGGTAATGATTAGAACAACTAATAAATCAATTTAAAAATAGAAAGTTTTGTGAAATAGCAAAATGTAATATATACTGTCTAGATATAATATTGAAGTAACTGACACTTCAGTTATTTGTTAATTTCATTATAAAAATAACAGTTACATATACTGTACTGATATGGTACCAATTACAATTCAACTACAACATAGTATTTATTTTATCTGAATTTCACTGTATAATACAATTTCAAATAATAAATTTCAGGATATGTGCCATTAGATGGTCATTATCCAAATTCAAAAGATGAGAATTTTCAAAAGTTTCTTACAATTGGTCCTATGGTTCGATTTGCTGAGGATCTGAAACCAACTCTGAAAATTCTGGCTGGAGAAAAAGCTGAACAGCTTAATCTAGATAAAGAGGTAAACTAGTTTTAATACAAGCACAGTAAAGTTTGGATAATTTGAAGCTGAAGTGACTAGTACAGTAAGAAAGTCAAATTAATAAAAAAGTTCAAATTATGAAAGTAAATTCAAAATTCGAATAAGAGTAGAAAAATCAAATCTAAAACCAAAATTTATTATAACAATACATTATTTTATAAAAAATGTTATTTATGTGATAAGGAGTTATGGCTCAGTTTGGTTAGCATAACCTAAGTGGTAAGTATTTTTAGTACTTTTAAAAGTAGTAAAAGAAGTTTTGAATTGCATTTCTTAGTCAACACACCTAGTATTGTATACACTAAGTATTATGTAGTTACACTATATGTCTATCTATGGCAGGATGATAATCAAGTGGCAAAGATTATCCTGGAATAGGCAATTTCGTTGAAAAAAGTTATGAAATTAAATGCATGATTTGTAAATACTGTTTCAAATGGAATGCTAGTATTTGAGATAAAAATTTAAAAAACAATTTTACCTTATTGCCTAAGCTAGCTTTTGCTCATTGGCAGAGGCAGCTGCTAGAACTGGATTACATTACCTACCTGAGGCAATAAGGTAAACATTTAATTTATTTTATTTTATATCTAAAATACTAGTGTTCTACATTGGATACTTAGTAAAACATTCACAAATCATTAGTGATACTGACACATCATGGTTAACGAAACCCAAGAATTTAATATCAAATCTATTATGGCTAAACTAAACAAATTTTATTTTAAGCTTATTGTAATACCTGTAATCTCCCATGTTAATGTAACATATCAAGTTGTCCATTTTTGTTGTCTCCTGTTGTTGGATGAACTGATACCTAATTGACTGTAATTAAGTACTAGTACCACACCACATACCATGCCTATTGCGTACCCTCAAAAAATTTAATTTTCTTTTAAAACCAGTCCAGGCTACTGTTAAAAGTATTCTATCAAAGTACGCCTGTTATTATTTAATCTATCCTGGTATATCATCTTGTTGCTCCCATGAATTAGAAAATATGTAATATTTTACTCCTAAGAAGGATGTTTACTTTGATTTTTTGAAATGAGTCATGTATTTCAAACAACTGTTTACTTATACATTACATGTATGCAATACAGTTTTTTTAAATATCCTGTAACATCCTTTAATTTTCTTAGAAAGGAAACCTAAAACTATATTATATAGTCTTAAAATTAAATAATTAATATTTAATAATTAATTGACAAATTTTTAGAACAATTACAGAAAGTCGATATAGCAAGGAGAGGGGCCTGTTTTAACAAAAACATCTTGTCTGGTGACCTGACATTCAAATTTGGCCTAAATTTCCAAATTTTGTTGATATAAAAAAAAAGTTTGTTGTCTATATATATTGTGTTCTCCCTTTCCTTCCTCTTCTCCCTCTCTTTCACACACACACACATTGCTTCTCTCATCATCAACTGTTGTGTATAAGACCAAAAGCCTGTATTATATTTTGATTTATAATTTCTTGGTGAACAAGAAATTTGATGATAACCACAGGTTAATTCCTATGATCTATGGGGGTGGGCTAAAAGACAGTAAAAGTAAGTGCCTTTAAATAATTAAAGATAAATAAGCACTTTATTCATTTACAAAATTATGAATTTTTCAAGTTCATAGTATGAAGTAGTGATTTTTTTTTTAGGTGAATTTAAAAAAATTGAGAATATTTTATAAAGACAATGCTGGAGAGTCCTTGGTATTAATACCAACTGATGAAGAAATTAAGGAAGTAATGAAGAAAGCAGTGAAATATTTTAACGAAACTCATGGATGTCCAGCTGAAGAGGTAATTAGTAGTCTTTATAATAGTTCATGAAATTTTATGCTTATTTAATTAAACAATTGTTTTGTTAGATTTATTTTATCTGTAACAGATGGACTTATTTTCTATTGAGTAAAACTTATAATTAAGATTAGGGTGCTTAAAGTTTTGAATTTAATATTTAATACAGTTATTTCACTAATAAAAATTACCAGTATTAATTATTTTTTACATGAAATGATGTTTTATTTTGAATAATTTTTTTTTACTTATGTGATAATTTTTGTACAGTCACTAACTGTGGAATCATCTAAGAGGTCGCTTCTTTACAAAAAAGACTGACATCAAAAGCTAATTTCAAAATTCTTAAAACTACCAGAGCAGGGAAGCATGTTTATGTTGTATTACAATATTTTGTTAGCTTATAACCTGTGTATCCAGGTTTAAGTAATGCTCTTATAGTTGATTCAATGAAGCCAGAAAAACTGCCAAACATCGGAATTCTCCGCAATAGAACAAAATGACATGAAACATTTTGTATTATCGTCTGCAGAAATAAAAGTTAAAACAAAAGTTCTGGCTGGTCTTGCCTCTAAAGGATGAAAACAACCCTTAAATGCCAGAAAATTATTTTTTAGTAAACCATTAGGAATAAATTCATGAAATTGTGTGCAATTATGTTCTCAGGCTGTAGAGTAGGAATTTAAGGTAAAATGTATTATACAGCATCTAGGAGAGCAAAAAGGGGCAATTTGAAGGGGATGAAATGCATAAAATAGCAATGATTTCTAAGTTTTTTCATACAATGTTTAGAAATTAATTTTAAGTGACAACAAAAGTAAGAAGTATAGTGATCAAAAATTTCATTGATATATTATATAGTAAAGAGTTGATACTGGTAAAGTAATTACCCCTAAATGCTGGAAATTTCTTTTCTAGCAAATGATTTAGAATAAATTGTTGAAAATTGTATACTTACATTTTTGAGGCCACTAATTAAGAAAGTAAGGTAAAAAATATTGTAAAACACAGGGAAATCAATGTGACCAATTTAAAGGGGGGGGGGGTGAAATTTACAAAACATCCATATCTTTGAATTCACTTTTATTGTGATAGTCAAAGAGGAAGGTGAAAGGAAAATATAAAAGTGAAAAAAGAACCCATTAATAAAATAGTTAAATGTCTTTGTAATATAAAATTTTATAAGTTTAATAAAATATTATTTTATTAAAATTTTATTATTTTTATAATAATAAAATTTTATTTTATAAGTGGCCAAACATGCCTTTCCTTAGATCATTTCAGCGCTTACCTGTATAGTTAGAAATTCAGTTAAGTTTACCACCATAAACAATCGGATCTCCCAAAGTATTCATCCCAAAAAATATTAATAAAACTTGTTTATTAATAACTCTTATTTAGTATATCTTTATTTATCTTTCTTTGTTAAAATCAATATTTCCCTGTTATTTAGGAAAAAAGCAAATATTTCAATGACATCACTAAATTACCTAACATTCTAAGTCTAACATATTAAAAAGTGAGTTAAAATATTAAAAAAAAATTTAAGAGTGGTAAAAATAATATATGTAAATGATATCTGTTTAGAATTTCTCTTAACTTTTATTTAATAACTAGCAGGTACCCGCGGCTTCGCACGCGAATATTTATATACGATTGTTGTGGTAACTGTCGAGTTGGTAAATTGCTAATGGTATTAGTAATATTCTTATATTGTAAGTTATGAATATCCAAAAAGTGAGAAGCAATAGATCCATCATTCATGTTTCTTCGATACGTAAAATCAAAATTTGATAATTTAGTAGATATTTACAAACATGCAGTAACACAATTAGATAAAATGTTTATACGTATAGAATAATACAAATAATGAATACATAAGTATATTGATATTAGTTAGTCGAAATCTTACGTGCTAAGTCAGTCTTAAACTTTGTGGTAGAATCCTTATATACGTAAATGTATCACAGTCCAGTATACTCAGTTTTTATATACATTTTACATCAGAGCCTCGTTATAAACTACATTTTTTGTTCTGCCATTATCAGAGCAAATAAAGAGCTCGTTGCTTCTGCTTACTCGAGAACATGCCACATACAGTTATCCGTGAGAAAAGCAAGCAGCTCTCAAATCCCCACCAGCTGTACGTAAAGTTTGCCCTTGTGACTTATTGGTAGTCATTGCATAGCATAAATTAACCGGAAACTGAAGTCTTTTAAATTCAAATGGAAAGTTATTGGGTATGATTGGAATCCGTGGGATAAATACTGTTTCTCCTTTGCCGCAGCCTGTTAAGATAGTCGCTTCGATGATATTCTTTTTTAGCGACCTAACTTTCTATCATGTTCCATTGCATAACTGTGGTGGCTTCAGATTTCTCATGAGTATAATTGGATAATTGGAACACCTAGTTTTAATTTCAATGTGTGAGCTCATAATCCTGATGCAGACAAAGTATTCAAAAACTCAGTTGGGTAATGTACTGCATCCTCTTCATTCAAAACTGTATTAATGGAGTGATATGTTTTTTCGTCTCCTGGAAATTTATGCAATATGCAGCTATTTATGGCATTTACTTATTCGTTTCTTGGTGCTAGTATCACACGCTCACATAACCACACATCATCCTGTAAATTTATAGACTCAGTATGTCCATAAACCTTTTCGATCAACTCTGCCAGTGAAGAAACTGTATGACATAACGATGGCGGTAAACATATCGCACCGTCTGTCTCTGGTATCTTACCATCTCCAAGGTTTAATAAAGTAGTAGAAAATTCGTGAATATCTGCATCATCTCCAAGTTGGACTCTCATGTTTATTGTGAGTGATACTGTTTGAACGGTATGCCATATATTCGATCATTTGACCCAAGCGTTTACTTCATCAGCTCTGGTACCTCGCGTAACTACGGGCAATGTTTGTCTGAAATCTCTGGCAAAGAGAAAAGTTATTCCACCCATAAATCTGTTGTCATTGCGCAAATCTCGTAGAGTTCTATCAAGAGCTTCTACTGATTTTTTAGGGGCCATAGTGCACTTATCCCAAACAATCAAGTCCACATTTCTAATCAATTCTGCTTTTCAAATCAGCATCAGGAATTCGATGCATAATATCTCGAATCAAGTCTTCAAGAAGTGGTCTTTATATTTAATCCACAATGCACTCGGGTTTGAAATACTGCAGAACACCAACATTATTGCAAAAAGTTCTCTCATTTTGTCAGGGCTAGCAAATAAACTTGCCTCTGACAATGTGTCATTCCAATGATTGGCATTCTCTAGGAGATCAAGAGCTTGGCATGCAGCTTGAAACGTTGGATGGATTACGTTGTCGACAGTCTTGATATTTTCAAATGAAGTTGGGCCACGTATATTGTGCAGAAATAAACGAAGAAAATAACATTCATGATTGTTTGGATGAACTGTATACACTTGACCCAATACATGTTCACGATATGTAGCGGGGCATTTTTGGGCATACCTGAGACAATGTAAAAAGTTTATATTTTATTGATAGTAAATAACATAATTGGAATTTTTTTTTAATAAATAATAATAATTTTATCCCTTGTCGAGTGATAGGGACAGAAATTATAAACTTGGGTAAATTTGTTATTTTGAAACGATCGCAACGTGGCTGCACTGCTGTTGACCTTATGAATACAAACTTGTTTAATAATATTGTGTGGACCGTTTTAATAACTGCAAATATACAAAGTCAGTTCAAGGACACAACAAAATCTGTCAACAAATTACATAACCGTGTCAGGCGAGCGTTACGTCAGCGCATTATATAATAAGAATCCTGGGTGTGTCACGCCAGCAACTGTGTGACGCACCGAACAAAGAGTCAGCTATCAACATCTCAGCGGACCAGACGCAAAATAAACTGTCGCGTCTGCCCGGCTCGCGCCGGTTTTCGGGCGAAGTTATTGTGTTCGCCGATGCGCCCGCAACTCTTTACCAAATGTGAATAAAATAGTTAAATATGCGTTAACAGCTGAAATTAATAACAAAAATGTGATTAACAGTTTATCTATAATAACAGTTCGGAAATAGGAAGTGAAAGTTTAAAAAACAATCGATGCAGTGCGGGTGGAGCGAAATGACGTCGTTTGGCAGATAAGTAGTACATCAGAACCCAAATAAAACAAACTTTCAAAATTTTCAGTTAATCAAAATGTCATTTAAAATTTCAATATTAAAATATTTAACATTTTTTTTTTTATTATTTCAAAGCTATGAGATCTCATGGGGTATAAATTCATTGTGTGTGTGTGGGGAGTACATGAGTGAGTGAAACTAAATAAATTAAGAAGGCTGGTTTGTGTTGGTAGGTTAAGGTAATTCATGTTTAATTTTATAGAAGTTTGTTGTTTTCAATTTATATACTATGTTTCAATTACCATTATATACAGATAAATTTCATTAATCTGAATTGATAGTAGAGATGTCAGGAGATAGTGTGTTAGCAGTAATAAAATGTCAATAAAAATCTATTAAGGGGAAACAAAGTAAAGTTTTCTTTATTTCGAATAACCATGTTCTGTTCTCCTAGTTCGCCGAAACGAACCTTGGTAATGTTGTCCTTTACAGTTGGCAATAAAGATGGCGCCTGAAGAAATTATTAGGAAGTTTGAGTCAACAGTGAATCCCTTAGGTATTTGTATTTTGTAGCTATATATTTTGTGTAAAAAGTAGCTTCACATTTGGCGCCCGAACAGGGACGATTTATATAATATAATTATATAAATATAAGCCTACGAGGAGAACAGAATGGTTGTTTGGAATGTGTATTTACGTATGTACGTAAATTAGACGTAAGAGGTTATGTTTAATATGGGTGAGTAGAATATTTTTCAATAAGTATATGTTACGTATAATAAGATTATATGAAGATATATATATAAAAAATTTTTAAGAAAAATGGCAAACAATCATGAAACTGTCAGCGTCACTGACAGTGGAGATGAAAGCCAGATAAGCGTAACTGAATCCCAAATCATGCATGAAGGTGTTCACTCAACACCAGTCATGAACAAAACGGCTGAAGATAATGATTTAATCAAGATGATGAAATTGCTTTTTAGTGAACGGAAAACCGAGATAAATAATAAATTCGATGAGTTGAAACATGAAATACAAGAAATTAATAAACATTTAGAAAGCACTAACGAAACAATAAGAAACAGTTTAAATAAATTAGAACGGAATGTTGAGAAATTAGGTGACAATGTTTTAAATATGACAAAATGTAAAAATGACGAAATAGTAGACAATTTTGAGAGTATAGTGGGGGTGAAGAATAATGTAGAAGCAAATGATGAAAATATAATAACAAATAGTACTGATGAAGTTCTAGAATGCGATAATGAAATGGTAATGAGTGTTTATGAAATAGAAAGAGAGTGGAAGAATAATGTAGTAATTGAATGGGGACAGAGGGCAAATTTTCCCCTTAGTGTTTATAATGATGATGATGATTTAATGTTGTTTTTTCAGGGCAAGAGACCCTTATTGTTAAATGAATTAATGTTGTATAATGTTGTACCCTCTGTCCGTAATAATTGTGAGAGTGTGATGTGGTGCTATGAAGAAAGAGAGTTATGTATTGAGAGTGAAATAGAACTATATAAGTTAGAAAGAAAGTATGATGAATTGAGAAAATTACTAGAAGGGGTGATGATGAATCATGTGAAATACGTACCTGTTGAAAGAGAGATAGAAAATAATTTTGATAATATCTTACCTGACTATGATGACTTACCTGACGTAGTAGTTGAGGAATACAAAAATGAGAAAACGATTTACCTGACATTAACAAATAACAATGATATAGACGGGACAATCCTAACTTATGGTAACAAGATTTATAGTGGTATAATGGATGAAATAGAATGGATGGGTTATTATGATAGCAACAATTATAATAATTTGTGTGTGGATAATAATGATGAATGTTACAAATATGTTAGATATATATATGACGATGGTGGCTGAACTAGAATATCAGTGTATAGACCTTGTTAGATACTGTAAATTCTGGTAATGACCTTGCTGATTTGGACATGAAGTGAGATACACTTGAACAGTTGTTGACGAATATTTTGTAAATTTTAAATTTGTAAATAATAATGTAGTAACTTTGATTGTGTATATGTGGAATGTTAAATAAATAAATGTGTGTAATTGTGGTAATAATAATAATATTTTGCCAGTTAAATAAGTAATAACATTAATATTGAGAAACAGTAATTGAATAATAATAGTTTATGGTAATGAATTTTGAATTGTTAATAATGAATTTAAGTAAACAATTTAATACATGTTAAATGTTTTGTTTGACTATTTCAATATTGAATAATTAATTTTTTTAAAGGAATTTAAATCATTTTTACTAGATTTGGAATTTGATAATAGATGGCTGAATTGTTTGAGGTAAACTAATATTTTGTGAAATGTTTCAGTGGTGAGGTGAGAGTATTGTGGTATGTTGTATATGTTTTGAGAAATGGGCTGTAAGTATTGAAATTTTACAATATGAATAATGTATAACAAAAAGGTTGACAGGAATGATTGATATGTTAATTCAGTAATGAGATATTTTGAAATAATTGTGCTAAATAAAAATAATGATTAAAATATAATGTTAATAATAAATTTTAAGCAATTTTGAAAATCTGATTGCAACACAGGATAAATTAATAATGATGAGAAATAAAAGAGTTAATGAAAAATTTTAAATAATAATGTTTATAAATTTTTATATAAATTATTTATAAGAGACTTGTTTGTTTTAAGTTTTTTTTGCTAATAATCCAAATTAATATTTGTGTATTATGTTATGTGATGTATTGTACAAGGTGTGTGGCTGGGAGGTTATCCAAGGGGATAACGTATTAAAATTTTGCTATATGTTAATTAATAATGATGATTTGCTACTCAATAATTTTGTTTGAATTTAAAAAATAGATGCACTAAATACTTCCTACATTGTGTTTATTATGTCTTATTGTGTTAATTGCATTTAGTATGTTAGGAATAAGAATTATAAAAATATGATAATATGTTTTCAATGTGTTTATAGATTTTAAAATAAAATGAAAAATAGTTGTGATAGGTAAAATTTTCAATGGGTTGCAAAAGATAGAAATGGGTGATAGTAATTATTTGAATAAATTGTTTGAGTCAGTTCAAGTTGAATTTTGTGGGACATAGATCTGTCCAAATTGAAGTCAGAGTTAAAGAAATAGTAGAGATGAAAATAATGCAATGTTGTTTTGAATTAATGTATGTTATAGAATTTTGAGAAGTATAAGTGGAGACACAGTAGTAATGGAGAATTTATGTAGAGTCTTGAGTGATATATTGTTGTTTATTTTGTTGATGTTAATTTGTTGTAATTGTAGTGAGGTTATGAGATTGAGATTTTTTGGGGATGGCAATTTTGTAGTAGGGGAGTGTAATGTGGGAGTCCGCAACATAAGGGTTGGGACGGGATTTGGTATAGTTTTAGTGGGAAGGGGCCGCCTTAGGTAAAAATCCAGGGGCCAGAGAACGGGAATTGAGCTTTTTTGGGGGGGGGTAACACGTATCCTATGTACAAAGGGTTAGAGAGTATTTTATATGTAGAGAAGGTGGCGATTGGAGTTAAAGTAGTAAGTAGTTAGAGGTAGAGAAGGGTTGGTAAATTATTGATAGAGGGGTGTCATACTAGTTAAAGATTTTGTAAGGGAACGTTAGAGTAATGAATGGGGAAGATTATGAGTAAATGCCAAGTTGATAAAGTGAATTATAATGAATAATGTAGAATCACCCAGATTAATGAAAGAGAATGATAAATGAAAATGATGGGTAAAACAAAGATTGAAAAAAAAGAAAAAAAAAAAAAAAAAGAAAAAAATTGTAATTTTGAGAAACGAATTAATAAGAGTAAATCAAGTTTAAAAGTAATTTTTTGATTTTATATGCCAATTTAATGATATAAAGTGTGTAACATTTTAAATATAAATTGTTTATTTTAAGATGTTTTCTTATGTTATATTATGTTATATTAGATGTTTTGATATGTTAGGAATAAGTAAATGAAAACAAAACCAGTGCTTCTTAGCGCAAACCAGCACCGCTAGGGGGGAACAGATCAGTTGGGGATATGGTGTTGTGTAAGGCCACTATTTGATGTTTTGATTTGTTGTTTCAGTGTTTGGTGGTGCTGTGGCGGCGGACCTGAGCTGGCCTGCGCGTCAGAGCAGGGGCGTTGAGTATCTGTCTGACTCTACGGTGTTGGGATCTCGAGAGAGAAGTCCAGTATTGTCATGCAGATGCGGTCACAGTCACCGGACTAAGGGTGAGTTGATTATTCTTTTTTGTAAACCATACAGGGGGTTGTGGCGACATATCCTGGCTGATCCCTCTAGCAAGTATGAATGTGTCAATGAGATTTTTTATGCTTCGGCATAAAATATCTCATTGAGGGGGTATTGTAGCGGGGCATTTTTGGGCATACCTGAGACAATGTAAAAAGTTTATATTTTATTGATAGTAAATAACATAATTGGAATTTTTTTTTAATAAATAATAATAATTTTATCCCTTGTCGAGTGATAGGGACAGAAATTATAGACTTGGGTAAATTTGTTATTTTGAAACGATCGCAACGTGGCTGCACTGCTGTTGACCTTATGAATACAAACTTGTTTAATAATATTGTGTGGACCGTTTTAATAACTGCAAATGTACAAAGTCAGTTCAAGGACACAACAAAATCTGTCAACAAATTACATAACCGTGTCAGGCGAGCGTTACGTCAGGGCATTATATAATAAGAATCCTGGGTGTGTCACGCCAGCAACTGTGTGACGCACCGAACAAAGAGTCAGCTATCAACATCTCAGCGGACCAGACGCAAAATAAACTGTCGCGTCTGCCCGGCTCGCGCCGGTTTTCGGGCGAAGTTATTGTGTTCGCCGATGCGCCCGCAACTCTTTACCAAATGTGAATAAAATAGTTAAATATGCGTTAACAGCTGAAATTAATAACAAAAATGTGATTAACAGTTTATCTATAATAACAGTTCGTAAATAGGAAGTGAAAGTTTAAAAAACAATCGATGCAGTGCGGGTGGAGCGAAATGACGTCGTTTGGCAGATAAGTAGTAAATCAGAACCCAAATAAAACAAACTTTCAAAATTTTCAGTTAATCAAATGTCATTTAAAATTTCAATATTAAAATATTTAACATTTTTTTTTTTATTATTTCAAAGCTATGAGACCTCATGGGGTATAAATTCATTGTGTGTGTGTGGGGAGTACATGAGTGAGTGAAACTAAATAAATTAAGAAGGCTGGTTTGTGTTGGTAGGTTAAGGTAATTCATGTTTAATTTTATAGAAGTTTGTTGTTTTCAATTTATATACTATGTTTCAATTACCATTATATACAGATAAATTTCATTAATCTGAATTGATAGTAGAGATGTCAGGAGATAGTGTGTTAGCAGTAATAAAATGTCAATAAAAATCTATTAAGGGGAAACAAAGTAAAGTTTTCTTTATTTCGAATAACCATGTTCTGTTCTCCTAGTTCGCCGAAACGAACCTTGGTAATGTTTTCCTTTACAGTTGGCAATAAAGATGGCGCCTGAAGAAATTATTAGGAAGTTTGAGTCAACAGTGAATCCCTTAGGTATTTGTATTTTGTAGTTATATATTTTGTGTAAAAAGTAGCTTCACATTTGGCGCCCGAACAGGGACGATTTATATAATATAATTATATAAATATAAGCCTACGAGGAGAACAGAATGGTTGTTTGGAATGTGTATTTACGTATGTACGTAAATTAGACGTAAGAGGTTATGTTTAATATGGGTGAGTAGAATATTTTTCAATAAGTATATGTTACGTATAATAAGATTATATGAAGATATATATATATAAAATTTTTAAGAAAAATGGCAAACAATCATGAAACTGTCAGCGTCACTGACAGTGGAGATGAAAGCCAGATAAGCGTAACTGAATCCCAAATCATGCATGAAGGTGTTCACTCAACACCAGTCATGAACAAAACGGCTGAAGATAATGATTTAATCAAGATGATGAAATTGCTTTTTAGTGAACAGAAAACCGAGATAAATAATAAATTCGATGAGTTGAAACATGAAATACAAGAAATTAATAAACATTTAGAAAGCACTAACGAAACAATAAGAAACAGTTTAAATAAATTAGAACGGAATGTTGAGAACTTAGGTGACAATGTTTTAAATATGACAAAATGTAAAAATGACGAAATAGTAGACAATTTTGAGAGTATAGTGGGGGTGAAGAATAATGTAGAAGCAAATGATGAAAATATAATAACAAATAGTACTGATGAAGTTCTAGAATGCGATAATGAAATGGTAATGAGTGTTTATGAAATAGAAAGAGAGTGGAAGAATAATGTAGTAATTGAATGGGGACAGAGGGCAAATTTTCCCCTTAGTGTTTATAATGATGATGATGATTTAATGTTGTTTTTTCAGGGCAAGAGACCCTTATTGTTAAATGAATTAATGTTGTATAATGTTGTACCCTCTGTCCGTAATAATTGTGAGAGTGTGATGTGGTGCTATGAAGAAAGAGAGTTATGTATTGAGAGTGAAATAGAACTATATAAGTTAGAAAGAAAGTATGATGAATTGAGAAAATTACTAGAAGGGGTGATGATGAATCATGTGAAATACGTACCTGTTGAAAGAGAGATAGAAAATAATTTTGATAATATCTTACCTGACTATGATGACTTACCTGACGTAGTAGTTGAGGAATACAAAAATGAGAAAACGATTTACCTGACATTAACAAATAACAATGATAGAGACGGGACAATCCTAACTTATGGTAACAAGATTTATAGTGGTATATTGGATGAAATAGAATGGATGGGTTATTATGATAGCAACAATTATAATAATTTGTGTGTGGATAATAATGATGAATGTTACAAATATGTTAGATATATATATGACGATGGTGGCTGAACTAGAATATCAGTGTATAGACCTTGTTAGATACTGTAAATTCTGGTAATGACCTTGCTGATTTGGACATGAAGTGAGATACACTTGAACAGTTGTTGACGAATATTTTGTAAATTTTAAATTTGTAAATAATAATGTAGTAACTTTGATTGTGTATATGTGGAATGTTAAATAAATAAATGTGTGTAATTGTGGTAATAATAATAATATTTTGCCAGTTAAATAAGTAATAACATTAATATTGAGAAACAGTAATTGAATAATAATAGTTTATGGTAATGAATTTTGAATTGTTAATAATGAATTTAAGTAAACAATTTAATACATGTTAAATGTTTTGTTTGACTATTTCAATATTGTATAATTAATTTTTTTAAAGGAATTTAAATCATTTTTACTAGATTTGGAATTTGATAATAGATGGCTGAATTGTTTGAGGTAAACTAATATTTTGTGAAATGTTTCAGTGGTGAGGTGAGAGTATTGTGGTATGTTGTATATGTTTTGAGAAATGGGCTGTAAGTATTGAAATTTTACAATATGAATAATGTATAACAAAAAGGTTGACAGGAATGATTGATATGTTAATTCAGTAATGAGATATTTTGAAATAATTGTGCTAAATAAAAATAATGATTAAAATATAATGTTAATAATAAATTTTAAGCAATTTTGAAAATCTGATTGCAACACAGGATAAATTAATAATGATGAGAAATAAAAGAGTTAATGAAAAATTTTAAATAATAATGTTTATAAATTTTTATATAAATTATTTATAAGAGACTTGTTTGTTTTAAGTTTTTTTTGCTAATAATCCAAGTTAATATTTGTGTATTATGTTATGTGATGTATTGTACAAGGTGTGTGGCTGGGAGGTTATCCAAGGGGATAACGTATTAAAATTTTGCTATATGTTAATTAATAATGATGATTTGCTACTCAATAATTTTGTTTGAATTTAAAAAATAAATGCACTAAATACTTCCTATATTGTGTTTATTATGTCTTATTGTGTTAATTGCATTTAGTATGTTAGGAATAAGAATTATAAAAATATGATAATATGTTTTCAATGTGTTTATAGATTTTAAAATAAAATGAAAAATAGTTGTGATAGGTAAAATTTTCAATGGGTTGCAAAAGATAGAAATGGGTGATAGTAATTATTTGAATAAATTGTTTGAGTCAGTTCAAGTTGAATTTTGTGGGACATAGATCTGTCCAAATTGAAGTCAGAGTTAAAGAAATAGTAGAGATGAAAATAATGCAATGTTGTTTTGAATTAATGTATGTTATAGAATTTTGAGAAGTATAAGTGGAGACACAGTAGTAATGGAGAATTTATGTAGAGTCTTGAGTGATATATTGTTGTTTATTTTGTTGATGTTAATTTGTTGTAATTGTAGTGAGGTTATGAGATTGAGATTTTTTGGGGATGGCAATTTTGTAGTAGGGGAGTGTAATGTGGGAGTCCGCAACATAAGGGTTGGGACGGGATTTGGTATAGTTTTAGTGGGAAGGGGCCGCCTTAGGTAAAAATCCAGGGGCCAGAGAACGGGAATTGAGCTTTTTTGGGGGGGGGGAACACGTATCCTATGTACAAAGGGTTAGAGAGTATTTTATATGTAGAGAAGGTGGCGATTGGAGTTAAAGTAGTAAGTAGTTAGAGGTAGAGAAGGGTTGGTAAATTATTGATAGAGGGGTGTCATACTAGTTAAAGATTTTGTAAGGGAACGTTAGAGTAATGAAAGGGGAAGATTATGAGTAAATGCCAAGTTGATAAAGTGAATTATAATGAATAATGTAGAATCACCCAGATTAATGAAAGAGAATGATAAATGAAAATGATGGGTAAAACAAAGATTGAAAAAAAAGAAAAAAAAAAAAAATTGTAATTTTGAGAAACGAATTAATAAGAGTAAATCAAGTTTAAAAGTAATTTTTTGATTTTATATGCCAATTTAATGATATAAAGTGTGTAACATTTTAAATATAAATTGTTTATTTTAAGATGTTTTCTTATGTTATATTATGTTATATTAGATGTTTTGATATGTTAGGAATAAGTAAATGAAAACAAAACCAGTGCTTCTTAGCGCAAACCAGCACCGCTAGGGGGGAACAGATCAGTTGGGGATATGGTGTTGTGTAAGGCCACTATTTGATGTTTTGATTTGTTGTTTCAGTGTTTGGTGGTGCTGTGGCGGCGGACCTGAGCTGGCCTGCGCGTCAGAGCAGGGGCGTTGAGTATCTGTCTGACTCTACGGTGTTGGGATCTCGAGAGAGAAGTCCAGTATTGTCATGCAGATGCGGTCACAGTCACCGGACCAAGGGTGAGTTGATTATTCTTTTTTGTAAACCATACAGGGGGTTGTGGCGACATATCCTGGCTGATCCCTCTAGCAAGTATGAATGTGTCAATGAGATTTTTTATGCTTCGGCATAAAATATCTCATTGAGGGGGTATTGTAGCGGGGCATTTTTGGGCATACCTGAGACAATGTAAAAAGTTTATATTTTATTAATAGTAAATAACATAATTGGAATTTTTTTTTAATAAATAATAATAATTTTATCCCTTGTCGAGTGATAGGGACAGAAATTATAGACTTGGGTAAATTTGTTATTTTGAAACGATCGCAACGTGGCTGCACTGCTGTTGACCTTATGAATACAAACTTGTTTAATAATATTGTGTGGACCGTTTTAATAACTGCAAATGTACAAAGTCAGTTCAAGGACACAACAAAATCTATCAACAAATTACATAACCGTGTCAGGCGAGCGTTACGTCAGCGCATTATATAATAAGAATCCTGGGTGTGTCACGCCAGCAACTGTGTGACGCACCGAACAAAGAGTCAGCTATCAACATCTCAGCGGACCAGACGCAAAATAAACTGTCGCGTCTGCCCGGCTCGCGCCGGTTTTCAGGCGAAGTTATTGTGTTCGCCGATGCGCCCGCAACTCTTTACCAAATGTGAATAAAATAGTTAAATATGCGTTAACAGCTGAAATTAATAACAAAAATGTGATTAACAGTTTATCTATAATAACAGTTCGGAAATAGGAAGTGAAAGTTTAAAAAACAATCGATGCAGTGTGGGTGGAGCGAAATGACGTCGTTTGGCAGATAAGTAGTACATCAGAACCCAAATAAAACAAACTTTCAAAATTTTCAGTTAATCAAATGTCATTTAAAATTTCAATATTAAAATATTTAACATTTTTTTTTTTATTATTTCAAAGCTATGAGATCTCATGGGGTATAAATTCATTGTGTGTGTGTGGGGAGTACATGAGTGAGTGAAACTAAATAAATTAAGAAGGCTGGTTTGTGTTGGTAGGTTAAGGTAATTCATGTTTAATTTTATAGAAGTTTGTTGTTTTCAATTTATATACTATGTTTCAATTACCATTATATACAGATAAATTTCATTAATCTGAATTGATAGTAGAGATGTCAGGAGATAGTGTGTTAGCAGTAATAAAATGTCAATAAAAATCTATTAAGGGGAAACAAAGTAAAGTTTTCTTTATTTCGAATAACCACGTTCTGTTCTCCTAGTTCGCCGAAACGAACCTTGGTAATGTTTTCCTTTACAGTTGGCAATAAAGATGGCGCCTGAAGAAATTATTAGGAAGTTTGAGTCAACAGTGAATCCCTTAGGTATTTGTATTTTGTAGTTATATATTTTGTGTAAAAAGTAGCTTCACATTTGGCGCCCGAACAGGGACGATTTATATAATATAATTATATAAATATAAGCCTACGAGGAGAACAGAATGGTTGTTTGGAATGTGTATTTACGTATGTACGTAAATTAGACGTAAGAGGTTATGTTTAATATGGGTGAGTAGAATATTTTTCAATAAGTATATGTTACGTATAATAAGATTATATGAAGATATATATATAAAAATTTTTTAAGAAAAATGGCAAACAATCATGAAACTGTCAGCGTCACTGACAGTGGAGATGAAAGCCAGATAAGCGTAACTGAATCCCAAATCATGCATGAAGGTGTTCACTCAACACCAGTCATGAACAAAACGGCTGAAGATAATGATTTAATCAAGATGATGAAATTGCTTTTTAGTGAACGGAAAACCGAGATAAATAATAAATTCGATGAGTTGAAACATGAAATACAAGAAATTAATAAACATTTAGAAAGCACTAACGAAACAATAAGAAACAGTTTAAATAAATTAGAACGGAATGTTGAGAAATTAGGTGACAATGTTTTAAATATGACAAAATGTAAAAATGACGAAATAGTAGACAATTTTGAGAGTATAGTGGGGGTGAAGAATAATGTAGAAGCAAATGATGAAAATATAATAACAAATAGTACTGATGAAGTTCTAGAATGCGATAATGAAATGGTAATGAGTGTTTATGAAATAGAAAGAGAGTGGAAGAATAATGTAGTAATTGAATGGGGACAGAGGGCAAATTTTCCCCTTAGTGTTTATAATGATGATGATGATTTAATGTTGTTTTTTCAGGGCAAGAGACCCTTATTGTTAAATGAATTAATGTTGTATAATGTTGTACCCTCTGTCCGTAATAATTGTGAGAGTGTGATGTGGTGCTATGAAGAAAGAGAGTTATGTATTGAGAGTGAAATAGAACTATATAAGTTAGAAAGAAAGTATGATGAATTGAGAAAATTACTAGAAGGGGTGATGATGAATCATGTGAAATACGTACCTGTTGAAAGAGAGATAGAAAATAATTTTGATAATATCTTACCTGACTATGATGACTTACCTGACGTAGTAGTTGAGGAATACAAAAATGAGAAAACGATTTACCTGACATTAACAAATAACAATGATATAGACGGGACAATCCTAACTTATGGTAACAAGATTTATAGTGGTATAATGGATGAAATAGAATGGATGGGTTATTATGATAGCAACAATTATAATAATTTGTGTGTGGATAATAATGATGAATGTTACAAATATGTTAGATATATATATGACGATGGTGGCTGAACTAGAATATCAGTGTATAGACCTTGTTAGATACTGTAAATTCTGGTAATGACCTTGCTGATTTGGACATGAAGTGAGATACACTTGAACAGTTGTTGACGAATATTTTGTAAATTTTAAATTTGTAAATAATAATGTAGTAACTTTGATTGTGTATATGTGGAATGTTAAATAAATAAATGTGTGTAATTGTGGTAATAATAATAATATTTTGCCAGTTAAATAAGTAATAACATTAATATTGAGAAACAGTAATTGAATAATAATAGTTTATGGTAATGAATTTTGAATTGTTAATAATGAATTTAAGTAACAATTTAATACATGTTAAATGTTTTGTTTGACTATTTCAATATTGTATAATTAATTTTTTTTAAGGAATTTAAATCATTTTTACTAGATTTGGAATTTGATAATAGATGGCTGAATTGTTTGAGGTAAACTAATATTTTGTGAAATGTTTCAGTGGTGAGGTGAGAGTATTGTGGTATGTTGTATATGTTTTGAGAAATGGGCTGTAAGTATTGAAATTTTACAATATGAATAATGTATAACAAAAAGGTTGACAGGAATGATTGATATGTTAATTCAGTAATGAGATATTTTGAAATAATTGTGCTAAATAAAAATAATGATTAAAATATAATGTTAATAATAAATTTTAAGCAATTTTGAAAATCTGATTGCAACACAGGATAAATTAATAATGATGAGAAATAAAAGAGTTAATGAAAAATTTTAAATAATAATGTTTATAAATTTTTATATAAATTATTTATAAGAGACTTGTTTGTTTTAAGTTTTTTTTGCTAATAATCCAAGTTAATATTTGTGTATTATGTTATGTGATGTATTGTACAAGGTGTGTGGCTGGGAGGTTATCCAAGGGGATAACGTATTAAAATTTTGCTATATGTTAATTAATAATGATGATTTGCTACTCAATAATTTTGTATGAATTTAAAAAATAGATGCACTAAATACTTCCTATATTGTGTTTATTATGTCTTATTGTGTTAATTGCATTTAGTATGTTAGGAATAAGAATTATAAAAATATGATAATATGTTTTCAATGTGTTTATAGATTTTAAAATAAAATGAAAAATAGTTGTGATAGGTAAAATTTTCAATGGGTTGCAAAAGATAGAAATGGGTGATAGTAATTATTTGAATAAATTGTTTGAGTCAGTTCAAGTTGAATTTTGTGGGACATAGATCTGTCCAAATTGAAGTCAGAGTTAAAGAAATAGTAGAGATGAAAATAATGCAATGTTGTTTTGAATTAATGTATGTTATAGAATTTTGAGAAGTATAAGTGGAGACACAGTAGTAATGGAGAATTTATGTAGAGTCTTGAGTGATATATTGTTGTTTATTTTGTTGATGTTAATTTGTTGTAATTGTAGTGAGGTTATGAGATTGAGATTTTTTGGGGATGGCAATTTTGTAGTAGGGGAGTGTAATGTGGGAGTCCGCAACATAAGGGTTGGGACGGGATTTGGTATAGTTTTAGTGGGAAGGGGCCGCCTTAGGTAAAAATCCAGGGGCCAGAGAACGGGAATTGAGCTTTTTTGGGGGGGGGAAACACGTATCCTATGTACAAAGGGTTAGAGAGTATTTTATATGTAGAGAAGGTGGCGATTGGAGTTAAAGTAGTACGTAGTTAGAGGTAGAGAAGGGTTGGTAAATTATTGATAGAGGGGTGTCATACTAGTTAAAGATTTTGTAAGGGAACGTTAGAGTAATGAATGGGGAAGATTATGAGTAAATGCCAAGTTGATAAAGTGAATTATAATGAATAATGTAGAATCACCCAGATTAATGAAAGAGAATGATAAATGAAAATGATGGGTAAAACAAAGATTGAAAAAAAAGAAAAAAAAAAAAAATTGTAATTTTGAGAAACGAATTAATAAGAGTAAATCAAGTTTAAAAGTAATTTTTTGATTTTATATGCCAATTTAATGATATAAAGTGTGTAACATTTTAAATATAAATTGTTTATTTTAAGATGTTTTCTTATGTTATATTATGTTATATTAGATGTTTTGATATGTTAGGAATAAGTAAATGAAAACAAAACCAGTGCTTCTTAGCGCAAACCAGCACCGCTAGGGGGGAACAGATCAGTTGGGGATATGGTGTTGTGTAAGGCCACTATTTGATGTTTTGATTTGTTGTTTCAGTGTTTGGTGGTGCTGTGGCGGCGGACCTGAGCTGGCCTGCGCGTCAGAGCAGGGGCGTTGAGTATCTGTCTGACTCTACGGTGTTGGGATCTCGAGAGAGAAGTCCAGTATTGTCATGCAGATGCGGTCACAGTCACCGGACTAAGGGTGAGTTGATTATTCTTTTTTGTAAACCATACAGGGGGTTGTGGCGACATATCCTGGCTGATCCCTCTAGCAAGTATGAATGTGTCAATGAGATTTTTTATGCTTCGGCATAAAATATCTCATTGAGGGGGTATTGTAGCGGGGCATTTTTGGGCATACCTGAGACAATGTAAAAAGTTTATATTTTATTGATAGTAAATAACATAATTGGAATTTTTTTTTAATAAATAATAATAATTTTATCCCTTGTCGAGTGATAGGGACAGAAATTATAGACTTGGGTAAATTTGTTATTTTGAAACGATCGCAACGTGGCTGCACTGCTGTTGACCTTATGAATACAAACTTGTTTAATAATATTGTGTGGACCGTTTTAATAACTGCAAATGTACAAAGTCAGTTCAAGGACACAACAAAATCTGTCAACAAATTACATAACCGTGTCAGGCGAGCGTTACGTCAGCGCATTATATAATAAGAATCCTGGGTGTGTCACGCCAGCAACTGTGTGACGCACCGAACAAAGAGTCAGCTATCAACATCTCAGCGGACCAGACGCAAAATAAACTGTCGCGTCTGCCCGGCTCGCGCCGGTTTTCGGGCGAAGTTATTGTGTTCGCCGATGCGCCCGCAACTCTTTACCAAATGTGAATAAAATAGTTAAATATGCGTTAACAGCTGAAATTAATAACAAAAATGTGATTAACAGTTTATCTATAATAACAGTTCGGAAATAGGAAGTGAAAGTTTAAAAAACAATCGATGCAGTGAGGGTGGAGCGAAATGACGTCGTTTGGCAGATAAGTAGTACATCAGAACCCAAATAAAACAAACTTTCAAAATTTTCAGTTAATCAAAATGTCATTTAAAATTTCAATATTAAAATATTTAACATTTTTTTTTTTTATTATTTCAAAGCTATGAGATCTCATGGGGTATAAATTCATTGTGTGTGTGTGGGGAGTACATGAGTGAGTGAAACTAAATAAATTAAGAAGGCTGGTTTGTGTTGGTAGGTTAAGGTAATTCATGTTTAATTTTATAGAAGTTTGTTGTTTTCAATTTATATACTATGTTTCAATTACCATTATATACAGATAAATTTCATTAATCTGAATTGATAGTAGAGATGTCAGGAGATAGTGTGTTAGCAGTAATAAAATGTCAATAAAAATCTATTAAGGGGAAACAAAGTAAAGTTTTCTTTATTTCGAATAACCATGTTCTGTTCTCCTAGTTCGCCGAAACGAACCTTGGTAATGTTTTCCTTTACAGTTGGCAATAAAGATGGCGCCTGAAGAAATTATTAGGAAGTTTGAGTCAACAGTGAATCCCTTAGGTATTTGTATTTTGTAGTTATATATTTTGTGTAAAAAGTAGCTTCACAGATATACATTCTCACTCCCTTCTAATAAGACTCCTCGACGTCTACGTTGAAATTTTCCTGTCTGCCTATTGAAAGTGTAATATGGCACTTCTTCATACAACAAAGTTTTGGCAAAGTCATCTTTCCGACATAGATAAAAAAATTCCATGAGAGTGGTGTTTCATGGATTTTCTGTTCTTCCGTACAAATTATCTTCATGAAAATAAACTCTCTGCCCATTTTCGAGATGTACATCTAGATGGATAATTAGGTGGAAAACGCTCATGTATAGGGAAAGAGAAGATTCTCCATATAGCTTCAGATATGCTTATGTATCGACCATTTTGAAACTGTAATACCTCATCGTAAGAATTTTGTATACCAATCGTAGCTAGACTGGAGCCTTTATTGATGTATTTACATATTATAACATCGCCAAATTCAGATCATATTTGATAACTATAAGTATGTAAGAAATGCTAAAAAATAATATATTTTAATAAACAAATAATGAAGAGAATAAAATAAAATGTAATTAAGAAAGAAGGAGGAAGAATGATAAACTAAAAGTGATTATTAAAGAAACTCACAGACTAGACTGACAGACAAACGACTTTGACCCAACCCCAGAGATTGGCCAGATAAGAACCAAAATAAAAGGAAACAAGATGAGAAGTGAAGGAGAAGAAAAATGAAAATAAAAAGGGAACAAACCAACTATAAAAGAAATAAAATGAAACAAGGCGAGAAAACACAGACAAGTAGTAGAAAATAGAGAAGGGAGAAATAATACAAACAAATATAATAAAGGAAACAAAACCGGTAATAAAGAACCAATCTAAAAAATAATTGTTAGTATTGAATGAGTGACAAATGTAATTAATCATTGATAAAACCCAAGAAATAAAAATACACTAGCCAAAGAATTAGTAGTAAATGTAAATAAGAATTAGAGAAAGACATGAATTTAATAAGTATATATAATATTTAATATTCATGTTTAATATGGTAACCAAATCACTTGTACGAATTAATAAATTAATTACCTTAAATTATCCGCCGTGTGATTTCTTATGCTTCGTCTATGACGCGTTTCAGAGCGTATGCTCCATCATCAGATATTAAAAGTTAAAACTGTCGCTCTTGCGAGATCGTTAAGAAGTTAAAATGTCAAGATTTGCATATGAACCGTACGCGGATTTGGGTGCGCACCCGTTCAAGTTCATTCGGCCACTGAGCGGTTGCTACCTTATCGTAGCCCCAGCGAGCAGACTCAAGGCAGTATCGTACAATCGGTTGGATACAAAGTTCAGGTGGTCATTTAACACGATATCGTGACTCATTGGGTTTGCATATGCACTGTAAATTTCAAATTCCTCCAAGGCATTCATGAAACGGCCCTTCTTACACACATGTAACGGTATTAAATTGGAACTAAAATCTGTGTAATTATGATTGTGTGAAGTCAGGTGTCGGGCGTAATTTGATTTGATGTTGTCAATGTTTCTTATTTTCTTAGGTAAATGTTCTCGAAATCGTTTAATAATAGTTTCACTATTTCATTCAGGACTAATAATAAGTTACTGGATATTCTCAAACCGAAAAAACACACGCCTCCAGAAGAAAAAACTGGCATATATAAGTTAATATGCAACGATTGCGAGTGCTTCTACATTGGACAGACTGGGAGAGGTTTCCTTAAACGATTTCGAGAACATTTACCTAAGAAAATAAGAAACATTGACAACATCAAATCAAATTATGCCCGACACCTGACTTCACACAATCATAATTACACAGATTTTAGTTCCAATTTAATACCGTTACATGTGTGTAAGAAGGGCCGTTTCATGAATGCCTTGGAGGAATTTGAAATTTACAGTGCATATGCAAACCCAATGAGTCGCGATATCGTGTTAAATGACCACCTGAACTTTGTATCCAACCGATTGTACGATACCGCCTTGAGTCTGCTCGCTGGGGCTACGATAAGGTAGCAACCGCTCAGTGGCAGAATGAACTTGAACGGGTGCACACCCAAATCCGCGTACGGTTCATATGCAAATCTTGACATTTTAACTTCTTAACGATCTCGCAAGAGTGACAGTTTTAACTTTTAATATCTGATGATGGAGCATACGCTCTGAAACGCGTCATAGACGAAGCATAAGAAATCACACGGCAGATAATTTAAGGTAATTAATTTATTAATATATAATATGTGTAAAGAAAGAGAGAGATATTAAGATAGTGAGAAATAAACTGAAATTAACTAAGTGACAAAGAAAAGTAATGATAGGGATTACCCACTAAAAAACACTCAAATAAAAAGTTTAAGAAGTGCCCATGGTGAAAGTGAAAAAACCCTAAAGTAAAATGATAGAGAAAAAACACTAAATAAATTATAATAAACACATGATAATTTAAAAGTGAAAGTGATGAGTAAATAAAAATATCGTCAATGATAGCAATAGATACAATAGTGAAGGTTAAGATAAACACTTAGTAAAAAAGTAACAAACGCTAGAGGTTTAATAGTGAACAGTAATAATGTTTAAGAAAGTTGTTAAGAATGGCATTTAAAATAAACCATTAATTAAGTAGTAATGAACACTGAAGAGTGATGTTACCTGTATTGATTAGAAAAGAATATTATTGTAAAGTTTAAAAGTATATAATAGAATTTAAAGGTGAGAACCCCATGAAAGAGTAATCAGATAGTGTTACCATAGAGTGAAGGCAAAGAGTATTTATAAAATAAGACGTTTAAAACAATCAATAAACACCCATGTTATAAGGGATGATTACTGAAGTAAGTTCAAAAGAGGTGAGGTTGTTTATCACCCAAAAAATAAAATAAAAGGTAATGAATTGTACACCAATATTACATATTAAGTGTTAGATAATTGTTTAAGCAAACTTATGAATAAGATATGGCTAGGCTAAATATCACTATAATATTGACGACTCGGAACACAAAGTTTTTTATAAGTAAAAACGTAAAGTTTTACCTTACAGCCTAAACCGGCTTTCACCTATAGAAGGCTTCATCAGAGGCTGTCGTTAGTAGCGCTGCTCGTCTTGTTGTTGGCGACGAGAAAGTGTTTCGAAAGATTGAAGCTGTGTGTGTGTGGTGAGATGTGTTCGAATAATGCGTGCGATTTGAATTGTGTCTGTTCGTTTAGGATGTCGTTTTGTGTTCCGAGTCGTCAATATTATAGTGATATTTAGTTAAGTAACGGACACGTCATGGACAACGAAATCCAAGAATATGGCTAGGGTAATTATACCAACCATAGACCTAAATGTTGTATTTTATGTGATCAAAAAAAAATAGTAATTAATAGCCATATTGTTGACATTGGCGGAGTAAATAAGTAAGAAAGGAAAGCAATGTATGACTTAGAAAATGAGAAAACCAGTCAGTAAATAATTAGCAATACATGATGTATAAAATAGTAGTAACATAAAAATAACTCAAAAACAGAACCAAAACATGTCAAAAGGTAACAAAACCAGTTATAAGAACAAAATAAAGCATTAGGCTAAAATGAGATGTAATGTATATGAAATAAGTGAAAATCAGTAATGGCTACTTAGGCTTAAGAAAAGCCTAACTGTCAAACACAAACAAATACTAATTGTACGAAAATAGCCAAGTAATTAACAAATCCAAGGTGATTAATCAACCAAGGATAAATTGTAAATCTTATTAAAAGCAAAATATTAGAATAAGTATTTAAATTAAAAGAGAACTGTAATTAGGAAATATTAAAATAATTGGAAAATTATAAAACATAAAATAACCCAATCTTGTGGGATACCAAAATAATCTTTGGAAGAAAATACAAATAACAGTGATAATAATTAATACTTAGGAAGGAAGATAATGGGATGAAAACAATCAGAAGATATACAAGGATTTTGAAAAGGATTCAAATTTTGATAACAATGGATTATGTCAATCTAAGCCAATCAAATTTAATTGGTAACCATAGCAACTGCCGTTAAGTATGGAATTACCGTTGAATATCGTTACTTGTAAAGTGACGCTCTTGGAAAACAGAAGCCAAATTTTGAACAATCAAATATTTAATTTAAAATGTTATAAAAGTTAACCAAATTACCAGAAGTGAACGAGAAGGAAGTAGACGATGACTGAAACCAATTAACTGTTGTCGAAGACCCTTTAATCCAAAAAGAAGTGAATAAATTACTCCGATAAAATTGAAAAAGATGCCAGAAGCCCGAACAATTGAAAATTGAATATGATTGCCGCTCCAGTCCTTTTTACCAGACCAACTGCTTTCCCCCAGTCAACTAAGTGGTTAAGTATCATTTAAATTACCCAATTTTCCAAAAAAACGCACTTTAAATATTTCTCACTATACTATGAAATATCAGTAACTGAAATTATTCTGTTTCAAAGATTAAATAAAAAACTAAGACACTGAAAATTTGTCAACTTATAAAATTAACCTATTGTTAGTTTACGAACCTTTGAAACACTTTTACTACACTCCAAAAAACCAATTATAGCTACACGTTATACTATTTAAGTAGAAATATTGTAAGGTTGTGTATTTTTATGATTGTAATTGCAGCTAATCCTTTTATCGTAATCTAAAGAATCCAGACGATTGAACGAAAATATTTGTAAACTACTTCAGTGAACGCCATTACGGTGTTTCTGTTATGTTCAGGATCGATACGTCAAAACCCAGAGAAGATTGTCTTAATTTAATTGCCGGTGCAAATAACAAACCAAATATAACCTGTGTCAATGAAAAAGTAATAACCATTAAATAATAAACCAATACTGTGTGTAACCTATGTGTTTTATTTTCATTAGGAAAGTGTATTATTAATGTTGTACATTGTAGCGAACTGCTATGAATTGGCGGCTAGCGCTCAAGCAGTGAACACAGCAAACTGCTGGCTTGATTGTAAAGATCGATAAGCGGCGGGACCAGTTTGAATTCTCCACACCGCCTGAGCGGAATCGCCGATAATACTAATTTTTTTAATTGTTTTAAATAAACAATTTGGTGCCACCCGGGATTTATACACCCCTAGTGAACCTCAGGTAAGAACTTCAATACCTGGTTAATCGTACATTCACAACGGACTCAATCAGCGGAAGTTACGTTACCGAGCGACGATGGATTGGTAAGACACATTACACAAATTACACTCTGACACGTTTACACTCTTGCAGAAATAGACGGATAGCACGACGAGCCGTTATAATATATATTTAATGGATTTTACACTACTACACAATTCAACATTGATGTGAGCACCAAAAGTTCATGAAAGCACCGGCAAGTAAGGAACTACCCATCTATTGTCAACTATCAAAATCTCATCTCTCAAACGGATTTCACACTGAAAACCTCCATCTTCAGGACTTAGTCGGCGATAATTAGGGTAGCTGTCATCATTTATCGTCGTTTCTTTTGTAAGCGATTTAGGATATCGTTTAGTACACTGACCCTCCTTCATACATGGTGACTGTGCATTAATTGTTCCACATGGCCCATGAATCATATGTGTTTTAACTATATCATAAAGCTCTGGATCTTTATCAGGGTCCGGCAGCTCTGTACTAATCACAGAATCTACTGATCTGGTTGTATTTTTCTTCTAACCAGAGCAATATATGCGTATGCGGCAAACCTCTTTTTTGCCACTCTACGCTGTACATGTAGCAGACAACTGAGCCAAAAATTTTACCTTTCACTAAGAAATCCATTAATTTCTTCAATTTCAGATGAAATACGCGTGCTACCAAGTCGTGTCAATCTTGAGCTGAAAAGCCTTGATGCAACTCCTGGACGTTCTCTCTCCACTTAGGATTTGTAGTGAACGTAATAAATAAATCAGGCCGTGAGTACTTGCGTATGTAACAAAAAGCGTCTTGCGTTCGCTCATGCATATATCGAGGACCTCCTGTGAAACTTGAGGGTAGAATGACCAAGTGGCCTAAATTATCCAAACTTTCATTATTTCGTAATGAATCTTGCAAATCTATGTAATTCTCAGCTCTTAACTGAGTTTGATGAGTACGGATGTATATAAGCCTTTCCGTCTCTATCTTAGCATACATATCAACAATATATTATTCAGAAGCTGTTTGTAATAAATTAAATGGTTGTACTCATCTTTTCTCATCATGAGTCTGTAAGAATAAAATTGTAGAGCTGAAACTTTCTTAATAGTTAATAACCCAGTCTGAGGATCGACTAATTTTAATGTAAAATGATAACCATCTTCTCCTCTGCAAAACATTAAAGGGTACTGTAAAGCATCATAAGCTCGATGTGTTTCTGCAATTCGATGTAGCGTATGATTCCTCGCACGGATTATTACGTATATCGCGTTTATCACATTCCTGGTTAACTAAAACTACTGCCACCTCATTAGTTGTCAGTGCATTGTAGCGACCCCTGTGCTCTTCATTATTTTCTTTTCGATCAGCATGAATCACAATATTGTACTGATTATTATTCCCAGATGTTACAAATTCAAACGCACTTTTCAGTTCACTAACATATGGGTTGATTGCGTGAAGTAAATTTTGAAGTTCTGTTACTAATGTCTTATCCAAGTTACGGATATGATCCATTCTTGTTTCAGCTTGCTGTAAATAATCAGCTATGAAATACACCTGTAGAAATTTTGGTACTTCGTTTTGTGTGGGGAGTAATGATCCCATAAGGTGATATACTTGCCCTTGAATTTTGAAAGTAGGCATGAAGTTCCCTTCGACTATTTCATTGGCTCCGAATGATGTAAATTGAAAAGCTGAATTGTACGATCTTAATGCATACAAAAATTTTTTCGATAAAAGATGTTCTCCATTTAATAATGATTTTAACGGTTCTGAAGGAGGAAGTATGGGATCTAGTCGCACTTTTCCTGCAGATCAACATAATCCATGTGATTAATTTTTCCACTTTAAAGCTTTGCAATGAAGGCAAACCATACTCGGTAACCCGATATCTGTTTCATTCGTGTAGTTAATAACTGGATTATAATTGAAACCACTATTTAATTTTGCATTCCATCGTAAAGTAGGACCTCGTGATCTGAGAGTCGCTTGCCTGTGTCTTTGTGCCACTAATCTATTTTCACGAATTGTAGGACTTTCAACCCGTGAGACTTCATCTAATCCAGATCTTTCTGAAGAGTTTCCAGGAGCTGATTGCATTTCGACTCCTTAGACGTCATTTTCAGATGCTCTAAGACGCCTCTTTCTTTCCGCAGCAGCAGTAGATCTTCCTAAACATGATCGTCTTTTTGGCATTGCAAAGCTAAAAAAAGTGGAAATGTATTTATTTGATCTATATTAATAAATCTCTAGGGGGAAATTAATAATTTATACAATACAATACATATTGCACATATTACTTACCGATGACGTAAAATTAACGAAAAAGGCACTGATACTACATCACTGACGCTCATCGCATAATTCTCAATGAAGTAGTTTAAGTATAATTCTGGACAATTAATTATTCATACTGCACATAGGCCTACTGAATATTCAAATGTCGAAGAGTATGGTTTATCAGAATCAACGTGTACTATATAATCAATGTGACAATATAATCAAACAATTAATTATTGTATTGTTTATATGAATTCCATATGCTGATAAGAATTCCATTATCCCTACTAAAATGTAAATATTCAAATGGACTAACTTATATCAATATACTTATGTATACACTATTTGTATTATTCTATACGAATAAACATTTCATCTAATTGTGTTACTGCATGTTTGTAAATATCTACTAAATTATCAAATTTTGATTTTACGTATTGAGGAAACATGAATGATGGATCTATCGCTTCGCACTGTTTGGATATTCATAACTTACAATATAAGGATATTATTAATATAGATGTACCATTAGCAATTTACCAACTCTGACAGTTACCACAACAATCATATACAAATATTCGCGATCGAAGCCGCGGGTTTACAAAAATGAGTTTTTTGCAATAACTTCGGTTATTTTTAACCTATCATTATCAAATAAAGTAGAAAACCTTCCGTTGGGTACCTGCTATCAGCGTGCAAAGTTTCACTGAAATCGGTTCAGTAGATTCTGAGATTACAGGGGACAAAAGTAGACCCCCCCTAGAGATTTATTATATAGACAAACTAGCGGAATACCCGTGCTTCGCTATGGAGTTTCACGTTGTACGTAATGAAAATGTTAGTTTAATTAATAAAGTTCAATAAAAGTAGGTTTCTTAAAAATAAATAGCTGTTGCCCACGACTTCGTTCGCGTGGTCTTCAATTTAATGCGATAATATATTTAGAACAGAATCTATTCTATTGTGTTGCCATAGTAACTAGATCTAATAGTTTTTAAGACCCAAAAGGACCCCCCAGAGGATCGTATCGAAAAAAACACCTGTCCCATGTTGGTTCTCCCGTTGCGTAAAATATTTGTGCCAAGTTTGGTTGAAATCGGTCCAATGGTTTAGGAGGAGATGTGGAAGACCCCAAAGGCCCCCCCAAAGAATCGTATCGAAAAAACACTTGTCCTATGTTGCTTCTCCCTTTGCGTAAAATATTTGTGCCAAGTTTGGCTGAAATCGGTCCAGTGGTTTAGGAGGAGATATGGAAGACCCCAAAGGACCCCCCGAAGGATCATATAAAAAAAAACACATATCCTATGTTGGGTTCTCCCGTTGCGTAAAATATTTGTGCTAAGTTTGGTTGAAATCGGTCCAGTGGTTTAGGAGGAGATGTGGAAGACCCCAAAGGACCCCGTCGAAAAAAAACACCTATCCTATGTTGGTTCTCCTGTTGCGTAAAATATTTGTGCCAAGTTTGGTTGAAATCGGTCCAGTGGTTTAGGAGAAGATGTGGAAGACCCCAAAGAACCCCCAAAAGGACCCCATAGAAAAAACACCTACCCTATGTTGGTTCTCCCTTTGCGTAAAATATTTGTGCCAAGTTTGGTTGAAATCGGTCCAGTGGTTTAGGAGGAGATGTGGAAGACCCCAAAGAACCCCCCAAAGGATCCCATCGAAAAAACCACTAATTCAGAAACCTTCTTGGGCATGCGCACAACAACTCACCGAAGTTTCATCGCAATCGGGTGAATGGTATAGGAACGCATACGGGACAAACAAAGAAACATTCATTTTTATATATAAGACTAGCGGAATACCCGTGCTTCGCTACGGAGTTTCACGTTGTACGTAATGAAAATGTTAGTTTAATTAATAAAGTTCAATTAAAGTAGGTTTCATAAAAATAAATAGCTGTTGCCCACGACTTCGTTCGCGTGGATTCAATTTAATGCGATAATATATTTAAAACAGAATCTGTTCTATTGGGTTGCCATAGTAACCAGATCTAATAGTTTTTTAAGACCTCAAAGGACCCCCCAGAGGATCGTATCAAAAAAACACCTGTCCTATGTTGGTTCTCCCGTTGCGTAAAATATTTGTGCCAAGTTTGGTTGAAATCGGTCCAGTGGTTTAGGAGGAGATGTGGAAGACCCCAAAGGACCCCCCAAAGGATTGTATCGAAAAAACACGTGTCCTATGTTGGTTCTCCCTTTGCGTAAAATATTTGTGCCAAGTTTGGTTGAAATCGGTCCAGTGGTTTAGGAGGAGATGTGGAAGACCCCAAAGGACCCCAAAAAGGACCACCTGAAGGATCATATCGAAAAAACACATATCCTATGTTGGTTCTCCCGTTGCATAAAATATTTGTGCCAAGTTTGGTTGAAATCGGTCCAGTGGTTTAGGAGAAAATGTGGAAGACCCCAAAGAACCCCCAAAAGGACCCCATCGAAAAAACACCTACCCTATGTTGGTTCTCCCTTTGCGTAAAATATTTGTGCCAAGTTTGGTTGAAATCGGTCCAGTGGTTTAGGAGGAGATGTGGAAGATCCCAAAGAACCCCCGAAAGGACCCCATCGAAAAAAATTCAGAAACCTTCGCGGGCGTGCGCATAACAACTCACCGAAGTTTCATCGCAATCGGATGAATGGTATAGGAACGCATACGGGACAAACAAAGAAACATTCATTTTTATATATAAGATTACTACAGGAAAATTGACAATTTTCTGAAAAACCGCAAATGGCTTTTGACCATAACTTTGTTTATTACTAATGTTATAATAAAACCAACTTAATTAAAAAGACGATATAAATATCTTTAATATAATTTATTAGATGAATGGTTTTCAAATTTATTCAAAGTCAAAAATTGTTTTCTGGGGATAAAAAAATTGAAGTGCCATCTTTAAAGGTCATATTTCGTGAATTGTTAGTTCTACTGTGATGAAAAGGTAAGCAGATTGTTTGGTATAAAAAATATGTTTGGTATCCTGGATCTCCTTGGTGTTTTCATGGAACATCTCCAGGATGTGGGTACTGAGCGACCTGGGAACAACTAGAACAGGGTGTGATTGAGTCAGATGAGATGAAAACAAAAGAAGGTTATTCTCCACACGGAATCCCTTATAGCACACTTTAGTACCATATGTCTTGACAATTTGTTGTTTGTTTCATAATCAATTCCTTCATCTTCCTAAAGTCCCAGTCATTTTCTTGCCACTTCTGACCACTTCAGTGTCTATACCATCTTCAATAACCATTAAGACTGGTCCTCCTGACCTATCTGGTGTTTGCTTTGTTATTTCTCTTTCCAACAGCTCTCTTTTCTCTAGCTTAGGTTCCCCCACAGGGTGTGTTGAAAGGCTATCTGCTGCCTGATTGCTTGCCTCAGGGACATGACACACATCAAAATCAAAGTCTGCCAACAGCAAGGCCCAGCGCATCAATTTTGATTTTGGACCAAACAGACTATGAAGCCACTGAAGAAATGAGTTGTCACTGTCTAGTTGTCACACTATGCCAATCTCAACCATTTATCTAAAAAGTTATGACCCAAGATGGCATCTGGTGTCAAATACTTAATTATATAAACAAATAATTCTACATGTACGCCCAAACACTTTGCTTTCAAGGATGTCTGGCCTACCACCTGACAATGTATGTAGTAGGTAGTTCCCTGGACCTCCTCATGCTTACATCATTTCCTGGTTGAAGTATGGTAATTTGGCTATATTCATATTAATAAAAGAGCGACTTGCCTGGGTATCAAGTCCAGCTGTAAACGACTTGTCTTTGATGTTAATGCTAATGGTTGGGTGGGGCTGGTAAGAGTCCACTGTTCGTTAACCACTTATGTCTACACAAAGGATCTGATTTCTGCAAGGAAACCACATCCATGGTACAATACTGCCCTAGCCTAGAATACCCCAGATATAGTTTTCCACCATAGGACATAATTTATCCTACCTTGCCACATCTAAAACATTTTTTGGAGTACCTTCCTTTACAACAGCCCTTGTCTTAGCAGGATGCTCTTCTAATTGACTAATGATGTCCCTCAGTTCTTCAATGTTTTGGGATTGGACACTTTTACCAATGATCTTATCCTGAAGCAGCTCAATTATAAGAGGAACAAATTCATCACCACTCTTCTCTGGATGTATTTTTTTTTTTTTTTTTTTTGAATAACTGCAATTTGTGGATAACAAATGCTCCTGTTCTCATTCCTATTGGCTGACCCTCAGTTAGGAACTTTTTGTGTATTGCTGCTCTGATTGCATCAGTCAGATCTCAATATTTATTCTTTCTGAAAGTCAACCCAACTGAGGCTAACTGAGTCAACCCATTTACTTAATTATAACGTAATTTGATCACTAATTTATAATGTTAATGAAATTAGTCCTGTCACGGTCACAAATTTTTGACTAATTATAAGTATAACACTACCGACTTAGAACACAAGTTTTTTATTGGTAAAAATGTAAACTTTAACATTTTTACAATGTCAAAGGCTCGTAAGGCTCTGACGAAGCTTATAATAAGCAAAAACTGATTCAGGCTATATGGTAAAAAGTTTCCATTTTACCAATAAAAACTTGTGTTCCAAGTAGGTACTGTTATACTTATAATTAGTTAATCAATGGACACGTCATGGACAACAAAATCCAACAATTTTTGTCATCTTCTAGGTCAGCGATTAAAATAAAAAACTCATACCACTGTGGACGCCTTGTTTATTTACTGATATCACAAATAATAATTCCATAAATAAAACATATAACACACAGAATACAATTTTGATCCACAACTGTGACATCGACTATTAACACAACTGGAATTTATGCAAGCAAAAATATAACACACAAATGTGGTGTCTAGTTTAACACATCCACTAATTCTGTTACTTTACACACTGAACTTTGAATGAATACTGGTGCTTTTCTCCATCCACTACTGTCTATATATAGTTAGTATTGACATCATTCACAAACACTCCATGCATTACTTACTACTATAGTTGAGATCATTTCAGGTGCATATTCTAGACTCTTGTAGAACAAACTATGTTTACACATCAATCTATAGTACATTGATATAGAACATTCTAGTGTATTCTATAAACAGTATGCATCAGTATACGTAAGTTATACATCAATTGTGAATAATGTAAATACATGTGAGTAACATAACTTACACACTGTTCTAACGACAAGCAGTTTTATAAATACCAATCACAGTATTACTTAATATATTATTCAATATTCATAATATTATTTTGAATGTGGGTTAGGGGTTTTCTAATATATAATACAGTTTTGTTTCAACCTAATCAGTAAAAATATATTTGTGTAAATTATTAAGTTTCTGTTATCAATGTAGGCTAATTTTGAAGAGCTTGGAGACACTGTGGAAATTAGTGCATCAGTCTTCTTCCAAATGGAAGGAATTCCTGATTTAATGAGCATGACTGTTTCAGACAATCCAAAGGTAAAATTCATTACAAATATCAAAATCAGTTCTGTTCTTTAGTAAATATTATAAGAATAGGTTTCTTCTGCAAGTATAATAATTGAAGTTTTATTAGTGTATATTAAAACCTTACATGTTGTAACATGACATATGAGCCCTAAGATTTCAGTAACATAAAATACCGAGTCAAAAATAAAGTGTGAGCTATAGAGCTAACTGCTTCTATAAAGAAGCTGAAAAAATAAATGAGAGTTTAAAATTGCTAATTTAAATAATCTATTATTTTACAAGTGATTGCTTTTCCTGATAAAATTATTTCATATTTGTTTTTAAACAGGATAAAAAGAATGTGTACTTGGAGCTACTAAAATCAATATTCGGCTTATCAGAATATTCAATTGCTGGAATTCTTTTTACAATTCTGTACAAAACCAATGGTATGATACCTCGCAGTAAACGAGACATGTACAGCAAACAGAATGAAGACCTCAGAAATAAATTTGTGGTATGTGCAAATAGTATATAGTTTTTGAATGTATGCATTACAAGTTGAGTGTATTAAATGTATTTCTAGTTTATGCAATTTCTCAAGTTATTGTTTACACATATATTGTGTATATAACGCATTAAAGAAGTAAATAACTTGCACACATGGTAAGTACATGATGAAAAACTTAAGATATCAGTATTTAGTTAATGATTTGTAACATCTGTCAATTACAATTAATTCTTGTGATGACAGTGCATTTAATGACTTAAAACTGTTATGGGTAAATCCTCTATTCAGGCTGCTTCCATCATAATATTTTTGTCGATGAACATTTTGATCCTTGGAAAGTGGTACTGTCCTGAGAAGCTGTGGAAAGACCAGGTGAAAGTTGAAAGACCTAACAAGAAGTCTTGCAACGGTTGTTAGGTGGTGGTTTTCAACAGGGTTTTCAACCGCCATTCAGAGCTTATGAGGATGATCCCAGATTTCAGGGATTGAAACGTCATGAGTGACAAAAATATTATGATGGAAGCAGTCTGAATAGGGGATTTACCTACGAGAAATCACTCACCACTTACAGGTTTTAAGACTGTTAGGTATAATTATTAAAAATATAAGTATATCACTACCAACTCAGAACACAACGTTTTTTATTGGTAAAAAAGTACAAGTTTTACCTCATAGCCTGAACCATTTTTCGCTTATTATAAGCTTTGTCAGAGGCTGCCACTGGGAGCGCTGTCCGTCTTGTTCTTGGTGACGGCATCGACTTTGAAGGATCGATGTTGTGTGTGGGGTGTGATATGTTCAAATAATCCGTGTGATTTAAATTATGTCTGTTCATTTTGTGTGTACGAGTCAACGTTTTGTGTGTATGTGTAGAATATCAATGTTGTTGTCAATGTTTGTGTCAGGCATGCAGAATATGTAGGTACATTATCGTGGTTGAGGTGCTAGGTAACACTTGTCCAAAACTGCTTCTGATTTCTTTTCACTGCATCCTTCAGCCTGCAAAGAAATTTTTCACAGTACTCCTTAGTTACTATCTAAACATACTCACTCCTTTGTGGTTCAAAGAACAGTCAATTTGGCCTTGATATTGTGTCCAGAATGTGGATCACTTTCTAAAAATTCCTGGTCATATTGAAAGCGTCAATACCCCACTTTAATTTGAGCATCACTTATGGAATCATCCTCAAGTTGATCATTCAAATGGTTTCCATAGAGAATGTTCAAAGTTAATCAAGTAAAATGTGGTGCAGATTAGCAGACCTACTTGCTCAGTAATTGTCAATTTGACAGTAACACAAATCATGAGATTACTTTATGGTGTCACACTGCTGATCATGCGTGTGAATCAAGAGCTCCTGCAGTTGGCTGCACATTTTTATGAAGGTCATGTAGTGGCTTAATGAGACATTCAAAATGGTGGGATACTTCCAGGACAGACCTAGTACATCATACACATTTTGGTATATGTGTACTTTACAGTGCCTTAATATTAAATGTTGCAAACCTGTGTTATGGCACTTTGTTTATTTTATGGCTGTGATTATTTAATATTATGTAACTTAATCACTGCATAAGATAAGAAATTCTGCTTAAACAGAGATACCGTACTGTTTGTATTGCATACATATTTTTGAATAAACTGAATTTACAAGAGAAGGACAAGGCAAATTTAAATGTTTTAAGTGGAAAAGGTGGCTTTGATACTATAAATGACTGTGGTGTAACGATGTAGATACCCAGGCTCAAGATGAAATCAGTGAAGATGAGGCAAATGAATATAACAATATTTTAATAACAATGGAAGAATTAGAAAGTGCTCTGAGGTGCTCAAAAAATAGGAAATCACCAGGTTCTGGTGGAATAAATACAGAATGAATCAAATATAGTAGTTTTTCATTCAAATTATGACTTATACATTTATTGTTGACATCTCGGCCTCTTGGTTAGAAGCCTATGTTATATCAGTTTCCAAAAAAAGGGATAGAAGTAATTGGAAGAATTATAGGGGAATCGGTTTATTAAATACAACTTACAAAATTTATTCTAAGACAATAAATGGCAGGTTATTGAGAATTGCTGAGAGTCTGATCTTAGGAGAACAATATGGGTTTCGGAGGGGAAGGTCCACAATTGATAATATCTTTATGTTAAAACAAGTAGTGCAAAAGAGAATTGAATTTAATGCAGAGACACATCTTGCATTTTTGGGCCTCGAAAAAGATTTTGATAGGTTGGATAGAGCAACATTATGGAGGATAATGCAGAGAAGCGGATACCATATTCATTTAATAAAGGTAATTAAAAGTTGATGTAATGGAACGCAGATATGGATAAAAATTAACAGACTGTCAAAGCCCACTGGAATAACCCAAGGCATTCGGTAGGATTGTAGTCTTTCTCCTGTTTTATTTAATATCCATATAGATGATGCCATAAGGAAATGGAAATTGGACACCCCCAAAGGATTATGCTTGGGGAAAGGATTTTATTTAAAACTTTAATAATGTATGCAGATAATCTTGTGATCATACAAGAGAATGAAAATGACCTATAAAGGTCATTATTTTATCTTACTGACGTTTTGGCAGATTATAATCAAACCATTTCCTTATCCAAAACAAAAGTTATGGCTTTTCTGGGGCAAATCATATTAGAACAAAGATTGTCATACAAGACTCGCCAATAGAACAGGCATGGGCGGATTTGCTGTACTGCTGCCCCCAGGCATGGCAAATAATGCCGCCCCCTCCTCCCTCTCCTATCTCTTCCCTCATTCCCCCTCCCTTCCCCTCCTCGATTTCACATCCTCTTTCCCCCCCGTTTGATTGTCTGCCTCCTTTCCTTTGACTGTCAGGTGAATTATAATTCATGTAAAAATAAATAATCATTGATAATATAAATATTTACTTGTCTGAAGAAAATAATTAATTTTAGTTAGAAATTAAGGGAAACGTAAATAAAATCACATAAAATATGGGTACAAACATACATAAATATACATAAACATTCGCCCGTATTACTTTTGGGTGAAAAACGATAACTGCATTATAGTTAAAAATTAAGTGGAGATAATTTTTATATTTGTGTGTGCTTAGTTGAACTGGCTTTCACACTTATAAATTTGTTTGAATCTAAAAATATAATTTCTTAACTCAAATTTTGCCGCTCCCCAAAATTTGCCACCCCAGGCAAGTGCCTAGTCTGGCTGTGCGTAAATCCGCCCCTGAGAACAGGTGCCAGATTTCAAGTGTCTAGGGTGTAGCATCACATATCAAGATGATAAGGATGATAAGTATTTTCCAGTCACTTTGTGGCTGTATCATTAAACATTTAAAGAAGAAACAAGGAAAGAGTCGCAATTGAAATATTATAATGTAATGGCCATACCTCAACTACTGTATGGTAGTAAGACTTGGATTAGAAAGGCAAAAGACATATCTGGAATACAAGGAGTGGAAATGAGGTTCTTGAGGGCTGCAAAGGGCTGTACCAGGAGAGATCTTATCAGAAATGATCATATTAAAATGGAGCTAGGTATAGCTGAAAGCTTAAATGGGAAAATTTCCCAGTACAAAACGGAGTGGTGGTTACACATAGAGAGAATGAATCCAACTATATTTTCAAGAAGAGCCCTTGACTATCATCCAAGAGGGAAGAGAAGTGTGGGATGACCCCATAAGCAATGGTTGGATGACTTCCATTGAGACTGGAACAGGCTACTAGTCTAAGCCATAGCGGACGATGTCGATGACGACGAGAGTGATACTGTGCACATGTAAGGCAGGTATACCTGCCTGCCATCTTACATTCCTCTAGTCAATAGATGAATTTTTTTTTAATTTTCAGTATGTGACTGTGTATTAACATTTTTCAGCAGTAGTGACCACATTACTGTCAACATTATTAACATTCAAATGTTTAATTTAAAAAATTAGTTTAATCATATACAGTCTGTCAAATGTTGGCTTTAATTTTAGACAACCCTATGTGTGTGCATTAGTAGTCATTAAATATGATACTGGATTTTTTTTCTTGGAGTTTAGAATTTGATATTGCTAGTTTCATTGCTTGTGTTACTTTGTGTACATGTGAATAGCTCAGTATTATTGCTATTAGGCATGTCAATTTACAGCATAATGACTGATTCAAAATTAATTAATACATGCACTATAATTTTATGAATACTGTAATCATTTACAAAATCTGTAGAGATTTATTCATTTGTTCTTAATTCTTGATTTCCCACATGAATTTAATATCTACACAGTTTAAACTGATATAGATTATTAACCAGAATTTATCATTAAGATTTACTATTTACTATTTACAAAACTGTTTACTAGGGTGCCAGAGTTGCTAAGTGAGCATTGTTTTAAGAATTATCAATTCCCAATGATTACTTTAAAAAAATGATACACTAAAATGATAATAAAGTCACATTAATTCAAACCCTTTATATAACAATGTTTGTAAAAATGATTAAATAGTAAATCACTCTGAAATTTGAGCTAACCCTAAATACCACTGCAGTACAGTTTTACAAACACATTTTATTAGAGGTTAAATATGTGAATTTTGCAAAATGTATTGAATAGTTTTTTTTAATATTATTGTGAACTATGAAGATAATATGATGTTAATACTCTTTTCATTTATCAGGATGCCTTAAGAGATGATGGAGTCTTTTTTTATCCAACACATCCAATTCCTGCTTATCAGCATTATCAGTTCATGTTAAAAACAGCAGGTGTCTGCTACACTATTATATTCAATACCCTGGGTTTCCCTTCAACACATGTTCCATTGGGACTCAACAAGGATGGCCTTCCAATCGGAATTCAGGTACAAACTCTATTTATACATATATACATGTTAATTCAAATAAATTAATAAATTTGAACCCACCTTTTCCTCATGTCATAAAATATTTATTTTCATGAATAGTGAAAACTATATATAATGAACAGGCAATGATATATTTTTTAATTTAGTGTGTACTAAAGAATAATGTGTATAGAAATATATTTTTATTAGTACAATGACTTTTAGCAATGGGATATATTAATGATTCAAGATAAGTACATCAGATTCTATATAAATTAGCTAAGACCATTAAGAAAAATGTGTCCTTGTTTATATATTATATAAATTACATAAATTATGAAAATAAAAATGTATAATCACAAAATGCATATTAGATTTATAATGGTAAATTATCTTGCACAAGTATTTAAATAAAATGTGGCAGTTGCAACTGTCAAATCCAAATCACAAATACTAATTTTTATTGGTATACTAAATCCAAATTTAATACAAAAATGTGTATTAGATTCTGACTAAATCTAGTAAGAAACCAACACTTTCCACAATTTTATACCAAATGCTGAGTGTAAATAATATCATAAAATTTATTAGTATTCATAAGCTCAATTCTGTTGCTGATGAGAATCATAAAAATGTTCATTTCAACTTTTAAATATTTTAGATGTTTTTATTTTTTTCACCAGGTTGTTGCTGGCCCTCACCAAGACAGGCTGTGTTTAGCGGTTGCAAAAGAACTGGAAACAGCTCTTGGTGGCTGGGTACCTCCATCAGTATGATTTGTTATTGGAAGACTTGCTTGCCAGCTATCTGTGATATTCATTTACTGAATTTCATTGGCACCATATTCAGATCAGTTAAAAAAAAACTGAATAATTGAAAAACAATAATCTTGAATCTGGAACAACATGAAAAGATCTGGAAAAGAAAAAAATGTATGTTAAAAATCTCTTTAGGAAACAGAGAAAGTCTCATGAGAAGAATAATAGCTGCATAACTTAATTAGATTCTGTAATATTTGTATATAAATTATTTTATATAAGCTAAAATATTGTATGAATACAATATAAAATTGTATTTATTTTATAAACAAAATATATTTATTTTTAAGTTTTTGTATAAGTCGATAAGTTTTATTTTTTGACAAATAAAAAAGTTGTTATAAAAATATCCTTTTCATTCTTGGTATAGTCAATATTCCCCTTTTCCCTTTTTCTTTTTTCCAGAATTATTTTGATCATATTTCTAAACAGCATTAAAAATATATTTTATAATTTTATATTATTAGGGATTAAAAAATAAATTACAAACAGCATAATTAATACAATAATGTAAAGTGGGATTGTTACTGCTTGACATGGAAAACTGGTACAGTTAAGATAATAATCGTGATGTTGTGTTATGGAAGTAATCATGGTTGACTGCTGCTGCATTAGTTTAGATTCTATCCATCGTGATGCAAAAAATAATCTGGATTTCTGGGAATTATTCTTCCTTTAAAAGTAGTAACAAACCAATAAGTGATGTTGCTGCCTGGTAACAAAGAGTAGCCACATGATGTTAAATATATATATGTTCTTTGTTCTGAGCATGTAAAGATATTTTCTTTGTTTAGTCCAACAGTGTATATTTTAATGTGCAGCCAGACACAAAATGTGCAGTGATAAATTAAATTGTGCAGTGATAAATTTGGATAATATGCAGTAATAAAATTTTGAGAAAAGTCGGGAAAATAAATTAACTGACATTTGAGTAAAAAATAATGTAACAGAACAATATTTAGCCTTATTAAAAACTAAAGCAGTTTTTACTCAAGCTTAACATATTTCATTTTAATTATTGTCTTTAAAACTCTTGTCTAAAAAGTCTTGCTCTTCATTTTCTTTTTCTCGAGGCCTTCTTCTTCCTTCTCTTTGCTTTCACGGCTGTTCTTGCTTGCCTCTGGAAAACCCCTGAAAAATAAAACTGCTCCATTCTTTTGGAGTCTCTTTGACTCAGTGTTGTCTTTTATTCATCCATGTAAGCACTGCATTGAGGGGATCCCACTCCGACAATGATGGCATGTTAAAATGAATATACAAGTGGAGATTTTCAGTGTCAATACTAAGGCGTTGGCGGTGATCAGTTGTCAGCATGTTACTGGCACTTTCTACATCCGCACTGTGGGGCTTGGCTGCTAAGATTCTAGCCAATATGACACAAGTGTTTGAAAAGTTGTTTGATTGGCAAACAAATTTTTTACTTTTTCTGAAATGTTTTTTTTCTTCAATGCCTCCAGTTCAGGATGTTCTTGGATATCTTCAAATTCTTGCGCAAGAGATAACAAATCAAGATCTGACCCCCAAATTTTGACCAATGCTCTTACATCACAAGAAGATTCAAACTTCACAAAGGGCAGTGTTTCTTCAATCACTTTTTCATCAATCTTCATTCTTTTCTCCAAAAAATTACAAAGAGATTCCTTTACCTCAACTGAAATTGCTGAAATGTCACGTTACGTTTTGGCAGATTGTAACAGGGCTATTTTGAAGGGTATATTTTATTAATTATTTGGGACTGATTTGTTTGGACATCCTTTACGACCACTCAGACAGGCTTGTTGGACACCCTGTATTCAAATCCGTGCCAGTCAGAGCAAGGCACGAAACGATAACGTAGGAATGTGACTGTAAATGTGCGCCCGTGTGCCGTTGGCGATAATCTCAACGCCAAACTTGGCAACAGAACTGAACAACACGTGACTAATTAACCAGACACGTGAGCGCCTCAGCAAATAGCAGCTCGAGCTGACGGAAATGAATTCAAGGGACGCGGAGAGTAGCGTCAGTCGGTCGGCCGCATACATTCAACCTAGTCAGACGTGATAATCGTAGCCTCGGAATTTCGGTAGGCCGAAGCGAGTAAAGTAGCCGAAGCCTACCAAAACTTATTGATGTGTACGAAAAAAGATTAAAACGAAGGAAGAGATAGATACGGCGGGCGAATGAGTTAATCTAATACCAAGAAGGAAAGTTCGTGGGGAGACGGAAAAGTGAAAGTGAACTACGAGTAATGGCGGAACCCGGGGAATAGCATGTGCAGTTAAGTACAGTGACAAATTTAGTCGTGGGCCAAACGTTTCAAATAAACTTGAATTGATTCTAAAGAGATCTCAAAAATGGGGTTGTAAATTGTATGCAAGAGAGTATGAATGCGCAATACTGGGTTGTAGCTAATAAATATGTAATTAGACTAATTAACATATAGGTAGAAGTGTAGGGGTTTCTATTAAATTTTTAAACATTAATTTGTTCATAAAAAAGAATGTAGAGAAAGACGTAGGTAATGATTAATAAATGAAAGAGATTTAATAAATAAGGCTTGTTTTACATAATATAACCATGTGTTAGTTTAGTTATTTCGTCATTACCACTTCCTAGTATTCTGTGCTGACAACCTCGTCTAACGTTCTAGGGGGTTTTCTGAGTTTTAAGGGTGGTCAGATAGCGGAATTATGTTACAAATTTTATAAGGGCAAGAGTGTAGAGGTTTCGATATTAACCCATAAAAATATCGTGGCGACCTGGGCAGTTTAACAAGGTAAGTTTAACGGGGACTATGACGGTAAGTAAAATTCTGGCAGCGGTGAGTATTATATGAGTGTATTATTAAAAAACAAAATGGTAAAAGAGAAGTATCTTTACAGTGGCGACCCTGCCAGGATGTTCGTATAAATATTATAGGAACTAGACCTGTTTTAAAGCACAGAATATAGAATTTGGTAATGGCGTATTTGTAGAAATAATCGTATTTATTTACGCTAAAGGTTATGTTTTGGTAGGGGTATTGTGTTTACAATCGTGTTAGATGTTTTGATTTTATGTGTGTAGTTATAGAATAATAGTAGTTTTATATATATATATAAAGGGGTTATATAAATAATTTTTGAACATGGGCGAAGTACAAGATAAGGATATTGGTTTCGAGTGGGATATATGGGAAGACGAATTTAGAGGGGTTGTAGATAAAATGACAGACGAGGAGTGGGGTAATTTGGATGATAATTTAACGCGGATGGAAGAACAAGAAGAAGGAATATTTGCCGAAATTAAAAAGCACAGTGATGATATTGGTAGTAAGATGACAAATAATAACGGTAAGATAGTTGAATTAATAGTGGTAGAAAATAAGGCAGTAAATAGGCCTAGTGATAATGATGATAGTGTGGTGGTGGTAAATAAAGGTAGAGAAACAGACCAAGTTAATAAAAATAAAGACGATCAGGTGGCAGATAATAATGTAAGTTATGCTAATCTAAGTGAGTCGAATCAAGAGCTGATGAAAAAGTTACAAGTAATGTTAGACAAAATGTTTAGTAAACAAAAAGCAAGATTAGATGACATATTTAAAAAGCACGATAAAAGGTGGAAACGAGTCGGATAAATTAAAGGAGAGTACAGAAGTTGAATTAAAACAGGTAAGTGTTTGTGGTGGTAGTAATATAACGAAAAATAATGAAGGACTAGTAGACCAGGTAGTGGTGGTGTTAATATAAGTAATTATAATGATGAGATAATGTTAAATAAGAATAATGGTTATATAGTTGAAAATAAAGTATTGAGTAGTGAGGATAGTGATGTTAATTGCAATTCTGAGAATATAGTGGAAGTAGTATGTGATAATGAAGTAGTAGAAACAAATGTTTGTCAGTTAGTGAGAGAGTGTAATGAGAATTTAGATGGGCAAAGGGCAAATGCTCCCCAAGTTTATGTTGAAACAGAGGTTTCACAGGTTGTTAATGAGGACAGAGTTTCCTCCTGTAGTTATATGGAAGACAAGGTGTCTTCAGATGGTCCCTGTATTTTTTGTGGTTTACCTGGTAGTAGAGGTAATAAGTATTTAGTGGTGCCCTTTGCATGGAGTGAGAGAGAAAATGTGATATGGTGTTGTGATGAGAGTAAGAGAGAGATAGAGATTTTTGAAATAAATAGAGGTTATGAAAGGGTGGTGCAGGTGTTAGATATTGAGAGAGATGAAAAAAGTGGCTTACCTGGTAAAATGGAGATGGATAATTATTTTGATGATGATGGTAAAATAACTGACTTGATGTTGAGTAAAATTACTGATGGAGACTGGACAAAAATAACTAATATTGACAAGGTTTATGAAATAATAAAAGGAAATAATCCTATAAATTATAATGGTACAATGAATGACATGGAGGTAATGGGGTATTATAATAATAATAATATATTGAGTGGGAGTAAGAATGAGAAGTGTTATAAAAAAATAAGACTGTTACACGATGACGGAGGTTGAATTAAAAAATCAATGTATGGACATTCTAAATATTTTAATTTGTGGTTATGACCTTGCTGAATTAGGAAATGAAGTGTGGTAAATTGAAAAATTAATGATGAAGATTTGTAAATAAATTTTAGTGAACTTAATTGTGTCTGTATTGTAACAAGTATGTAATGTAAACAAGATGTGTATGTAGTAGAAATTGTTTTAATTTTAATAAGAATAATATTTTATCAGACAAAATAAGTAATGAGTTGGTAATTAATGAATTGTAATTGTTTGGAAGTAAGGTAATTAAAAATGTTGTGTTTTCAATAATTGATTTAATTAAAATAATTTGAGATGTTTAAATATTTTTTGATTGATTTACAATGCTATATAATTGAATTGTGATGATGAATTTCAACTATTTTATGAGATTTAAATTTGATAATAATTAATAAATAAATAAATGTTAAATTATATTTGGTTTGTAGAATAACATGATTGTTAAAATGTTTCAGAAGGTACATGCAGTTATTGGTGTTTGATGTTTATATTTGTTTGTTTATGACAAAGTATGAGTGATATACTGTAAGTATAAATTTTATAATGCAATTTATGTAAAGTAAAACTTTGTATAATTTCAAAATGTATCAATAGTAAGGCCATTCACCTTGCCAAGGAAATCAGCTGATTACTGGTGTTATATACGTACTATGTCACTTAGAAATAGTTTTCAGATTTTTTTTACTTCCATATTCCTTAAGGAATATGGAAGTAAAAAAAAATTATGGTGATGGCAAAAAAATCGTGTTCGAGATTATTGCAGATTCTGATTCTACTACACTCAAAACATGAAAAAAAAGTCGTTTTGCGAAAAGTGTCTGTGTGTGTGTGTGTCTGTCTGTAGATTTTTTCTATGGCAAACGATAACTGCCGCAAATTCAAACAGAATCAAATAATTTTTTGCATATAGCCCTGATTTGTAGAGTACTCAAGACCTATTGTTTTTGGTGAAGATCGGTTGAGGGAAAGGGGTAGTTTACCTGCAACGGTTTTTTTTATCAATGGAAAATTTTTTTGGCAAACGATAACAGCCGCAAATTCAAACAGAATCAAATAATGTTTCGCATACAGCCCTGAATTGTAGAGTTCTCAAGACCTATTGTTTTTGGTGAAGATCGGTTAAGGGAAAGGGGTAGTTTACCTGTAACGTTTTATGTTTTAACAAGGGTATTTCCTATGGCAAACGATAACAGCCGCAAATTCAAACAGAATCAAACGATTATTTGCATGCAGCCCTAAATTGTAGAGTTCTCAAGACCTATTGTTTTTGGTGAAGATCGGTTGAGGGAAAGGGGTAGTTTACCTGCAACGTTTTTTTAACAAGGGTATTTTCTATGGCAAACGATAACAGCCGTAAATTCAAACAGAATCAAATAATGTTTTGCATACAGCCCTGATTTATAGAGTACTCAAGACCTATTGTTTTTGGTGAAGATCGGTTGAGGGTAAGGGGTAGTTTACCTGCAACGTTTTTTTATCAAGCGTATTTTCTATGGCAAACGATAACAGCCGCAAATTGAAACAGAATCAAATAATTTTTTGCACACGTCCCTGAATTGTAGAGGTCTCAATGACTTTCGATTTTGGTGAAGATCGATTAAGGGGAAGGGGTAGTTTACCTGCAACCTTTTACGTTTTAACAAGAGTAAAGTACTTGAAAATTTATTTAAACTTTTTGAAACAATGGTAATTGTTAAAAATAAAATAATTTTGTTGCCAGGCAATAAAATTATAATTTTTTCATTTTAATGTAATATAATATTTTTCATTTAATACATCAATAAAAAGGCAGGTAAGACACAGCCTGGCTGTTTGGCTGAAAATGATTTTAAATATAAATCTTAGAATATGGAAGTCATGTATGGTTCTCCATACCGATATTTATCAATGTAATTAAATATTTGAATATAATTAATAGGTTTTCAATGTGGTTTAAAAGATTTTAATTTATATGATGAAGGTAATTTGAAATAGTTAAGAATTTTAAATGGTTTGTAAAAGGTAGAATTTGGGTGATTATTATTTCGTTAGGACATTTAAATCAGTCCAAGTTAAGTTGAGAAGGGGAGTGAATAAAGTAAGATTGTTGTGAATAAATGTAATGTAGAATTTAGTAATAGTAATACACAGTAGCCGGTAATAGTGACACAGTAGCTATGGGGAAAATATGTAGAGTAATGATTGATATATTGAGGAATAAATAAATGGAGATATTTTGTAAATGAAAGTGATGTATTGGGAGAGTAATAGAGTAATTAGTTGATGGTGATTTTGTAAAGGGGGGTGGTGTGGTAAGGAGTCCACAACGGCAGGCGTTGTGGTGGGTAGCAGTGGGTTTTCAGGGAGTGATTGCCGGGTAAATAGGAAGGGCAAGATGTGGAGCATGGTGGTGAGATGAAGGAACACACATCCTGAGTACAAAATGGGTAGAGAGTATTTTGTTGTAGGGGTAGAATGAGTAAATGGGAGTTAGAGTAGTAAGTTGGTGGAGATAGATGTTTTGAGAGTTGGGTGTCATACTAGTTAATGCTGTTAAGTGAGTATTCGAGTCATAAGGGGAGTAAGATTATATGTAAATGCCAAGTGTAAATGGGAATGTTATTAATAATAGAGTCACCCAAACTAATTGAGAATGAAAATGTTAAAGAAAGAAAGTCATAGTCAAAATATAAAATTAATTGAAACAAGTGACAGATTTTAATAGAAGTTGAAAATGTAAAGCTATAAAATGTGTAATTTTTGGTCAATTTAAATGTCAATTTTATTGTTTATTGTAATAATAACCATGTTAATTTTAAATATATTATTTTATTATGTTGTACTATGTTTGAAGGTAGGAATTTTAAAGATGTTTCATGTGTTTTATGATGTAGCTTTGTGTAACATATGTATGTCAAGGTCGTTGACTTGACCCAGAGAGATCAGCTGATGGTTGATGTTATAGACAAGACCTGTTTCTAGTAATTGATTGATGCAATTTTGTCGCTTAATTGACTTAAACAATTTTAAATGTTTTAGAATATTGAGAAAAGTATATTTTGATAAATTTAATTTTTGAAAAAAAAATAATAAATTATATTTTATGCCTGCCATATAGATGATGTTTGAGTTTCAAGTATATTATTGTTTATGTGTGTTACTAGTGTTTAGTGAATTATATTGTTTAGAATATATGTGTAAACAAATGTTAGAGTAAGTGAATTCATGTTTTAATAAAGTGTTCAATTTGTTTTTACTTCCATATTCCTTAAGGAAATGGAAGTATGGTGATGGCAAAAAAAATCGTGTTCGAGATTATTGCAGATTCTGATTGTACTACACTCAAAACATGAAAAAAAGTCGTTTTCCGAAAAGTGTCTGTGTGTGTGTCTGTGTGTAGATTTTTTTCTATGGCAAACGATAACTGCCGCAAATTCAAACAGAATCAAATAATTTTTTGCACACAGCCCTGATTTGTAGAGTACTCACGATCTATTGTTTTTGGTGAAGATCGGTTGAGGGCAAGGGGTAGTTTACCTGCAACGGTTTTTTTACTTCCATGTTCCTTAAGGAAATGGAAGTATGGTGATGGCAAAAAAAATCGTGTTCGAGATTATTGCAGATTCTGATTGTAATACACTGAAAACATGAAAAAAAGTCGTTTTTCGAAAAGTGTCTGTGTGTGTGTCTGTCTGTGTGTCTGTAGATTTTTTGCTATGGCAAACGATAACAGCCGCAAATTCAAACAGAATCAAATAATTTTCTGCATACAGCCCTGATTTGCAGAGTACTCGCGACCTATTGTTTTTGGTGAAGATCGGTTAAGGGAAAGGGGTAGTTTACCTGCAACGGTTTTTTTTATCAAGGGTAATTTTGTTTGTTTGGCAAACGATAACAGCCGCAAATTCAAACAGAATCAAATAATGTTTCGTATACAGCCCTGAAATGTAGAGTTCTCAAGATCTGTTGATTTTGGTACAGATCGGTTAAAGGAAAGGGGTAGTTTACCGGCAACGTTTTATGTTTTAACAAGGGTATTTCCTATGGCAAATGATAACAGCCGCAAATTCAAACATAATCAAATAATGTTTTGCATACTGCCCTGAATTGTTGAGTTCTCACGACCTTTTGGTTTTAGTGAAGATCGGTTAAGGAAAAGGGGTAGTTTACCTGCAACGTTTTATGTTTTAAAAGGGTATTTTCTATGGCAAACGATTAGAGCCGCAAATTCAAACAGAATCAAATAAGTTTGTGCATACAGCCCTGATTTCTTGAGTACTAAAGACCTATTGTTTTTGGTGAAGATCGTTTGAGGGAAAGGGGTAGTTTACCTGCCACGTTTTTTGTTTTATCAAGGGTATTTTGTATGGCAAACGATAACAGCCGCAAATTCAAACAAAATCATATAATATTTTACATACAACCCTGAATTGTAGAGTTCTCGAGACCTATCGTTTTTGGTGAAGATCGGTTAAGGGAAAGGGGTAGTTTACCTGCAACGGTTTTTTATCAAGGGTAATTTTACTTCCATGTTCCTTAAGGAAATGGAAGTATGGTGATGGCAAAAAAAATCGTGTTCGAGATTATTGCAGAATATGATTGTACTACACTTAAAACATGAAAAAAAGTCATTTTTCGAAAAGTGTCTGTGTGTGTGTCTGTCTGTCTGTAGATTTTTTTCTATGGCAAACAATAACAGCCGCAAATTCAAACAGAATCAAATAATTTTTGCATACAGCCCTGATTTGTAGAGTACTCGCGACCTATTGTTTTTGGTGAAGATCGGTTAAGGGAAAGGGGTAGTTTACCTGCAACGATTTTTTTTTAACAAGGGTAATTTTGTTTGTTTGGCAAACGATAACAGCCGCAAATTCAAACAGAATCAAATAATGTTTCGCATACAGCCCTGAATTGTAGGGTTCTCACGATCTGTTGTTTTTTGGTAAAGATCGGTTAAGGGAAAGGGGTAGTTTACCGGCAACGTTTTATGTTTTAACAAGGGTATTTTCTATGGCAAACGATAACAGCCGCAAATTCAAACATAATCAAATAAGTTTTTGCATACAGCCCTGATTTCTTGAGTGCTAAAGACCTATTGTTTTTGGTGAAGATTGTTTAAGGGAAAGGGGTAGTTTACCGGCCACGTTTTTTGTTTTATCAAGGGTATTTTGTATGGCAAACGATAACAGCCGCAAATTCAAACAAAATCATATAATATTTTGCATATAGCCCTGTATTGTAGAGTTCTCAATACCTATTGGTGTTGGTGAAGATCGGTTAAGGGAAAGGGGTAGTTTACCTGCAACATTTTATGTTTTAAAAGGATATTTTCTATGGCAAACGATAAGAGCCGCAAATTCAAACAGAATCAAATACGTTTTTGCATACAGCCCTGTTTTGTTGAGTACTAAAGACCTATTGTTTCTGGTGAAGATCGGTTAAGGGGAAGGGGTAGTTTACCTGCAACGTTTTATGTTTTAACAAGGGTATTTTTTCTGTGACGAGCGATAACTGCCGTAAATTCAAAGAGAATCAACTAATGTTTTGCATACAGCCCTGAATTGTAGAGTTCTCAAGACCTATTGTTATTGGTGAAGATCGGTTAATGGAATAGGGTAGTTTACCAGCAACGTTTTATGTTTTATCAAGGGTGTTTTCTATGGCAAATGTTAACAGCTGCAAATTCAATCAGAATCAAATAATTGTTTGCATACAGGCCTGAATTATAGAGTACCCAAGACCTGTCGTTTTTGGTGAAGATCGGTTAAGGGAAAGGGGTAGTTTACCAGCAACGGTTTTTTTTCAAGAGTAATTTTTTTCTATAGTAAACGATAACAGCCGCAAATTCAAACAGAATCAAATGATGTTTTGCACACAGCTTTGTATTGTAGAGTTCTCAATACCTATTGGTGTTGGTGAAGATCGGTTAAGGGAAAGGGGTAGTTTACCAGCAACATTTTATGTTTTAACAAGGGTAATTTTTTATATGACGAACGATAACTGCCGTAAATTCAAACAGATCAACTAGGTTTTTGCATACCTTTTTGAACTAAAGAGAACTCAAGGTCTGTTGATTTTGTTGAAGATCGGTTAAGGGAAGGGGCAGTTTATCAGCAACGTTTTATGTTTTAAAAAGGATAATTTTTTTATGACGAACGATAACTGCCGAAAATTCAATGAGAATCAAATAATTTTTTGCACTCTTTCCTGAGTTGCAGAGAGCTCAAGGTCTATTGATTTTGGTGAAGATCAGTTAAGGTAAAGGGGTAGTTTACCTGCAATATTTTATGTTGTAACAAGAGAAATGTTTCCATGACGAACGATAACTGCCGCACATTCAAGCAGAATCAAATATTTTTTTGCATGCTTCCCTGAATTGTAGAGGACGGAAGGTCTGTAGATTTTGGAGAAGATCGGTTAAGAGAAAGGGGTAGTTTACCTGAAACATTTTATGATTTAACAAGAGTAAAGTACTTAATTTTTATAAATAAGTATCCTGATAAGAAGCTCATAGTAATCCACTGTAGAAACGTAGATGAAATATCTATACATGAAGAGGTTAGGTGAACGGGGTGGGGGTAATTTTCTATTATTAAAAATTATAGTTGAAGGTGGAGGGGAGAATTTTTTATATGTTTACTACGTTATCGGCAACAAAGAAGTAGTTTTTTGTTGAAATTGCTTCCCGGGCTCTTTAGCCGTAGTCCAATGTTTTCTGCAAAACCAGACTTTTCGGCAATGCCATCGACTGCCATCATCGGTGAAAATCGAGTGCGAAAACGTGAGGTGGTATACGTTAGTGACGACAGTACTGTGGTTAATGCTGACGCAATAAGTAGAAAGACGTAGTTTCTATGGAAATATTTCATTTCGAATATGATTTTAAATATAAATCTTAGAACATGGAAGTCATGTATGGTTCTCCATACCGATATTTTTATCAAGGGAAATTTTTTTTTTTTGGCAAATGATAACAGCCGCAAATTCAAACAGAATTAAACAATGTTTCGCATACAGCCCTCAATTGTAGAGTTCTCAAGACCTATTGTTTTTGGTGAAGATCGGTTAAGGGAAAGGGGTAGTTTATCTGTAACGTTTTATGTTTTAACAAGGGCATTTCTTATGGCAAACGCTAACAGCCGCAAATTCAAACAGAATCAAAAGATTATTTGCATACAGCCCTAAATTGTAGAGTTCTCAAGACCTATTGTTTTTGGTGAAGATCGGTTAAGGGAAAGGGGTAGTTTACCTGCAACGTTGTTTTAACAAGGGTATTTTCTATGGCAAACGATAACAGCCGCAAATTCAAACAGAATCAAATAATTTTTTGCATACAGCCCTGATTTGTAGAGTACTCAAGACCTATTGTCTTTGTTGAAGATCGGTTAAGGGGAAGGGGTAGTTTACCAGCAACGTTTTTTTATCAAGCGTATTTTTTATGGCAAACGATAACAGCCGCAAATGCAAACAGAATCAAATAATTTTTTGCATACGTTCCTGAATTGTAGATGTCTCAAGGACTTTCGATTTTGGTGAAGATCGGTTAAGGGGAAGGGGTAGTTTACCTGCAACGTTTTACGTTTTAACAACAGTAAAGTACTTGAAAATTCATTTAAACTTTTTGAAACAATAGTAATTGTTAATATCGGTATGGAGAACCATACATGACTTCCATATTCTAAGATTTATTTTTAAAATCATTTTCGAAATGAAATATTACCATAAAAACTACTTCTTTCTACTTACTGCTTCAGCCTTAACCACAGTACTGTGGTCACTAACATATACCACCTCACGTTATCGCACTCGATTTTCACTGATGATGGAAGTCAATGGCATTGCCGAAACGTCTGGTTTTGTAGAAAACATTGGACTATGGCCAAATATCCCGGGAAGGAATTTTAACAAAAACTACTTCTTTGTTGCCGATAACGTTGTACACATATATATAAAAAATGTGCATAAAATTAATGGCTTGTATAAGTTAATGATTGATCTCCGTTAAGTAGTGCTCAAGTTTCCAAAGTTTTAATATTATGATGTCCGTAATTAAAACATCAGAGCAGGTTTAGTGTGTATGAGGGTTCACCGTGGACAAAAATATTTAACATTTCCTATTGAGCGTTGCTTAGAATAAATCTGCGAATCTACAGTGTACGTTTCACAGAACAAACACGCGGAAAAGAAGGAGCGCTCCGAATTCACTCATGGACCCTCAGCATCTTGCAGAGGTTTCATTCCCTAAAGACGAAAAGTCTGTCTATGAATCGTTCCTCTGTAAACACGTGCAGTTACACTGCCCAGCGATCCACAGGAAGCAAATCGCTATCCACGCTGCACACTTTTTCAGCTTGCATGCGTTATGTTGGTATGGGTTCGGCACTTTCCATTTAAAAACCGTGCAAATGTAAGAAAATAAACATGAATGAGGCCAGAAATAATGCGAATTGTGTGTGTGTGTGTGTGTGTGTGTCTTCCCTGCCTTTTTATTGCGGTAGTGATAATAATAAAATGGAAACGTAAACAGTACATAACTGAGATATGCTTGCCTGCCACGCACGATATATTTTCTCTTATACATGACTAGCAGAATACCCGTGCTTCGCTACGGAGTTTCACGTTGTACGTGATGAAAATGTTAGTTTAATTAATAAAGTTTAATTAAAGTAGGCTTCTTAAAAATAAATAGCTGTTACCCACAACTTCGTTCGCGTGGTCTTCAATTTAATGCGATAATATATTTAGAACAGAATCTATTCTATTGAGTTGCCATAGTAACCAGATCTAATAGTTTTTTAAGACCGCAAAGGACCCCCCAGAGGATCGTATCGAAAAAAACACCTGTCCTATGTTGGTTCTCCCGTTGCATAAAATATTTGTGCCAAGTTTGGTTGAAATCGGTCCAATGGTTTAGGTGGAGACGTGGAAGACCCCAAAGGACCCCCAAAGGATCGTATCGAAAAGAACACTTGTCCTATGTTGGTTCTCCCTTTGCGTAAAATATTTGTGCCAAGTTTGGTTGAAATCGGTCCAGTGGTTTAGGAGGTGATGTGGAAGACCCCAAAGAACCCCCAAAAGGACACCATCGAAAAAATACCTATCCTATGTTGGTTCTCCCGTTGCGTAAAGTATTTGTGCCAAGTTTGGTTGAAATCGGTACAGTGGTTTAGGAGGAGATGTGGAAGAAACCTTCACGGACGTGCGCACAACAACTCACCGAAGTTTCATCGCAATCGGATGAATGGTATAGGAACGCATACAGGACAAACAAAGAAACATTCATTTTTATATATAAGATGTAAACTATACCACTTACTTGACATAAACCGTGATAGCTAAGCTAATGTACAACATATATGTATTAATTATACACATAAATGTTCCTCGATAGACACTCTATCAATTGGCGAAAACTTGAATAAAATCCGTTCAGTACTTCCTGAGATTAGCGATTTCAAACACAGAGAGAAAACGGACCGACTTTACTTTATACTATGTACAGATTTACATTAAAATGAAAAAATTATAATTTTATTGCCTGGCAACAAAATTATTTAATTTTTAACAATTACCATTGTTTGAAAAAGTTTAAATGAATTTTCAAGTACTTTACTCTTGTTAAAACGTAAAAGGTTGCTGGTAAACTACCCCTTCCCCTTAAACGATCTTCACCAAAATCAAAAGGCCTTGAGTCCTCTACAGTTCAGTGACGTATGCAAAAAATTATTTGATTCTGTTTGAATTTGCAGCAGTTATTGTTTGCCATAGAAAATACGCTTGATAAAAATGTTGCAGGTAAACTACCCCTTTCCCTCAACCGATCTTCACCAAAAACAATAGGTCTTGAGTACTCTACAAATCACAGCTGTATACAAAAAATTATTTGATTCTGTTTGAATTTGCGGCTGTTATCGTTTGCCATAGAAAATACCCTTGATAAAAAAATGCTGCTGGTAAACTACCCCTTTCCCTTAACCGATCTTCACCAAAAACAATAGGTCTTGAGAACTCTACAATTCAGGGCTGTATGCGAAACATTATTTGATTCTGTTTGATTTTGCGGCTGTTATCGTTTGCCAAAAAAAAAAAATGTCCCTTGATAAAAAAAAACCGTTGCAGGTAAACTACCTCTTTCCCTCAACTGATCTTCACCAAAAACAATAGGTCGTGAGTACTCTACAAATCAGGGTTGTATGCAAAAAATTATTTGATTCTGTTTGAATTTGCGGCAGTTATCGTTTGCCATAGACAAAAAATCTACACACAGACAGACAGACAGACACACAGACACTTTTCGGAAAACGACTTTTTTTCATGTTTTGAGTGTAGTACAATCAGAATCTGCAATAATCTCGAACACGATTTTTTTTGCCATCACCTTACTTCCATTTCCTTAAGGAATATGGAAGTAAAAATAAAATAATTTTGTTGCCAGGCAATAAAATTATAATTTTTTCATTTTAATGTAAATTATGTATGAGTTAATATCTTTATATATATATAATTCTTCTGTACGTGTGTATGTCACTGAACTCCTCCATGTATAAAATAATATATCGTTCGTGGCAGGTAAGCATATCTCAGTTATGTAATGTTTACGTTTCCATTTTATTATTATGCCTACAGCAATAAAAAGGCAGGTAAGGCACACACACACACACAATTCACGTTATTTCTGGCCTCACTCATGTTTATTTTCTTACATTTGCACGCTTTTTAAATGGAAAGTGCCGAAACCCACACCAACATAACGCGTGCAAGCCGAAAAAATGGACATCAATTTGCTTCCTGTGGATCGCTGGGCAATGTAACTGCACGTGTTTACAGAGGAACGATTCATAGACAGACTTTTCGTCTTTAGGGAATGAACCCTCTGCAAGATGCTGAGGGTCCATGAGTGACTTCGGAGCGCTCCTTCTTTTTCGCGTGTTTGTTCTGTGAAACATACACTATAGATTCACAGCTTTACTCTAAGCAACGCTCAATAGGAAATGTTGAAAATTTTTGTCCACAGTGTACCCTCATTCACACTAAACCTGCTCTGATGTTTTAATTACGGACATCATAATATTAAAACTTTGGAAACTTGAGCACTACTTAATGGAGATCAATCATTAACTTATACAAGCCATTAATTTTATACAATTTTTTATATATATTGTACAACGTTATCGGAAACAAAGAAGTAGTTTTTGTTAAAATTCCTTCCCGGGATGTTTGGCCGTAGTCCAATGTTTTCTACAAAACCAGACGTTTCGGCAATGCCATCGACTTCCATCATCAGTGAAAATCGAGTGCGATAACGTGAGGTGGTATACGTTAGTGACCACAGTACTGTGGTTAAGGCTGAAGCAGTAAGTAGTTTCTATGGTAATATTTCATTTCAAAAATGATTTTAAATATAAATCTTAGAATATGGAAGTCATGTATGGTTCTGCATACCGATATTTTCTTTACGATTGTTATTATTAGTGAAGAGAATTGATAATGTAAAAGATTTTTATTTTTTGATTTTGAGAAAGTAATGGAGATAACAATTTGATTTTAAACGTAAATGAATTTTTTGAGTTTAAAGATAAATATTTTGGGAATTTTAAATGATGTGTTTGTTTAGAAAGTAATCATGAGTGTGTGTACGCACCCAGTACTTGCTAAAGGCAACCCAGTATACATGACAAGGGGAACATATCGGTTGAGGATCTGGCATAGTATAAGACCAAGGGTTTGGATTTTGGGGGGTGGCATGTTAGAAGGTTAGGTGCACTATGGTGCGTGTCTGTTCGACTTTATGGTGTTGGGATCTCGAATAGAGAAGTCCAGTAATCTCGTTCAGGTGCAGCCATAGTCGCTGAGCTAGGGGGGTAGTTTACCCATGATATGTTAAGAATTAATGAGGGGTTGTTGGCACCATATCCTCACCGATCCTCTTAGGGATTTAGAAATGAGATTTCTTCTGTTTCAGCAGAAGATCTCTCATTGGGGGGGTATTGTAACGGGGCTATTTTGAAGGGTATATTTTACTAATTATTTGGGACTGATTTGTTTGGACATCCTTTACGACCACTCAGACAGGCTTGTTGGACACCCTGTATTCAAATCCGTGCCAGTCAGAGCAAGGCACGAGAACGATAACGTAGGAATGTGATTGTAAATGTGCGCCCGTGCGACGTTGGCGATAATCTCGACGCCAAACTTGGCAACAGAACTGAACAACACGTGACTAATTAACCAGACACGTGAGCGCCTCAGCAAATAGCAGCTCGAGCTGACGGAAATGAATTCAAGGGACGCGGAGAGTAGCGTCAGTCGGTCGGCCGCATACATTCAACCTAGTCAGACGTGATAATCGTAGCCTCGGAATTTCGGTAGGCCGAAGCGAGTAAAGTAGCCGAAGCCTACCAAAACTTATTGATGTGTACGAAAAAAGATTAAAACGAAGGAAGAGATAGATACGGCGGGCGAATGAGTTAATCTAATACCAAGAAGGAAAGTTTGTGGGGAGACGGAAAAGTGAAAGTGAACTACGAGTAATGGCGGAACCCGGGGAATAGCATGTGCAGTTAGGTACAGTGACAAATTTAGTCGTGGGCCAAATGTTTCAAATAAACTTGAATTGATTCTAAAGAGATCTCAAAAATGGGGTTGTAAATTGTATGCAAGAGAGTATGAATGCGCAATACTGGGTTGTAGCTAATAAATATGTAATTAGACTAATTAACATATAGGTAGAAGTGTAGGGGTTTCTATTAAATTTTTAAACATTAATTTGTTCATAAAAAAGAATGTAGAGAAAGACATAGGTAATGATTAATAAATGAAAGAGATTTAATAAATAAGGCTTGTTTTACGTAATATAACCATGTGTTAGTTTAGTTATTTCGTCATTACCACTTCCTAGTATTCTGTGCTGACAACCTCGTCTAACGTTCTAGGGGGTTTTCTGAGTTTTAAGGGTGGTCAGATAGTGGGATTATGTTACAAATTTTATAAGGGCAAGAGTGTAGAGGTTTCGATATTAACCCATAAAAATATCATGGCGACCTGGGCAGTTTAACAAGGTAAGTTTAACGGGGACTATGACGGTAAGTAATATTCTGGCAGCGGTGAGTATTATATGAGTGTATTATTAAAAAACAAAATGGTAAAAGAGAAGTATCTTTACAGTGGCGACCCTGCCAGGATGCTCGTATAAATATTATAGGAACTAGAATTGTTTTAAAGCACAGAAAATAGGATTTGGTAACGGCGTATTTGCAGAAATAATCGTATATATTTACGCTAAAGGTTATGTTTTGGTAGGGGTATTGTGTTTACAATCGTGTTAGATGTTTTGATTTTATGTGTGTAGTTATAGAATAATAGTAGTTTTATATATATATATATATATATATATTGTCACGACACAAATAGCCAACCCCGTACCAGAGATAAAAAATGTATTTATAATTGTAAAAAATACTTCTTATCAAATGAACTGATTGATTTTAAATAAAAGTATAAGGAATATAACACGACAATACGACGACTTTAACCCAACCCAAGTGATTGAGCCAACAACCCAAACATAAAGAAGGGAACCACGGAACATACTTATTAAAATGTAAATATTTTAAAGTGATTGAGCCAACAACCTAAGCATAAAGAAGGGAACCACAAATAAATAACGAGGATAAGAAAATAATAAACCTAAACCACAAGGAAACAAGTTGATGGGTTTAAATGACCCCAAAATGTCCAAAGAAACGGATGAAAGGACCTAATATATTAAACGAACAAGGAAAATGAAGAGGAGGGAGACAAGCAAAAGTGAAAACCAAGAATGGTTCACCAAAATAAGTAAAATAGCACTCAACAAGAACATTGAAACCAAAACAAGGGTTATCAGGAGGAAGGAGAGATAACGGTTACTACCCATTAAAAAGGCAACCTAAACCACCAATAAGAATTGTTATTAGTTAGTAAGTATTAATTGTCATTAGGATTAAGTCATGAAAGAGAAATAAGTATAGGGGTCACCCACTATCAAACAAATGATATAAACAGTGATACAGTGCAATAGTGTAGGTGTAAGAACCCCAAAGTGAAGTGTGACACTAGTGAAATTGTAATTAACAATAAGTGATTTACAAGTGAAGGTAAGGTAAAAGTTGGAAATAAACAGTGCATAAATAGCTGATGAATAAGTAGTATTAAGAGTGAATTATAGTAGGAGGGATAGAAAACACTAGAAGGGATAATGACTTTTTATTTAAAAGGGATGTTCAATAGAGCTAAGTTTAACTGTAGCTAGTAGTAAGTAAAAAGGGAGGATTCCAGAATAGAAAAATTGAAGGTGTTACCATGGAGGGAATATAAAAATTGTTTAGAGATTGAGAAGTCAAAAAACTAACAAAGATACCTAATTTATAAAGGACTATTATTAATTTAATAACAAGTGATGTGGTTTATCACAACACAAATAATATGTGTTATAAACTAGAAAAATAGCAAATAAGGATAAGTTAGGAGTGAGTGAGGATATTTCTTAATCAAAATAATAACTCTAATAACTTATAAAAAAAAATTGTGTTCATGTTATTGTTATAAGAGGATATGGCTGAATGCAATGTGCAGTCCATAAGCCTAATGTTATATTTTTTAAGATTGAAATAGGGAAAGCAATGTTGAATAATAAACAACACACCTACAGACTCAAAACACAACACAACTAATAAAAATAACAAAGTAAGGCCAAATAGGCTGAACCAAAATGTGATTTGAACGAAATAAGTAAATTATTATAATGGCTACTTAGGCCTAGAAAAAAAACATAACTGTCAGAACCCAACAACCAAAAATTATAACAAATTGAATCAGAATTTAGAAAATCTGAGGTGAAGGAATCACCAAGAATAAATTGTAGATCATTTATAACACAAAATATTGTAATAGGCATTATTATATAAAAAGAAATGTAATTAACAAGCATTAACATAATTGTAAAAACTTAAAATCTGAAAATACCCAAGCTTGTGGGGTATCAAAATAATCTATGAACGAGAATAAATACTATAGTGACAATATTTAATAACCAGGAAGGAAGATGGAGGAATGACAGTAATCAGAAGATATACGAAGAATTCGAATTTTTGATAACAATACATCAACTCAAAATAAGCCTATTCGGAAAATACCGTTACTATGGAAACAGCGGTTGTTGACAGAAAATACCGTTAGAAATTAGTAGAATAAAAAAAAAGCGAAGCGTCACCAAGCCAAGATAGATGCAAGAGTTCAGCAGAAAGTTTTTTCAGTGTAAATCATGAAAATAATAGTATAAAGTTGCTGAAAACCGATCATCAAAGAAGCAGATGACCACTACAACCAATATTACAAGACCCAAGACCTGAATAAACGGAAATTATCCATAAATAGAACGTCCAAACACAAGACGAAAAGGACGCCACATTTACAGAAGACCAAAATCCAAGAAAACTGATTGTATGCAGCCAATTACTATCTCGAACCAACTACAAAGGCCTAGACCCGTCGAGTTGTTAAGTACTATCCAATTATTTATTTTCCGCCAACCCTAATCACTTTAAATAATTTTGAAAGGTAAATTTACCACACTATAAAGATAGTATTTCTCTTTCATAGAGTATTTAAGCAAATTAAAACATAATGAAACTTTGTTAACATAAAATAACCTAAGAATTGAACACGAACTTACAGAACACTTTTACAACACAACACCACAGATTGTAACAGCACACTTTATCTTTCATGTACACTTAGATTAAGGTAATTTGTATTTTTTAATGTAACCATTGTAGTTCTTTAATTCATAGCCAAAAGAATCCACGGATTTTGAAACCAAAACATTGTAATATGTTTAACGTAAACAGCGAAGCCAGGTTAAATGGTTTCTAAATCAATTCGCCGCCCTGTAAACAAGATCTCATGTAATCAATCGATAATTATTTTGTTGTAATTGTAAATGTTTCCAGTTATCACCATTAAACAATATTCATTACAGGGAGTAACCAGCGTTATCATTTCATAGGGAGTGCTAAATAATAATTACTTGTATTGAAGAATAAATTGTAGCAGTAAGCTAGTGGCCAGTTATTCGTCAGAAGCGACGATTGAGACGGCTGTGCGAGCGGGAACGATTCGAATACACCAACCCGCTACGCTGATAACTTGTTCAAACACAGTTTTTAGTTGTTTTGTAAAACGACTTGGCGCCACCCGGGATTATTACACCCCCTAAGAATAACAGGTAAGGTTACTGCCGTAATATACAGATGATCAGAACTACGCTACGAACATCGCTAGCCACAAAATTACTGTAACGACCCGGTGCGAGGCGAACGCACTAATCATCCAAACACATTATTTTTTATGTACAAATTTTGCAGGTACGTCTTATATAATTCGTTACAGAATTGACGAATACCAGGTGAGGATAGAAGGTAGCAGGGACGACCACATATTATTATACGTTACAAATTGGCGACCAACCGGTGAGGCCGTGAAAGAAGGTCAACGGCGGCTATGAAGAGACACTCAATGTTTACTAGGACGGACAAACAGAAAGAAATTGAAGGTGAAGGCCAGCCAGAAGAGATGGAAGAAATAATCGGGGAGTTAGTTGAAGAAGACGTTCAGGAAAACCAACCTGAAAATCCAGTTCAACCAGAACCGGAAGTGGAAGTAATGGTAGGGGACCAACCTAGCAAACCCACTCAGAAAGAAGACCTGAGCACACAGGAAATGCTCAGGAGGATGATGGAACAAATGTACCAAGACAAGGAAGAATTGAAGGAAGAATTGAATAAAAAATTAGAGTCATTGCAAGCAGGAAGGAGAGAAGACAAGGAAGAATTGAATAAAAAAATTAGAGTCATTGCAAGCAGGAAGGAGAGAAGACAAGGAAGAGAGAAGACAAGACAAAGAAGAATTGAATAAAAAATTAGAGTCATTGAGAAGGGAAGACAGGGAATTCCTGAACGAAAAACTGGACCAAAACAATGAAGAATTGAATAAAAGATTAGAGTCAAACAAGGAAGAATTGAATAACAAACTGGACCAAAATAAGGAAGAATTGAAGAAGCAATTCAAGGAGGACTTAGAGATCCTGAATAACAAAATGGAAAACAACCGAGAGGCGTTAGAAGAGAAGAGTGAGGAGTTGAAGAGACAAATAACAAAGGATCTTGGAGTGTTAAATGACAAGATTGAAAACAACTGGGAAACACTCCAAAAACAATTGAAGGAAGAAGGTGAGAAATCAAAAGATGAATGGAGGCAACAGTTGGCGGAGTGCAAAAATGAAATCAAACAGACTATCACTGAGACGAACGAAACAATAATACACGTCCAGGAAGAGTTGACAGAAAAAATAAATCACGTCCAAGAGGAAGGAACTCTCAGGATCCAAGAAATACAGAAGACCACCACCGATGAGTGTAACAAAAATAAACAGGAGGTGCTTCAAGAGCTGAAGGAGAGGCACAAGGAAATCCAGACTGATGTCAGCGAACGCGTTGAAAGGGTATACACCACCATCAACAAGATTGACGAGAAAACGCAAGAAAATAAAGAAAAAATTAGAGAAATCAGTCAGAAAGAGAAGCAGATGCAAGAGGAACTGGACGCTTTGAGGGAGAAGCCTTGCAGTAGCACTCACTCATATATTTACGAATGAAAATAGGGAAGTGATCAACTTCAAGAGTTACCGAAGAAACCCCATAGAATTTCTAAAAAGGGTGGAGGAACTCATCGAGAGGAACAGAGATACCAGATGGACAACGGTGAGAAGTCTCATCGACGAGATGTTTCGAGACACAAATGACAATTGGTGGACAGCCACACGACCAGAAATCAGCAGTACACAAGAATTTAAAACGTTGTTTTGTGAAAAGTACTGGTCGGAATCGACCCAAAATGTGGTAAGGAACGATATAAGCAACGGAAGATATGAGCCACAGGCTGGGCATACATTAACGTCTTACTTCTTGGGCAAGGTCTGCCTAGCCCGAAATCTCGAACCAAGGATACCCGAAGAATCCCTAGTCATCCAACTGGGATATCACTACGAAGACGCCATACAGAGGGCCAGGAGACAGGGACAAATAAAGACCATACAGGGAATGGCCAACTTGCTGGAAGACCATGAAAACGATAGCCAGTACAAGAAGAATCGTGTGATTAACCAAAGGTACAACCGGGGGAATGAAAGTTACAACGTGCCAAGCCACAACTTACCCTATAGTAATACCCAGAACAACTACCGGAACATAATGAATCGTAACCCAAATAATTACCCAGGGGACCAACCATTCCATCGGAATCAACCCAACTACAATCAAGGTAACCAACCAACCAACAGAGATCATCCGAGTTACAACCAGGGGAACCAACCAAATAACAGAAATGCACAAAACCCTAGTGCACCGAATAATCACAACAGGGGGATAGAACAAGGTAGGAATACAAATGGCCACCCAAATAATCACAATTACTATGGCAACCGGTACGACCCGAATTACCCATATAACAGAGGAAACGGGAGTAACCAAAATAGGGGTGACATGAGGCGTCAAGTCAATTTTATCAGTGGGAGGAGACAAAACAACCATCGACGATATTGTCCCATTAGAACCAGCACAGTGTACAACGATTCCCAAAATGACGACCAGCAAGCTACAGGAACAAGAACAATAGAACCACCTCGAAATGAAAATAACCGCCGACAGGAACCCAACACCAACCAAAATAATAGCGAGAATTGGGTGACAGTCCATGAGAATCCGGGTTTTTCAATATTGCGTGATATGGCAAGTAATGACGAAGGACACCGGACAGCGCAGGTAAACTTAAAAGGTCAGTGAGAAACCACCAGGACCCTTCACATGACCAATCACTTGGGTTAAATCGACAAACCACGACGGAAAGTGAAACAAAGAAGATAACCATAATATCAAACAATTATTTGAAGGACATCAGGGAAGAACTTCTGGAGGAGGAGAATAACCCCTTGTCAACAACAAATAGTGAAATAGTGCATACAAAAGCCATTATTAATGGAATCAACACTGTCATAATGATCGATACTGGGTCAAATGTATCTCTCATAAACCAACCTGAATTGGAGCGGATCCAGGCCAACTCCAATATACCTATCCCGACTTTACCTATAAATAATATCGTCATAATTGGTGCCACAGGCAAACAAAATAAGACCATCAGAAAACAGGTCTCTTTAGAGCTGAACAGTCAAAACACCATCGTACCCATTATTTTTCTTGTCGCAAATGGATTACCATTTAACATGTTAATTGGATGCGACGCACTGAGACAACACTCAGCAATTATTGACATGCAGAAGGGAATAGTAGCGCTTACTTCTGAGAAGGGAGTGTGGACAGCCAATATAATCAACAGTAACCCAACACAACCAACCCTAAATCATCATAAGGGGTTAAAGAGCTATTATTGCCAGACATATCAACCATCAATCACCATAGAAGATGAAGAAGAAGAAACGGCTGATCGATGGAACGCATAATAATGCCATGGAATTATCCAGAATAAATGTCACCCATCAGACATTTGAAGGAGAAGAGGAGAAAGACAACAAAGAGTGAAAAATATAAGAGAAGGCAATAACAAGGAAAGAAAAGGAGAAGTCGACTTACAAAAATGTAATAAAATGGTCCAATATATAGTAATAGCGTATAAACTTATGTATAATAATATGCATAGCCATATGTCATCACAAAGGACAATGGAAACAACACTTACGAGATAAGTAATATAACCACCAAAAAAGTAAAAGGAGTGTACAACCAAGCTTCCATAAAGAAGTTCTATGAAGAAAACTAAATAACTGGAATACGTTCATCCAGAATAAGTGTGACTATCATACACTTGAAGGAGAAGAGGTGCATAATAACGAGGTGTCGAACAAAAAGGAGAAGGCTATAATATGGAATGGAAATGATAATATAATAAATCCACAACCGTGAGAATTGAATTGATACCAAAATAAAAGTATATATAATAAAATGTACGGCCATATGTCATCACGAAGGACAAGTAACTGTAAATAAAATACAGATACCAAAATTCAAAAATTATGTGAGCACAACTTGCAACAACATTTCGATGACTTATGAGGCCTAAAATAAAATAAAAAAATATCAAAACAAAGGAATGAATTACATAAATTCCTACTAAGTGAAATCAACTTACAATATATTAAAAAGTTGATGTGTGAAGTATATGAAATAATTAAACAAAATGTACCAAAATAGGAATACGCTACACAAATTCCTATGGTGTAAGAAAATTAACTTACACGCTGAAATATACAAAAATAAAATCAGACCAAACCTGATAAGATAAGTACATGAAATTATAATGAATCAAGGGTATTCAAAAATATAAAATAAAAAATCGAAACTGGTACAAAGAAAGAGGGAGATTATGTATGAATCAAGTATACAAGCTATGGCTAAAGCAAAATGTTGCTAGATAACTGAGAAAAGTATACCAGTGTCTAAGATAATTAAAATGATCACAATGAGAATCGAAAACCGAATAATGAAAAGTTAATGATGAGATTAACATATAAATAAATAAAAAACAATCAATGTATGAGCAAATGATAGTATATAGTTAAGGTACAGCGGAAGGAAGAATGAGTAAAAGGCCAAAGTGATCTAAAAACAAACCACAAGGTGGACAATCCCAAAATATATTATTATTATTAAGTCACAAGTTGACAAAAAAGGTATTTATGATTGACTGTTGAAAAGTCCAGCAATCAAATAAACTGAGCAGAGATAGCCTCTGGTCTCAGAAAAATGAGTAGTAATGGGAGAAACCAGCTACTAAAGTTAGGGAAAAAACTGTGTATAAGGGAGAACACACCAATGGAAATAAAAAAAAAACAGATCCACATAAAATGGAATGAATTCAGTAAGAAGAGAAATAAAGAATGGAGAAACGACCAAGAAAGAAAAGGAAAAAGATTATGTATAACTGATAATTTCATAAAAAACTATACTAGTGTTTTATCAAAATGATCAATTTTAAAGGAGAGGCATTATGTCACGACACAAATAGCCAACCCCGTACCAGAGATAAAAAATGTATTTATAATTGTAAAAAATACTTCTTATCAAATGAACTGATTGATTTTAAATAAAAGTATAAGGAATATAACACGACAATACGACGACTTTAACCCAACCCAAGTGATTGAGCCAACAACCCAAACATAAAGAAGGGAACCACGGAACATACTTATTAAAATGTAAATATTTTAAAGTGATTGAGCCAACAACCTAAGCATAAAGAAGGGAACCACAAATAAATAACGAGGATAAGAAAATAATAAACCTAAACCACAAGGAAACAAGTTTATGGGTTTAAATGACCCCAAAATGTCCAAAGAAACGGATGAAAGGACCTAATATATTAAACGAACAAGGAAAATGAAGAAGGAGGGAGACAAGCAAAAGTGAAAACCAAGAATGGTTCACCAAAATAAGTAAAATAGCACTCAACAAGAACATTGAAACCAAAACAAGGGTTATCAGGAGGAAGGAGAGATAACGGTTACTACCCATTACAAAGGCAACCTAAACCACCAATAAGAATTGTTATTAGTTAGTAAGTATTAGTTAGTAAGTATTAATTGTCATTAGGATTAAGTCATGAAAGAGAAATAAGTATAGGGGTCACCCACTATCAAACAAATGATATAAACAGTGATACAGTGCAATAGTGTAGGTGTAAGAACCCCAAAGTGAAGTGTGACACTAGTGAAATTGTAATTAACAATAAGTGATTTACAAGTGAAGGTAAGGTAAAAGTTGGAAATAAACAGTGCATAAATAGCTGATGAATAAGTAGTATTAAGAGTGAATTATAGTAGGAGGGATAGAAAACACTAGAAGGGATAATGACTTTTTATTTAAAAGAGATGTTCAATAGAGCTAAGTTTAACTGTAGCTAGTAGTAAGTAAAAAGGGAGGATTCCAGAATAGAAAAATTGAAGGTGTTACCATGGAGGGAATATAAAAATTGTTTAGAGATTGAGAAGTCAAAAAACTAACAAAGATACCTAATTTATAAAGGACTATTATTAATTTAATAACAAGTGATGTGGTTTATCACAACACAAATAATATGTGTTATAAACTAGAAAAATAGCAAATAAGGATAAGTTAGGAGTGAGTGAGGATATTTCTTAATCAAAATAATAACTCTAATAACTTATAAAAAAAAATTGTGTTCATGTTATTGTTATAAGAGGATATGGCTGAATGCAATGTGCAGTCCATAAGCCTAATGTTATATTTTTTAAGATTGAAATAGGGAAAGCAATGTTGAATAATAAACAACACACCTACAGACTCAAAACACAACACAATTAATAAAAATAACAAAGTAAGGCCAAATAGGCTGAACCAAAATGTGATTTGAACGAAATAAGTAAATTATTATAATGGCTACTTAGGCCTAGAAAAAAAACATAACTGTCAGAACCCAACAACCAAAAATTATAACAAATTGAATCAGAATTTAGAAAATCTGAGGTGAAGGAATCACCAAGAATAAATTGTAGATCATTTATAACACAAAATATTGTAATAGGCATTATTATATAAAAAGAAATGTAATTAACAAGCATTAACATAATTGTAAAAACTTAAAATCTGAAAATACCCAAGCTTGTGGGGTATCAAAATAATCTATGAACGAGAATAAATACTATAGTGACAATATTTAATAACCAGGAAGGAAGATGGAGGAATGACAGTAATCAGAAGATATACGAAGAATTCGAATTTTTGATAACAATACATCAACTCAAAATAAGCCTATTCGGAAAATACCGTTACTATGGAAACAGCGGTTGTTGACAGAAAATACCGTTAGAAATTAGTAGAATAAAAAAAAAGTGAAGCGTCACCAAGCCAAGATAGATGCAAGAGTTCAGCAGAAAGTTTTTTCAGTGTAAATCATGAAAATAATAGTATAAAGTTGCTGAAAACCGATCATCAAAGAAGCAGATGACCACTACAACCAATATTACAAGACCCAAGACCTGAATAAACGGAAATTATCCATAAATAGAACGTCCAAACACAAGACGAAAAGGACGCCACATTTACAGAAGACCAAAATCCAAGAAAACTGATTGTATGCAGCCAATTACTATCTCGAACCAACTACAAAGGCCTAGACCCGTCGAGTTGTTAAGTACTATCCAATTATTTATTTTCCGCCAACCCTAATCACTTTAAATAATTTTGAAAGGTAAATTTACCACACTATAAAGATAGTATTTCTCTTTCATAGAGTATTTAAGCAAATTAAAACATAATGAAACTTTGTTAACATAAAATAACCTAAGAATTGAACACGAACTTACAGAACACTTTTACAACACAACACCACAGATTGTAACAGCACACTTTATCTTTCATGTACACTTAGATTAAGAAGACAAGGAAGAATTGAAGGAAGAATTGAATAAAAAAATTAGAGTCATTGCAAGCAGGAAGGAGAGAAGACAAGGAAGAGAGAAGACAAGACAAAGAAGAATTGAATAAAAAATTAGAGTAATTGAGAAGGGATGACAGGGAATTCCTGAACGAAAAACTGGACCAAAACAATGAAGAATTGAATAAAAGATTAGAGTCAAACAAGGAAGAATTGAATAACAAACTGGACCAAAATAAGGAAGAATTGAAGAAGCAATTCAAGGAGGACTTAGAGATCCTGAATAACAAAATGGAAAACAACCGAGAGGCGTTAGAAGAGAAGAGTGAGGAGTTGAAGAGACAAATAACAAAGGATCTTGGAGTGTTAAATGACAAGATTGAAAACAACTGGGAAACACTCCAAAAACAATTGAAGGAAGAAGGTGAGAAATCAAAAGATGAATGGAGGCAACAGTTGGCGGAGTGCAAAAATGAAATCAAACAGACTATCACTGAGACGAACGAAACAATAATACACGTCCAGGAAGAGTTGACAGAAAAAATAAATCACGTCCAAGAGGAAGGAACTCTCAGGATCCAAGAAATACAGAAGACCACCACCGATGAGTGTAACAAAAATAAACAGGAGGTGCTTCAAGAGCTGAAGGAGAGGCACAAGGAAATCCAGACTGATGTCAGCGAACGCGTTGAAAGGGTATACACCACCATCAACAAGATTGACGAGAAAACGCAAGAAAATAAAGAAAAAATTAGAGAAATCAGTCAGAAAGAGAAGCAGATGCAAGAGGAACTGGACGCTTTGAGGGAGAAGCCTTGCAGTAGCACTCACTCATATATTTACGAATGAAAATAGGGAAGTGATCAACTTCAAGAGTTACCGAAGAAACCCCATAGAATTTCTAAAAAGGGTGGAGGAACTCATCGAGAGGAACAGAGATACCAGATGGACAACGGTGAGAAGTCTCATCGACGAGATGTTTCGAGACACAAATGACAATTGGTGGACAGCCACACGACCAGAAATCAGCAGTACACAAGAATTTAAAACGTTGTTTTGTGAAAAGTACTGGTCGGAATCGACCCAAAATGTGGTAAGGAACGATATAAGCAACGGAAGATATGAGCCACAGGCTGGGCATACATTAACGTCTTACTTCTTGGGCAAGGTCTGCCTAGCCCGAAATCTCGAACCAAGGATACCCGAAGAATCCCTAGTCATCCAACTGGGATATCACTACGAAGACGCCATACAGAGGCCCAGGAGACAGGGACAAATAAAGACCATCAGGGAATGGCCAACTTGCTGGAAGACCATGAAAACGATAGCCAGTACAAGAAGAATCGTGTGATTAACCAAAGGTACAACCGGGGGAATGAAAGTTACAACGTGCCAAGCCACAACTTACCCTATAGTAATACCCAGAACAACTACTGGAACATAATGAATCGTAACCCAAATAATTACCCAGGGGACCAACCATTCCATCGGAATCAACCCAACTACAATCAAGGTAACCAACCAACCAACAGAGATCATCCGAGTTACAACCAGGGGAACCAACCAAATAACAGAAATGCACAAAACCCTAGTGCACCGAATAATCACAACAGGGGGATAGAACAAGGTAGGAATACAAATGGCCACCCAAATAATCACAATTACTATGGCAACCGGTACGACCCGAATTACCCATATAACAGAGGAAACGGGAGTAACCAAAATAGGGGTGACATGAGGCGTCAAGTCAATTTTATCAGTGGGAGGAGACAAAACAACCATCGACGATATTGTCCCATTAGAACCAGCACAGTGTACAACGATTCCCAAAATGACGACCAGCAAGCTACAGGAACAAGAACAATAGAACCACCTCGAAATGAAAATAACTGCCGACAGGAACCCAACACCAACCAAAATAATAGCGAGAATTGGGTGACAGTCCATGAGAATCCGGGTTTTTCAATATTGCGTGATATGGCAAGTAATGACGAAGGACACCGGACAGCGCAGGTAAACTAAAAAGGTCAGTGAGAAACCACCAGGACCCTTCACATGACCAATCACTTGGGTTAAATCGACAAACCACGACGGAAAGTGAAACAAAGAAGATAACCATAATATCAAACAATTATTTAAAGGACATCAGGGAAGAACTTCTGGAGGAGGAGAATAACCCCTTGTCAACAACAAATAGTGAAATAGTGCATATAAAAGCCATTATTAATGGAATCAACACTGTCATAATGATCGATACTGGGTCAAATGTATCTCTCATAAACCAACCTGAATTGGAGCGGATCCAGGCCAACTCCAATATACCTATCCCGACTTTACCTATAAATAATATCGTCATAATTGGTGCCACAGGCAAACAAAATAAGACCATCAGAAAACAGGTCTCTTTAGAGCTGAACAGTCAAAACACAATCTTACCCATTATTTTTCTTGTCGCAAATGGATTACCATTTAACATGTTAATTGGATGCGACGCACTGAGACAACACTCAGCAATTATTGACATGCAGAAGGGAATAGTAGCGCTTACTTCTGAGAAGGGAGTGTGGACAGCCAATATAATCAACAGTAACCCAACACAACCAACCCTAAATCATCATAAGGGGTTAAAGAGCTATTATTGCCAGACATATCAACCATCAATCACCATAGAAGATGAAGAAGAAGAAACGGCTGATCGATGGAACGCATAATAATGCCATGGAATTATCCAGAATAAATGTCACCCATCAGACATTTGAAGGAGAAGAGGAGAAAGACAACAAAGAGTGAAAAATATAAGAGAAGGCAATAACAAGGAAAGAAAAGAAGAAGTCGACTTACAAAAATGTAATAAAATGGTCCAATATATAGTAATAGCGTATAAACTTATGTATAATAATATGCATAGCCATATGTCATCACAAAGGACAATGGAAACAACACTTACGAGATAAGTAATATAACCACCAAAAAAGTAAAAGGAGTGTACAACCAAGCTTCCATAAAGAAGTTCTATGAAGAAAACTAAATAACTGGAATACATTCATCCAGAATAAGTGTGACTATCATACACTTGAAGGAGAAGAGGTGCATAATAACGAGGTGTTGAACAAAAAGGAGAAGGCTATAATATGGAATGGAAATGATAATATAATAAATCCACAACCGTGAGAATTGAATTGATACCAAAATAAAAGTATATATAATAAAATGTACGGCCATATGTCATCACGAAGGACAAGTAACTGTAAATAAAATACAGATACCAAAATTCAAAAATTATGTGAGCACAACTTGCAACAACATTTCGATGACTTATGAGGCCTAAAATAAAATAAAAAATATCAAAACAAAGGAATGAATTACATAAATTCCTACTAAGTGAAATCAACTTACAATATATTAAAAAGTTGATGTGTGAAGTATATGAAATAATTAAACAAAATTTACCAAAATAGGAATACGCTACACAAATTCCTATGGTGTAAGAAAATTAACTTACACGCTGAAATATACAAAAATAAAATCAGACCAAACCTGATAAGATAAGTACATGAAATTATAATGAATCAAGGGTATTCAAAAATATAAAATAAAAAATCGAAACTGGTACAAAGAAAGAGGGAGATTATGTATGAATCAAGTATACAAGCTATGGCTAAAGCAAAATGTTGCTAGATAACTGAGAAAAGTATACCAGTGTCTAAGATAATTAAAATGATCACAATGAGAATCGAAAACCGAATAATGAAAAGTTAATGATGAGATTAACATATAAATAAATAAAAAACAATCAATGTATGAGCAAATGATAGTATATAGTTAAGGTACAGCGGAAGGAAGAATGAGTAAAAGGCCAAAGTGATCTAAAAACAAACCACAAGGTAGACAATCCCAAAATATATTATTATTATTAAGTCACAAGTTGACAAAAAAGGTATTTATGATTGACTGTTGAAAAGTCCAGCAATCAAATAAACTGAGCAGAGATGACGTGCCTCTGGTCTCAGAAAAATGAGTAGTAATGGGAGAAACCAGCTACTAAAGTTAGGGAAAAAACTGTGTATAAGGGAGAACACACCAATGGAAATAAAAAAAAAAAACAGATCCACATAAAATGGAATGAATTCAGTAAGAAGAGAAATAAAGAATGGAGAAACGACAAAGAAAGAAAAGGAAAAAGATTATGTATAACTGATAATTTCATAAAAAACTATACTAGTGTTTTATCAAAATGATCAATTTTAAAGGAGAGGCATTATGTCACAACACAAATAGCCAACCCCGTACCAGAGATAAAAAATGTATTTATAATTGTAAAAAATACTTCTTATCAAATGAACTGATTGATTTTAAATAAAAGTATAAGGAATATAACACGACAATACGACGACTTTAACCCAACCCAAGTGATTGAGCCAACAACCCAAACATAAAGAAGGGAACCACGAAACATACTTATTAAAATGTAAATATTTTAAAGTGATTGAGCCAACAACCTAAGCATAAAGAAGGGAACCACAAATAAATAACGAGGATAAGAAAATAATAAACCTAAACCACAAGGAAACAAGTTTATGGGTTTAAATGACTCCAAAATGTCCAAAGAAACGGATGAAAGGACCTAATATATTAAACGAACAAGGAAAATGAAGAAGGAGGGAGACAAGCAAAAGTGAAAACCAAGAATGGTTCACCAAAATAAGTAAAATAGCACTCAACAAGAACATTGAAACCAAAACAAGGGTTATCAGGAGGAAGGAGAGATAACGGTTACTACCCATTAAAAAGGCAACCTAAACCACCAATAAGAATTGTTATTAGTTAGTAAGTATTAGTTAGTAAGTATTAATTGTCATTAGGATTAAGTCATGAAAGAGAAATAAGTATAGGGGTCACCCACTATCAAACAAATGATATAAACAGTGATACAGTGCAATAGTGTAGGTGTAAGAACCCCAAAGTGAAGTGTGACACTAGTGAAATTGTAATTAACAATAAGTGATTTACAAGTGAAGGTAAGGTAAAAGTTGGAAATAAACAGTGCATAAATAGCTGATGAATAAGTAGTATTAAGAGTGAATTATAGTAGGAGGGATAGAAAACACTAGAAGGGATAATGACTTTTTATTTAAAAGAGATGTTCAATAGAGCTAAGTTTAACTGTAGCTAGTAGTAAGTAAAAAGGGAGGATTCCAGAATAGAAAAATTGAAGGTGTTACCATGGAGGGAATATAAAAATTGTTTAGAGATTGAGAAGTCAAAAAACTAACAAAGATACCTAATTTATAAAGGACTATTATTAATTTAATAACAAGTGATGTGGTTTATCACAACACAAATAATATGTGTTATAAACTAGAAAAATAGCAAATAAGGATAAGTTAGGAGTGAGTGAGGATATTTCTTAATCAAAATAATAACTCTAATAACTTATAAAAAAAAATTGTGTTCATGTTATTGTTATAAGAGGATATGGCTGAATGCAATGTGCAGTCCATAAGCCTAATGTTATATTTTTTAAGATTGAAATAGGGAAAGCAATGTTGAATAATAAACAACACACCTACAGACTCAAAACACAACACAACTAATAAAAATAACAAAGTAAGGCCAAATAGGCTGAACCAAAATGTGATTTGAACGAAATAAGTAAATTATTATAATGGCTACTTAGGCCTAGAAAAAAAACATAACTGTCAGAACCCAACAACCAAAAATTATAACAAATTGAATCAGAATTTAGAAAATCTGAGGTGAAGGAATCACCAAGAATAAATTGTAGATCATTTATAACACAAAATATTGTAATAGGCATTATTATATAAAAAGAAATGTAATTAACAAGCATTAACATAATTGTAAAAACTTAAAATCTGAAAATACCCAAGCTTGTGGGGTATCAAAATAATCTATGAACGAGAATAAATACTATAGTGACAATATTTAATAACCAGGAAGGAAGATGGAGAAATGACAGTAATCAGAAGATATACGAAGAATTCGAATTTTTGATAACAATACATCAACTCAAAATAAGCCTATTCGGAAAATACCGTTACTATGGAAACAGCGGTTGTTGACAGAAAATACCGTTAGAAATTAGTAGAATAAAAAAAAAGCGAAGCGTCACCAAGCCAAGATAGATGCAAGAGTTCAGCAGAAAGTTTTTTCAGTGTAAATCATGAAAATAATAGTATAAAGTTGCTGAAAACCGATCATCAAAGAAGCAGATGACCACTACAACCAATATTACAAGACCCAAGACCTGAATAAACGGAAATTATCCATAAATAGAACGTCCAAACACAAGACGAAAAGGACGCCACATTTACAGAAGACCAAAATCCAAGAAAACTGATTGTATGCAGCCAATTACTATCTCGAACCAACTACAAAGGCCTAGACCCGTCGAGTTGTTAAGTACTATCCAATTATTTATTTTCCGCCAACCCTAATCACTTTAAATAATTTTGAAAGGTAAATTTACCACACTATAAAGATAGTATTTCTCTTTCATAGAGTATTTAAGCAAATTAAAACATAATGAAACTTTGTTAACATAAAATAACCTAAGAATTGAACACGAACTTACAGAACACTTTTACAACACAACACCACAGATTGTAACAGCACACTTTATCTTTCATGTACACTTAGATTAAGGTAATTTGTATTTTTTAATGTAACCATTGTAGTTCTTTAATTCATAGCCAAAAGAATCCACGGATTTTGAAACCAAAACATTGTAATACGTTTAACGTAAACAGCGAAGCCAGGTTAAATGGTTTCTAAATCAATTCGCCGCCCTGTAAACAAGATCTCATGTAATCAATCGATAATTATTTTGTTGTAATTGTAAATGTTTCCAGTTATCACCATTAAAAAATATTCATTACAGGGAGTAACCAGCGTTATCATTTCATAGGGAGTGCTAAATAATAATTACTTGTATTGAAGAATAAATTGTAGCAGTAAGCTAGTGGCCAGTTATTCGTCAGAAGCGACGATTGAGACGGCTGTGCGAGCGGGAACGATTCGAATACACCAACCCGCTACGCTGATAACTTGTTCAAACACAGTTTTTAGTTGTTTTGTAAAACGACTTGGCGCCACCCGGGATTATTACACCCCCTAAGAATAACAGGTAAGGTTACTGCCGTAATATACAGGTGATCAGAACTACGCTACGAACATCACTAGCCACAAAATTACTGTAACGACCCGGTGCGAGGCGAACGCACTAATCATCCAAACACATTATTTTTTATGTACACATTTTGCAGGTACGTCTTATATAATTCGTTACAAAATTGACGAATACCAGGTGAGGATAGAAGGTAGCAGGGACGACCACATATTATTATACGTTACAATATATATATATATATATATATATATATATATATATATATATAAAGGGGTTATATAAATAATTTTTGAACACGGGCGAAGTACAAGATAAGGATATTGGTTTCGAGTGGGATATATGGGAAGACGAATTTAGAGGGGTTGTAGTTAAAATGACAGACGAGGAGTGGGGTAATTTGGATGATAATTTAATGCGGATAGAAGAACAAGAAGAAGGAATATTTGCCGAAATTAAAAAGCACAGTGATGATATTGGTAGTAAGATGACAAATAATAACGGTACGATAGTTGAAGTAATAGTGGTAGAAAATAAGGCAGTAAATAGGCCTAGTGATAATGATGATAGTGTGGTGGTGGTAAATAAAGGTAGAGAGACAGACCAAGTTAACAAAAATAAAGACGATCAGGTGGCAGATAATAATGTAAGTTATGCTAATCTAAGTGAGTCGAATCAAGAGCTGATGAAAAAGTTACAAGTAATGTTAGACAAAATGTTTAGTAAGCAAAAAGCAAGATTAGATGACATATTTAAAAAGCACGATGAAAGGTGGAAACGAGAGTCGGATAAATTAAAGGAGAGTACAGAAGTTGAATTAAAACAGGTAAGTGTTTGTGGTGGTAGCAATATAACGAACAATAATGAAGGACTAGTAGACCAGGTAAGTGGTTCTGGAAATTAGAGAAGACTATAAAAGCACTAAAATAACGTTTTGGCAGGTCTAATTTTTGAAAATTTCCTGGGGGAGAATCCCCGGACCTCCTGTTCTGGTAAACTACGCATTTGTGCCGTTATAAAAATGTCTTAAAATATACCCTGTAGTCCAATCATAACCAACTCACAGGCTACATAAACTATGAAAAAAATTATAGCTACAATATAAAAAATATAATTTAACAGGATAGGAAATTTATAGATTACCGGTACAAATAATAATTATATTTATTTTCCAACTGTGTAAATTTGGATAAATCCAAAACAATCTTCAGGCTGTCAAGTCAAGAAGATTAACTTTTATTTACATCTCCTTAATGAGTAAGTGAGTAAGTTCATTTTACATGACTCCTAAAAACCAGAGTAACAAACTTGTATAATTAAAAGTTGGAGAGGAATGTGATGAAACCTTGACCAGTAATGGATATATGACAAGTAGTAATACATGAAATACAATATAATACTTCATGCTCTATTAATATACTAACCAACAGACATGTCTTGATTGATGAGCACTTTTGATTTGCACACCATTTTCTAGTCAGAAATCAACCTAGTTGTCACAAAACCAACAGTGCATACTCACTTAAAATGAACTTACTCACTTACTTATTAAGGAGATGTAAATAAAAGTTAATCTTCTTGATTTGATAGCCTGAAGATTGTTTTGGATTATCCAAATTTACACCGTTGGAAAATAAATAATTATTATTTGTAATCTATAAATTTCTTATCCTGTTAAATTATATTTTTTATATTGTAGCTATAATTTTTTTTTCATAGTTTGTGTAGCCTGTGAGTTAGTTATGATTGGACTACAGGGTAATTTTAAGACATCAAGACATGTCTAGTAGTTAGTACATCAATAGAAGAGTAACAGAGGAACCACAAATACATTAATAATTTAATGCACTTTCACTTGTAAAAAAAAAGTAAGTTACTTTTTTTTCACAAGTGAAAGTGCATTAAATTATTAATTGTTAAAGTGCTGTGAAAGAAGTGATGATCATTCAAAATAATACAAATACATTGTTACACATAACTACAAAATAATGTTTATTTAATACAATTTGTGTATTAGCATTAACTTTATGCTACACTCACTTGTTGTACACACCACTAGTCACTGTGACACCGATTAGTGCTTTCGAACGTACCCGTTCATCATCAGATCGTAACTGCCACACCCGTCCCTAGCTCCACCCCCTTATATACCTGCCTCTACCGAGGGCGTCAACGTCACGCAGGTGACCCCTTGTCAATACTACTTCCTACACGTGGGCGGAACCATCAACCCATGCCTATGTTTTCTTTCCCTACCGAACCTACCTTTTCACGTTTTATTATATTATAAAATATTTCTTCATTTTCAAAATTTATTTTAATATTCATTAAGTTATTCATACTTTTTCCCTTTCTTTTATAATTTATAATTCTTCTATTAGCTTTCTTTCCGTTGTATTATTAACTACCTTTATAATATCAAAAATTTCCAACAGATTATTAAATTTGTGATTTTCTTCTATAAAATGCCTAGCATAAAGAGAATTCTTTGTCCAATTTCCCTCTCCTCTCTTGTGTTCTCCCAATCTACATTCAAAACAGCGGCCCGTCTCACCCACGTACACTTTTATACATTCTTCACAACTCAATTTATATACTCCATTCTTCTGCAAAATAGGTATTGTTTCTATATTATTATTTTTTATTTTATCAAATACTGTTTTACACCTTTTTATTGCTATGTCCACTCCATACTTCTGAAAGCACTGTACAATTTTCTTTGTCTGTGTTCCTATATACGTTACTGAGCCCAAATACTTCTTCTCTTCTTTTTGTTCTACGTCTTCTTTTTTCTTCTCAATACTTTCCATCACTTTGTCTACTATGCCCATGTTATAATTATTATTCTTCACTATTTTCTTTATCATTTTTAATTCTCTCTCTTTTCTTTCTTTATCTTTCAAACATTTCTGTAACAAAACACATTTCTCTCTCTTTACTTCTATCTATAACAAAACGCATTTATTGCTGCTAACTTATATCTGTATGGGTGATATGATTCTTTCGGAATAATTATATTCGAATAAGTCTCCTTTCTAAATATGTCAAATTCTAAATATAAGGGGGTGGAGCTAGGGACGGGTGTGGCAGTTACGATCTGATGATGAACGGGTATGTTCGAAAGCGCTAATCGGTGTCACAGTGACTAGTGGTGTGTGCAACAAGTGAGTGTAGCATAAATTTATTTAACCACTAATAAAATTTGTAATTTAATTATTAGCATTAACATTTTAAAATTCTTTTAAAGTTTAAAAAATAATTATTAACTTTTAATTCTAACAAACTTTCAATTTCATTAATTTATATAATTCATTCTTTCATGGTGTAACCCAAAACAGTTTCTAAAGTCTGTAGATTAGTCCTGACTGGCCTAATCAGGATATGTGCTTATCCTGACTTCCTCAGAACAAGTACATATTGTTACGATGGTCGCTCTGATCATCGTATGGTACATTGGAAAACAGGAGAGCTTTTTGCCGTTCTTCTGCTTCTTTTCTTTCCCACAAACCAAAAGCAGGGGGAAAATGAGACAGTATAACAGTATAACGTTGGATTGCCTTTGGAGAGAATTACCATAGCTCTTGCATGGCTCTTGAGATTTAAAAATCCGGAAGGGCAGTTGACAAGGTGGCTTAAACGTCTCCAACAGTACAACTTCAAGGTACAAAAAAGGCATGGGCGTTGGCATGTAATGCAAATGGCTTATCTCGAAGACCATGAAGACTCCCAACATTGCCACAGGAAGGAAGAACAGAATGCACGCAAACATGTTCAAGCCATCACTGTAGATTTCCTGACAGACAGGTGGATGACACAAGATTTTTGACAAGAACAGATGACTGATGAAGACATTGGATTGATCTTGACAGCAAAAGAGGAAGGTAGCCATCCGGATTGGCAACATATCTGCCATGGTTCTGAAGGGCTACTTGGGCACAGTGGGTGACATCTGCCTTATTGTTTTAATAGCTCCCCTTAGCATAACGATACTTCCTGTCCTCTAAATAATTTTTTTTTTAATTTTACTTTGTAGTAAACTATATTAACTACATACGTAGGGGGACCCAAAAGTAACGAGAATTTTTCTCTCGCAGTTGGTAGAACGCTAGTTCCGACTTCTCCCGCTAGGTGCCTTCACTAGACACCGTTTTGTATCAGTTGCCCTAGCGGCATTGTTATGGAAACATTAGTGCGGTCAGTGTGACTATTTTTGTAAGCGCTGTTTCACGTTTTCGGTGATTTTTCAATGGCAGACATTAAATACCAACATGCTAACATCAGGTTCTGTTTCCTGTTAGGGAAACCTAAGGAAATCAGCAGCAGAAACTGTCACAATGCTTCGGACGGCTTATGGGGAAGAAGCTTTGAGCCAGGCAAGGATTTACTAGTGGTTTTCTCGTTTTAAAAGTGGTCAAATGTCAATTGAAGACGAACCACGACCGGGACGTCCCTCGACTTCCAAAACGGATGAAAACATTGAAAAAATCCATGTTGCGATCATTTTTGATCGTCGTAGAACAATCGATGAATTGGAGGAAATGACTGGAATATCCTGGAGTTCATGCCAACGAATTTTGACTGAAGATGAAATGTGTTGCAGCAAAATTCGTTCCGCGTGTTCTTTCTTGTCGGCTCAAAATCCTTGCCTGGCTCAAAGCTTCCTCCCCATAAGCCGCCCGAAGCATTGCGACAGTTCCTGCTGCTGATTTCCCTAACAGGAAACAGAACCTGATGTTAGCACGTTGGTATTTAATGTCTGCCATTGAAAAATCACCGAAAACGTGAAACAGCGCTTACAAAAAATAGTCACACTGACTGCGCTAATGTTTCCACAACAATGCTGCTAGGGCAACTGATACAAAATGGTGTCTAGTGAAGGCACCTAGCGGGAGAAGTCGGAACTAGCGTTCTACCAACTGCCAGAGAAAAATTCTCGTTACTTTTGGGTCCTCCTCGTATATCACACAATTAGATGTTCAAATACCAAATGTGATGTTCATATTTTCTTATTTCAGGTTAAATGTACAGTAACACAATGTATTCCAAATATAAAAAAAAGAGGATGTGATTATATAAAATTCACATCAGTGCAAACAGAACTGACAAATTCATTGGTAAACCTAGTTATTATAATATTCATAATTAGACAGTTCGTTCAAATCTCATTTCAACATTTTTAAAAATGGCTGTTACTTCTCTTTCAACACAGTTTGAAACACAATATACTGTTGCCTATTCTGTTTAAGTGCTACAGGTGACCATCCTCATTCATTGACATTTATCACTTACATAACATAATAATCAGTAAAGGTTTATTAACCTACATTGATTCATATTCTAGAAGTTCGTCTAGAATATCCGCATAAAAGAGAAAAGAATTATAAATAAGTTATTATGTACTGTGCCACGTGTAGGCCAGAGCTCCTATGGTTCGCAACCACGCTCTGCCTTATCACTTCTGTAGCACACTTCTTGCAGCTGGGCCCCAGAAGCGTACCACAGAGAATACACCAAATCTGTGATCTGCTCGTAAAATTCTAACACTGTTCTATATGACAAAACATTTATAAAAAATTTGTTCCTGTCACATAAGGTCAGTAAACTGGTTTATCTCGCTTTTCGTTAGTGAATATACAGTAACTTCCACTGAAAGTTGTTAATGATAAAATTTTACTTGACAATCCGGATAGGTTCTCTCGCAACCTGCTGTAGCTGGTCGCAACGGGTGCGTGTTCCTCAGTTCATGCCCTGGACCGCTGCTGTGTCCACGCTGGAAGAACGTGTGAAGAAAAACTACATGGAGTCCATATTCTCGTATCCTCACTCCGGTATGTCGAACCAAGCTTTGAACTGAAAGTTCCACATCTTTTAGTATACTTTATGCACACACATCGTTTTATTAGCACGTACACACACATTCATACAGTGCGTAATCACAATTTACAAAATTACATTACAAAGTTACAACTTCAAATTATATATACAACAAGTACTGACATTGAACTTTACATATCTTTGCTCTTTTTCTTTAAATTGACTGACTGAAAATTGGTTTTAGTCGAGGCTGACTATTACAAGTCGAGGTAGATTATAAGTTACAATCTTTTACAAAATACAAGTTTTTATTTTACAAACGTTACAGACGAACACAGTTCGTCACCAGCATTGATTTATGAAATTTAAGGTACTTAGAAAACATAATTACCTTGGTAATCGAGGCTTCCAACCAAGGTACCCACCAGGAGACGACGGGCGACTCTGTTCACAGTGCAGTTTGATGGGAGACTGCCAGGACTTGTTGAGCGAAAAGCTTTACTAGAAAAGGGGCGGAGGGGGTCTGACATCAGGGAACGGTGACCAAAGTACGAATAATTCTCCGTCGCACGACTATTTAAACTCATTTTAACTAAAACGGAATTAACGCTTGTTGCATTCGGCAAGGGGCGCCGAATAACTGCAACAGTACTCAGAACTCAGAACTGTTAATTAAACTCTACAGAATGTTATATGTTTATTTATTACAAACAATAAACAATATAAAATAATAATAATAATACATTCATTTTTGGTTCAGATGGAATAGTAAAGACATGAAATGGTTTATGCAGATCATAGCAGGGAGCAGGGAAGGGAAGTTGGGAGAGCACACACCAACCATGCAGCTGTTCTGAACACAAAATGATTGCTCTGAAAACAATGCATCAAAACTATGCTTGTGCAATAAGATCTTTTCACACTGCACAATCAAATGCCCATTTCATGTCTAACTATTTTAGTTGTACATTACAACATTTTGGGTAATTTATTACAAATAAGAACTTATTCAATGAGCTATACTACATTAACCATGAATCCAAAAGTCTATTCATAGCTGTTGTCAGCTAGTAGCAAATATATTAAATATTAAAAGTTAATTGAAATAAGAAACTGTGTTAGTTTAATACTTTCCTGTAACTTAATGATATCTCCTTTGTTTTATATACATTGTAATCCTCCACTCTCATTTTTGCTTTGTGCTGTGTACCTTCCTTGATGACTGTAAGCTGTTTGCAATAGTGAAATATATCAAGTATATGTTGTCTTTTCTTATATGTGTATGTTTAGTGAATAACAATGAGTTTTGTAGTTCACTGGTATTCCCTAACAAAATAATAAGATTGATACTAATAATTTAACTCTTGGAACAGTAAATTTGATAAGTTTTTTTGGCATTTTCTGTGTGTATAAGTCATATAAACAAGGTGTGGCTATTAAATACTGAGACCAACTGATATCCAGGAAGTATAATTATAGCAGTGGGGAGCGGATATTCAGAATGTGAGTCTAAAGTTTGTAGAAGCAAATGGGGCAGGCAGGTTTTGCTGTTGATCTTAGTTATGTATGTGAGAAGTAATTAAAAGTGTGGTTGTGCAATTTTGGTACTAGATTAATGTCTAGTACCAAAAACAAGCACCACATTCATCTCAAATTATTTATTACATGGCTCAATATCTACTGTATGATGGTACAAGAACATCAGTATCCCCCATACTTAACATCACACACTGTGAAGCATTAATAAAGCCATACAAAAAAAGCTGCTGAGAGGCAAATCAACCTTACTTCAACCACATTACTTGTATGTATGTCAATTGTCGCCATCTACTGGTTAATAGCTGTGGTGGACGAGCGTAATATTACGCCAGTTGGATGTTCTTCCAGACTGGCTAAGGAAGTGGCAGTTAAGTGGCTAAGAAATATGAGGTGATCTGCTTTACTCGTAAGTTTACTTCTCAATGTCAATGCCTCTCCTTGGAAGAGGACCCATTCAGTGGACCAAGTCAGTGAAGTACCTGGGTATTGGGCTAGACTGCCGCCTCAACTTCAATGACCATGTGACTGAAACCCTGAACAAGGCTCATGGTGTCAGAGCCAAACTCTTCTCCATGGTCTCGTGGAACAGCCACCTGGCTGTCTGCACTAAACTAACTTTGAATCTGCTGTTCCTTTGAACAGTACTTACGTATGCGGCGCCCGCTTGGTGGCCTCACCTGTCAGCCACCAACAGGCGTAGGCTGTCGACCTACCAGAACTGAACCCTCAGATTCCTCTCAGACACTCCATGGTTTGTCAGGAATGATGGTATCCATCGGGGTCTTTGAGACCTTATCTTAGAGGTCTTTGTTTGGCCCTTGATGACTAATTAATTTGCAAAGGCCAGCAAATCCTCCTGCCCGCATCTCCGTCGCCTTGACAGTATGAACAATGCTCCACCACCACACCATGTCAGTTGCTCATGGGCGCTGCTAGACAATCCCCCTTATTCCCTTTCTCATGTACCCCACAGAACCATTCCCTCACCTTCTGAAATCATTGAATCGTGCCTGAATAACCAGGCTAATCCTTATCCTGTGGCTTGCTGCCACTGGGGTTGCACAGAATCTGTCTACAGATAGCACAGAACTTCAACACCTCACTCAGCATCTTCTTTGCTGTCTCGGCTGGAGTGAAACTCAGAGCATGGGAAACCGCAAGGTGGTAAAGCATAATTGCAGGAGCCATCCACCCTGAAGTGGCAACCCATTGTTATGGACGACTCACCTCCACGCAGTCATGTCTGTTGACTACACCAGCTCCTGTGGGTGATGACGTAAGGGAGCCATAGAAGCCCACCTTAAGCCTGGTGACTGGCTGGAGCAAAATTACTCAGAGATGCCCTCACATCATACATACAATATCATGTATTCGTAGACCACATCCTAACACCTTGTGCCATGCAAGCGACTATGCTGCATTGTTTGAACCTGGTGTTCATCGGCCTCGGGCCTAGACAACACAAACAAATAGGGCCCACGCATCTTCTGTCTGTCTGTCCACAAAATTAATTACATCAGACAACATGAAGGAAGCAAGATCGGAGAAGAAAGAAGGGAAGAGAAGAAAATGGAGAGAAAAGAAAATGAAGCAAAGCCCATCAATTGGGGCAGCAGCAGCCTCTACATGTTGCTGAGTGAAGAGGACTGTGGTGCAGAAACAACAGTGAGAGAACCGGTGAACATCACATCGCAGCTTGCATGGAATGCTCGCCATTGCAGTTGCAATTAATGTCCTCCCCAAATGGCCCTTTTAAGGGCCACAAACATGATACATTATAAGATTGGCATGATTTATTGTGTGACAGTGCATATGCTCCAAATGAGACGCTTTATAAATTTCTTCCTAGTTTCTGGATGACAGAAGACATCTTTTCTTGAAAAATGTTCCTCTTGCTTGAGCAATTCTACTTTTTATATCAGCTACTTTTTACATCATGGTGCACTTCCCATCTGATGTAATGCAGCTACCAATATATTTAAAGGAATTGACTTCACTAGCTTCCTACTGTCAGAGATATATCAGTCTTAAGTTTTCCTGTTCTGGAACATTTCGTGACTTTCGTTTTTTCTTTATTTATCATTATGTCACATTTATCTTCCACAATCATGTTCATGTGGTAAACTGCATCCTATTATTTTTCCTCAGTGATTCCTAAAACTGCAATGTCATCTGAAAAATGGAATGGTTTTATAACATACACCATAAATTATTATTCCATTGTTGCTGGTTTTCTGAATTCTTCTATATAAACAGATTACATTTGTTTAGTTAAATTTGTGTATTTGTCCAGTTAATTTGTCAGGTGTATTGTTGTATATTTGTCCGGGTAAAATGTTTGTATGATTACTGTATTCTTGTCCCCCAAGTTGGACAAATAGCCCCAACCCACATTCAAAGTAATATTATAAATATCACATGATATGTTAAGTGATTAGTATTCTTAAAACTATTTGTCATTACACATAGATGACAAAGTTTTACAGCCTATACTGAATATTACACATTTTGTGAAAAAAGACACTTTAATTGTAAAGAAAGAAAAATATATGAAAAATATATAAGTAACGACTGTAATCTACAGTCCTTGTTGGAAAAGAGAGGTTTAATATTCTTTGACCTGACTATTGCTAAGAATCATGATCCACAGCACTAGATGTTTGTCAGCTATTTTTTGTCTCAATAAATAAACATAATTTCCTTTATAATTCATACAGCACATAATAAAGATACAGGTTCCAGCATAATTAGGCAACATAAGTCAACTATCAATCCACAAGGTATTGTACATAAATTTAGTGTACTACATAACAACAGGAAATAAATGTTTTCAAAGTGGTTTAAAAAATTAATCATACACTTTTATTTATAGTAATGTTTTGTTCACATTTATTTATTTTATATTTATTACCTACTTATGTCATATTATTTACATTATCATTTATTTATAAAAAAATTGTATATTTTTATTACATGAACTGCAATATTACAAAGCACTGCACTACAACTTAATGCTGAAATTAAATTAGTTGTCTTAATGCATGATAATTTAAATATAGTAGTTAACCGACTACTCCAATTAACACAATGTTACATCATGTTTAAACAAAATTTTATAGTGTTAAAGATTAGAATGTTTTTACTTTCACATTCATGAAAATCTTGTTCAGTGTTTACAAGAAAACACAAATTTCATATTGTTTTTATTTTTTTAGATTATTCAATGATTTATTTTTTTTAGCAAAAAAATTTTCTTTCACAATTTATTAATTTTCAAAACAAAGTGTTTTGAAGCAGGGACTAGTTTTCTTTTGTTCAACTGCGAAAATAACAAAAGCAAAACATTTTAAGTTGAATGAATTCTGTTATGTATTGATTTTATTTTGTATTTTATGTTACATAAAAGCATTATATTTTATGTCCAGATTAAAGCATTGTAATGCATTCCATTGTTATGTTAAGAGTATTGTAATTTATGACTTTCCCCGTAGTTTTATCTATATTTCACATGAGTACAGAAATGTGAAAGAAAGGTTCTACTGTTTTATATTTTGTTTACTCACAAGTGTCTCAATTGCAAGTGTTTTGTCTAACACTAAATTCAGGTTAGATTTTATATTTTTACATGCGCTGCTTTGAGTTGAAGCCTGTTCACTATATTGAGCAGTTACATAATTTACAACATTTTTCATTTGCTGTAATGTACTATCTGGAATTAAATATAAATTATCATTGAAATATCCTTTATAGTACTGAGCACCATCAAATGTACAAGGTTTTATGTAACCTGTATCAAAGTTCTTATTCCTTTTAGACAGATACCTTACAGCTTTAACTGCATGTCTAGGCAAAACAGTGTATTTCAAATCACAACCTCGTACATGTTTTGGTTTTATTAGAATGTCCATATTATTAACTATATTATCATTTTCATCTGACTTGTCATCATCAGTGGTATTTTCATTATTATTTGTATCACAGCCTCCACGAAGTCTTCTTTTGAAGACTTTAGCTATTACATAATTCCAAAATCTTTTACTTTCTTTAAACAGAAACGTAAGTATATTACTCCGTTTTTTCAAACTGTATTTACTATACTTGGCAATTCTATAATGATAGCATAGTATTACTGTGCACATAAATTCAGCCAATCTACACAGAAAACAATACAAAATTGCCAAGTCTTTCTTTTCAGGAAACAGTGACTGCTCATTAATTGTGGTGAATGAAAATTTTGGTGCTATTGGTGATGATATTCTTGAAAACAATGGGTCATTAAGTATAAAACATACTGCAAGCATAACAATGAGCAACAGCATTATGACGGAAAACATAAAAAGCAAAAGCACATATCTACTCAAGTATATCGAATAATAAAACTTTATCATTGAACTGCCAAGTCTGCAGCATTCCAAAAATCTAAAAGTTCCTAAAATTATCAGTATGAACAGAAGAATTGACACTCGAATACAATTCAGTGTTATGTGTGAGAACTCTTCATATATAATTGCGTTTTTGCTGAAATCAACTGTTCCACAATCATAAAGATGTATCACAAAAGCAATTATAAATGTTAGTAAGACCCCATTGAATATAACCTCGATATAGTTGTAGCACGTAGTAAAGTACTTTCTGGGTCGTTGACGGTTTACGTTCAGTATCATACGAATGGTGCAGTAAACCAGTACAGGTACATAGATCAGCAACTTTGGGTCCATATTATATGGGTACAATTGAAATGAGTCTACCTGAAATTAAAAAGTTCATTCAGTTAACATGTATTGTCAGTTTTACCAATATATGTATACACAACTACAATGAATATACTACAACAAACAAACTACACTGCAACATAAATATCCAGATTAAAAAAAAAAAACATTGAAAATGTTGCCTTAATTAGTGTAATCTAATGAGAGTAATCTAATTAGTGTGTTTCACCAATTGCACCAAAAAATGTAAGTTAATGAGGAAAATGTATCCACTCATGCAAAAAAAAAAAACATTCAAGATGCATACAACAAGTTTGCTCAGATATTCAGGATGACAATGTTAACCTCTTTCTGGTGTGCTTGTGAACATAATGACTGGTGTTCATAACTTCTTGATACACTAGAGCAGGGGTCTCCAAACTACAGCCCGCGGGCCAGATCCGGCCAGCGAAGGGTGATTGCCCGGCTCACGGCCACCTGGCCGATGCTGCATGCAGTTTTTAAATAGATCGTCAAAATACTTTAAATATTATAACATTTTACTAAATAACTAAACAAGAAATAAGTATAAAATCAAATCACAGGGCTAACTTGTCAGACAAACACTTGAAATCCATTCTAGTGATAGGAGCATCAAAACTTGACCCAAAATGAACAGACATTATGTCAGAAGCAACTCCACACATCCCATACGTACATAAGAAAGACAAAAAATAATACATAAGAAATATCTTTGAATGTTATTTTTTCCTTACTTTTATTCACATTATTTTGAATAAGTGAATTTGTTTTCTTTGGCTAAGTTTGCTTAATTTTTATTTAAATACCTATTTTATTAAATTGATTATTTCACAAACTTAAAAAAAAAGTTTAAAAGATATATATATATATATATACATATATATTATAACATCGCCAAATTCAGATCAATTTTGATAACAATAAGTATGTATGAAAAATGCTAAATAATCCTATATTTGAATACATAAATAATGTGGAAAGAAAAAAATATATAAAAGTAATTAACATGGAAGGAGAAGGAGTAATAAACCAAAAGTGATTAAGAAAGAAAATCAACTAATAGACTGACAGACAAACGACATTGACCCAACCCCAGAGATTGGCCAGTTAAGGAACCTAAATAAAGAAAACAAGACGAGTAAAGGAGAAGAAGAATGAAAACCAAGAGAGAACAAACCCACGAGGAAGAAAACAAAATGAAACACATCAAGAAAAACCAGACAAGGAATAAAAAATAGAGAAGGGTGAAATAATGTAACCCAAAATAATAAAGAAAATGAAACCAGTTAAGAACCAAAACTATTAATGAATGTTAATATTGACTGAATGACAATTGTAAATAGTCAGTAATAGAAAACGATAGATAAAAGTACACTAACCAAAGAGTTAGGAACATATGTAATTTGTTAACAAAGAAAGACATAATATTAATAATTTTATATAGATAGTGTGTAGAGAAAGAGAATAAAATGATGAGAAATAAACGGAAGTTGAACTAGTGAAAGTGATTTATCCTAGAGTGATATAATACAAAAGAAACACTAAGTAAATTATAATGAACACTAAATAATTTAAGAAAGTGCAAGTGAGAAATAAATAAAATTATTGTCTGTGATAAAAATAGTAAGAGGAGAGAAGGCTAAGATAAAGACTTAGTAAAATAACCTATGTTTAAGTTTTAAGAGTGAACAATAACATTTAACAAAGTTACAATGAATAATATTTAGAATAGAACATTGATTCAGTAAATAATGAACACTAAGGAGTGATATTAACTGGGATGACTATGAAATAATATTGTTATAAACTTAAGATTGTATTGTAAAGTTTAAAGGTGTGAATCACAAAGAAAAGTAATAAGATGATGTTAACATGGAAGGGAGAGCAAAGAGCCGTAGAATATAAGTATGTATTAACATTAAGTAAATACCCATGTTATAAGGGAGGTTTAATGAAAAAAGTTCAATAGAGGTGAGATTGTTTAGCACCCGAATAATAAATAAGAAATAATGAATTGCACATACATATTAAATAATCAGTGTTGATGAATTATATAAACAATTGTTTATGAATAGAAGATGGATGGGGTAAATATCCCAAACATAAACCTAAATGTTATATGTTATATAAGAAATAAATAGTAATTAATAGCCATGTTATTGACAGTGGCAGAGTACTTAAAATAAGGAAAGAAAACAATGTTTGAGTTATAGGGAAGAAAACTGTTAGTAAATAATTAGCAAAAAATATTGAATAACACAGTTGTTGCATACAAAGATCATAAAAAGACTAAATTAAAACACCTCCAGAGACATTAAACCTAATTATAAAAGCAAAATAACGATTTAGGACTAAATTAAATATATTGTGTATGAAACCATAAAAAACCAGTAATGGCTATTTAGATGTGAAACAGGCCTAACGGTCAAACATAAACAATTACTGATTGTATAAAAATAACCACGTAATGGACAAATCCAAGGTGACTAATTCACCAAGGATGAATGATAAATATTATTAAAAACAAAATATTAAATTAAGGAATTATATAAACAGAGAAATGTAATTAGTAAGTATGAAATTAATTGTAAACTTAGAAAACTTGAAAAAACCCAATATTGTGGGATACCAAAATAATCTTTGTGAGAAAATACAAATGACAGTGCAAATAGATAATAACTAAGAAGGAAGATAAGAGGAGGAAGGAAGTCAGAAGATATAGGAAGATTTGAAAGGAATTCAAATATTGATAACAATGTATTCATGTCCAGCTCGCCCAATCAAAATAATGATGTAACCATGGAAACGACGGTTTGACGAGGTAATTACCGTTGAATACAATTACTTAGAAAGTGACGCACACGAAAACCAGAAGCAAGAATTCAGTACAACACATTTTCATATTTAAAATATTTTAAAAGTAAAATAATGTATAGAAATTGATCGAAAAGGAGCCTGATGAATACTGAACACCATTACCTGATGGAGAAGACGTTTAATTGAAGACTAAGTGTATAAATAAATCCAAAAAACTTTGAAAAAGATGCCGAAGCCCGGATAAAGGACAAATGAATTATATTGATACCACAATCCTTCCTTCCCAACCTACAGAGTAATTACGTACGACAATGCTGTTAAGTAACAATTAAATTATCTCAACTTCCAAATTAACGCACTTTGAATATTTCTCAATATATGTTGAATACCACTGAATCACTTTTATTCTCTTTCAAAGATTAAATCATAATATTAAGACACTGAAAATTTGTTAAGCTATAAAACTAACCTCGTATTTATGTACAACTTTTAAACCACTTGTACAACACTTAAACAAACCAATTATCATTCCACATTACCATACTTAAGTAAAAACATTGTAAGGTTGTGTATTTTTAATATTGTAATTGTATCTGAGCTTTTAACGTGATGAAAAGATCTCACAACCGTCGAATGTAATATTTGTTGATTGGTGCCATAGCACGCCATGCTGTAAGTGTATTTGCATTCAAAATCGATTGGTTAAACCCAGAGTAGAGTCTTATAAAGAATTAACCGGTGCAGAATTATATAAAAAATTAATTACAACTTGTGTCTATAAAATATTAACTTCAAATCAATAATAAATCTATACTGTGCCTGTTAAATTGTGTTTATTTTCATTAGAAAGGCGTATTCTTAAAAATATAATGTATAGCGAACGTCTCTGATGTGACACCTAGCGCGCAAGCAGCGAATACTGTAACTACTAACTCGATTAACAAAAATCGAGAAAAGGTGAGACGATTTTAATTGTTTTAAATAAACAATTTGGCGCCACCCGGGAATTATACGCTACTGTTGAACCTCAGATCGGGAACCACGATACCTGGTTATCCGTACGTTCGCTACGGACTCAAGCATCGTGAGTTACATTACCGTGCGAGGACGAAGTGGTAAGAAACACAGACACAAATTACACTCAAACACACTGTTACATTTTACAGAGGTACTGAAGAAGGAAGACGACACACGAGTTTGGTTATAAATTGACGCATCCAACATGTGGCAGAATAACTCGGGAGAGTCGTTTGGTTATAATATATATATTTATTTATATTGTTGCCCCGCCTGACTTCCAAGATTTTTCAATTCGGCCCTCAAGTGAAAAAATATGGAGACCCCTGCACTAGAGACTGAACTGTTCTTCTTAGACAAGTCATACATGATGCTCCCATTGTCTTTTTTTATGTTCACGTTTCAATAAAAATATATAACAGTATCAATTAAACAGTGTCTACATAAAACTCCCTAATTTCAAATTATTATTTTTACAATAGAATGTCTGTCTGAAGATACTTACAAATATTAAGTACACAATGGCTGGTATATTAACTTTGGCATCCTAGTAGTGGTGAACTGATCTATACTGATTTCTGAATTCAATTGGCCAAATCAAAATGACATTCTTTATTCTTACCAACATCAAAGTTAACTATTGGTTAATTTTGCTGATGGCTAATAATACGGTGTACTTTGAAAGGGTAGGGGGCACCTAAGTACAGTAAAACCCAATTAAAACATTAAAGGACCACGTGAAAACTTTATTTTTCTTCCACCTGTTAGATGGGAGCCGACCAAGTAACACAGACACATACAGAATTACCATACACTCATATATTTCTGCCTTACATATATATTAGGATTACTGACATATTTAAATACAATACTTTAAGCAAAGGGATTATGTATTATTCAACGATACTACTTTTTTCACTTATTATTTACTTACTATTTGTCAAAAAAATTTGTTTGTATACAAATGCTTGAAAACTTATTGCTTGGTTCATACACTAATCTACACATTTTAAAAATCCATAGTTTACGATGGGGAGAGGTCTATGAACAAAAGAATCTCACATCCGGTTTTCATCACTTTGTTATATAAGTCCTTTCACAAGACAAAAAGCAAATCAATGGTCATCCATACATATGCTTCTCTTAAAACATATGTCAGGTTTTTTACACATTTAATGTATTAGAATTTAGCTGATTTTTCCTACCATTACTACGACAGTTTTTCAGAATCATAGAATTTGCAACCAAATACAGTTACACTTTCATTATTTAATTTTTACCACAATACATTTTCCTTTTAACCAATGTTTCTGAGGTAGGAAATTACCCTAGAATCCAGAAAGTTACTATAGAAGGCATGTTTGTATCAAACACTGATGAAAGCAAATCAAAAATTTTAATGTAATACACATGTTATATATGATTTTAGGGCAATTAATGGGGCATTTTAAAAGGTTCTGCACATAAGACATGTGGGATCCAGTCAAAAAGTGGATATCATGCAAGCAGTGTAAAAAGCAGGAACATTTTAATAGGGCTTTGCTGTACTTCCATAATAACAACAGCAAATGTGGTTCTATACCGTTTCACTTAGATATGTATAAAAATTAGTGTTCGTATAACTATTACCTAACTACCTGGGCATTGGAAAGATAAGACAGTGTTTACATTTTTTTACATGTTTTTGAATTTTTTAACCTAAAGACCAATTTTTCGTTATACAAAACAATTATTAAAAATAAAATAAGTGATGGCTAAGTTTATGTATTAAATCATAACACATATATTCCACAATTGTTAACATCTAAATATTGTTACAAGGCTTGTATATATCATGATCTAGAAATTCATCCAGCATGCTTTAGTTTAAGTTTCATTCTGGAAATTCATTCTTCTACTTACAGAATTCTTTCTAGAAAAACTTCTCTTTGATTTCATTGTGCCTTCCCAGTTCACATCTATCTCTTGCATAACACTTCTTAAGCATCCTTTGTTGTTCTGATAACTAGTGTCTTCCTAACATCATGCTCTTCTATGCGTTGTTCTTCCAGATCATTGTTTCTTCCTGTTCCCACTTTTTCTTTTTAAACTGAATCCAATTTTTCCTCCTTGAGACCCTCAAGCATAAGTTTACATAAGTCTTTTCTAACATTTTGAAAAAGTTTTCAAAATCTGTATGGTAGGAAATTTACCTAAGAAATGACATTTTTAATCTCTCAGCATACTATCACCAGCACAAACCTCACAACAGATAGAGCAAATAAAATAACAGGAGGCTTAATGATTCCACCAGGCAGAACTGAATGTAACTTTTTATGAAAATAGTGTTTCAAGTCAGATATTATTGGTGTGCCCTTGTATCAATGTATCACTAAATAAAGGAACTAACATTGGAGAACTTGCAACTATTAATATAAACATTGTGTTACAGTACTATGTAATCAGGTTGTACTCTATCATCTTGAATTACAAATAATACACAGTTACAAATATACTATTCTGTAACAGATAATCTGACAATACAAGGAATAAACAAATTTACAAAACAATACGACGAATACTAACCTCTGTACGAACAAAAGCTGATCCTTCAGGTAACATTTCAACAACTGACGTGTACTTTGAAAGGAGATTAAAGTTTGCATTATAAATTATTACTTCAATTATTATAACACGAGTCAAGTTATCAATCCACTGCTGAATATATAACAAACGAGTGAGCTGGTCCACCAATTCTTTGTAACTGATCTCCATATTAATAGTATATCCTCCAGTATTATACGAATTACCAGTTTTACCTTGTTTGTAAAAAAAAATTAATTTAGTGTTTTAAAAAAGTATAACAAACTTGGAATTGATACAACATGATTAATAAATATACTATAGTTTCAAAAATTTAAAGAGAACATAATATTGTTCAAGACACTGCTAAAAACATATTCTGTAAAAGAATTTAGGCTTTCATGGTTGCCATCACCTGGCCAAAGTGCTGTGGTGTAATTCTTCTATTTTCTTTTATTTATTTAACCCTATAGTATATAAACACTTTGAATTCAGTAAAGTAAAAATAAAAAAGACAGTTTGTAAATAAGTAAAAAGAGGTACAATGATATCAAAATAAAACATTTCAAAATTGTTCAATTCTTCTGCTATTTGATGACAGCATGGAAAAAGAGCCAAGTTATTTTTTTCTTGTGTAAAGAAAAAATGTTTAATTTATTTCAAAATCCATTTAATTTCCCACTAAACTTAACACTCACTAGTTTGTCCCTTGGAGATTGGTAATGTCTGTTATAAACGTCTTGCTGTTTGTTCCTGGAAGTTGCAGTATAATTGTAGCATGGCAGATTGCTCACTTCGCTTTCTCCAGTACATGTTTCTGAATTTTAAAGACTCAGTGAGCAGGTCTTATATGTGTATTGAGTTGTAGCTTGAAAACACTTAAATGTAACTTTGAATAACAGATTCGACTGATTAGAAATCAAGGTTTCCCAACATAACGTCATGGGCCACATAAAAGGGTGTCATGGGACACCAGTTGGATATCACTCTTCTGTACCATTGTTTCCATGTTCTTTATAAAAGAAAAACCCTTTATTTCTAACACAAGTACAGTGTGTGTGTGTGTGTGTGTGTGTGTGTGTGTGTGAGTGTGTGTGCGCGCACATAGGTGCGCCGCAGGTACCTTAATCTTACATTTTCATTTATTGGATAAGATACATACCACGAGAAGAATAATCATGATTATCAGGTGGTTTGTAACTCCATTCTGTATTTTTCTTTGGCCTCTTCATATGATACCAAGTTTCTCCATAGTCGACTCTAGTTTCTGTGTCTGTATTCAATTCACCATTACACTCATGGATTTTGCCTCGAAAAAGTTCAGTAATGGTACAAGTTTCTGTTAGGATTTTAAACAATGTTATATATCAATTATAATGTTTAAGTACTGAATACTGTCAGTACTATTTTTATGCCCCAATTACATGCAAAGATACATGCACATACATATTGTATATATACAATCAGTTGTACTTAAATAATTTAATTGTCCATTTAATTAAATGGAAATTGTCCATTTAATTAAATGGACAATTAAATTAATTCATGCATGGACAATGGATAATTCATGTATTTGATAAACTACATTAAACTTATTAATTCAGGAAAATATAACTTGTGTTGCTAAGGCTTAAATTATTCAGAACGTTTTTATTAGGATAAGGATACATTATAGACAATTTATTTTGTTAGCATTTTCTTTAATATTCATTAATCATCTGGTTAGAGTTTTCAAGACTGTCTATAAAAGATTTAACTGACTTTTGCCTCATTTGTGAATTAAAAAAAAATAGTAGCAAAAAAGTATAAAATCATTTAATTTTGCTAAACATCAGAAAAGAGCCGATTCCTGATCTGTGGTGCACATATGCTTAAAGCTGTGTAACTGATAATTCAAGGATATGTAAGAATACATTTGTAATGGTGTAAAAATAATATAGGCCTGTGCCAACAGTAGTGCCAAATTCAGATGTTTAAGTTGTTCATTATAAAGGGTGAATGCGAGTTTTGCATACTGGGTATACAAACAACACAAATATCTGAATTTGTTATATTGATAATAAGAGTGCCTGGGTTCTTTAAAAAGAATACTTAAATCAATTAAAAACATTTGTAAAAAAAGGGAAGAGCTGTAGTAGATTATTCATTTTTAATGTAATTATATATGTAAACGTTTTAAAAAATGTTGGTAATAAATTTCAGAGGGAAATTGAATACAGAAATTATTATTTTTACTTATTTGGCAGTTTAAAAATAAAACATTTATATAACGAATAATAACGCATATTCCTGTGAGAAGGATACAACCACAAAGTAACACTATCAATAAAGACATTAAATAGGTTTTTTTGAGAAATGATTTGAGAAACACTAATACTGTTCCTCACAGTTCCTCAACTTCATAGGTTAAAAAAAGGTTAAGAAGATAAATGAATAATCTCACCTCAGTACTCAGTATTTTTGCTACTTTTTCAAGAATCATGTAGCAAATAAAACTCATAATAGTAAAGCAACATACAGATAATGCTTTTACAAATATGCATAGGACTATTCTAATTTACAAAGAGGATACAGAATTTTTCCAGAAAACATTATCTAGTTAGTTTTTTTTAGACATAAAACACTGTATATCTGCTAACAGCTACTAAGTACTGTATAATACAACAAAAAAGTAAAAAAGTATACAATATTACAAATAAAAGAGGAATAAGATTACAGTAGCAAAAAAGATTAAAAATAACTAGTTTCAATTTAACATTTCTCAATAATTCAATCAGTCAGTAATTGATTAGATTAAATTATTCCATTTTAAAGTCCTGGTCAGTGGTTCTATTAACAGATAATTTCTAATGTGTATAACTTAGTAGTTTGTTTTAAAGGTGTCACTTAATTTTAATGAACTGGTATGCTTATTCTACTAAAATATTGAATATTTGTATATAATAATGTACTTTTCATAAACACTGTTATTACGTGTTTCCGCTTTGGTTTTCCTTATTAGACCCTAACCCTTCATGTGTGCTTGTTTTTCTTAAGCAGTACATAAGACCAGTACTTAATCTTTCTGCCAAAGATCCCTAAAACAACTGAATATGAATGTTGTACTCAATCTGATATAAATTATTAGAGATAATAATTAGGAATTTAACATACAGATAAAAGGTCCAGAGGAAGAACATGTTCAATCACATTCAGCAAGTTTTCAAGAGAGGAATTTCAAAATCTGCATACCTAAACTAATAATATTGTTATGACGGTCTACTCGATCATTGTAGGTACAGTGGAAAACAAAATAAGTACAAGAAACCAATTAAGTCACTAATCACACCTTTAATTTTTACAGTTAAACAGTTCGTAATTAACAACACTCTACAACAAATCAAATGAAAATTGTTAACACGCAATAAAATCTCCACTAAAATTAAACACAATTGTATTACAATTATACCGTCCGATTATAAAACACCACTCTTAACTAATAACCACTTGAACGCGGACAGTAATATCGCTACTATAACTCTCGAACCACACTGTCAATATATCACACTAATAAATGACTTAAGGCCACTGCCACCATGTATTTATACCTGCGATCACAGACCAGAATGTTCCTAATTGCGTCTTAGCGCTCGTGTGAAATTACATAGTTTACACTATTGTGTAATTAACTGCGGCCTTGACACAGTCCGGGCGGCTGGTGCCTTCGAGAAACCTCTCGAAAATGCGTCGACAAGCACGTACACCACACACGTTATGAGATTCTTCTGACACATTCGACAAACATGTAGATTATTCTGTGATGTCATAACAATATCTTATTCTTCTTCTTATTATTATTATATGTTTTAAACCTGTTTATAAGTTGGTTTATATATTAAGTTTTATGTTTTTATTGATATATTACTAAAATTGTATTGTTTAATTCTTGGATTTCGTTGTCCATGACGTGTCCGTTACTTAACTAAATATCACTATAATATTGACGACTCGGAACACTAAGTTTTTTATAAGTAAAAACGTAAAGTTTTACCTTACAGCCTAAACCGGCTTTCACCTATAGAAGGCTTCATCAGAGGCTGTCGTTAGTAGCGCTGTTCATCTTGTTGTTGGTGACGAGATAGTTTTTCGAAAGATCGAAGCTGTGTGTGTGTGATCAGATGTGTTCGAATAATGCGTGCGATTTGAATTGTGTCTGTTCGTTTAGGATGTTGTTTTTATTTGTTTTTGTGTGTTTGTATATTTCTAATTGTTCTAGAGTGTCTAGTTTTCGGCCTTTTGTGTGTACGTGTAGTATGTTCATGTTATTGTCGATGTTTTTATATGTGTGGTTTGCTTCAATGAGGTGGTTTGCGAAGGTAGATTCTGTAGTGGTGTGGAGTGCTTTTGTGTGTTCAATATATCTCTGTTTGAAGCTACGTCCTGTCTGGCCTATGTAGAATTTATTGCAATTTGAACAATTTAGCTTATATACACCGGGTAGATCGAATTTGTTTTGTGCTTTGGGCATGCGTTTTGATAGTGTGTGTTCTGTTTTGTTAGTAGTTTTGTAAGCGATTCTGTATCCTGCTTTTTTGAATTTGTGGGCAATTTTTTCTGTTTGTTTGTTGATGTATGTTAGTGTTATGAATTTGTTGTTTTCTGTCTTTGTCTGTTGTTTGTTTTGTGTTTTGTGTAGGAGTTTACTGACTATTGTTCTGTCATAACCGTTAGATTCTGCTAGATATTTTATCGTGTTTAGTTCGTCTTTGTAGTCTATTTCATCTAAGGGGATGTTGTTAAGTCTATGTATCATGGTTCTAAAAGCAGCTAGTTTGTGTTGTATTGGGTGATTGGAGGTGTTGTGTATTAGTGTGTCAGTTGTAGTTGGTTTTCTGTATATACTGAATTTGTGCCTGTGTTCTAGTTTTGTGATGGAGAGGTCTAAGAAGTTTATGGTATTGTTGTGTTCGTATTCGGCAGTGAAGGTTATGTTTTTATGTATTTTGTTTATGTGCGTTAGTAACTGTTCACATTGTCTTTTGTTTCCCCTGTATAGTATTAGAATGTCATCAACGTATCTGTGCCAATATAGTATTTTATGTGAGTGTCTGTCATTGTTTGTGAGTATTTTTGTTTTTTCTAAGTGTTGGAGGAAGACTTCTGCTAGAATGCTGGATATGGGGGAGCCCATGGGTAGGCCATCGTTCTGTGTGTAGTATTTATTGTTATAAGTAAAGTAGTTTTGTTTTGTGATAATGTTCAGAGTTTCTGTTATTTCATTGATAAGTTCGTCTGGTGTGTTGTTCTGTTTGAGTTTGTTTTGTAGGATGGTGATTGTTTCAGAGATGGGGATGTTTGTGTACAGGTTTTTAATGTCAAAAGAGGCTAATGTGGCGTTATGGGGGATGTGTATGTCTTTTATTTTTGTTACTAGGTCAGTGTTGTTTTTTACTGCAATGTTGTTGTCTATTTGTGTGTGTTGTCTAATAATTTTGTCTAGATATTTTGCCAGTTTGTGTGCAGGGGCATTACGGTAGTTGATAATGGGGCGGATCGGAATATCTTCTTTATGGATTTTGGGAAGCGCTTGGAGTGTAGGTGCTGATGGTCGGATTTGTTTCATGTAGGGCTTTTGTTTATGTGTCATAATGTGTTTGGCTTTGTTGACTATTTGTTTTATTGAGTTTTGGTATCTGTCGGTGGGGTCGTGTTTTAGTTCTGTGATGTTGTTCTGTTCCATGAAGTTTTGTACTTTTTTGTGTAGGTTGTCTGTGGGGATAATTACAGTCGTGTTGCCTTTGTCAACTTTTACAAATGTGATGTTGTGTTTGTGTGCCTTTTCCCTCAGTTTGATGGCTGTGTGTATTTCTGAGTTGTGGTTGTTGTTGTCTGGTGTCTTATGTACTCCTATTGTGTTGTTTATATTATGTCTTAATGTGTCTTGATGTTCTGGTGCTGTGTTTTGTATATTTGTTTCTGTGTCAATTATGAGCTTTGTTAGTGTTTGGTTGTTATGTTTGTAATGTATGTTATGTTTTAGGCCTTTATCAAGGAGTGTTTGTTCGTTTTTTGTGAGTGTGACGCTACTAACGACAGCCTCTGATGAAGCCTTCTATAGGTGAAAGCCGGTTTAGGCTGTAAGGTAAAACTTTACGTTTTTACTTATAAAAAACTTAGTGTTCCGAGTCGTCAATATTATAGTGTATTGTTTAGTTAAAATATAGGCCTAAGTATATTTTTTTGACCACTACAGAACTGAACTTATTTTCCCCAGTAAATTTAATGAAAGCAGAATGTTGCTGTTGCTGATTTTACTTGTCTCATTTTGAATCATCAAAATTACAATGTTATAAAATAGAAAAATACAATAAGGTTTGTGTTTTGTTTTTCAGCAAAGTGAAACAGGTAACATTATCTTCATTTCTTCATTGTATTAAGAAGAGTCCTAAAAAATACAATGTTTTACTCTTATTTTTATTTTGGTAATTTACTATAACTAACAAAATAACAGATACAAAAACGTTCCTGTAGATTTATTTTAAAAATAAAAAACGTGTTGCTACTGGTGTGTAAAACCAAAATAATGAATTTAATATATTTCTATACTTTATAATTTTTAATCGCCCTTGAACCTTATAGGTTTGAAATCCATAATTTGAAAATACAGTTTTTAACTTTTTACATCTAGCCATCGTGAGGCAGTCCATCATAATACTCATTTTTTACTTCCATGTTCCATAAGGAAATAGAAGTATGGTCATGCCGAAAAAACTCGTATTTGAGATAATGGCAGATTCTGATTGTACTACCATCAAAACATGAAAAAAAGTCATTTTTCGAAAAGTGTCTGTGTGTAGAATTTTTTCTATGGCAAATGATAACAGCCGCAAATTTAAACAGAATCAAATAATTTTTTGCATACAGCCATGAATTGTAGAAGACTCAAGGCCTATTGTTTTTGGTGAAGACCGGTTAAGGGAAAGCAGTAGTTTACCTGCAAAATTTTATGTTTTAACAAGAGTAAAGTGGTTAATTTTTATAAATAAAGTATCCTGAAAAGAAGGTCATAATAATCCACTGTAGAAAGGTAGATGAAATATCTATAAATGAAAAGGGTAGTTGAAAGGGGAGGGGGTAATTTTTTTTATAAATTAAAATGGTAGTTGATGATGGAGGAGGTAAATTTTTGTAAGCTTTATATGTGTACTACATTATTGACAACAAAGAAGTAGTTTCTATGGAAACATTTCATTTAACTTTAACAAAATTCTATACTTTTTCATTTTAATTTAAATCATGTATGAGAGAAAATATATCGTTCGTGGCAGGCAAGCATATCTCAATTATGTAATGTTTACGTTTCTATTTTATTATTATGATTACCGCAATAAAAAGGCAGGCAAGACACACACACACACACACACACACACACACACACACACACACAATTCGCGTTATTTCTGGCCTCACTCATGTTTATTTTCTTACATTTGCATCTTTTTAAATGGAAAGTGCCGAAACCCACACCAACACAACGTGTGCAAGCCAAAAAAGTGTCCAGCGTGGATAGCGATTTGCTTCCTGTGGATTGCTGGGCAGTGTAACTGCACATGTTTACAGAGGAACGGTTCATAGACAGATTTTTCGTCTTTAGGGAATGAACCCTCTGCAAGATGCTCAGTGTCCATGAGTGACTTCGGAGCGCTTCGGAGGAGGAATGATTATCTGCGTAGTTCGGTTTCTTTATAAGAATAAAGTATGCCTACCTAATTTTATGGATAAACGGACTGAAAATAACATTATATTAAACGACTACCCCATAATAACAAAAATATCTATAAATAGTGAAATTAGTTTGAGGGTGGGCGATATTTTTTTAGAAATTACCGAACCGAATTCAAGTAAATTATTTTAAACATATATCTTACAACATGGAAGTCATGTATGGTTCTCCATACCAATTTTTTAACATTTGCTTTAATAATACTAATTTGTTAAGAAAAAATAAGGTATGAGCAAAAATTTGCATCATATTGTATTTATATCTATGTAGGACATTATTAATTAAAAATAAATTTATTTTCAAAAACTTAGAGACTTGAACATAAAGAAGTACTCATAAAACTACTGCACTTACAAACTTACAATAAATCAATATGCTTCGTCTGGAAGCATAAATTCTCCCTCATTTAAATGAGGTAGTTTCTCAACTTCATTTGTTGAAGCAGTAGAAAAAAATCCTCTGCATTGTTGCCTATTCTTTTGTTTCCTTTTTTTACTTCCATGTTCCATAAGGGAATGGAAGTATGGTCATGGTGAAAAAAACGTGTTCGAGATAACAGCAGATTCTGATTGTACTACCATCAAAACATGAAAAAAAGTCATTTTTCGAAAAGTGTCTGTGTGTAGAATTTTTTCTATCGCAAACGATAACAGCCACAAATTCAAACAGAATCAAATAATTTTTGCATACAGCCTTGAATTGTAGAGTACTCAAGGTCTATTGTTTTTTGGTGAAGATCAGTTAAGGGAAGGGGTAGTTGAAGGGGGGAGGGCGTAATTTTTTTTATAAATTAAAATGGTAGTTGATGATGGAGTTTTATATGTGTACTATGTTACTGACAATAAAGAAGTAGTTTCTATGGAAACATTTCATTTCACTTTAACAAAATTCTATATTTTTCATTTTAATTTAAATCAAGTATGAGTGAAAATATATCGTTCCTGGCAGGCAAGCATATCTCAATTATGTAAAGTTTACTTTTCCAAAGTTTTATTATTGTGATTACCACAATAAAAAGGCTGGCAGGACACACACACACACACACATACAAAATTCGCATTATTTCTGCCCTCACTCATGTTTATTTTATTACGTTTGCACGCTTTTTAAATGGAAAGTGCCGAAACCCACACCAACACAAAGCGTGCAAGCCGAAAAGGTGGACATCGATTTACTTCCTGTGGATCGCTGGGCAGTGTTTTGTATTAAATCAATTAATACAATCTGTGAACTTATTTCTATTATGATATGAGAATTATAAACTAATATGTGCATGTGTGTATGTATGAAAAATATGTAAATATTTTTCTCCTTTGGAAAATTGTTTGCCCCTCCTTGAAAATATTTTGACCTCCCTCATGGCTAGTTATTTACTAGCCTGTGTGGAATATACCATTATGACATGGATCAGAATGGTGGGTGTTAAACAGGAGACACAAATGCATTAAGGAAGAAATGTTTTGCTGGGAAATTTATAATTATACAGGTGAACAGAATAGTCATTCAGGAAATCAAAAGACAAATGGAAAGAAAGAAATCAAGACTCGATTTTAAAAAAGAAAAATGACTAGTATAGTATTGACAGGAAAGACTTTGATAACACTATAGATAGACATCCCTCGGCCCCTCGCAGCGAGAGTCCAATTTCATTACAGGAATCAGATCGCAGCTACCTTTAGCTAGCTCTTCATTTACCACACATTTAGCTATACACATTTTATCCAAAAGTACAGTCCTTCCTCATGAAGGTTGAGGATAGTCTTAATCCACCTGACATGGTGGTACCATTTTAGCTGATACATAATTTTTTCAGAACTCAAGCATCCACTTATTTAATTAATATTTAAATGATTTTAAATATAAATTTTAGGACATGGAAGTCATGTATGGTTCTCCATACCAATTTTTTAATTTGTATTGGTTTGCAGTTTTTTCTTTTGTTGTTTAAAAAAGAGAAAGCATAGGGTTTTGTTTCCATGGGGCAGCATAACATTTTTTGTTATATAAAGACTGGTATGCCATTTTAAACTTTGATAGGCCTTGTTTGGCAACCAAGCTTTTACAGCAGACTATATCTAAGCATCCTGTCCACTTCTGCACCATGTTTTGTTTGACTTCCACTACCTGGACCTGGCAACCAAGCTTTTACAGCAGACTATATCTAAGCATCCTGTCCACTTCTGCACCATGTTTTGTTTGACTTCCACTACCTGGAGTGGTGACAGTTTTTGTCTGCTGCTGCATAAGGCTTCTGCCGAGTCTTCAGGTATTTGAACTTCAAACCTTTGTGGAATCAATGCTGAGTTGATGCATTCATTGTTGAATGACCCATTAAAGGAAAGAAATATGTCACACTGTTATGTTTCTTTTTTTAGTAACAACATGGTGAAAAAACTTAAAAACAATTTTTTTTTTATATTGCCTAGCACACAAGACACAAAAAGCCTCCAAGTCAGTAATGTCTGGATCTAGAATGTTATACAAAAGTAATCCAAAAAAGTACATACCGGTACTTCATCACATCCTTTATTAGCAACAGTTTCTGGGTACATGTAACTTAATACATGTTTTGTCTTGTTGAATATTGAAGAGGAACACATATTAAAGCTGTCTTATGTAGTAAACATCAACAGTAGTGACGTTTGGCACATGGTAATTCTTCGCATAGCAAAACCAATAGGTTCTTTTGTTTTATTTTCTTTGCCAGGAACTTAAATTTTCTTTACATTTCATACCAATGATCTGATTAGCCTATAGTAGGTGAGGGTGTTTACCAGTTCTGCTTCAAGGCAACTTTTTTTGACAGAGTACATTTCACACTTCTTAGTACGTTTCTTGCAGGGATACAGTGGCGGATTAGACGCCCTTGGGCCCCTAGGCTCGATTTGCTCTGCCCCCCCCCCCCCAACAACCTCATGTACAACAAGGTTTTTACATTGACCTTTAAAAATTTAAATTTGAAATGAAAACAAAAATAAAAAAAATATTTTAAAAAATTACAACACCAGATTAAGTTTCAAGGAAATAGTTTACGTGTTAATTGAATAAAATTTGATCAGTATTATGAAATTATGTAAAAAAATCAATTATTTATTAATTTAAGCTATACAAATCGTGAAACTTTCCTTTGAAGCATAGTTTTTGGATTGGATACAAAAAATAGCCTAATCATTGCTAAATAAAAGATATTTTTATTGAAATGTAAAGAGTTAATTAATAATTCATTATAAGATCAATAAGGAAATCAAAAGTACATAACAATAGCTGTAGTTAATGTGCTAAAAACAGTTTTATTAAAAAATAATTATAAACTACAAATAAACTTTCCGTGCTTTCATTAAAGAAAAGTCCTTAATAATATCATCAAAGTTCATTTCTGACAATATTTCTACATTTGCTGTGAAACTGGTAAAGCTTGAAAGTCTGGAATCTGTGGTTGAGTTACGAGGATAATTTTTTACTCGTTTCAAAATACTCAAAGATCTTTCACCAGATGTATTTGTTGACATCATACACAAAAAATTCTCAAAGCTGTGTCAATGTTGGGGAAAAGAGTTGTCAACTGTTTTTCACGTATAAACTTCAAGAACTCAGCAGGCAAATGGTGATACTTTACATTTAAGTTAAGAGCCTCGATAAACACCTTAAAATGAACAAATTCTCCACGAAGATCTGAGGTAAGGTCAGCAGGATATTTCTGGGCCAAAACGGAAGCTTTTTCCCGAATTTCTTCATTTTCCAAGGTAAAAAGTTTGTATATGAAACCAAAAACTTCATTCTGATTGAAATAAATTTTTGATCTGTTTTTTAGCTCACTGGAAATGTTGTCGATTATGGGATAAAATTTATTTACAATCATGTCTTGTCTCCCGTCAAGTCTGCAGGTGCTGCAGGTATCATTATCATTCTTTGATTCATCATGAAATGTTTTTCTCTTTCTTGTCCTCTTTGAATCTAGATCGTAGTCAGCAGCCTCACTTTTGCACAATTCCATACCCTTCATCTCGTAATAGTCAAATCGTTCTCGTAATCCTTGTACATATTCTGAAAGGGATTTGTATAGATTGCAAATAATTCTTAAGTCAGTACTAATGCTTTGCATAGTTTTACTTGCCGCATTAAAGTGCTCCAGAATATCATTCCATAATACAAGTAATATCGCTATTTCTAATCTTCCAAAAAAAATGACATAATCCTTCTGCTGCAGCTCTGGATCCTGGCTTTTCTTGTGGGTTTACAGAAATATCTTGAAGGGCTTTATAAAACTCCCAGTAATGAAGTAGTGAAGCTCTTGACGCATGCCATTTGGCTGACCATCTGGTTATATTTAGTCTTTTGGGCATGAGTTTTTTCTTGATGTTACTGTCTTTTATCATGTTTTCAATTATTGCCCATCTTGAAGTTGATGCGCTTAAAAACACATATAACTCTTGCATAAACATAAATAGTTTGGTTGCTTGAAGGCAGCAGTTAGCTGCGTGCGTGCCCACCAAATTCAGTGAGTGTGCTGAACATGGAATGAATTCTGCAAGAGGGTTGCGACTTTTAATTAGAGCTTGAAGTCCTGAATATTGCCCAGACATGTTTGCAGCATTGTCGTACAATTGACCTCTCATATCATCAATAGAAATGTCTAGTGACGAAAGCGTGTTCAAAATTAATGCTTCCATATCAGCAGCAGTGTGGTTTTCCATTCTAATAAACTTAAGAAATCTCTCTGTTGGACATCCATTATTTAAAACATAGCAAACAATAAAAGTTAATTGGTCACGATGAGTTATATCAGGTGTTGAATCAACACTTATAGAGTAGTATTTGCTTGATTTTAACTCCTTGACAATTGTTGAAACAATTTTATTGTACATTGTTTCAATAAATTCATTACAGATTGTTTTTGACAAATAACTTATCTTTCCTTGCTCAGGATTGCCATGGTTTTGTATGTAGATCTTTAAAAAATCATCGTATTCAGCTATTACCTCAAGAATTCCTAGAAAGTTGCGATTTGATAGAGATCCAAAAACTTCATTTTCAGAACCCCGAAAGGCTAGTCCATGAGCACCAAGAAATTTAATTACATGAACAACACGAGTTAAAACCTTGTGCCAATAGATCACTTCTATTAAATACTTTTGATGAAGAGCAGAATCAATTTTTCCAAGTACATTGCCTCTCATAACGTAAGATTGCATGTTAACTCTGTGTTCAGAACTTTTTTCAGTTGTAAAAGTCTAAAACTATTTTTCCAATCGTTAAAACCATGACTAAATGCGTTTTCAGTATCATTTTCATTTGTATGGAAAAGCTTGCACGGTACACAATAAAAACAGCCTTTAGAGTTCGAATACATTAACCACTCTCTTTTTTGTAATTGTCCATTTTGCAAACAAGTAAATAACATAGTTTTGTTGGCATATCTTGTCTTGTCTGGATAAACGCGTTTAGATTTCGAAAAATCACAGTCAGTTATATTTGACAAGTCCTGTGGTAGGCTTTTAACAATTTTATCTTTTAGCTCATTTGTTAATGTTCCCCAAAACTTTGGGCCCATTAAATCAAATTCAAGAATTTGTCCTTGCACATTACAGTTAGACTGTGCTTGTGCTTCTGAATCTAACAGAATATCGTTTAAAACAGTATTTTCAGGATCAGTACTTGTATTTTGCAAAACCGTTACAGAATCTGTAACTTCAGATTCGTTAATGCTACAACTAGGCCTATCATTTAAAACAGTATTTTCAGAATCAATACTTTGCAAAATCGTTGAAGTTGTAAAAAACTTATCTAACCTAACTGTTTTTTGCAAAGATTTCAAATGAGCATCGTCCTTAACTTTGTTTAACTTACGTTTGTAAGCTCCACTTGCGGTGTGTAAATTTTTACTCGTGTTTGAATTTGATTAAGATGCCTACTGTAAGCGCTTAGCCTCACACAGAGTTGCACTTCGCACACAAAAACATTCAACACTAGTTAATACAACGCACTTGTCACTTGTAGACTTGTAGAACTAAAAAACTTTCCCAACTTTCTAGACTAACCAGTAACAATAACCTCAAAACAAACAGCTGCTTTGTTGTTCAGGCACACGGTCGTACATACAGGTCGGGACCAGGGTTGGAGAATGATGCCATGCATCATACTTGATGACTGTTAGCAGCTAGTGGCACCTGGTGATGCAATAGAGAACATTGTTTAAATGATGGGAAGAATTTGAGACATTTAATTTAGTTTTATATAATTTATAAATTAACATAAGATCGAAATTGCGATTTGCAACTGTAAAACAATTTTGTTAAACATTATGAAAAATAAAGAATCTATAAAAATAATTTAAGCAAAAAAAAAAGGCCTGCGGCCCCTAGGCCCGGGCCTAATGGATAATCCGCCGCTGCAGGGATACCCACAATTTTTGTTGACTTATTTTGTGAAAATAGTTTGGTATGATTCGTAGGATATTTATTCTGGATTCTGCTCTTAAAGAGCTTAGAATCTGGAAACATTTTAAAGAGCTTGTTAGTATCTAAGTCTTTAGGCAATTTTTGTGTGTGTATCCTTAAGACTATAATGGCTATCTCTAACCCTGAGCCTTCATATGTGTGTGTGTACAGTTTCTTTTATCTATTAGGGAAGAACATGGCTATGCTTCTATATTTTCATCTTTTATCTGTAGGGTCAGTGCCAAACAATTTAAGTGATCTAATTACATAGTCTATTTTACCCCTACCTATTCTGAGTAGAAACACAAGAGCCTTTTTGAAAATTCCATCAGTCCTTCATCCTGCACAAATCTAATATTATAGGTAAAATTTGCATCACAAAAATTTTGCAACCGATGGATCATTTCTTAGCCTCAACCTGTCAACTTAAATGACTGTTATTAGGTCTGCCAAATAAGAGTTGATTGCATCATTAGAACCTAATTAATTGTTTTTATGTCTTGCTTATGATTCCCTAAATTCTGAAAGCATTTTTTAGGGCAATCACAGTCTTGCCCCAATTCAAAAAACTGGAACCTAATCTTCTTACTAACCTCTTTCAGTCAGACAGACCTTTTCTTTTTCCTGGGAGATGTCAGTACTTGGTACATCTTCATCTTTGGACACATCCATTGCTTTAAACAGCTAATTTACCTTTTCAACTCACACAAACTTTCCTTAAAAGTATAAATTTTTAACTAAATATAATTAATTCACTACTGACTCTGAACACAAAGTTGTGTTCCGAGTCGGTAGTGAATTAATTATATTTAGTTACATAACGGACATGGACAACAAAATCCAAGAATATAAATTTTTATTAAGAATGGACAAAATGACTTAACATACCAGCTAAATCAGTCAACTGGATGTAAACAATAACAAACAAAATTGTAGACACCAGTGCTACCAAACCAACAAAGAGTAATGCAAGGACTGAACATGTTGTTCCCCTGTTTCACATAGACTGAGCATGTTCTACCTCTGTATATGTTTTCTTTTACTATTTTTATCTTTGGACTGAACAGTTCATTCTCCAATATAGTTTGACTGCCAAAAAATATTTTGTTTTCCTGCATAATATGGCGTGGAAAACAGATATTTTTGACTGAACATGTTCTTCCCCTGGACCTTTCGTATGTAAAACATATGCTCAGTTCCAATTAAATATGATTAAAGTAGATCTTTTTCAGAATGTAGAGCACTTTCAAACAAGTAAACTCAGAAATTGTTTTTGATTTTTTTTGTTTACATTAGGTACAAATTGTTACACTTTATTACACTGCATATCATAAATTCTATTTTGTTCATGGCTGTAAAAGTCTGTAAACCTGTTAGTTTTGTACTTAAAATAAACAGGTACTTAAAATACACTATAGGCTCCAACTAATGCTAGTTAACCCGCTAAATTCATTAGCTTACAACATGCATTGCAGTCACACCTGGTTTCAGTCTCTGCTGTCTGATTCTAGGTTGACCCACTACCCTTGAAACATAGTCTGCTATCCAACCACCTTCTCTGTGTGCCACATCTATTGTAAAGTAATATTCTTATTAGTAAAGCCACATACTTCAGTAATGTTCTGTTAAAACATTATTATTCTGTTAAGTAATCAGTTTGTGAAAATATTCTAATAATGAAAAAAGTATGTAGAAAAAATTTATTATATAATATATAACATAATAAAATAATTATCAAGTTGCAATATAGTTACTAAACAGAATTTTATTTATTTTAAAATACATGAGTAATATTGTTATTTTTTTTTTCCATTCGTTATAACATTTAATTTACTAGTTGTCTTCATGTGGATTCTGTTAATTTTTCTATCACAAACAATATAGTTTTTCGTGGTAATGACATACTTGTTTCAGTAACATTTCCTCTTACTTTATAAGCATCTTCAACCTGTTATTTTTTTTTTTTTATTTTTTTTTTTTATATCTGGTATTTTAACATTATTACTTAGTCATTACTTATTGAGACAAATGACTGAAAAAGTGCCAAACTCAACAAATCTTAAACAATTCCAAATCGTATTAAATTTAGTAGATATGTTGATTCAAATTCAGTGAAAAACCATGGATGTTTGACTCCAAATCACACAATACAACAAACTATAATAATCTATGCAATGAAGAAGAGACTCTGCAATAATGCATGATTATGGATACAGCTGTATAATATTATTCTGCATATAACATGCATGGATGGATATATCATCTTTACTGGTATCCTTTGCTTTTATAGTATAGGCAATAAATTAAATATTACATAGTTTAAAGTTTTAGTAACAAATTTTGTTTAGTTTAAATATTACTTTACTAACCTTTGAATAATGTTATAAAGAAAGCTACATTATTTCAATGCTATCTGAATAAAATATTTTTAAATACACTATACACAGAGAGGTACAGAAAGAGTTAATTCGGTAAAGCATAGTTTGCTGATTCTGGGACTAACATAAGATTAGGTTCAACCCAATTACAAATGTAAAATCAGAGATTATTTTTGTACAAGTTGGCGTGAAAAAATAATTGGAAGCTGGAGATACAACTGAGGCGGATTTGACGTTGTGCAGGCAAAGACGTTCTAATATTTTATATTATCTAACAGAAACTAGAATTTTATAATCTAAATTCTTTTAGTTAAGATGAATTCTGAAATCTAATGAATTTCAGATAAAATAAATTTTACCTCTTGTTTTCTTCAAAATGAGAGCATTTAACACGAATTTTTTACTTTTACTACTTCCAAAAATTTACTATTAATTTTAATTGTTGTAATTGTTAACAATAAATTGTCTGTTTCTAAGCAATTGAACGAAACTAATGAATTTGTTTATTTTAATTCAAATTGTCAACGATTACAGACATATTACATTGGTGTCTCTGCAAATAAATCCATCTCGTGGAATGTTTACCCATTGTGAAATACTCGAGATATACGGGGTTTTTTACTGTTTTGATTGCTATGATTAGGGCATAGGCATCACACTCACACACACCCATTTGGCAGCACATGCCCTGCGTTGCAGTCTGCGTGTTGGGGGCCAATGTGAGCGCGCGCGGCTTGCATTGACTCCAGCACGCACTCTGGCACATGCGCGCGCGCATGTTGTGCTCATGGTGCACACACATGCCTTGTGACTTCCATGTTTCTTAAGGAAATGGAAGTATGGTGATGGCAAAAAAAATCGTATTGGAGATTATTGCAGATTCTGATTGTACTACACTCGAAACATGAAAAAAAGTCATTTTTCGAAAAGTGTCTGTGTGTGTGTCTGTCTGTCTTAGATTTTTTTTCTATGGCAAACGATAACAGCCGCAAATTCAAACAGAATCAAATAAGTTTTTGCATACAGCCCTGATTTCTTGAGTACTAAAGACCTATTGTTTTTGGTGAAGCTCGGTTAAGGGAAAGGGGTAGTTTACCTGCAACGGTTTTTTATCAAGGGTAATTTTTTCCTATGGCAAACGATAACAGCCGCAAATTCAAACAAAATCATATAATATTTTGCATACACCCCTGAATTGTAGAGTTCTCAAGATCTATCATTTTTGGTGAAGATCGGTTAAGGGAAAGGGGTAGTTTACCTGCAACGTTTTATGTTTTAAAAAGGTATTTTCTATGGCAAACGATAAGAGCCGCAAATTCAAACAGAATCAAATACATGTTTGCATACAGCCCTGTTTTGTTGAGTACTAAAGACCCATTGTTTTTGGTGAAGATCGGTTAAGGGAAAGGGGTAGTTTACCTGCCACGTTTTTTGTTTTATCAAGGGTATTTTATATGGCAAACGATAACAGCCGCAAATTCAAACAGAATCATATAATATTTTGCATACAACCCTGAAATGTAGAGTTCTCAAGACCTTTTGGTTTTGGTGAAGATCGGTTAAGGGAATAGGGTTGTTTACCAGCAACATTTTATGTTTTATCAAGGGTAATTTTTTTTTGACGAACGATAACTGCCGTACATTAAAACAGAATCAACTACTCTTCTGCATACCTTTTTGAATTATACAGAACTCAAGGTCTGTTGATTTTGTTGAAGATCGGTTAAGGGAAAGGGGTAGTTTACCAGCAACGTTTTATGTTTTAACAAGGGTATTTTTTCTATGACGAACGATAACCGCCGTAAATTCAAAGAGAATCAACTAATGTTTTGCATACAGCCCTGAATTGTAGAGTTTTCAAGACCTATTGTTTTTGGTGAAGATCGGTTAATGGAATAGGGTAGTTTACCAGCAACGTTTTATGTTTTATCAAGGGTGTTTTCTATGGCAAACGATAGCTGCAAATTCAAACAGAATCAAATAATTGTTTGCATACAGGCCTGAATTGTAGAGTACCCAAGACCTGTCGTTTTTGGTGAAGATCAGTTAAGGGGAAGGGGTAGTTTACCTGCAACAGTTTTTTATCAAGGGTAATTTTTTTCTATAGTAAACGGTAACAGCCGCAAATTCAAACAGAATCAAATGATGTTTTGCATACAGCCCTGTATTGTAGAGTTCTCAATACCTATTGGTGTTGGTGAAGATCGGTTAAGGGAAAGGGGTAGTTTACCAGCAACATTTTATGAATATCACTATAATATTGACGACTCGGAACACAATGTTTTTTATAAGTAAAAACGTAAAGTTTTACCTTACAGCCTAAACCGGCTTTCACCTATAGAAGGCTTCATCAGAGGCTGTCGTTAGTAGCGCTGCTCGTCTTGTTGTTGGCGATGAGAAAGTGTTTCGAAAGATTGAAGCTGTGTGTGTGTGGTGAGATGTGTTCGAATAATGCGTGCGATTTGAATTGTGTCTGTTCGTTTAGGATGTCATTTTTATTTGTTTTTGTGTGTTTGTATATTTCTAATTGTTCTAGAGTGTCTAGTTTTCGGCCTTTTGTGTGTACGTGTAGTATGTTCATGTTATTGTCGATGTTTTTATATGTGTGGTTTGCTTCAATGAGGTGGTTTGCGAAGGTAGATTCTGTAGTGGTGTGGAGTGCTTTTGTGTGTTCAATGTATCTCTGTTTGAAGTTACGTCCTGTCTGGCCTATGTAGAATTTACTGCAATTTGAACAATTTAGTTTATATACACCGGGTAGATCGAATTTGTTTTGTGCTTTGGGCATGCGTTTTGATAGTGTGTGTTCTGTTTTGTTAGTAGTTTTGTAAGCGATTCTGTATCCTGCTTTTTTGAATTTGTGGGCAATTTTTTCTGTTTGTTTGTTGATGTATGTTGTTATGAATTTGTTGTTTTCTGTCTTTGTCTGTTGTTTGTTTTGTGTTTTGTGTAGGAGTTTACTGACTATTGTTCTGTCATAACCGTTAGATTCTGCTAGATATTTTATCGTGTTTAGTTCGTCTTTGTAGTCTATTTCATCTAAGGGGATGTTGTTAAGTCTATGTATCATGGTTCTAAAAGCAGCTAGTTTGTGTTGTATTGGGTGATTGGAGGTGTTGTGTATTAGTGTGTCAGTTGTAGTTGGTTTTCTGTATATACTGAATTTGTGCCTGTGTTCTAGTTTTGTGATGGAGAGGTCTAAGAAGTTTATGGTCTTGTTGTGTTCGTATTCGGCAGTGAAGGTTATGTTTTTATGTATTTTGTTTATGTGCGTTAGTAACTGTTCACATTGTCTTTTGTTTCCCCTGTATAGTATTAGAATGTCATCAACGTATCTGTGCCAATATAGTATTTTATGTGAGTGTCTGTCATTGTTTGTGAGTATTTTTGTTTTTTCTAAGTGTTGGAGGAAGACTTCTGCTAGAATGCTGGATATGGGGGAGCCCATGGGTAGGCCGTCATTCTGTGTGTAGTATTTATTGTTATAAGTAAAGTAGTTTTGTTTTGTGATAATGTTCAGAGTTTCTGTTATTTCATTGATAAGTTCGTCTGGTGTGTTGTTCTGTTTGAGTTTGTTTTGTAGGATAGTGATTGTTTCAGAGATGGGGATGTTTGTGTACAGGTTTTTAATGTCAAAGGAGGCTAATGTGGCGTTATGGGGGATGTGTATGTCTTTTATTTTTGTTACTAGGTCAGTGTTGTTTTTTACTGCAATGTTGTTGTCTATTTGTGTGTGTTGTCTAATAATTTTGTCTAGATATTTTGCCAGTTTGTGTGCAGGGGAATTACGGTAGTTGATAATGGGGCGGATCGGAATGTCTTCTTTATGGATTTTGGGAAGCGCTTGGAGTGTAGGTGCTGATGGTCGGATTTGTTTCATGTAGGGCTTTTGTTTATGTGTCATAATGTGTTTGGCTTTGTTGACTATTTGTTTTACTGAGTTTTGGTATCTGTCGGTGGGGTCGTGTTTTAGTTCTGTGATGTTGTTCTGTTCTATGAAGTCTTGTACTTTTTTGTGTAGGTTGTCTGTGGGGATAATTACAGTCGTGTTGCCTTTGTCAGCTTTTACAAATGTGATGTTGTGTTTGTGTGCCTTTTCCCTCAGTTTGATGGCTGTGTGTATTTCTGAGTTGTGGTTGTTGTTGTCTGGTGTCTTATGTACTCCTATTGTGTTGTTTATATTATGTCTTAATGTGTCTTGATGTTCTGGTGCTGTGTTTTGTATATTTGTTTCTGTGTCAATTATGAGCTTTGTTAGTGTTTGGTTGTTATGTTTGTAATGTATGTTATGTTTTAGGCCTTTATCAAGGAGTGTTTGTTCGTTTTTTGTGAGTGTGACGTTCGTGAGGTTTACTGTACGTGGGTAGAATTTGTGCGAGGGAATTATATCTGTTTTGATTGGTGTCAGGTTTTTTATTTTTCTGTCGTGTTTTGTCTGTATGATATGTATTTGTTTTTTTGTCCATTCATTTGTGTGATGTATAAGTTCAGTCATGTAATTGTGTCCGTATGTGTTGGCGATATGTAGGTGTAGTGTTAATGCTTTGCGGTTAAGAGCATCTTTTTTCTTATATAGTTGTTTAATTGATTCTTTTATGTATGTTCTTTGTGCGATGTTTTGTGTTATTCGGGCGGCCTGGTTGTTATGTTTAATTTTGATTTGGGCATATTTAGGTGTTAGTGAATTGTTTATGCATGTTTTGTTGAAATTTATGTGAGCTACAATCTTTCTAACCTTCAAAGTTGTGAACTTGTACGCTTGGACGTTGGCTCGTCTTGCTGAGTTAAATTCTTGGATTTCGTTGTCCATGACGTGTCCGTTACTTAACTAAATATCACTATAATATTGACGACTCGGAACACAATGTTTTTTATAAGTAAAAACGTAAAGTTTTACCTTACAGCCTAAACCGGCTTTCACCTATAGAAGGCTTCATCAGAGGCTGTCGTTAGTAGCGCTGCTCGTCTTGTTGTTGGCGACGAGAAAGTGTTTCGAAAGATTGAAGCTGTGTGTGTGTGGTGAGATGTGTTCGAATAATGCGTGCGATTTGAATTGTGTCTGTTCGTTTAGGATGTCGTTTTTATTTGTTTTTGTGTGTTTGTATATTTCTAATTGTTCTAGAGTGTCTAGTTTTCGGCCTTTTGTGTGTACGTGTAGTATGTTCATGTTATTGTCGATGTTTTTATATGTGTGGTTTGCTTCAATGAGGTGGTTTGCGAAGGTAGATTCTGTAGTGGTGTGGAGTGCTTTTGTGTGTTCAATGTATCTCTGTTTGAAGTTACGTCCTGTCTGGCCTATGTAGAATTTACTGCAATTTGAACAATTTAGTTTATATACACCGGGTAGATCGAATTTGTTTTGTGCTTTGGGCATGCGTTTTGATAGTGTGTGTTCTGTTTTGTTAGTAGTTTTGTAAGCGATTCTGTATCCTGCTTTTTTGAATTTGTGGGCAATTTTTTCTGTTTGTTTGTTGATGTATGTTGTTATGAATTTGTTGTTTTCTGTCTTTGTCTGTTGTTTGTTTTGTGTTTTGTGTAGGAGTTTACTGACTATTGTTCTGTCATAACCGTTAGATTCTGCTAGATATTTTATCGTGTTTAGTTCGTCTTTGTAGTCTATTTCATCTAAGGGGATGTTGTTAAGTCTATGTATCATGGTTCTAAAAGCAGCTAGTTTGTGTTGTATTGGGTGATTGGAGGTGTTGTGTATTAGTGTGTCAGTTGTAGTTGGTTTTCTGTATATACTGAATTTGTGCCTGTGTTCTAGTTTTGTGATGGAGAGGTCTAAGAAGTTTATGGTCTTGTTGTGTCGCTTACAAAACTACTAACAAAACAGAACACACACTATCAAAACGCATGCCCAAAGCACAAAACAAATTCGATCTACCCGGTGTATATAAACTAAATTGTTCAAATTGCAGTAAATTCTACATAGGCCAGACAGGACGTAACTTCAAACAGAGATACATTGAACACACAAAAGCACTCCACACCACTACAGAATCTACCTTCGCAAACCACCTCATTGAAGCAAACCACACATATAAAAACATCGACAATAACATGAACATACTACACGTACACACAAAAGGCCGAAAACTAGACACTCTAGAACAATTAGAAATATACAAACACACAAAAACAAATAAAAACGACATCCTAAACGAACAGACACAATTCAAATCGCACGCATTATTCGAACACATCTCACCACACACACACAGCTTCAATCTTTCGAAACACTTTCTCGTCGCCAACAACAAGACGAGCAGCGCTACTAACGACAGCCTCTGATGAAGCCTTCTATAGGTGAAAGCCGGTTTAGGCTGTAAGGTAAAACTTTACGTTTTTACTTATAAAAAACATTGTGTTCCGAGTCGTCAATATTATAGTGATATTTAGTTAAGTAACGGACACGTCATGGACAACGAAATCCAAGAATTTAACATTTTATGTTTTAACAAGGGTAATTTTTTATATGACGAATGATAACTGCCGTAAATTCAATGAGAATCAAATAATTTTTTGCACCCTTTCCTGAGTTGCAGAGAGCTCAAGGTCTATTGACTTTGGTGAAGATCGGTTAAGGGAAAGGGGTAGTTTACCTGCAACATTTTATGTTGTAACAAGAGAAATGTTTCCATGACGAACGATAACTGCCGCACATTCAAACAGAATCAAATATTTTTTTGCATGCTTCCCTGAATTGTAGAGGACGGAAGGTCTGTTGATTTTAGAGAAGATCGGTTAAGAGAAAGGGGTAGTTTACCTGAAACATTTTATGATTTAACAAGAGTAAAGTACTTAATTTTTATAAATAAAGTATCCTGATAAGAAGCTCATAGTAATCCACTGTAGAAACGTAGGTGAAATATCTATAAATGAAGAAGTTAGGTGAACGGGGTGGGGGTAATTTTCTATTATTAAAAATTATAGTTGAAGGTGGAGGGGAGAATTTTTTATATGTGTACTACGTTATCGGCAACAAAGAAGTAGTTTTTTGTTAAAATTGCTTCCCGGGCTCTTTAGCCGTTGTCCAATGTTTTCTGCAAAACCAGACTTTTCGGCAGTGCCATCGACTGCCATCATCGGTGAAAATCGAGTGCGAAAACGTGAGGTGGTATACGTTAGTGACCACAGTACTGTTGTTAATGCTGAAGCAATAAGTAGAAAGACGTAGTTTCTATGGAAATATTTCATTTCGAATATGATTTTAAATATAAATCTTAGAACATGGAAGTCGTGTATGGTTCTCCATACCGATATTTGTTTTGATTGTGGCACTCAGAGTAGTAAAACTTTCCAACCTCAGTATTTTCAAATTGCGTAAATACAACCTGGGTTGAATTTATTGCAAGCCTCAAACGAATGTTTCAACTGTGAAGTACAGAATGAGTGCCTAGGGCTGCTATAATGTAAAAATTAGTGTGGACATATCAGACATGAAAAGTAGAATAGTTTGTGCTAAACACTTTCGGGCGTTTTTACACTAAATCCACACATTTTGTTCATATTTCATTAAACTGTATGTAGTAATGATTATACTCAATGCGGACGACTAAATGTGAATAGGTGCTCACCTACTGACGCGTATACAGTGCAAAGGATTGTTAACCGATGACAACCTACGAGAGATATTTTATGATCTGATGTTGAATCATATGCTTTGAAACGCGTCATCTGTATATTAAAAGAAGTGACAAGGTGGATTGAAAAAAGGTTACTTTGTCTATTTGAGTACACTCGTTCATCATTTTCAAGTACGTTATCAGTAGCCACCTCCAATAAAAATCCCATGGTTTTGCTACTGTAGCTTTATACCTTTCTCCTCTCCTCTTTCTCACTCTCTGTCTCTGTCTGTCTTTCTCTCTCCTCTCCCCAAAACCACCATCTCTGACACTAATTACAGAAAGTTGAAATGTACTTTGTTGGAAAGGTTGAGAAGAGAGTACATCCGAGGTGAACTCAGAATCCACAATGTTGTGAATTGCAACTCTACCTTTATGCAAATTTGTTGCATAAATTAATTAATGTTTAATTAAATAAATTTTATTAATTAATTTTATTCACTAACTGCTTGCTTGTTGCCCCACGTTGGGAAGCCACGTGCAATGATATAATCTGCATATCATTTAATTAATTGCATAAATTAATTATTCATATAATTAGTAATTTTGGATACATTGATTGACTAACTGTGTAATTATGAATGTAAGTGAGGCTTATACAAACCTTTATCGTATGTCTTTACTTCACCAAGCCCTTTGATTGGAGCGCCATTTACAATGATATGATTTGCATAATTTAATTAATCGTTAAATCAATTAAATTTGAATTAATTAGGTTAACGATAATAATACGAATCGGACACCATAAATTTTTGTGAACAACAATAATCTATTTATTATACTTAGAAATCACTTTCAAATTCTGGAATTAAAGTTAGCATTACAACACAATACCATAGGATACGTTATGTTGTTAGATCGTCTACCACATCTCTAATACCTTATCTATTAATCGATTAAGTATTTAATTAATTATTCTACATATTACAACGTACTCTACTTTATGGATTCATATTTTCATTCGGTTTTGCTCAAAAGAAATTAAATAAATGTTTAATGAACTCAGTGGTGTGTTCTTTGTGAGTGACAGGATATCACATAATACAGGATATACCTAATCTAATAATACATAAATAAGTTTAGTAATGGTTTACTTGGAGTACGTATCCAAATCAAACGGCGATTATCTGCGAAGCTTTTCATCCTCCTGTGAGTCCCAGATTGCTGATGGCTGGATTAATCTTCTCCTCATCGTTTGAATCGGCACTCTTCACTTTCACTTAACTCTGCACTTCGTCGTCGACACTATTTTGTTCCGCGCTCGTTTCGGATATGTTCTTTTACGAAAGTTATTTACTGCGGTCATTCGGTTTAGGCTGGCTTATTTGTCTCATGACCCTTTCGCGTGTGGTTTTACCCTTCCACTTTGTACACGTACGTTAATAGTTTATATTTTGTTCAATCAGCACGATCGTTCCACTTATGATTCGTTTCACTACGAGAATTTAAGTGTTTATTTGGTACAATGATGTATTAATTCGTTACGTGATTTCGATATTTATTTCATGTCACCTACGTTACGGTATGGTGATATACTATTAATATGTTACCACGCACGTTCGATTCGTGAGTATTGATGTTATCACAAAGTCTGATTAAAGTCAATTCAACATTGTCTTAATAACCGAATCCCACGATTTAACTAATTCTCTCAATACACGAGTAAGTTCAACAGTTAATTCACTACTCCATCACTTCACTACCCAATTTCAACGTACTAACAGTTTTACATAATTACCGACTCACGCCCCAACAGTGTAACTGCTTGTATGAATCGTTTTATACCGATCACTAACTCTTTGCTGGTTTATTGTAAAGAGACTGATCTTGAATAACTGTTCACCTTTGAATACATAACTAACTGACTGTTTCTTAATAACTCTACAACTTCTGACTAACTTTCGACTAACAGATCAACTTAATGCTTGCTCGACTTATCGAGTGGATCTTACGAACTCTACAACTGATTCTTACTACTTCCACGAATAAAATTTTACAACTGTCCACTCTGAACGATTCTGAACGACTCTGAATGAAAAACTTTTAATAACTGGCCTCTCTGAACGATCCTGAAAGACTCTGGATGAAAACTTTTTAATAACTGCTCTCTGCTCTTCGCCAATACCTATTTTTATGTATTGAGTATCTCGACCATCTCCACAGCTCGTTTACTCTTCCCACCAACTCCATCCTTATTGGCTTTTCGTTTAAGATTCTGCGAAGACTCCTCCTAGATTCTCGAGCTAGTACCCTGGCTATTTCCTCATTCGTTCTTCACCCTCATTTCCATGGTGATGTCTTCTCAACAACCCGCCTTTATCGAACTCTCGTTCATGGTAGGTCAATCTAGACCCCTCCTTTAAAATCTCGTTGTTTGCTCCTCCTTCACCGTATGACGACGGACCTAATTTCACGGCTGCCTGTCATCCGATTGTTTTAACGTTCTCTTTGGGTTCCTCCCTAGTAATTTCCGTCCAGCTACATCTGTGTCTTATAACTCGGGTGTGGCGAATCGCTGTATTGTCCTCGACTTCCTTCGTTACGTTCACACGCTGATGGTGGTCCTTCATTCCAGGAATGAACATCTGCTCTGCAGCTCTCCTGCATGCTCCGTACTTTTTGCTGGTAAACAAGTTCCCCGCTGTGTCTCTATGCATGTTCTATTATTCCTATAGCGTCCGTTTGTATCTTGCCTTTGTGGAATCTGTCTCATCCATGTGCAGTCGCTAAACTCCCACGTGTGGATTGACAAATACTTGCGTCGCCTTCGTATACGTTTTCTCAGTAATTGGTACAAGAAGACGTAGTCTTTTGTCTCTCTGTTATTGCAGCTTACACCCATGCCGTTCACTCACGTCAAACATCTGCTGTCACTGAGGCATTGTCTTTCTTAGCGGAGCCTGTTTCGTAGCTAATGTTGCACATGTGTTATTGTGTAACGGCTGCCGGATGGCTACAACATACATCATTTTGACAGTCGACACTCGCTACTGTGCCGTTTACCCCAAAAAAATTTCTTTACAATAATTGCTTTACAGAATGTAAAGATGCCAATAAGGCGAGACAAAAGGCATTTGTGAAGCGAAATGCCAGTGGGACGTATTAATTAACCGTCTCGCAAAGCCTGGAAGCCTGGGTCACCGAGAAACATTAAAAGACTCTCCGGGTAACCTTCCAAACAGAAAAATCCAAATTGCCTAAGCTCTAAATCTACTTAATACAGTACTCTTTATTGCTTTGTACATTTGGTAAGTGCTGTAGAGCAGACTCTGTTTTTCTACATTCCATTTGTCTTGGGTTAGACCACAGTGGATCACTGACTAAATAAAGCAAAAGAGAACAGATGTCAAATTCCAGTCGTGAAAAATGTGAAGAATATTTTGTTTTTGTACGACTTAAAATGGTGTGGTGTCGGAAGAAAAACTTGCACTTCAATTTTTGGTTAATTAAAAATAACGATTTATCAAGAATTTTTTGAAGAAATTTGTGTTAGTGGTTGAAATCACAATCAGAATGATCAATATTGCACACCACTATATAAAAATTATTCCGATCTCGGAATAATTTTTATATAGTGGTGTGCAATATTGATCATTCTGATTAAGAATTTTTTGATAGACAAATCAATCGACTTGCATCGACTGAAAAAATTAATTGATCGCAAATTTTAATTGATGGCTTCCTTAGAAAAGAAAGAGAAAGAAAAAGCGAACACAGCAGCAGAACTTCCCAGACTTTTTTTACAAACGCTCACGCAACAAAGTTGCTGAACTGAGAAACAATTAATGTCGATAGTTTATTATAGTCGGACAAGGACTCGGTGTCATTCCGATTAATCAACTACTACGCACTACTACGCAGTGAGGTCTGCTAATTTATAGTAGTTAATGTACATACTCTAAACGATAATGTTGATTTAAAAAATCAACAAAAGACACGAATGTCATGCAAGTTTTGAATGATCAATGGTGTCAAGGCCAGTTAAAATATCGATTTTCTTCTAAACTAGACACAGGTTATAAATAAATAAGTAAAAATCGATGCCTACAATTCCAATAATACAATAAAGTAGTAGTAGTAGTAGTAGTATTAGCATACTACTACTTTTTCACATCGTAATATATCGATACAATTGCATATTAAAAACATCGGAAATGTACTGCAGGAAATTTTCTACAGTTCAGATGCCGCTAAATAGCATTTGTTTATTTATTGTTACTATGATAATTAATTCCAGTCTCCATGGTGTTTTTGACATCTTTATACACATCAACAAAAGGGCATAATTAAAAGAGCCTAAATCGTGCGAATGGGGCAGAATATCAAATTCCAAGTTAAACAGTGTTTCTCACTTTGTGTCAAAGGTTATCTGTGCAAAATTTGGTGGCAAGTAGTGTAACGGTGTGGATTTGTATTCAATACAAATAAATCCTCAAACTTTAAATTATATATACAAATATATATATATATATATATTATAACGTACCAAATCCCATAGATTTGGGGTTATATGTAGAAGCTTTCAAAAATCAAATATAAAATAAATTTAAATCGATAGAACCATATCTCGCGCTGTAGCGAGAGTTCAAAATAATTGTAAAACGTGCAGCGGCTATGTTCGGTGGCGTTACGTAAGCACACACACACACCGTTATAAATTAGGGACACGCCCTAACTTTAAAACATTAATATTTCGGAAACGAATAAATATAGGCAAAAACCAAAATAGGCCAAATGTTTGCTGAAATATTAAGAATAGGGTGTGCAAATTTCAATAAATATAATTAAAGAGTTAATGAGATAATTCATTTTATTTAAATAACTTCCATAGTAAGAGAGCTAGGGAGTTCAGATTTGAATATTTGTAATTATAAAAATTACTAATCAAATGTATATGATAGAATAAGCATAACTTGGCTTGCAGCCAAGATAATCGCAATACAAATTGCAACCGGACGTCCGACTGACAATTGGTTCCGGGGTATTTCAGAATATTAAAAATAATAACAATTCTCGAACTGTGGGAATTATTTTTCGTTCTCACGGAATAAGGTGACTAAATTTCAAGTAGAAGGGAGAGTGTCTCAGCCAATCAGATCATTCTAAAAATTTTGAACAACCGTTGGTTTCGAGCTGAACGCTCTTCACTCTTCTGCCAGGACTCAAACTGTGAACACACACACACACACACACACACACACACACACACACACACACACACACACACACACACACACACACACACACTTCTGCCAGGACTCAAACTGTGAACACACACACACTCTTCTGTAAAGATTCAACTTCTGAACAACACAGAGACTCTTCTGAAACGACTCGACGTGAAGACGAAGATTCACCATAGTCTTATGTGTCAATAAACAGATCAACTGTAACGACTGGACTGTGAAGGCGTCTGCGTACGATACTCTTATTTATCAACAAATAAGCGTACTGCACAATACATCAAACTGTTGGCGTACGCATATAAGAGATCGACCATATACTACGTGAAGTCACATCAAGAGTACAACAGAACGAGGCCGTCTAGAACGTGGTACGAGCTGAAGAACTGACGACGCAGAGCGACATCCGAGACGAGATACACACACACACACGAGTGCAGAGTATCCGGACTGAGGGCCTGAAGCAGTTGCGGCAGTTAAACCACGGACGTTAAATCCATCAACAGTTGCTGAAGGAGCTGAGTTGCTGATCCTTGAACTCTTTGCCGGAATCCAGGACGCAGCGGAAATCATCGCCACTAGCTGATTGGACCAGGACATCGAGGGACCCCAGAGGACATCATCGAGAACTTCAGTACCAGGAAAGTCAAAAATCATTTATACATTTTTATATAAAAAGATCATTTTTCTTTTTCTGTTAAAATCAATTGTAAAGTTAACTTCATTCAGATGCCTATAAAACAGAGACTCTAAATTAATAAGAACCTCAATATTGTGATAATCTGTAGAACACGTATAAGTTAAGTAAGAAGCAATAGATAAGAAATAGACGTAGATAAAAAAGCGCTATATAAATCTTGATAGTGAATTACTTAGAAACTTATACTGCAGTATACGTGAAACAAATCACAAGTAAATAAAAAGCACGTTGAACAAGATTCACGGCTAATTTATTTAAGAGTATTTTAAAAGCATCTTGAAGTAGTAAAATCAGTATTAAAGTCTTCAAAACTCATTAATTAAATTATTTAAAAAAAATTAACTTTTGAAAGCAATAAGAAACAAGTTCGTATAAATTCATATTCATGAGCTTTCCCTCTGAAAGCTAATATTCATTCAGAAAACATTGAACAAATTACTAATTACTCTTTAGTACGTAAGAATTACGTTAGATGAAAGTTTTTCAATTTATGTGCTATTAGAATAATAAACCCCAATTTTATACCCACCACTGTTTTGTTACTGCTGTACTCCAAAATCTACCAACATCACAAAACTATTCAAAATAATTATAACTGTATACTTGCGCTTGTACTTTTGAATTAACCTACTTGCAAATTCAAAACACAAATTCCTACGGCCCTAGTCGGAAGAAGAAGACGCAAGACCGCACAGCAGGTAGGTCAGTTCACGCACCACAATCGTTTGTATAATTAGTTATAAAATGTCGCCCGGAACGTGGGGATCGATATAACTTTGATTAAATTTTAAATTGTAAAATTTATCTGTAGTGAAATAAATTAAAACAAATTTGCTGTTTTAATTAGTAAAACAGCTGGCGTCCAACTCAAACAATCCCTAAAGAAAGTTTTGTGAATTCGTAATAAGTACAGCAATAGAGTGTTGAGAATATTGTGTAACAATGGAGACCGATAAAATGTTAAAACAATTGTTACAAGAAATGAAACAAAACGCGGCTAAAGCTGAGCAAACGAACACGGAATTAACAGCTAATATGAACGCGAAATTTGAACAAATTACAGCCAACGCTGAAATAAATATCGCGGAAATAACGGCTAAAATAGACGCACAGAAAACAAGTTTAACCGAGACACTAGAACAGACTAACGCGGTTATAAACGCGGAGATAAGACAAACCGATGCTAAAATAGCTGCTAAAATTGAAGAAAGCGTGAAAAGCTTAGATTCTAAAGTTACCGAAGTCGGAGAAAAAATTCATACGGTCGAGACAAAAATAAATGAACGTTTTAAGGTTTTTGAGACCACAATGCATAAATCGTTTATTGAACAGGTTTCGCGTATGGAGGGGCGATTTAAAGAGCACATCAGCCGGTGTGAAAAACAAACCGCGGATGTAGCTAAAAAGGTCGATAATCTCGAAGTACGGATACAAACCGACGTAAACGAAACACAACGACAAGTTGCTAGGTTAGAGTCGTCGATTGTAGAAACACGGTCTGATATTGACACAAATAGAGTAAATGTATTACAAACGCTTAGCGAGGAGATTTCTAAAGTGCGACAGGAAGTACGGAGGAAATCGGCACCAAATATTTTAGTACAAGGGCAGGTAGACGAAAAGAATCGAGTCTATTTCACCAGTGAAAATAATGAAAACCCGATCGAGTTCTTGCTAACTTGCGAAAAAGAAATGACAAGGGTAGGTTCGCGATTAGAGGACCAAGACCGGATACAGTGGGTAGTTAACGCGATGCGTGATTCAGCCAGGAGATGGTATAACATTGTACGTGATAAAATTACCACATACACGGAATTTAGACAAATGTTTGAAAACCGATATTGGAATTCGCACACGCAAAGACTCTTGCGTAATGAACTAGAATACGGACGTTATGACCGGAAGCAGGATATAACGGCCGAAAACTATATTATACAACAGGTTGAACGCGCTAAACATTTAACACCAGCGTTTTCCGAGGTTGATATAGTCACGAAATTGGCGTACCACTTTTATCATAATATTCGTGTAGCCGCATTTACGCAAGGAATACGTACGGTTGACGAACTATTGATATTAATATCTCAAAGTGAGACCGTTTTCGATTTCGGCGGGTGGAGGTATAACCCGAATTATAACCAGAATAATGATAGCCAAAATAGACGTGGGCAATATCATACCCAAACTGATCCAAGGCCTAGTACCAGTTCGGCTCCACAACAAGCACCGCCAAAATCGCAAAATAAACCCTTTGAATATAAGGGGAAGCCGAGTTTCAATAGGCAGAAACCGATAAGCAAAGGCAACGATGGAACTCCAATGAGAGCCATACAAACAGTCGCGGTATCAGATACCGGGACGACCGCGCAAACTAGCGAAATAGAAAATGTTAGAAACCCTATTGCAAAAGTAAAGCAGTATCAACATACAAAAAACGTGCAACAGGGCGCACCCAAAAAGGATGCGCAATAAACCCTGCAAAAATATTTAGAAATAAGATTGTTAGATATAAGAAAAATATAAGGTGTAAGAAATGTGATTTTTCTCATGTAACATGTGTGCCAGTTAATAATGTGTTCCCACCGGATGTTAGAGAACCATTCTTGGAGTCAAATACAACACAACAATGCCCGCCTAACACAGCGTGTCCGGTACTACAGGCTCATGTAAACGGCGTTCCCACGCAGGTACTTTTGGATACCAGTAGTGTTGTATCCGGTATTAGCGAAAGATTTTTACGCACGAATAAAAAATATTTCCGTACAGCCCCATCGCTTCCAGTCAATCAATTCTACATACGCACTGCTACAGATACTAGAGAAAAAATTGACACCCAACGTTATATAACAATTGCAGTACAAAATGTGCAGTTTGAAGTGTGTGTAGTAGAGATTAAAAATCTAATATGCGACGTATTATTGGGGATTGATGTATTGCAGCAAATACACGCGGAAGTCGACATTGGAGAACGTCTGTTAAAATGTTGCATTAATGACAATAATTACATTTTTAATTTAAACACAACACACACACACCAACACAAGAGTACGGTGACCCAATTGAAATTACGCGCCCGCCAAAACATGTAATTAAATATGAAGGGGGTGAAGAGGGGGAACCGACCTTAGATTCCCGAACTGCACGAAGGTTGACATTGCTTCAGGAAGAGTATAGAGATATTTTCAGCGAGCGACATTCAACCACGACAGTTTACCAACACAATATAAATATTGTAGAACCCGAGAAGTTCATAAGAAGACTCTACCAAGTACCCATAAAGTACCAAGCTGAACTCCAGCAAGAGATACAGCGGATGTTGGACGAAGACATCATAGAGAGATTCAATAGTAACTTCCTCAATCCATTGCTCGTAGTTCGTAAGAAATCAGGAGAAATACGACTCTGTCTGGACATGCGAAATCTAAACAATCTGGTAGAGAAGGAGTTCGACTGCGCTCCAACAGCGGAAGATCTTTTCATAAAATGCGAAGGAGCTAGATACCTCACGAAGTTGGATCTGACAGCGAGCTTCTGGCAAATTCCGTTGAGCGAACAGGATCGAAAGTATACAGCATTCATCTTTAATAATAAATGCTACCAGCACAAAGTGGTACCCTTCGGCCTAAGTACGAGTCTCGCCGCGATCGTAAGATGCCTCGAGAGAGCCCTAGGACCGGAAGTAGACCCTTACACAGTAACATTTGTGGATGACATCCTTGTGATATCCCGCACATTGGAGGAACACTTTGAACATTTGAGGAGCGTCTTCCAGAAATTGAGACTAGCTAACATCACACTCAAACTACACAAGTGTGAGTTCATAAAATCTCAAATGAAGTTTCTGGGACACATAATCTCAGCCACTGGCATCAGCATGGACCCAGAGAAGCTCAGGACTATTGTGGAGTTCCCTGTGCCCAAGAACCTCAAAGCACTACAAGCATTTCTAGGACTCACGGGATACTACAGGAAATTCACCAGCAAATACGCCGAATACACAGTCCCCTTGCTACAGCTGGTACGCAAAAATATAAAGTGGAAATGGGGTTCTGAACACAACGATGCGTTTGAGAGGGTTAAGGGTTTATTCACAACCAACCTACAGTTATTCCATCCACAAAAGGGCAGGAAGTACGTAATGTATACTGACGCCAGTGAGTACGCTATTGGCGCCGTGTTGCACCAGGAGGACGAGCAAGGAGGTCTTCATGTGGTTGCATACGGAAATAGAACGCTCAAAGGCGCCGAGTTGCATTATTGTACATCAGAAAAAGAAATACTAGCCATTATAAACGCTCTCAGAAAATTCAGACATTACCTTTACGGTACCCATTTCGAAATCCATACAGATAATCAAGCATTATCTTTCATATTAAAATGCCGGCTAGCAAACTCCAGACTAACACGATGGGTGTTAGCCATTCAAGAATACTCGTTTACAATTAAATACTGTAAAGGATCGGAGAATACCACAGCCGACACTTTGAGTAGATATCCACCTGTAGAAAGAGAAGAGGTCTACGAAGCAGCTGACGACGAGTTGAAGATATTGGACATTCAATACAGTGTCGCGCCGGAAGTAACCGATATGCTACAGAACATAGGACGCGAGCAGGACAATGACCCCAGACTCCGTGCTAAAAAGGAAATGATCGCAGCGCAGGAAAGTTCACACTATCAGGTACGGGATAACATACTGTTTAAATTACTACAGGGAGAATGGAAGGTGGTACTATCTCCACGTATGCTAGCTTGTTTAACACAACAATTACACCTAAAAATGGCTCACGCTTCGCCATTAAAATGCGTAAAAATATTAAAGAAGATTTTACGATCACCGATATGTATTGAAGAGTGCGAAGGTTATTAAAAACGTGTCTTCCGTGCCAAACCGCAAAAGCACCGAATTTACACACTTATGTTCCCATGGCCAATGTGATAACGGAAGGAAAGGGACAGATGATCGCAACCGACTTCCTGGGACCTCTACCTAAGGCAACCAGAATGTTAAAACATATTGTAGTATGTGTGGATGTCTTTACCAAGAAAGTCAGTCTATACGCGATACCTAGACCCACCACGAAGTCCGTATTAAACATAATACTTAATAAGTATATTCCGGAACATGGAGAAATTAAGAGCGTGCTTAGCGACCAGGGAAAACAATTCCAGAATAAGCACTGGGCGGCGACCTTGGAAAGAAATGGCATCAAGGCAATCCTCACTTCAATAAGAAGACTGCAAGGGAACCTTGGCGAAAGAGTGAATAGGGAGATAGGGAAAATGTTCAGAATTTATTGTCATAAAGATCAAAGCAAGTGGCCCGAATTCTTACCATTTTTCGAAACAGCAATAAATGAGAGTTACCATGACACAACAGAATACACACCAGCGGAGTTAGACTCTGGACTAAAACCGGAAAGATTTTGGCAGGAATATTTGCACACGCCAAAAACAAGTAATCTACCTCTGCCGGTGCAATGTAAAAATCAATTAGTAAGAGAAAGAATAGCGGCGAAAGGACGAAGGCGTGCGGAAAGGTTCAACAACAGTCATAAACTGACGAACTTTGTGTTAGGTGAAAAAGTACTTCTAAAGGCAAACCCGGTTGGACGACGAGATTTAAATGTAGCAACGAAGTTTTTTCGGTTGTACAACGGGCCCTACTTATTAGCCGAACAGCTTGCGCCGCACACGTTTATCATCACAACGTTAGATAGAAGAAAAGTCATAGGAAAATATCACGCAGCTTCGTTAAGAAAATATTACGAATGAGATAAAATGTTCAGAATTTATTGTCATAAAGATCAAAGAAAGTGGCCCGAATTCTTACCATTTTTCGAAACAGCAATAAATGAGAGTTACCATGACACAACAGAATACACACCAGCGGAGTTAGACTCTGGACTAAAACCGGAAAGATTTTGGCAGGAATATTTGCACACGCCAAAAACAAGTAATCTACCTCTGCCGGTGCAATGTAAAAATCAATTAGTAAGAGAAAGAATAGCGGCGAAAGGACGAAGGCGTGCGGAAAGGTTCAACAACAGTCATAAACTGACGAACTTTGTGTTAGGTGAAAAAGTACTTCTAAAGGCAAACCCGGTTGGACGACGAGATTTAAATGTAGCAACGAAGTTTTTTCGGTTGTACAACGGGCCCTACTTATTAGCCGAACAGCTTGCGCCGCACGCGTTTATCGTCACAACGTTAGATAGAAGAAAAGTCATAGGAAAATATCACGCAGCTTCGTTAAGAAAATATTACGAATGAGATAAAAAAATCCTAGGCGCGTGATACCAAATAATAGAGACGCTGTAAATATAAATCGTATAGAGTTAGAAATAAATTAAATACTAAATATTTAAATATTAATAATAATTGTTTAAATAAATTAGAGTATTAAGGATAAATAATAATAATGGTGGGCAAGTTATAAATAAATAACAATCAGTTCGTAGCGGTGGTAAACAAACACACAAGTCGAGGTGTGAGACGGGTGACCGTGGCCGGAAACGCGTTCACAAAGCAACGACGCGCCCACGAGCCCGCACGGAGCTGGTTTTTAAACGCATAGGCTAATTAACGGCGTTTACTACGCGATAATAGAAGTAGGAAAACGGAAGCACATTCCTAAGCGCACGCGCCGCAATTGTCTGTTACCATCTGTGTGAAATACCTTGTTAAATGTCTCGCTATTAAAACTACCCATGCTACAAACATTGTCTCACAATATTTTTATACACATGATCTTAATGTATTAGAATTAAGTTATATATATAAAGCTTGTATGAATAAGATAATTACATCAGTATATGTTTTTGTAAGTAAATAGAACAATGTATACTTGTGAAACATGAAGAATGTACATGTAGAAAAAAAAATAACTGTATAATCTACATTCTTTTTTTTTTTAGACGGGTGGGGGTGTATATAACATACCAAATCGCATAGATTTGGGGTTATATGTAGAAGGTTTCAAAAATCAAATATAAAATAAATTTAAATCGATAGAACCATATCTCGCGCTGTAGCGAGAGTTCAAAACAATTGTAAAACGTGCAGCGGCTATGTCCGGTGGCGTTACGTAAGCACACACACACCGTTATAAATTAGGGACACGCCCTAACTTTAAAACATTAATATTTCGGAAACGAATAAATATAGGCAAAAACCAAAATAGCCCATATGTTTGCCGAAATATTAAGAATAGGGTGTGCAAATTTCAATAAATATAATTAAAGAGTTAATGAGATAATTCATTTTATTTAAATAACTTCCATAGTAAGAGAGCTAGGGAGTTCAGATTTGAATATGTTATAATTATAAAAATTACTAATCAAATGTATATGATAGAATAAGCATAACTTGGCTTGCAGCCAAGATAATCGCAATACAAATTGCAACCGGACGTCCGACCGACAATTGGTTCCGGTGTATTTCAGAATATTAAAAATAATAACAATTCTCGAACTGTGGGAATTATTTTTCGTTCTCACGGAATAAGGTGACTAAATTTCAAGTAGAAGGGAGAGTGTCTCAGCCAATCAGATCATTCTGAAAATTTTGAACAACCGTTGGTTTCGAGCTGAACGCTCTTCACTCTTCTGCCAGGACTCAAACTGGAACACACACACACTCTTCTGTAAAGATTCAACTTCTGAACAACACAGAGACTCTTCTGAAACGACTCGACGTGAAGACGAAGATTCACCATAGTCTTATGTGTCAATAAACAGATCAACTGTAACGACTGGACTGTGAAGGCGTCTGCGTACGATACTCTTATTTATCAACAAATAAGCGTACTGCGCAATACATCAAACTGTTGGCGTACGCATATAAGAGAACGACCATATACTACGTGAAGTCACATCAAGAGTACAACAGAACGAGGCCGTCTAGAACGTGGTACGAGCTGAAGAACTGACGACGCAGAGCAACATCCGAGACGAGATACACACACACACACATGAGTGCAGAGTATCCAGACCGAGGGCCTGAAGCAGTTGCGGCAGTTAAACCACGGACGTTAAATCCATCAACAGTTGCTGAAGGAGCTGAGTTGCTGATCCTTGAACTCTTTGCCGGAATCCAGGACGCAGCGGAAATCATCGCCACTAGCTGATTGGACCAGGACATCGAGGGACCCCAGAGGACATCATCGAGAACTTCAGTACCAGGAAAGTCAAAAATCATTTATACATTTTTATATAAAAAGATCATTTTTCTTTTTCTGTTAAAATCAATTGTAAAGTTAACTTCATTCAGATGCCTATAAAACAGAGACTCTAAATTAATAAGAACCTTAATATTGTGATAATCTGTAGAACACGTATAAGTTAAGTAAGAAGCAATAGATAAGAAATAGACGTAGATAAAAAAGCGCTATATAAATCTTGATAGTGAATTACTTAGAAACTTATACTCCAGTATACGTGAAACAAATCACAAGTAAATAAAAAGCACGTTGAACAAGATTCACGGCTAATTTATTTAAGAGTATTTTAAAAGCATCTTGAAGTAGTAAAATCAGTATTAAAGTCTTCAAAACTCATTAATTAAATTATTAAAAAAAAAATTAACTTTTGAAAGCAATAAGAAACAAGTTCGTATAAATTCATATTCATGAGCTTTCCTTTTGAAAGGTAATATTCATTCAGAAAACATTGAACAAATTACTAATTACTCTTTAGTATGTAAGAATTACGTTAGATGAAAGTTTTTCAATTTATGTGCTATTAGAATAATAAACCCCAATTTTATACCCAACATTGTTTTGTTATTGCTGTACTCCAAAATCTACCAACATCACAAAACTATTCAAAATAATTATAACTGTATACTTCCGCTTGTACTTTTGAATTAACCTACTTGCAAATTCAAAACACAAATTCCTACGGCCCTAGTCGGAAGAAGAAGACGCAAGACCGCACAGCAGGTAGGTCAGTTCACGCACCACAATCGTTTGTATAATTAGTTATAATATATATATATATATATATATATATATATATATTTTCAGAATGAGGAAAAAATAACCATGACTTAGGCTACTTGTTTTTATAAATTCCCATATTTAAAAATTATACTGAATAAAAACGTAATTTTAAATATGTACTGCTGGAGATTTCAAGTTTTGGTTTGTTACATAATAAATATAGTGTCAACTTTGTTAGAATTAGTGACAGCCAGGCTGTTAGTCCGTGGTGTAATGACGTTTTTTACAGACGTCGACGCAGCTCATTGGTCAATGCTGTTAGCAGCTTATATCACACTGACTTGGTGAATTTATTTAAGTGGGCCTTCTTAGGATTGAAACATTGTCTATCACAGTACTGGGATTATTTGGCAAACAGTTGTCAAACAATTTTTTGCTTTGAAGATGGCCTCCGATGGCTGAAACGTCTGTGACAAACATCATTAGACCACTGCCCAACAGCCCAGCTATCACTAATTCTAGCAATGTTAACACCAGCGAGGAGAACTTCAGATCAAATTTATAGTGTCAACTATCAATATATTATAATTAAATATTATAATTGTTTAATTATTAGTTAATAAAAAATGGTAATAACTTGCACCAGAATATTACTGAACATATAACAATATCACACATATGTGCAAAAAAATGATGCTGTAATGAAGTCATTTACTTTTTCTTAAAAATGAATTAAAATTTACTAGATACAGGTATTAATAATTATACTAATAATGCTAGGCCTACTACTACTAATAATCATCATCATCATCTGCAAGGATTGAACCAAGGATGGTTGATGGTTTGTTCCAGTCTCACACAGGCAAAGTCTGCTGAGATAATCAGGCTCAGATGGACTCAGGACTTTATGGACTCAGAAAACAGGTTGCAGATGGGTATACATTTGTTAAATCGAATCTGCAAAGACTCTGGTTACAAATAGACTTGGTTATAAGACCAAGGTGATTCGTTTTCATGGAACTGATCCCGTACGGGCAAAAATTGGTATAGATGGTACTGTCCTGGAACAAGTCAGCAATTTTGAATACCTGGGTTACAGTGAGTCTTATAATACAAGCAATGATGTTGTGAATAAGTTCAACCTTATGTGCGGGACCATCAGACATACTCTTAAGTCAGCAAATAAATAAACACAACTAAAATAAGGTCTCATCAAGTCTAGAGATAATCACTCCAGCACGTCTTCGGACGTCCCACACCTCTCTGTCCATTCGGGTTAGAGTTCCATAGTTGTTTGGGGATGCAGCAGTCATCCATTCAGCAAAGATGTTCCCATCAATTCAGGGCAATCCTGTCGATTATGCTTATAATATTCAGTTCCTGCTGTATATCTGTGTTTCTTCTATTATCATGGAGAGTACACCCTTCCACATGCCTGAGAAATCTCATTTCAGATGCTTGGATACAATTGGACTGGCCTTTCGTTAAAGTCCAATTCTCAGACCCATAAAGATGTGTGGAAAGGGCCATCACTTTGTAGTATTTTAGGTGTGTTTCTTTATTTGCTGACTTAAGAGTTTGTCTGATGGTTCCACATATAGGGTTGAACTTATGCAACTTATTCACAACATCATTGCTTGTATTATAAGACTCGTAACCCAGGTATTCAAAATTGCTGACTTGTTTAAGACAGTACCATCTATACCAATTTTTTCCCGTACAGGATCAGTTCCATAAAAAGCCATCACCTTGGTCTTATGTGTGGATATTTGTAACCAGAGTTTTTGGAGACTCGATTTAACAAATGTATACCCATCTGCAACCTGTTTTCCAAGTCCATAAAGTCCTGAGTCCATCTGAGCCTGACCATCCATAAATGATAAAGTGTCAATTGCAGAGTGGCCAATCATAAAATGCTCCAGAAGACAAACCTGCCAGTTTTGTATGACATTGTCAATATGTAAATTAAAAAGAGAAGGTGATAATGGACACCCTTGTCATACTCTGCAATTGATCAGGCCAACTCTAGGAGCTGTTCTTGGTTTCCTTTCTCCATATAAAGACTCTGTAATAGCTCTAATTAGATGTTGTGGGACCCCTTTCCTTCCATTATTGACCATAGTTTGCTCCGATTCACCCTGTCAAATGCCTTCTTGAAGTCAATGAAAGCTATGTATGTGGGCAGCTGATATTCTCTAAGCTTTTCAGTGAGGTGGGCTATTGTAAATATGGAATCTAAACATGATCTGCCCTTCTTGAAACCATTCTGGGTCTCTGAAAACATGGTCTCCATTATTGCATTCAACCATGTCCTTAATACAGATGCATATAATTTATATGAAGTATTAAGAAGGCTGACTCCCCTGTAGTTCCTGCAGTCATTACAATCACCTCTCTTGAATTTGGAAATTACCTGTGAAATCCACCAGTTATCACGAACATGACCAGTGGTCCAGTATAGATTAATGAACTGCAGCAAACGATCATGCAGCAAGGCTGGTGCATATTTTATAAGCTCCATGTTCAACCCATCAGTGCACGGTGGTTTTCTATTTTTACAGCGGTGTAGAGGAGCTAGCAATTCAACCATTTTTATTGGGTCCACACAATCACTGATATCAGAAAAAGTTTTTTCTTCCAGTTGATCCTGGGTCCATAGCTCCTCATAGTATTCAAGCCATTGTTGTTCTGAGATACTGATCTTTGTGTTATCCCTTTCCATTCGATTTAAAATCCTTAACATTTTGTAAGCCATATCCTGTCTGCCATGTGTATCATGTTCTATATCACTTACATATTTATCCCATGTACTTTGCTTGATTTTCCTGACTTTTCTTCTGGCAATGGCACAGCAGTGATTATATTCACACCTTGTATGATCAGTGTTTAAGGCTAGATGTTTCTGGTATACCTGCTTTTAGCATCTACTATTTGTCTAAGATTGTCATCCCATACCTGTAGCCTTGAAAGCTGCTTGTGATATGACATCTCTGATATTATTACTGATGGGTTTTTGTTGTGCAAACTGATTCAACCGGGCCTGTAACAGGTATCTTATACTTTCATCTTGGAGCACTGATGCTTTGTAGGTTGGGCCTTTCTCCACCTACCTGGAATACTAATTTTTGATATGAGCAGAAAATGGTCAGACTCAACGTCACATCCTCTAAAAATGCTAGTATCCTCCACTAAATTTCCTAATTTCCCATTAACTAAAAGGTAATCAATTGTTGGACAAGATCCTCTTGTTTGCGAAGTATATTTATGCATCTCCTTATGCGAAAAGAATGTGTTGTTTATCCTAAAATTGTTGAATGTGACAAAATCAATGATGCGTCATCCATTTCTATTTTCTGTTCTTTCACCGTGACATCCCACTATATTTCTTATGGAGGAGTTTCCAACATGTGCATTGAAATCCTCTGCCATTATCATTCATGTTTATATTATTGACAACCTTCTGTAAGATCCTGTAAAATTCTTCTGAGTCTTCTTTGCGACCATTATCTGAGCTTTATACAGCTACCAATGTTGTGTGCCCCCTTGTGTGGTTTTCTACTGTACTGTTAATATACGCTCATTTACAAACTGGCAACTATGAATCTTGTTTTTCAACCACTTCTTTATCATTATTACTGCTACTCCTGGAGCTGCATGCTTCCCAGAAACTACACTACTGTATAATAATATGTTCTCCACCAATTTGGTCAAAGAAACTTTAATCTTCTTAGTTTCAGGAATGATGGCAATATCTACATCCATTAATTTAAGATCCCATTGAAGCTCCATCTCCTTATGCGAGAGCCCTATTACATTCCATACGCCAATTTTAAATTATTCCGCCATCCCATGTCACTTTTTTCTTTTATTCACAGCTCTGATGAGCAACTTTAGATCCATCCGGCTAGCCCTTATTGGAGACAATTTAGTAATGAATATGTCCCCTGGATATGTTACTAGCATATCGCAGGGTAAGACGTTTAGGGCCAATTTCTTACACCAAGGGCAAGAGTGTGCCTTAACCTCTACTTTACAATGACAAGTAGAAGGGGGACAGCTTATACTGGCTGTCACTCGGTCTCTTGAGCCGCGTTAGCCACCTAACGTCCGAATTAGCCTACCAATAATCTTATTTTAAAGTTAAATTCTTTATCATTAAAAGAAAATAATGAAAAATCAATATTGAAAGAAACATTTAGATAAAGATGCACAAACTTTATCTAAATTCTGTTGATGTAGAATGTACGATTTTAGATATGTTTGTGCAAATATGTGACAGTCACAATATAATACATTTGTCAGATATTACAGGTTTTGAGGAATTCATACAATTGTTTGCTACAACCTTTTAAATATTTGGTAAATATCCCTAAGAAGAAATAAGAACAATCCATTGTGATTTAGCAATTCCAACAGTAAAAAATTATAATCACAAATTTATTATTTAATGAGTTACCCGTCCAAATGCATTAAAGATATGATTAAAACTGAAGAAGTTTATTACAGACATCTGTGGTTTAATAAACTTAGCATACAGAACACACACACATACACACAAGTACAGACCTTCATTCAGTGTAGCATAATTGTACCAAGTTTCTTTACGAATTCTATATGCTAGAGAATACAAATATTCCTTTACCCTGAAACAAAAGTATACATAACGTTTTTCAGATAAAAGTAAAACCTACTGAATTAGCCTCAGTATCATAACATTATAGATTATTTTTCATGCTTGCAACAATACATGAAAAAGGAGGATAAGACTTTAGATTTAAGTGGCAAATCTACTTATCTGCATCATAAAACTTTTGTCTCATGGGAAACAAGAGAAAGAGTTTTTCATCACACCTTCAAAACTATTCACACTATTTTAACATTAATCCACTTAAATTTATAGTTGAACTGCTGACTGACTTTTTTTTTTAAAGATGACATTGATCATTGCAGCCTTTTTAACTCAATTTGTTTCCATCATCACATGCTGTGATATATAATGCAGCATACAAGTCTTCACATGAGCATGTATTCTGCCAATAACTGGATACTTGTACCAGTAACATCATTATTTACTGTGCCACTTTTACAAAGTTTCAGAAAAACTGGATAAACAATATAAAAAAAACATATGCCTACAGTAGCATACGGATTGTGAAATTGTTTGTACAAGCAACTTGTGAGCAAGTGTGAAGTGTTGAATTGTGTTGTGTTTAAGTTATTTGTCAATTTAGATACTGCTGTTACATGCTTTATAGAGCGAATTGGATAACATAGGAGAATACATATAACACAAGAATATACTTGCATTAAATAGGAATTATGACCGTTAATTTCTCTGGCGCTTAACAAAGATTCTACTGTTTTGAGATCACAAACCTCATAACAATATCTACACATTTTCAGATTTAATAATATATATAAACTTTCACTAATGAACTTACTGTTGTCACTTCCCAAACGTTTCGAGATGTTGTTTCTCTTCTTCAGTGGGTTTATACTGTTTGTCGATTACAGAATAACAGTTACGGAAAAATGGTGTGTGTGGTGGGGGTTGATGGTGGGAAGGGATTGGCGCTGAGGTTCGAATTGTGTGTGTGGATCAGTGTATCGAATAGTGTATGTGATTTATAATGTATTTGTTCATTTAATATGTTGTTTGGTTGTAGTGTGTGATATCTGCATATTTCAAATTGTTCAGCTGTGTTTAGTTTTCTACTTTTAGGTAAGTAGTGTAATATTTCCATGTTGTGTTCTATGTTTGTGTAACTGTGGTTTTCGTTATGTAAATGTGTGGCAAATGTGGAATGTATATAGTTTGTGGTGAGGGCTTTTAAATGTTCAGAAAATCTGGAAGAAAAAGATCTTCCCGTCTGGCCGATGTAGAATTGTTGGCAATCATTACAGTTTAATTTATAAACCCCTGTTTTGCTGTATGTGTCAATGTCTTTGTTAGTATTATTTATGTGTTTTCTAATGGTGTTGGTTCTGTAGGCTACTTTATAATTGTGTTTCCTAAATGTGTTTGCTATTTTATGTGTATTGGAATTGTAGTATGTAACTGTTATGTATTTACTGGGTTGTGTGCTGTTGGTCAGATGTGTTTTACTTTTTGTGTTGAGGATTCGTTTGTGTAGTTTATTTATTAATTCGGGGTTGTATCCATTTTTGACTGCTATGTATTTAATTGTGTTTAATTCATCTTGGTAGTCATGTGTGTTTAGAGGTATTGAAGTGAGCCTATGGAGCATGTAGTTGAAAGCTGCATGTTTATGTTGAGTTGGGTGGTTGGATGTGTTGTGCATGACCATGTCTGATGTGGTGGGTTTTCTGTATATTTTGTATGTGTGTGTGTTGTTTGTTTTGGTGATTGTAAGGTCTAAGAAGTTTATGCTGTTATTTAATTCTATTTCAAGTGTGAATTTTAATTTATGGTGTATAGTGTTAATGTATTTGTGGAAATTTTCTATTTGCCTTTTGTTGCCGTTGTAAAGGAGTAAAATGTCGTCAACATACCTGTGCCAATATATTATTTTATCGGTGTATTTGTTGTTGTTCAGTATGTGTTTCTGTTCTATGGTGTGTATAAATATTTCGGCTAGTATACCTGATATAGGGGAGCCCATGGGTAGTCCATCTGTTTGTGTGTAATACATGCTATTTTGTGCGAAATAATTTTGATCTGTGATAATTTTAGTTAGATGGATGATCTCTTTTATGTGTGTTTCAGGTGTGTTATTTATTTTTAGTAATTGTTCTAATGTAATTATGGTTTCTTTTATGGGAACATTGGTGTATAGGTTTGTTATGTCGAATGAAGCAAGTGTGGAATTGTGGGGAATGGGTACATGTTGAGTTTTATTCACTAGATCTAAATTATTTTTGACAGTGGTGTTGTTTGTTAAATTTATGCTATTTCTGATCAATTTATCTAAATGTCTAGCTATTTTGTGTGCAGGTGCTTGTGTGTTGTTTATAAGTGGTCTGATGGGAATATTAGGTTTGTGTAATTTCGGTAATGCATTTAGTGTACGGGCGTTTGGTTTAATTTGTTTTAGATATTTGATGTTGTCAGGTGATACTATGTGTTTTGTGTTATTTAGGGTTTTGTTTATTTGTTTGTGATATTTAGGGGTGGGGTCTTTATTTAATTTAGTGATGTTGTTATCATTAAAAAATGTTTCAATTTTGTTATTTAAAGCCTGTTTTTCTATTATGACATTTATATTACCTTTGTCTGCTTTGAGTATGGTTAGGTTATGTTCTTGTAATTTACGTTTTATGTTTTTTAGTGTTTGGAATTCATTATTGTGTTGTTTATTTTCGTATTGTTGTGTGTGTTGTAATTTGCGCTTTATATCATAACGTATGGTATCATGGTCTTGGTTTATTGTGTGTTGTATGGCTGTTTCAGCGTCTAGGACTATGTCACGTGTATGTTTTCTATTAACGTTGTTAGTTGTATTGATAACTAAATTGTGTTTTAGACCTTTATCTAAGAGGTTTATTTCTGCGTTAGTGAAATTGGTTGTCGTTGTATTTACACTACGTGTGTGAAATTTATGTGTCGGTGTAGGGACGGTTACGTTCCTGCGTGTTAATAGGTTATTGATTTTTCTGTTATGTACTTCCTGTATTTTTATTTGGATTTTCTCTATGATATTTCGTGTATGTTGTATTATGTGTTCGAATTCAATGTGGTGTAATATTTGTGTGAGTTTACGTGTAGGTTGTATGCCGTTTTGTTTAGTGTGTCTTTTTTATGGTATAAATCATTGATGATATTGTCTAGGTGTATTATTTCAGCTTTATGTTTGGTTTTTGTTGCTGCACGTGTATTATTTTTTATTATGATTTGTGCATGTGTGGGTATTAACATGCAGGAACGTAACCGTCCCCACACCGACACATAAATTTCACACACGTAGTGTAAATACAACGACAACCAATTTCACTAACGCAGAAATAAACCTCTTAGATAAAGGTCTAAAACACAATTTAGTTATCAATACAACTAACAACGTTAATAGAAAACATACACGTGACATAGTCCTAGATGCTGAAACAGCCATACAACACACAATAAACCAAGACCATGATACCATACGTTATGATATAAAGCGCAAATTACAACACACACAACAATACGAAAATAAACAACACAATAATGAATTCCAAACACTAAAAAACATAAAATGTAAATTACAAGAACATAACCTAACCATACTCAAAGCAGACAAAGGTAATATAAATGTCATAATAGAAAAACAGGCTTCAAATAACAAAATTGAAACATTTTTTAATGATAACAACATCACTAAATTAAATAAAGACCCCACCCCTAAATATCACAAACAAATAAACAAAACCCTAAATAACACAAAACACATAGTATCACCTGACAACATCAAATATCTAAAACAAATTAAACCAAACGCCCGTACAATAAATGCATTACCGAAATTACACAAACCTAATATTCCCATCAGACCACTTATAAACAACACACAAGCACCTGCACACAAAATAGCTAGACATTTAGATAAATTGATCAGAAATAGCATAAATTTAACAAACAACACCACTGTCAAAAATAATTTAGATCTAGTGAATAAAACTCAACATGTACCCATTCCCCACAATTCCACACTTGCTTCATTCGACATAACAAACCTATACACTGTGCCGTACCTTGGTGTACGGCAAGTAGTGGTTATACGGATTCCGGGCGATATTTTCATGCATTTGGGTAGTCCGCCGTGGACAGTGGTCACTTCGCTATTTATGAGACGGTACGGCGACTGCATGTTATTTCGAATCTTATGCCATCTAGGAGACGTTACGGTAACTTCGAACTAAGGTATCTTTCGTTCCGTCTGCTAGAGGGTGTCTGCTGCACTCCGTCGTGATTTGCAGGTGCCTTTGGGAAATCTGTGAGCTGTGGAGTGAGTTTGGTTCGGACTCAAGTAGTAGTTGGCTTTTGGGTTTTCTTTTCGTTGAGTGGAGAGTTGCGTTTTTGACTTGATGGGTTGGTTCCGGTCAGCTGTTCTCATCGGGAGCTGTTGACGACCACGTGTTGGGCTCATTGTATAGAGCTGAAAGTTTTGTGGTTTTTTTTTATGCCGGCGTTTTTTTTGAAATGATTATGTCTGGCTGAGGGAACAGTGTGCCAGGGGGTCCCTGAAGGCCGGCGTCCGTGATCATGTGAAGACCGGGATGTTAAATTGTGTGATATACGTGTGTAAGTATTGAGGGACACAGCGCGTGATTATGCACGCACTATGAACAGGTATGGAGAAATAAAATTTATTAAATTTTGCCCTGGGACTTTATGGGTCGAGTGGGGGTCTGGCTGATTTTTTTAACACTACAAAAAGAGAAAGAACATTTTTTTTCCTACAAAAAAAAGAGAAAACAAAAAAAACACAAAAAATAAAACTTAAGAAAATCTGTTAGTTATTGGCCAAGGTGTTCATTTGGCCTAGTGGGGCAAAATTCAGCTGAGTTACTTAATGCTCTTATTCCGTGTGTGCATGTAATTGTGTGGTGTTCCATATACGCATGCAATATTGAGTACAATTTTCCTTGTAATCTGTGTGGAACTTATATTGGTGGCTGTTTTAATCGGAAGGTGTAAAGTTGCTTGTGAAAAGAGTTTCAGTCCATCTACTGCTGTAACAACACATTCCCTTATGCTATAACAGTAATTCCTATGTTGCCACAGATTTATAATATGGCATAGATTTATAATACCATTACATCTCAATGAATAATGATATTGTTTCATAAAAATAAAAATCCATACAAAAAAAAAAAGAAAGAAGAAAACTTGGGAGTTTTACACTAAACAAACATTGTGATTTTTATAATATTTAAATTATTATGAATTGTTGATATATACTTTATTTAGTAAAATTTATTTATTTTTAATGAATTTGTTGAAAGGTGTAATATATTTTTAAAACTGTGAACCTGTTAAAACTATTTGCAAAAATCTATTGGAAACTGTTATTCTATTACTTTTATTATTGTTTAAATTGTTGTGGCTTTATGATGTTGTACGATAGAATTGCTTGTGAAAAGGTTTAGAAAGTTGGTTATATTATTGAAAGCTGCATGTTAATGGTTTTCAGTATGGCATGTAAGCGATTTTAAATGTTTTATATATTTTGCATAGTTTTCATGGAATATTTCTTGAATATTGAATATTGAATACTTTTACCTTTTAAATTTTGAATACCCTGTCATAGTTTAAATATTTACACATTTTCCATAATTCTAATGGAATAACTTACAGCCTGTGTTTTTTGTATGAAATTTCATTGTCACAAAAGAAAAAAAGATAGCCTCAATAAACTTGTTAATTTTTGAAGTTTTAAAACTGAGGTCACCTCATTCATCCAATTACCCAAAGGTTATCCAGCATGTGGATATTCTTCCACTAGGAGGCCCCTCCTAGTTCCAGTGAAATGGTGAGCCGGTCATCAAGGTAAGTTGTAAGTTAAAAAAAAAAAAAAAAAAAAAAAAATTGTAGGATGTCAACTTGGAAAGTTAAATTTTTGCTGTGACATCATGGGTGATGAGCGGCTCACAAATGGTAGCAGAGCGTGGTTGGACGTAGTCCTGGCCACCCCTGAAACGAAAATTGGAAATGGATGAGGTGACCTCCATATCTTAGTGGGACATGTTATGTTAAGTATGATATGTTATTAGTGCTGTAAATCTTGGTCTTTGGGTGCGGTTGCCGGTCCGGGACCCCTAGGGGGGGTTGCGCTCAGCCCGGCGATTTCTGATTGTATCTTGGGGGTTCTTAAGTGTTTATCTGTTTGTTTGTGTTCTTGTGTGGTCATTGTTGTTTTGGTTGTCTTATCGCACTTCATCTTGGTCTTCATTGTTGGTCCGGTGCCGGGTCGGGGACCCTGAGGCACCTTGATTGTCAGCTCTTGTTGGATTCAGTCTCTTGTTGTTGGATACTATGGCGGAGCAGGGGCAGAGTAGGAGTCGTGAAGGCCGCGGTCTGGTGCCCGAATATTTCACGAAGGACGAACTCCTGTTCGAGACACGTTTGCGCGGTGGGGTTCCCCAGAGGGACGTGGCGTCCTTGCGGCGTCAACTGCGGGAACTGCTGGTGGGTGACGCTCCCATCCGGAGAGTCGAAATCGAGGATTTGGAGGAGGAGCTGGCCGTGTGTGAGGACAAGTGGACCGAGTTCTCCACCCTGATGGAGGACTCGGAATATATGGGGAGTTCCACCCGTGTTTGGCAGCGGGTGACCCAAAGGATGCACCACTTGTCCGCCCGCCTGAGTAATTTGCTGTTGCAGGATGATCTGGAGGAGGAGGGTAGGCGGACGGCGTCGGCCCTCCAGTCAAAGATTGGTCTACCTGGGGAGGCTCCCGAAAGCCCTAGTAACCTTAAGGAGATGCCCATGCGCCAGACCGTGGCCCCTGAGCGGGTGGGTCTCCTGGGGGAGTCTTGTAGCGCTCTGGTGGAGGAACGTCCGTCTATTTCGGTGGGCAGGCGCCCCCAGGGATTTCAGGGGGAGCATGTGGAAGTCCCTCGAGGGTTGGGTACAGCCCTTGCTAGTGTTAAGTACGAATCGTTGCCGAACCCCATTTATGACCTCCTCCGTCGGCTTCCAGTGGTCGACGGTTTGGACCTTGACCAGCTTGTCAAATTCCTTGAAGGGGTTTTCGGCATTTTTGATGTCCCTGGGGTGACCGGCGTTGCCCTGTTAAATTTGATTTACCCGTATTGTCGGGCGCCCCTGCTGGATCATGTGGTCTGGCATCTGGGGGCGGGCGGGGATTTTGAGGCGTTCCACAAAGATGTTTTGGAACTGTTTATGCCCGGGAGGCTGCGTGACCGGATGCGGGAGCGATTATTCTACAGAGTTCAGGGGCAAGGGGAACAGTTGAACGTATTTATAAACTCGATCAAAAGTGCTGCCCGTGTGCTGCGGGTGGATGTGTCGGAGGCTGAGGTGGTGCGGGTAATCTTGGAGGGCCTTAATCCGCAGGAGAGGTCAAGGTTGGTGTTTTTGGAGCGACCGCGCAGCTTCGCTGACCTTAGCGAAGCTTGTGTCTTCGCCCGCACCATCCAGATGAACGATGAGGCTCGCTCCGGCCGTTCCGATTTCCCTGTCCCCTGTTCCTCATCTGGTCAGCAGCGGCCTACCCGGGAGCAACGTGGTGGCAACCCTGGGAAAGAGCAACGTGGTAGCGACTCTGAGAGGCGGGAAGTCCGCTGCTATTCCTGTGGGAGGATGGGGCACTTGGCCCGGAATTGCCCTCTCAAACGATCGGAGGTCTCGCGGGAAAACCGTCCTTCAAAAAACGGCCTGCGTGGGGGGGATTGAGGGGACGCCGGTCCCTCCCCACGTTTGGTAGCGATGTCGCATCCCAGGTCCCGTTATGTGCAGTTGAGACGGGACACCCATCCGGGGAGGCCGATCCCAAGCCGATTCGTCCGGGTCTCTCCGTGTGTCCATTTTTGGAGCTGGAGGTGGGGAAGGTCTGAGTTAGGGCCCTGGTGGACTCCGGATCGGCACGGTGTCTTATCTCCTACCGTGTTTACCAGCAGTTGGTCCGGGAGTCATTGATCCGGTCGAATACTCCTTCGTCGGTGGTATGTTGGACGGCCTCGAGGGAGGTTTTGCCGACCTCCAAATTGGTGGCTTTTAAATTTAAAATAAACTATTTTTCGTGGGTTTGGGAGTTTCTTGTGGCTCCGAACTTGAGCGTGGACTGTATTGTGGGTGCGGATTTTATTGTGAAAAGTGGCATGGTTCTCGATATCCAGGGGCACGTATGCTTCTTTAAGTTCAACCGTGCCGTACACATCCCCTTTCTTGGATATCGGGATGAGGCGGGGGAAGGTCTTGAAGAACTTCAACCCCCGGCGTACATTAATAATTTAAGCCCATCTCTACAGACCACTTTCCGTAAATTGTGTGATGAGTTCCCCGAGGTGCTGACCGCCAACCTCGGACTCACTCACAATTTGGAGTATCGGATCCGCCTGTGCGACTCCGCGGTTGTCCGTTCGCACCCGTATAAATTCGCTCCGCCTAAGATGACCATCTTGCGTGAGAAGGTGCAGGAATTGTTGGACCAGGGGGTTATTGAACCTTCCACGTCGGCCTATGCCAGTCCAGCATTCCTGGTGCCTAAACCGGGAGGGAAGCATAGGCTGGTCATCGATTATCGAAAATTGAATCAGAATATTGATGTAGAGTCGGTGCCCCTCCCGGACCTGCATTCGGCCTTTGACTGGTTTTCGCAGGCCCGATATTTCACCATTTTCGACTTGAATTCAGCATACCACCAGATACCCTTACACAAGGATTCTCGGCCGTTCACAGCCTTTTGCGTGCCGTGGAACTTGTACCAATACAAGAGAGTCCCCATGGGACTGGCGGTTGGTGCGCAGACGTTAACCCGTCTATTAGACTCTGTGTTCCACGACATTAAATTCCAGTATGTGTTTAATTATCTGGACGATCTGCTCATTTACAGCTCCACTCTTGAAGAACACATGAACCATCTCCGTGAGGTGTTGTGTCGCTTGAGGCGCGCGGGGCTTACAGTGAATCCCGACAAGGTGAAATTTGCCCAGGAGGAGATTTCTTTCCTCGGTCACCTTGTCTCTCATAAAGGGGTCACGGTTGATCCAGAGAGGACGCAGGCAATTCGGGATTTTCCTCCTCCTCGGGATGCTAAAGGGGTGGCCCGCTTCGTGGGCATGGTGAATTTTTACCGGCGGTTCATCCCGGGGGCCGCTGAGATTGCGGCTCCCCTAAATTCCTTAAGGAAAAAAGGAGCCAAATTCGTGTGGGGAGACGCGCAGCAACGTGCCTTCGAGTCCCTAAAGGAGTCCATTTTGTCGCCGCCCGTGCTTCGATGCCCGATTTCACGAAGCCTTTCATTGTGCAATCCGACGCCAGCTCTGTGGCGATCGGGGCCGTGCTCTCTCAGGAGGTGGATGGTGCTCGGTAGCCAGTTGCATTTGTATCCAGGACCCTTACCAACCCTGAAAAGAAATCCTCGGTATACGAGTTAGAGTGTTTGGCGGTAGTCTTCGCCCTTGACAAGTTTAGGAGGTATTTGGAACACGCTGAGTTCCTATTAGAGACGGACAATCAGGCTCTCTCGTGGCTTCTGGCGCACCCCCGTCAACTGGGTAAACTTGGCCGCTGGGTGGTCAAGATCTCTTCTTTTAAGTTTCGGGCACAACATATAAGGGGGACCCAAAATGTTGTTGCCGACGCTCTGTCCCGTATGTATCACCTACCCAGTGAGGAGCCAATAAATGAACCATGCGCCGTACTCCTGGAGTTCCCCCTCGCCTTCAAGGAAGTTATCCCTCATCAGCTTGATGATGAGGTGTTGGGTCCTATCATCGATAAAATCAAATCAGGCGAGATGAAGGCTCCATATCATCTGTCCAAGGGCGTCCTCTGCTGCAGGGAACGTAGAGGACGGGTCCCTAAGATAGTGCTGCCGAGCAAGTTGGTGCCAATGGTCTTCCAATATTACCATGATTCCCCGGTTGGAGGCCATTTGGGTGTTTCAAAGACCATCGCCGCGATCAAGAAAAACTTCATCTGGAAAGGCATGGACCGGGACATCGCCACCCGGGTGAAGTGTTGTCATCTGTGCAGTCTGAGCAAGCCCGCTCAGAACACCAAGTTGGGGTTGCTGTCTTCTGAGGTGGCTGGCAGACCGATGGAGAAGGTTTTCATCTACTACGTGGGTCCTTTCCCGCGTAGCAAGGCCGGGAATTCGTTCCTCCTTGTTTGTGTGGACGCCTTCTCCAAGTATGTCTGGCTACTTCCCTTGCGTCAGGCTAGTACTGCCAATACCATCGTAGCCCTTCAGACCAGTATTTTTCAGCATTTCGGGCTTCCCTCCATCATTGTCTCAGACAATGGCCCGCAATTCATCTCGAGGCAATTCCGAAACATGTGTTTCAGGCACGGCATCCGGCATGTAACCACTTCCCCCTACCACCCGCAACCTTCCCACGCTGAGCGATTCAACCGCAATCTGAGATCCGCTCTTATCGCCTATCACGCGGAGCAGCAGAATACGTGGGACCAGAATCTCCAGTGGTTGCAGATGGCGTTCAATTCGTCCCTTCATGAAAGCCATCGTGCCGTGCCTTTTGAGGTCATGTTTGGTTTCTCCCCCGCTCATCCCCTTGGTAATTTGTGGAAACTGGAGGATCTTCTCCCGGATTTGCCTAACGAAGGGGTCGTTCACAGGTGGAAAGATGTGAGGAGAGCCCTGCTCCAATCGCACGAGCGCGTGCGGCGTCGCTATAATGCTGGGAGAGTCCCCAACCCTTTTAGGGTGGGCCAGCTGGTTTATTGCAGGAGCCACCCGCTCAGCTCTAAGGTGGAGGGTCGCGCTGCCAAGCTCTGCTATAGATGGTTGGGACCCTTCCGGATTTCTGAGTTTGTCTCGCCCGTCACTGCCAGCCTGGTGGATCTGGAGGATGGGATGAAGGTGAGGGTGGCCCATGTGTCCCATTTGAAGGCGTGTGCGCAGATGGAGCTTCCGTGAGAGGTAAATTGGTATTGTTCACCCCAGTTAGATTTAGTTAGGGTCCTCGGTTTGGTTTTCGGGGGGCTTCGCTGGAGGGATTGTGTTTTATGGTTTTACTTTTTAGCGTTTTATTGTTTTAAAGTTTTATCGGTATTTTAGCTCCTTTCCTTTCCTTTCTTCTTTCTATTGCTTTAGGCCGCGGTCGCTCACACTCCCCGTATCTTCTACACTTACACACACTCAGCTACACAAACATCCACACCTTGTCCTTCCTTCTGGTGTCCTTTCGTTTTCAACTTCCGCCTGGTTTTCTTTTTATTGGTTTTTAGTCAGTCCCCGCTTTTCCTCCAGGGGTGGCAGTCCCGGTGTCGTCCAACCCGTTGGACTCCTTTTGTTGTGGGGGTGTGCCGTACCTTGGTGTACGGCAAGTAGTGGTTATACGGATTCCGGGCGATATTTTCATGCATTTGGGTAGTCCGCCGTGGACAGTGGTCACTTCGCTATTTATGAGACGGTACGGCGACTGCATGTTATTTCGAATCTTATGCCATCTAGGAGACGTTACGGTAACTTCGAACTAAGGTATCTTTCGTTCCGTCTGCTAGAGGGTGTCTGCTGCACTCCGTCGTGATTTGTAGGCGCCTTTGGGAAATCTGTGAGCTGTGGAGTGAGTTTGGTTCGGACTCAAGTAGTAGTTGGCTTTTGGGTTTTCTTTTCGTTGAGTGGAGAGTTGCGTTTTTGACTCGATGGGTTGGTTCCGGTCAGCTGTTCTCATCGGGAGCTGTTGACGACCACGTGTTGGGCTCATTGTATAGAGCTGAAAGTTTTGTGGTTTTTTTTTATGCCGGCGTTTTTTTTGAAATGATTATGTCTGGCTGAGGGAACAGTGTGCCAGGGGGTCCCTGAAGGCCGGCGTCCGTGATCATGTGAAGACCGGGATGTTAAATTGTGTGATATACGTGTGTAAGTATTGAGGGACACAGCGCGTGATTATGCACGCACTATGAACAGGTATGGAGAAATAAAATTTATTAAATTTTGCCCTGGGACTTTATGGGTCGAGTGGGGGTCTGGCTGATTTTTTTAACACTACAAAAAGAGAAAGAACATTTTTTTTCCTACAAAAAAAAAGAGAAAACAAAAAAACACAAAAAATAAAACTTAAGAAAATCTGTTAGTTATTGGCCAAGGTGTTCATTTGGCCTAGTGGGGCAAAATTCAGCTGAGTTACTTAATGCTCTTATTCCGTGTGTGCATGTAATTGTGTGGTGTTCCATATACGCATGCAATATTGAGTACAATTTTCCTTGTAATCTGTGTGGAACTTATATTGGTGGCTGTTTTAATCGGAAGGTGTAAAGTTGCTTGTGAAAAGAGTTTCAGTCCATCTACTGCTGTAACAACACATTCCCTTGTGCTATAACAGTAATTCCTATGTTGCCACAGATTTATAATATGGCATAGATTTATAATACCATTACATCTCAATGAATAATGATATTGTTTCATAAAAATAAAAATCCATACAAAAAAAAAAAAGAAAGAAGAAAACTTGGGAGTTTTACACTAAACAAACATTGTGATTTTTATAATATTTAAATTATTATGAATTGTTGATATATACTTTATTTAGTAAAATTTATTTATTTTTAATGAATATGTTGAAAGGTGTAATATATTTTTAAAACTGTGAACCTGTTAAAACTATTTGCAAAAATCTATTGGAAACTGTTATTCTATTACTTTTATTATTGTTTAAATTGTTGTGGCTTTATGATGTTGTACGATAGAATTGCTTGTGAAAGGGTTTAGAAAGTTGGTTATATTATTGAAAGCTGCATGTTAATGGTTTTCAGTATGGCATGTAAGCGATTTTAAGTGTTTTATATATTTTGCATAGTTTTCATGGAATATTTCTTGAATATTGAATATTGAATACTTTTACCTTTTAAATTTTGAATACCCTGTCATAGTTTAAATATTTACACATTTTCCATAATTCTAATGGAATAACTTACAGCCTGTGTTTTTTGTATGAAATTTCATTGTCACAAAAGAAAAAAAGATAGCCTCAATAAACTTGTTAATTTTTGAAGTTTTAAAACTGAGGTCACCTCATTCATCCAATTACCCAAAGGTTATCCAGCATGTGGATATTCTCCCACTAGGAGGCCCCTCCTAGTTCCAGTGAAATGGTGAGCCGGTCATCAAGGTAAGTTGTAAGTTAAAAAAAAAAAAAAAAAAAAAAAAAAAAAAAATTTGTAGGATGTCAACTTGGAAAGTTAAATTTTTGCTGTGACGTCATGGGTGATGAGCGGCTCAACACCAATGTTCCCATAAAAGAAACCATAATTACATTAGAACAATTACTAAAAATAAATAACACACCTGAAACACACATAAAAGAGATCATCCATCTAACTAAAATTATCACAGATCAAAATTATTTCGCACACAATAGCATGTATTACACACAAACAGATGGACTACCCATGGGCTCCCCTATATCAGGTATACTAGCCGAAATATTTATACACACCCTAGAACAGAAACACTGTAGCGGGGCATTTTGGGGCCTACCTGAGGCAATCTAAAGAAATTTGTATATTTTTTGTAATAAATAAATAAAAATCTTCATTTGGGATAAAACATACAAAACTTAGGTAAATTTGCTATTTGGAGCGATCGTGACGATGGCAGCACTGCTTGAGACGGTGAAGACAATATTATTATTCGATGATATTTTGTAAAACAGCTTCAACAGATGCAGAATTAATAAACTGCCACTGTGTCAAGGTCAGACAATGACGAACACGAAGCCAGTAAACACATTATGTAACGGTAAACAAGTTATATAACCAGTGTCAGACGATCTGACGTCAGAGACGATCTTTGTTATGAAATGCCGTTACATAACAGTGACATGCAGCTGGCGGAGTGATATAAATTTTAAGACAATAAGAATTGAATATCCAACAACAGCCGCTTCACAAATTAGCGCCTGTAGTTCTGCCCAGTCGGCATGTAACTTCTGAAGATATAAGACGCTAACAACTGTGCGTCGCCGGTATTAGGCGAAGTTTTGGTGTTCGCCGGCTGTGCGTGATATTCGCCCGCATACACGTAAAATGTAAAAAAGTGAATTATTGAAATAGCAAAATATTGAAATTAGAATGAAATAACAGTTTTAAAAACATGTAAAGACAGTGAAAGAAGAAATAATCGATGTAGTGCGTGTGGAGCAATATGACGTCGTTTGGACTGATTTGCAAGATAAGTAACAAAACAGGGGGCAGAACAATCTTTAAATAAGGGCAAACATTCAAAATTTTAATATGATTATTACATATCAATAAATGAGATCTCTAAACTAATGGTGTGCGTGTGCGTGAGTATGTGAGAATATATATATATATATTTAAACAAAGAAGGCTGGTTTGTGTTTAACATAAAAATGATTTTCTATTTAATATCTTGATTCTTTTATTTTTATAATATTTCTTTTATATTTTGTAAAGGTTTTTTATATTAAAGGTTTATTTTATATGTAAGTTTATGAAAATTGAGAGTCTCTAATTGTTAATAAACTTTAAGTCATATAACGTTCTTTATTTTGAACAACCATTCTGATTTCCTGTTCGCCGAAAAGAACCCGTGTACTAATTTTTTTTTGGTTTTGTATTATGTTTCTTGTATTTAATAAAAACAAGATGGCGCCCGAAGAATTCAGTAAATACAGTGGACAGTATCTTTAGATTAAATTCAATACAATTATTAATAAAACGAAACATCACATTTTGCGCCCGAAAGAACAGGGACTAAAATCGAAACATCACATTTGGCTTCCGAACGTAGGGACCATTTATATAAATACACTTATATAAATATAGGCCACATGGAGAGCAGGATGGTTGTTTGAAATAACAGAAAACATTGTTTTTGAGGTACGTAAAATAGACGTATAAATAAGGTTATGTCATGTTCTTGTAGTACGAGTAAGTTGAATATTTTTTTTATAATTCTTATATGTTACATATAAAACTATTTTATAAAGAAATTTATATCTAAAAGATTTTACAAAAAATGGCAGATAATAGTGAGATCAGCCTCTCTGACAATCGGACTGACTCTGGTATACAAATAGAAGCGGGGTCAATAGACGAGCAAAATGTGGGGATCTCTGTAATTAGTTCGCCGGGAGCGATTTCTACTCCCGTACCAAGTAGAATAAATACCAGAGAAAAAGAATTATCATTACATGATTTATTTAAACTCATTAACAATAAATTTGAGGTACAGAACAATATTTTCAATGACAAATTTGATATTCAAAACAGTAAATTCGATGTTCAAAAGAATAGTTTGGATGAATTAAAAAACCAAATTAACGAAATAAAGAGCGATTCTGACGTTAAATTTAATATCCAGAATGACAAATTTGATAGACAAAGTAGGGATATTAATGAGTTGAAAAATGAGATACAAGAAATTAATAGACATTGTGAAAGTACTAAAGTAGAGTTTACTGACAAAATCAAGCAAATAGCGACCAAGTTAGATGATTCAATACAAAAGACAGACGTTAAATTTAATGAAATAGATAGCCAGATAGATAGAGTTGAGAAGCAAATCAATGAAAATAATGAAATATTAATAAATTCAATGAATGAGTATAACAATGACATAGAATCAAAAATTAATAAATGTAATATTGAAACTGAATGTAAGTTGAGTAGCGTAGTAATGACAGTTGAAAAAATTAGTCAAAATATTGATGAACACCAAAATAAGATAGACTCTAAAATAAATGAAATGGAAAGTAATTATCAGACAGAAATACAAGCAATCAATGAATCTATTGAAGTAATATCAAAAAGTAATGTACAGTCTGAATGTAGTAATGACAAAAAATTATATTCACTTGAACAAAACATTAGTAGTATAAGAGACGAATTAAGTTTAGTAAAAAATCAAAATGTAAACAATGTTACTGAACGCATATTTATGACACGAGATACACATAATGAAATAGAATTAGAAACTTTTAATTGTGACAATCGTAGAGTACACCCAATGCAATTTTTAAATAGGGTTAGGGAGTTTAATTGGTTTAATAGTAGTAGCTAGGAGGTTAAGTTGCTGAAGATTATCAAATGTTTTAAAGGTAGTGCCGAGATATGGTCGGAAGTACACCATACCGAATGGGATAGTTACGAAGATTTTGAAGTAGCTTTTCGAAACAAATATTGGTCAGAAGAAGACCAAGAAATCTTAAGAAGTAAAATAATGGGTACTGGGAATTTTGGTAGGAGTAATAACCACCTAACTATATATGTAATGATGATATATAACGAAGCTAAATATCTAGAACCACCGTTACCATTCCGATCATTTGTAAGACATATTAGCAAACACCTGCCCAGAGAAGTGCAAATCACGTTAATGACTAGAGAGATTACAAATATTAATGAGTTAGAGAGCATGCTAGACGTGCTACAGAATATAGGGGAACGCGACATAGGACGACGTCCAAACACACCAGTAGTACCACACCATAATAATAATAATAATAATTATCATCAGAACAGGGGTACACAGAGTTTTCATAGAGGAGCGCGGGGAGGAAGTTTTGATAACAGGGGCGAGAGTTGGTGGTGTAGAACCTGTGAAACCGACAATTATGCTAATAGAACCAATTGTTTCAGATGTCATCGGAACAGGGAGTGCGCCAGGAACGAGCGAGCAAACCCACCACCAAATCAACAGTCGAGAGGAGGAGAATTTCACAGAGGAGCGCCGAGAGGAGGAGGACATTATAACAGAGGGAGAGGGGGAAATCATCCAGCTGTGGCGGGTCCCTCCACGGAAAACTAGGGAGGACAATGGAGAAGCGGGCCGAACCATTGTCTATGGAAAACAGGAGGGTCCAAATAATCAACAGATACCATAATAACGTTATCAAGATGGACATGGCGAAGGAACTGTTAGACGAAGAGGAGAACAAGGTGATGGAACGCAGAGCAGGATTAACTGTGGTGACGATTAACATTGAAGGTAAGAATTATAAAACTTTAATTGATACCGGTAGCGAGATCTCAGTAATTTCTGAAAATGTCATGGGTGAACTAAAAGAGTTAAACAAGAATATACCGTCATTGCCAGTTGCCGGGGTTACAGTAGTGGGGGTAACTGGGGTGAGAAGCAAAAGAATAACCAGACAAGTACAATTAAATCTTTTAGTAAATGAAGTTGAATTTGAAAACACTTTCCTAGTAGTTAAAGGGTTAAGTCTAGATGTAATATTGGGAAATGATTTTTTGGAAAGAAACGGAGCAGTAATAGATTTCAATAAACAAATAGTAAAATTAGAAAAAGGGGATAAACCAGTTAGAATAGAGTTTAAGAAAGTAGTCAATGAAGCTAAAGTCACTGGAATAAAAATGTTACATAAGCAGATAAGCGATAGAGAGATAGAAACTAAAATAAATATATGTCTAGAGAGTGATAGTCCAGAGAGTGAGGAGGGAGAAATGCATGAGCGTAATGAGAGTGTGTGGGCAAATAGAGCCGACAAATTTTTCAATGAAAATACAGTTGTAGGAAATCTTCAGCAACAGGAATTGTGGGCAGTTGTGGAGCGGTTCAGAGAGGTGTTTGATGAATCACCAGGGAAAGCGAAGGACTACATCTGTGAGTTAAAAGTTCGGGACCACGCACCATACATGCAGAGGAGCTACCCGGTGCCGTTTTCGAAGAGGAGGGCTGTACAGGAGGAATTAGACCATATGATGCAAGGAGGCATAATTGAACGCTCAGTATCACCTTATTCAAATCCTTTGGTGGTAGTGATAAAAAAGGATGGCAAGGTAAGGTTATGTTTAGATGCTCGGAAAATTAATCAAATTATTATACCTGACAGAGAATCTCCGGAACCCATAAATGAGATTTTACAAAAGTTTAGCGGAGTCAAATACATGACGTCCTTAGACCTGACCGCTGGATACTGGCAGGTGCCATTAGCAATAGAGAGCAGGAAATACACAGCTTTTCTTTTTAACGGTAAGAATTACCAGTTTAAACGCTTACCTTTTGGATTAAACACCAGTGTTGTCAGTTTTATCAAATGTTTAGATAATATTTTGCAACCTAAGGATTTAGACTTTTTAACTGTATATGTCGATGATATTTTGATAGCCTCTAGAACATTCACTGAACATTTAGAACACATAGAATATGTGTTAGATAAGCTGCAAACAGGGGGTTTAACAGTGAATTGGGACAAGTCTAAGTTTCTGCAGACAGAAATACATTTTTTAGGATTTATTATTACACAGGAGGGAATATTAGCCAACCCTGACAAAGTAGAAGCCATAATGCGATTCCCTGTACCTAAAAACATTAAGCAATTACAGAGTTTTTTAGGCTTATGCAATTTTTACAGGAAATTTCAGGAGAACTACGCACACACAACATCCAAACTGAGTGCTGTACTGCAGAAGAATAAACAGTGGAGATGGGGTGATACGGAACGAGCTGCGTTTAATGAAATTAAGAGAAAGTTCAGTCACATGATCATGATGAATCATCCCGATTTTAATAAGATTTTTTATTTGCAGACCGACGCCAGCAATGTAGCGCTAGGGGCGGAGTTATACCAGGAGAGCGGCGACAAGGAACACCTGACGATCGCCTTCGCCAGTAGATCGTTGTTATCGGCGGAAAAGAATTACACGACAACTGAAAAGGAACTTCTAAGTATCGTGTTCGCCGTGGGTAAATTCCGCACCTACATCCTAGGGAATACCACGATAATCCGGACGGACCACAAGGCATTGTCATTTCTCAATTCATGTAAGCTAACACATAGCCGATTAACCAGGTGGGTATTAGCCTTACAAGAATATAACTTTTCATGGGAGTACATAAAGGGGTCAGATAATAAGGTACCAGATACACTTTCTAGAGTAGATGTTATAGACAATAAAACTGGTAGGGATCTTAAAGAAATAGAAATTTTTAGGTTAACTAGAGAAGATAGAATTTTTGGTGAGGAATTAAGTGATATTAAAAACATGCAAAGATCTGATAGCAAACTGGGTAAAATAATTGTTAGTTTAGAAACAAATGTAGCGGAATCAGAATATAATGAGCGATTTCAAGTATATCAAGATATTTTATTTAAAAAAGTAGATGGTGGGGAGCGTGATTGGAGGTTAGTTATACCTGAGGGGTTAATAGATAAAATTGTTTGGGATTGTCATATAAGGTATGGTCATTTTGGTGCAAGAAAGTGTGCTAATGTTTTGAAAGAGTCATGTATATTTAAGAATATGGAGAGGAGAGTGAGGAAAGTGTTGAGAGTGTGTGATTTATGTCAAAAATCGAAAGTAGTGAATTACAGAGTAGAAGGGGAGATGAATTACATAAAAGTAGATAAACCTTTTGATCTAGTTGCGGTTGATTTATATGGACCGTTACCCAGGGGTAGAGGTGGTGTGTTATATGTATTTGTAGTTCTGGACACTTTTTCAAAATTTGTAAAGTTATATAGCATTAAGAGAGCGACGAGTAAAGTACTTAGCGAGACAATAGTGAAAGACTACATGCTCAATGTTGGAAAACCGAAAATTATATTATCTGACCATGGTCCACAGTTTATAAGCGGCAAGTGGCGGCAGACGCTTGGATGGGAAGGCATCATACCCAAGCATACGGCAGTGTACCATCCTCAGTCGAATCAAGCAGAACGGGTGATGAGAGAGATTGGCAGGATATTTCGGGCGTACTGTCACGCCAAACACACAGAATGGCCATCCTACGTGAAAAAAGTAGAGGAGTGGCTGAATTGTACCACCCATGAATCCACGGGATTTACGCCGCATGAGTTGATCAGGGGAACAAGGCCGCCCAGGATATTGGAACAACTTTTCACATACCCACCTGAAGGTCAAGTTTTGGACAGGAACATGAAAATTAGATTGGCCAACGAGAACTTACTCACGAGAGGAGAGCGACGAAAACAGAAACATGATGCCAAGGGGAAATGGACCAAGTATGAGGTAGGTCAGTTAGTGTTAGTAAAAAGGCATGAGTTGTCCAGTGCTCAAGATAGAGAAATAAAGAAGTTTTTCTTGTTATATGAAGGACCTTATGAAGTTATAGAAATAAAAATGCAGAATGCGTATGTGCTGAGGAACCCAGCGACACAGGAAATAGTAGGTACTCAAAATGCGACGAATTTAAAATTATATAGGTCACTTTAACTGTGTTATGTTTATAAATAAGTTTTGAAATATTATTGTTTGTTTACAGAAGGGATCCTCCCCCATTTTCGGGCGGTCACGATCTTACCAGTCCTGGCCGTGGAATTCGGAACTCGGAGGCGGGCCATGGTTGGCAGATCTTCCTTCGGGCGGTGAAAGCAACGATGGTCCGGCTCCACCAAAATTGGTATAAAGTAGAAAACTTAGCTACACATATTTGAACAGGGAGGGGGACCCCAACAGGTACGTGACATAAATTATTTTTTAATACACTCCAGGCGCAGCGGTTTCGGTGTACCTGTCACGTGCCTGCACTGCCTTAGAGTGTTTGTAAATAATGGAGGCTGCATTTTAACTAAAAGGCAGTGCATACAAATTTAAATATTTTAGTGTCAAGGGCAAAATTAAAGTGGAGCCTTTGACAATATTTTCTGTTTTGCCCGAAATGAAGAGTTTTGTGGAGACGTGGATTTGGAGGTGGAATAGACGGCGGGTATGAAGGAATGAGATAAGGGAGTAGAGTTGAGTTTAGATGGGGGAAGTAAATTCACAAAGTGGATTTATTTTATCTCCAACTCTACCTCATAGCAAGACCCGGCCTTTCAGGCGACTGCGACCTTCCTAGACGTAGTGTAAGTCACAATAGAGTCAGCCTTCAATGTAAATAGCATTTAAAAAAAAAAAAAAAAAAAAAAAAAAAAAAAAAAAAAAAAAAAAAAAAAAAAAACTTTGGATGTGTATAATTTTAAATTTAAATAAGATTTTAGAATTAAGTGACCAAATATAATTGTCAAATTTTAGTATCAGTGAGTATAGGAACGTTTTGAAGAAATGTGTAGTAAAATAAAAACTTGTTATCAATACAAGATGTGGGGATAATTTTGGGGGTAGTTGGGTGCTCAATGAAGTGACATAACAGTGTAGTGTGGAACTGCTATGGTGGAAGGTTGTAATATTTTATGTCAATGATAGTTAAGCTTACATATAAAGGAGGGTAAAACACCATCCAAATTAATAATGTCATTTAAAATTCTTAAATTTAATGTTACAAAAGATATTTTACTTGTGATTCCCCAAATTTTCGGGCGGTCACGGCCTCACCGAACCCTGACTGTGGAATTGGTTTAGCTTTAACAGCTATGGTTGGGGCTCATTGCGTCACGTTCTGCCTTAACTGGCCATAGCTGTTATCGTTGTAAAGGTGTATTTTGAAATTGATGGGGGGTGAAATTAAGGGGAATCACCAAACTATGGAACAGCGGCTGCCACTCTGCCCGCTTGGGGGTAGCATAGACAGGTGGTAGAACCGTATTAGGGGCGCATAATTATAAACAAAAATATTATGATATCTATCCCTTTTCAAGTGTAACGCAGAAGCAAGGACAAGGAGATGTAACATTCCTCCAAAACCTCAGTCCTTGTGGGCGCAACTGGACGCCACAGTCCAGGGGGGGTCATAGTGTGTGTGGCTGGGAGGTTATCCAAGGGGATAACGTATTAAAAATTTGCTATATTTTAATTAATAATGATGATTTGCTACTCAATAATTTTGTTTGAATTTGAAAAATAGATGCACTAAATACTTCCTATAATGTGTTTATTATGTCTTAGTGTGTTAATTGCATTTAGTATGTTAGGAATAAGGATTATAAAAATATGATAATATGTTTTCAATGTGTTTATAGATTTTAAAATAAAATGAAAAATAGTTGTGATAGGTAAAATTTTCAATGGGTTGCAAAAGATAGAAGTGGGTGATAGTAATTGTTTGAATAAAATGTTTGAATCAGTCCAAGTTGAATTTTGTGGGACATATAGATCTGTCCAAATTGAAGTCAGAGTTAAAGAAATAGTAGAGATGAAAATAATGCAATGTTGTTTTGAGTTAATGTATGTTATAGAATTTTGAGAAGTATAAGTGGAGACACAGTAGAATTGGAGAGTTTATGTAGAGTTTTGAGTGATATATTGTTTATTTTGTTGATGTTATTTTGTTGTAATTGTAGTGAGGTAATGAGATTGAGATTTTGGGGATGGCAATTTTGTAGTAGGGGTAGTGTAGTGTGGGAGTCCACAACATAAGGGTTGGGACGGTATTTGGTATAGTTTTAGTGGAGACGGGGTTGCCTTAGGTAGAATCCAGGAACCAGAGAACGGGAATTGAGCTTTTGGGGGGGGGGGGGGGGGGGAAACACGTATCCTATGTACAAAGGGTTAGAGAGAATTTTTTTTTATATATAGAGAGAAGGTGGCGATTGGAGTTAAAATAGTAAGCAGTTAGAGGTAGAGAAGGGTTAGTAGATTTTTGATAGAGGGGTGTCATACTAGTTAGAGATTTTGTAAGGGAGCGTTAGAGTTAGGGGTAAGATTATGAGTAAATGCCAAGTTGATAAAGTGAATTATAATGAATAACGTAGAATCACCCAAATTAATGAAAGGGAATAATAAATAAAATGATGTGTAAAACGGAGATTGATAAAAAAAAAAAAAAAAATTTTTTTGAGAAACGAATTAATAAAAGTTAAATTGAGATTAAAATGTACTTTTCTGATTTTATATGCAACTTAATGATGTAAAGTGTGTAAATTTTAAATATAAATTGTTTATTTTAAAATGATAATAACAATGTGAATTATTAATGTACTATATTTTCTTATGTTATATTGTGTTTGTTAGTTTAAGAGAATTGTATGAAGTTAACTATTTTAAATGCATTTTTAAATTGGGGATGAGAGAAATGTAATATGGTAATGGGAAATGTTTATAAGTCGGTCGTCTGTTTATTTAAAATTCTGATGGGAATCAGGGCAATAATTTTGAATTTTGGGATAAAGTTAATAAGAGAAAGAAGATAGAATGGGAGTATGGAATTTTAAAAAGGGGTATCTCATGTTGTTTTGATATATATGTTAGACATAAGTAGAAAACAAAACCAGTGCTTCTTAGCGCAAACCAGCACCGCTAGGGGGAAACAGATCAGTTGGGGATTTGGTGTTGTATAAGGCCACTATTTGATATTTTGATTTGTTGTTTCAGTGTTTGGTGGTGCTGTGGCGGCGGACCTGAGCTGGCCAGCCCGTCAGAGCAGGGGCGTTGAGTATCTGTCTGACTTTACGGTGTTGGGATCTCGAGAGAGAAGTCCAGTATGGTCATGCAGATGCGGTCACAGTCACCGGACCAAGGGTGAGTTGATTATATTTTTTTTGTTGTAAACCGTACAGGGGGTTGTGGCGACATATCCTGGCTGATCCCTTTAGCAAGTATGAATGTGTCAATGAGATTTTTTATGCTTCGGCATAAAATATCTCATTGAGGGGGTATTGTAGCGGGGCATTTTGGGGCCTACCTGAGGCAATCTAAAGAAATTTGTATATTTTTTGTAATAAATAAATAAAAATCTTCATTTGGGATAAAACATACAAAACTTAGGTAAATTTGCTATTTGGAGCGATCGTGACGATGGCAGCACTGCTTGAGACGGTGAAGACAATATTATTATTCGATGATATTTTGTAAAACAGCTTCAACAGATGCAGAATTAATAAACTGCCACTGTGTCAAGGTCAGACAATGACGAACACGAAGCCAGTAAACACATTATGTAACATTAAACAAGTTATATAACCAGTGTCAGACGATCTGACGTCAGAGACGATCTTTGTTATGAAATGCCGTTACATAACGGTGACATGCAGCTGGCGGAGTGATATAAATTTTAAGACAATAAGAATTGAATATCCAACAACAGCCGCTTCACAAATTAGCGCCTGTAGTTCTGCCCAGTCGGCATGTAACTTCTGAAGATATAAGACGCTAACAACTGTGCGTCGCCGGTATTAGGCGAAGTTTTGGTGTTCGCCGGCTGTGCGTGATATTCGCCCGCATACACGTAAAATGTAAAAAAGTGAATTATTGAAATAGCAAAATATTGAAATTAGAATGAAATAACAGTTTTAAAAACATGTAAAGACAGTGAAAGAAGAAATAATCGATGTAGTGCGTGTGGAGCAATATGACATCGTTTGGACTAATTTGCAAGATAAGTAACAAAACAGGGGGCAGAACAATCTTTAAATAAGGGCAAACATTCAAAATTTTAATATGATTATTACATATCAATAAATGAGATCTCTAAACTAATGGTGTGCGTGTGTGTGAGTATGTGAGAATATATATATATATATATATATTTAAACAAAGAAGGCTGGTTTGTGTTTAACATAAAAATGATTTTCTATTTAATATCTTGATTCTTTTATTTTTATAATATTTCTTTTATATTTCGTAAAGGTTTTTTATATTAAAGGTTTATTTTATATGTAAGTTTATGAAAATTGAGAGTCTCTAATTGTTAATAAACTTTAAGTCATGGGAAACCATATAAAGTTTTTTATTTTGAACAACCATTCTGATTTCCTGTTCGCCGAAAAGAACCCGTGTACTAATTTTTTTTTGGTTTTGTATTATGTTTCTTGTATTTAATAAAAACAAGATGGCGCCTGAAGAATTCAGTAAATACAGTGGACAGTATCTTTAGATTAAATTCAATACAATTATTAATAAAACGAAACATCACAACACATACTGAACAACAACAAATACACCGATAAAATAATATATTGGCACTGGTATGTTGACGACATTTTACTCCTTTACAATGGCAACAAAAGGCAAATAGAAAATTTCCACAAATACATTAACACTATACACCATAAATTAAAATTCACACTTGAAATAGAATTAAATAACAGCATAAACTTCTTAGACCTTACAATCACCAAAACAAACAACACACACACATACAAAATATACAGAAAACCCACCACATCAGACATGGTCATACACAACACATCCAACCACCCAACTCAACATAAACATGCAGCTTTCAACTACATGCTCCATAGGCTCACTTCAATACCTCTAAACACACATGACTACCAAGATGAATTAAACACAATTAAATACATAGCAGTCAAAAATGGATACAACCCCGAATTAATAAATAAACTACACAAACGAATCCTCAACACAAAAAGTAAAACACATCTGACCAACAGCACACAACCCAGTAAATACATAACAGTTACATACTACAATTCCAATACATATAAAATAGCAAACACATTTAGGAAACACAATTATAAAGTAGCCTACAGAACCAACACCATTAGAAAACACATAAATAATACTAACAAAGACATTGACACATACAGCAAAACAGGGGTTTATAAATTAAACTGTAATGATTGCCAACAATTCTACATCGGCCAGACGGGAAGGTCTTTTTCTTCCAGATTTTCTGAACATTTAAAAGCCCTCACCACAAACTACATACATTCCACATTTGCCACACATTTACATAACGAAAACCACAGTTACACAAACATAGAACACAACATGGAAATATTACACTACTTACCTAAAAGTAGAAAACTAAACACAGCTGAACAATTTGAAATATACAGATATCACACACTACAACCAAACAACATATTAAATGAACAAATACATTATAAATCACATACACTATTCGATACACTGATCCACACACACAATTCGAACCTCAGCGCCAATCCCTTCCCACCATCAACCCCCACCACACACACCATTTTTCTGTAACTGTTATTCTGTAATCGACAATCAGTATAAACCCACTGAAGAAGAGAAACAACATCTTGAAACGTTTGGGAAGTGACAACAGTAAGTTCATTAGTGAAAGTTTATATATATTATTAAATTAATAAAGTGAACGAAGAGGATGCAACAACAAGATAATTTTCAGATTGTTTTTCGGCTCCTTTCTCTCTCAACCATATGTCATTATGTGATTTCCAATTATTCCAATTAGTAGGCCTGGGCATTAGGTTGCTAAGCTTTAAGTGATTTCTCTAATCTTTTTGTGTATGCATTGTCTCCTTCTTGTCCTTGTCTATCCTCTTCATTTTCTCCACGGAGGGTGTCATAGAAGGAGAAAAAAGGAGCGGGCATAGAAGAATGAAGTTAATAGATAGCATTAAATGCAGAGGATGTTATGAAGAAACGAAAAGACTGTCATGCGATAGGACAGTTTGGAGAGTTTTTACCACTTGAAGACCCATCGCCCAGTTTCTGTGAAACTGCAAGCAGCCTGCCAAGTGACTCCAGGGATAAGGAGTTTCCCTCTATTAAGTGCCAGTGGTCTCATTGGAGGGCAGATGAGCGGGTAGAGGTAGGGCACTTTCTTGCCCTTGGGATGGGAAACTGCCCCTAAAGGCAGTGAACCACTTGGTCAGTGGCATGAGGATGTGGAAGGCAACGGGATACCACCACATTAAGGATCCATGTTGGATATCCCTAGTAGAGCAAATAGTATGGGCCTCTATATAAAATGTTCCAGAGGTAAAATATCTCCTCAGTTGGATCTCTGGGAGGGGAGTGCATTGAGGAAAAATACCAAAGGAAGTAGAGACAACAGAGAACTAGGAAGTGTTGAAAAGAAGAAAGATGGCAAGCTTAGGATTGGGAGATGGAATGTTTGCACCCTTTTATAGGCTGGTAAATTGGAAAGTGAAGTGGGTTGATAAAGTTTAAAGAAGAATAGGGTCCTGAAGTTTAGAGAGAAGGAGCCTGAAGGTAATAGAAAATAGGAAAAGGAATTGGTTAGGTCATTGTTTACTAAAAGGAGGGTGCTTACAACTGCCATGGAGGGTGTCACAGAAGGAGAAAAAAGAAGAGGACATAGAAGAATGAAGGTAATAGGTAGCATAAAATCAGAGGGTGTTAAGAAGAAACGAAAAGACTGGCATGCGATAAGACAGCTTGGAGAGCTCTTACCATTTGAAGACCTGCCTTAGGGCAGAACACCAAATAATATAGTGTTACACTCACTATTTTTCTTTTTCCTCTCATCTGTTACACTTTACTTTTCTTGACTTTTCCAAAGTCCATTTTAGTAGTGACTAACATTTCTCGCTGACCTGGTTTTTCCATGCTAACACTAACTGACATACACAGTATATAATTATATTTTTAACAAACGTGTTATACATAATTATTTGTTTTACAGTTGTTTACATTCTTTGGTCATACAATAATGAACGCATTCAACATAGTAAAGTTTTAATGCCTTAAATATTCTTATTTAAATTTCTTTATGAACTCTACTTCATTTGCTGTTTTTAATGACAAGCATTTAAAATCTTTGTAGTGTTGTATATTTTATCTGTTTTGTAAGACTCTATTTCGTTGCTTCCCTCTAATGTACAACTTCTGTTCTCTTTGTTATTAACTTAATCCAGTCATTGTTTCCTATATTCTTCTATCAAGTTTTATCTCAAATGTTCTTGTAATCTTGTACTACTACTACCTGATCACCAGCAAAGCTCAAAGCAAACAAATCTGAACAACTAATTATAGACAAATTATTGAAGTAAAAGTCATTAATATGTAATAATTAATTTAAAGTTTTATTAATAAGAACATTTACTTAATATTTAATAAGTAACTTTAAATTGGAAAAACAAGTAATTAAATTGCTTCATATAGTGGATTGTGTCAATTTTGTTATCTTTTGTTTGTAATTGCATTTTCTATTTCAAATATTTTTGTTGACATTGTTTCTTCTATATTTGAGATAAACTTTTCTACTTCAGCTATTTTATTTGACATCGATTCTTCTATATAAGATTTTCTAATAACTTGTTTACCTAGCTCACCCCACAATAGACCCAACTCTGCAGCAGTATGTTTTTGTGCTCCTTTATCAACACTCTGATGTCCTCTGATTCCTGTTTACTTTCTTTGTTTTGTCCCTCTGATTTAAGTAGCACTGCCTTCTGTTATTCCTGTGTTTCCAGTATAAGAGCATGCTTTTTCTCACTCTTCCATTTCCAGCAATAGCATTTTCTGTCATTCCTCCGTTTATTTTTCTTCTGCGTCCCATCAGAATTTTTCATCCTGTTGTTCCTCTGTTTGTAGTAAAAGTATGTGGAAAGCTTCCATCACCTGACTGGAATACATTTTTGCAAACTATTTGACACAAATAAATTAATCACATACAATAAAATTTCTTATTCATCCTTTCACTGGTTCTTTCTACTGAAGCACTTGTTCCACATGGCACTTCTGAACACCATGTTATGACGGTTGCAGAGATCATTGTTTTTGAAAAATGGACACAGAACAATTGAACATGGAGACATTATTAATCACAACTTTAATCACAGTTTAAATAAACAAAGACACTCATAAACAATAAGTCTTCAAATTTACAATTATTACGACATGTAATGTAACACACAATAAATATAAACTATTTAATGGTGGTCATTAAATAATACAAGCCACCATTTACAGATGTCCGCACACAACTATCACTTTATGTTAAAAGCACACTGAACTGCAGTTTCAAAAACTAACTAACTGCTGTTCACCTCTGAATACTGTATTTATACCCTGCCAATGTTGTGAGATGATTTAACTACCATGTTGTGAGATAATAATCATGTAGTTGATGGTGCCTAAAAAAACACCGGAAAATTCTGTACTACATCAATAATAACCTTGTGATGCAGGGTCTACGCACCCATATGAGGCAGACCCCATGTAGATTGCTTATCTCATAAGTGTAAGAATATGCAGAATTCGTAGTGCGTTCTATAGTTACTACAATAGCTACAAATTTTTTCATTAAAAAAACACACAAACTGTATATACATAGACCTACTATATTAAGAATTATTTCATGACTCAACATTCATGGAAGTTTGATAGCCCCTCACTGATAACTAGTTTTACACAATCAGAGATGCCACTGGTTTCTTTTTTTAATTTTCTCAAGTAATTTTGAACTTGAAAATTTTATTTAAATTTTAAAACACAATCAACCAAATTAATATAGTGTAATTCAACACATTTTGTAAAATACATACATACTGATACCCTTAAAACAAGGATATTTAGAGGCATAAAAACAGTTCAAATTAACAAAGTTCAATTTTGACAGCAGCTTCATTGAATATGATCATATAGTAAAATTTAAAAACTGAAAAAACTTCCAAAGCTACAACAGTGTAAGGTAAGGTGAATTTATATATATTTAAATTTATCCAAAGTAACAATAAAAATACTTTTTTGCAATAATTATTAAATTTTAATCTCACCCTCCCTCATGTGCAAAGCTTAGTTATTACTACTGTCCTGTATCATTATGTAACTATTACGTTTTGCCATATGACAGACATACCTGTTGTCTAACACAAGTATTATCACACATACTCCAAGAGTCAGATCAAGCACAGCAAGTTCAAATTGCAGACTCAAGAGTATTCAACTGCAGAGTTCAAACAGGAAGTGAATGGGAATGCAAAGCATATGCTCTCCAATTGCCGCTACTTAAAAGCATGGGTGAAGAATACAAGCACTATTCTCACAACTACGGACTCCAGCAAGCACCATGGAAAACATGCTGGCATGTAAGAATGCACAAAATACAATATATATAATTGCTATAAGTGTGTACAAGAAGTTATCTAGTGGAAAGAGTTATCTACCACACGTTTATCACATGTCCCTTCCACTTCTCAAAAAGTCTGCAAAGTCCTCTTCAGAAACGCAGTCAGCTGACTAGTAGCATTCTTCTAAATTGTATTAACTGTGTAAAATCTTATTCCTTTCAGCAGCTATTTTAGTTTATTCAATGAGCCAGAAATCAAATCATGATTATAGGATGGCTGAGCGACAACCTATGTATCCAGTACCAAGAAATCCTGTACCAGGAGGAAAGAATGTGCAGACAGTGCTGTATCTAGAATTTGGTCTGGGGGGGGGGAGTTCTCCAGGATCCAGTCGAGTTGGCTTCGTATAAAAAAAAAAGTTAAGGCTAATCAACATTACTATCTTTAAAATGGCTGAAAAAAGTGTTTTAACATTCTGAAATCAACCCCATGGTAATAAAACAATAAAAATATGATTTACTGAAACATTGTTTAGAAGATAATGACTGAATTGATATTTCTATATTTCATGTTTCAAGTATATATGCAAATGATGTGTAATAAACCTGTTTATATATTTAAAAAGGAGTTACTAGCTGAAAAATAATAAAAGAGCCAACAAATTAAGAGATTAACAAAATTCGTCAACTTTTTTTTATCCTGGGTGGGGGGGTCTGATCCTGTTCATCCCCCCCTATAAATATGCCCCTTAGTGCAGGTGCATTGCCAGGATAAAGTTGCAATCACTACTTGCCCACAGCTGCTTTTGTTTTTCTTCTTATTGCATTCATTAGCCTATAAAGAATTTCTGTGTAATACTCTTTAGTTATTGGCTGACTTGCAAGAGCATACTCATGATTGACCACACCTTCATGGTCAAGGGAATTCAACATGGTTTGATTCACAATGTGGATCAATGTCTACAGATTCCTGGCTATGCTGAAAGCATCATACTTCACTTTAATTTAATCATCACTCGTGTAATCATCCCCCTCTTTTAATAAAGCAAGTGAATGTCCAAGTTTGAAACAAAATATGGTGCAGATTTGCTGATCTGTTTGCTCAGGCACTGACAAGAAGTGAGGCTTTTTTATGCCTACACTAAAACTTTTTGTAGCCTTAAATAAAAATAAACATATTCAAACAATCTTCCATTTATCAAGCTTATAGATTGTTAAAAAAATATATTATTCACTATAGGTACCTGTTATAGTGCACAGGTTCTGGAAAATAATCCATGGACTGTCTGTACTTGTTAGAGCCCAAAATTAATTCATAATGATAATTTGTTTCATAGAAACTGGCAGTATGCATAAGCTTAACAGTTAAGTAGAAACCTATCAATGTACACAGATATGCAATAATATCAGTAAAAATCTTCCATTTCCGTTTCCTCAGTTCCTTCTTACGAAAATTCTGAAACAATGAAGCAACAAAATATAACAAAACATAACATCTTATCTCTCATCATGGATCATTAAATGATTTTAGGTTCAATAAGATCAAGTGAGCATATAGAAAATGTCTGACATAAAAACTCACATATACACCGACATACATATATATAAACACACACATACACTCAACACTCACACAAACAAAGTAAAAATACAATGCGTGTTGCATGACACAGAAACAGATCATGCTTAGATAGTGCTTGGAATATCTAAACAACTGGGACTGTATGTTCTGTCTGGATTGCAGCCTACTGAGCACAAGTTTCATCATCATCTCAGCCCACTGAGAACTTTGAAATCATCTACTTGCAGTGCAAGAAAATTAGATTGTAGGTGTTCACTGCATGAACTAATATGCCATTCTAAAAGGCTGAACTTTGTAATTTTATGGTCACACAACTATGAGCCTTTATGTCTGAGGCAGTAAACTGTATGTCCTACAGTTTATCCACAGAAGCTTAGAGACAACCCGGCATAGCTGATACATGTATGGGCATCAGATGCTTTCAGTGGCTTAGGCTGAGAACAGCAGCTTTCGCTCAGGCACACCTTTATGGATGCAGACTACTGTGCACCAATTATCATAACATACATATTATTATGTTGTTTTTTGCACGTAAAAACATTCAAATTATATTACTTTTATACTATTATAATGTATAAAATTGTTATGTTATTGTACACAACAATAAGTAAAACACATAAGTAAATACATACATAAGTAAAACACATTCTATTCGTCTATTAACAGATTAAATGTAATTACACATAGCTCTACAATAATTATTATTTTGTGTTGTTATGGTCTTTGTTTGTATTTTGTTAATTTTTTAGTAAATATTTTTTAAATTAGCCACATGTATAATTTTACCTCTCACAGTCACAGCTGCATGTCAATGAATACAATTATGTTTCTACATCTACTACTATAGATATAGATATAGATCTACCACTACCTAAATACAATTCTACCTAAATAATTTGTTAAATGATTATTATAGCTAAATTAAAGTGAACATAGTTATAAAACATTGGTTACAAGCAACAATAGTTAAAAAATAAATATATTATATTTATGCTATTAGGCACTGATAAAAGTACCATAAAACAACATTTTTAAAGTTTTACTTGTCAAGTTGACCATTTTGTAACAACATCCCACTATTATTTTACAAACCTTGAACACGAAGACCCAAATTATATGTTAATTATCTGAGCAAAAATATACCACACCTGCAACTTAAAATTGCATTTATTGATGACAAAAACAACAAATTAAGTAATTAACGTTTACCCCAATATTGTAATACAAAAATTCATAAGTTAATTTTCCTCCAAATATACATGTTTTGGCTTCTGAAGTGGTCTATGAGTAATATGAATTAGTCTACTTAATTTAAAAATAAATTTACCTGGAAAGAACTATTAAAATTTGTAAAAAAAAGTTGTACGTGTTCTACGTAGTTGTACGAAAGATATATGTACAAATACTGTATATACACAATCATTTATGTTTCATATTACAGACAGTTACATATTTCTTAATCGAATACTCACTTACCAAAATCTTATCTCGAGGCAAAGGAAAATACATGTCTAGAGACCGTAAATGTACTAGATAATTGAGATATTTTTGATTGCCTATTAAATGAGTCTGCATAATGGCTAATTCTTCAGAACTACATTGGAAAGATGCTCTGTCATACAATTTCTGAAATTATAATGGTATTCTAAATTAAAAGCCAACATACATTTTTTACTTATATACAGTTAATGTATAACATAAGCTAAATATCACTATTGTTTGATGACTCGGAACACTAAGTTTTTTATAAGTAAAATCGTAAATCGTAAGAGGCCTGATGAAGCCTTCTAAAGGTGAAAGCCGGTTTAGGATGTAAGGTAAATCTTTACGATTTTACTTATAAAAAATTTAGTGTTCCGAGTCATCAAACAATAGTGATATTTAGTTAAGTAACGGACACGTCATGGACAACGAAATCCAAGAATATAACATAAGCATATAATGTTATTGTATCAGTTAACATCTATTTCCGCATACTTAAGACATGTTTTATGCATTATACTGTATATCCATCATCAGCTATTTTGTCTTTTTGTCTGGTATAGTCCTGGTAATTAGGCATAGTCTGGTTTTTGCTGCTGATGGGTAATAATTGTTTCACCATGTAACAAGCCTATGACTCAAGAAAGTGGGGATGTGTCTTGGATTAATACATCATAACTAAAAATAATAATTAATACATCAATAAATTTTACCAGAATTAGTATAATATACATTGTGTGTGTGTGTGTGTGTATGTGTGTGTGTGTGTGTGTGTGTGTGTGTGTGTGTGTGTGTGTGTGTGTGTGTGTGTGCACGTACATTCATGCAACTATGCAATAAAATAATTATACGATGTACACATAACATATTTATCAACATTTTACAAAACCCAATACATTATTTTTTAACATGACTAACTTACTGTATGTAAGAATATATTTTATTTTTAATATTAATTCTATTTGACATGTAAAGGACATTATTGTTAAGTATATTGTTTCAGACAGCTGTCATCATCTGCATGCTAGACAAACTACGTATACCTAACAGGCAGGTATGTTGTAATTATATTTTATCTTAGTTCATTAAACTGTAATTTAATTTGTAGTTTTTAATTTTCTCAATGATGTCTGTTAAGATCCGGTCCAAGTGGACCAAAAATGTTGAAGTCTGGTCCGAGTGGACCGGAAAATGTTGGTGTCGGCACATGTGTACCAAAAAATGTTCTGTTAAGAAGAATGATATTTGTGGTGCTATTGCCAGGATGCAGAATGATGACGATAGTAGACTGTATTTAATACATTTATTAAGTTTTTGTTGTACATTTAAATCATAGTGTTGAGATTGGCTAAGTCTGAAAAGATTTTAATTTTGAATAAACCAAGTCGTTAAGAAAGCTACATAGTAGATGAGGCGCAAATGTGCGATACTCAGATTACATCGAAAAAACGTTGAGGCCTAAGGCCTAAATAATTGTCGCGACAACAAGAAAAGTGAAAAAGACAGAACAGGCAGCAAACGTAATGACGTCTGCCGCCAGCCGCAACTCGGAGAACTGTATCGTTGTAAAAACATGATAAGCACAATTTCAGAAAGTACAGATTAGCCAACCTATGAATGCGAAAATTACCACACTACTGTCCATAACTGCCCGCAAAAAATCAACAGATTTTTTAATACATTTTAATAACTCATTGTAGAAAAATACAGAGTTCTTAATAATAGAAGTCAGTCTCAATAAGTTGTATTGAACCTTGAGTTTGAAATCTTAGATAACAGTTATGACATTAACTGTTTAGAGATAAGCTTGAGTGATGATAAGAGTTGAGCAGGCCAAGGTCGGCTTGCAACCTGAATTATACATGAGTATAAATGCAAAAATTAGCAATGTATTGCCAATATATATTGTATGTATAAAATATTAAACAATATAAGACATGAAAAATACATATTTTGACAATGTTTAATGATGAATAATCGGTGACTCATCACATGATGATAATTGTAACATTTATGCAAGTCATAATGGTTAGCTTGAACCAGTTAAGGCCAGTAGACCTATACAATAGTATTGAATACAATGAACAAACAAAATTATTATAAAATTATACATTTAAAGACATAAATTTAGCATGACGCTTTATAGTTTGCACGATGCATGCTATACCTGAAGTTTCAGGAATGTACAATAAATTGTTATGTGAAAACAAGCTATACATAGTTGAATGATTGTAAGCACAAAGTGTAATGACATGTATGTCATAATTAAAGTATGAATAATAATTGTGCAATACGTGATCACAAAATACAAATACAAAATACAATATAAAAATATAGGCGTGGCGTATGGTTATAGACAGTAGATGCGGATAAAACAATGTGTTTTACATAGATACAAGTTATACATAATAAATACAATAGAAATCGGTTTAGATAATTACAAATACATGAATACAAGGCACAATAGCATAAGTGACAAGTACAACAGATGTGGTTATACAAAATCTAATACATGTGTTGAACAATTGTGAGAAATAAATTCCTAGAGTAACAAAATATCACACATATTGACAAATGTGCAAGAAAATGCATACATGGTTGGTATAGCTGCATACCATGCAAATATTATAACAAAATTTTTACATAAGAACAATATCACTGATGACATGACCCATTATCAATATTAAAATGTAAACATGTAGGACATAGTATGTCTCACAAATTATTAATATAAATACAAAAATAGCAAAGTATACCACCATGACAATATGATAAGCATAGATATAATAACACAGTGCATGGTTGTAAAATTACGAGTCACATGCGAATTTAGTATAAAAACACACAATGATGCAAATTAACATAAAAATGTTGTGATGATACATATCACAATTAAGTTGACCAAATTGTCAGACAATAAGGTAATGGAAGCCAGTGGCCAAGTGAAATAGCATTGTGCTAAATAATTATATTAACCTTGTGTCTAAGCTTCGTCCCGCGCTGGCAACAAACATAGCTTATGAACTGGTCTCCGAAAAATACCAGTAGGCGTGCGAATGTCTACTACTCTAATTAAGTTGTCTGGGCCGGGAAATGTGGCGGTAATTACACCAAATTTCCACGCTAATGGAGGTAAGTTATCCTCAATCAGTAAAACCAGGTCACCAATGGAAACGTTATCTTTGGCGAATTTCCATTTGTGACGTTGTTGTAATTGATGTAAGTAGTCGCGAGACCAAGCTTTCCAAATGACTTGGACAAACTTCTGGAGAAGTTGCCAACATCCAAGACGAGAGATGGGAACGTGAGATAAGTCTGGATCAGGAATTGCCGTTAATGGTGCGCAAATCAAAAAAATGGCCAGGTGTAAGTGGCACCGGATCATTTACATCCGATGAAACGGCAAATAATGTACGTGAGTTTAGACATGCCTCTATCTGAGACAAAACCGTCGTAAACTCCTCGAAGGTGAGTGTAGACTTGCCTACCACGCGGCGCAAATGATACTTTAAACTCTTTATGCCGCTCTCCCAAAGACCATCAAAATGAGGTGATGAGGGCGGAATAAATGACCACTTAATACCATGAGAGGTCGTAAAGGATTGGATTGATGAGGTGGCATCCTTATTATGCCAAAGATTGTAAAGGTCATGCAAAACGTTGCGGGCCTTCCTAAAGTTCGTGCCATTATCAGAATATAACTGGCTGGGTACGCCCCTACGGGCCATGAAACGACGTAAGGCAGCTATAAATGCGTTGGCCGTAAGGTCGGAAACCAATTCCAAATGAATGGCCCTGGTTGCTAAGCAGATGAACAAAGACACATACGATTTTGACAGAGTCCTAGATTTCTGCCCGCCATGACGAATCATGAAGGGACCACCATAATCAACTGCACAGAATAGAAACGGCCGCGAAGGAGTGACTCTAGGAGATGGCAAAATACCAAGCCTCTGAACCTGATGTTTGGCACTAACCTGAGACACTTGACGCATCTACGAATGATGGAGCGAATGACTATCTTGGCGTTAATGATCCACCACCGTTGACGAAGTGAGTGATGCACAAGTTGAGCACCAGCGTGGAGTAGACGAATGTGTTCGCATTCAATAATAAGGCGAGTGATATGAGCCGATGGATGCAAGACAATGGGATGCTTATTGTCATAAGGTAGTTGCGACTGCTGTAAGCGTCCGCCGACGCGTATGACGCCAGACTCATCAAGAAATGGGTTCAGAGAAGACAGCTTGCTCCTGATAGAAACAGAAGACCCATTACGAAGACAATTAAGCTCAGCAGCGAAGTGGATCGACTGAGATTGTTTTATGAAAAAATTAAGAGCGGAATGAATTTCAACGGGGGTAAGAGCGCCCGACATTTTCTCAGCCCTGGAGAGTCTAATATTTTTGATGAATTGAAAGCAGTAAGCGTATACGCGAGTCAGATGGTGCAACGAAGAAAAGTCCTTTGAAAGATCAATGGCTAAGGTAGACATTAAAGAAAGTTTGGGGGTTTGTTTCTCCTCCGCAGTGAATTCAGGAGACGACAGATTAGAAGGTAAAAAGGGTGGAAAAAGATTGGATTCGGAAGATTGAGACAAACAAGCAGGACCACGCCACCAAAGGGAACAATCGCGCAAAACGTCGGGGTGACATCCCCTAGAAATAATGTCAGCGGGATTATGTTGTGAATTGATGTGATGCCATGTGTAGGCTTCAGTAAGATGCTGAATTTCGGCAACACGATTAGCGACGTAGGTCTTCCACCTAGAAGACTGGGCATGAATCCAGTAAAGGGACACCATGGAGTCAGAATACAGATGAACACTATTGATAAAGGAATGAAGAGCAGGGGCGACCTTAAATAAGAGTCGCGATAACAACAAGCAAGCGCAGAGTTCAATGCGAGGTAATGACACCTGTCGTAGGGGGGCTACGCGAGGTTTAGAACACAGAAGGTGACAAGAGGCCGATGAATCTTGATAAATGACTCTAATGTAAACACAACACCCATATCCCCTTTCAGAAGCATCCGAAAACCCATGTAATTCAACTATCTTAGCTTTAGACTTGCAGCGAATAGAACGTGGGACAATAATTTTACCGATCAGACATAATTTATCGCATAATGAATGCCAATGCAAGTGTAATTGCCCGGAGATTGGCTCATCCCAACCAAGATTGCACAGCCAGAGTTGCTGCATAAACTGTTTGTACAGGAAAACAATGGGACCGGCGAGTCCGAGTGGGTCGTATATACCTGCGATAATCGATAGGATTTTCCTCTTAGAGATGCTTGATTCAACTGGGAATGATTTGATGTCAAACAAAAATGAATCTGTAGTGTTATTCCAGAGAATGCCCATGGTACGCACATTACCTTGTTTGTTTAAAGGGAGTGATAAATTATCGTGATCAGCGACCACCTTGGGTTCATTTGATGCCCATTTATGCAGAGTGAGGCCGTATTGACTCAACAACGTACCTAAGTCAGATTTCAACTTGTTCAGATCAGAAATGGTGTCTGCACCGGTTAACAAATCATCGACATAGAAATCATTAATTATAGCTGACGCAGCGTCAGGAAAAGAAGCTTCATAATCCTTACCAATCTGATTAAGACAGCGAGCAGCCAAAAACGAAGCTCTAGCATTACCGTATGTTACAGTTCGCAATACAAAATGTTTAAACTGTTCGAGTGGAGAGTTACGCCACAGAATACGTTGATAATGACAATCCTTATCAGATACCAGAATTTGTCGATACATCTTCTCGATGTCGGCGATGAGCACATAGTTGTGCATACAAAATCGCAAGAGAATAGAAAAAAGGTCTTGTTGGACGTTTGGGCCTACCAGCAAAACATCATTGAGAGAAAGGCCATTGGTAGTTTTGGATGAGCCGTCAAAAACGACGCAAAGTTTTGTCGTAGAGCTAGAATGTTTAAAGACGGCATGGTGAGGCAGATAGTAGGTATTTGAAACCCCGGAATTGATAGAGCAATCGTCGACAAGCGTCATGTGGCCAAGATCCTTATACTCCTGAATAAAGTTTGCGTATTCGCGCGCAAGCTTAGAATCACGCATGAACCGGCGTTCTAAACTCAAGAATCTCGCTTCAGCGCTAGCATAGGACTCACCCAACTGGGGATTGTCAGACTTAAATGGTAGCGAAACAACGAACCTACCCTCCTCATTGCGATGAGTAGACTTAACGAAATGCTCCTCACAAGCTGTATCGTTACTAATGGGTGCATTATCAGGGATAGTTTCGGTCTCCCAAAATTTCTCAAGAGACGCCAGAATTTGACTGTCGTTGTTCCTAGCCAGGAACGAGACAGCAGGACCCTTATAACGGCAGTGTTTGGGCAGATTGCCTGCAAGAATGTAGCCTAACTTTGTTTCTTGTATAATAGGGAAATGAGAGCCACGTACATATTTGTTAGGTAAAATTAAATCTAAATAAAATTGTGCTCCTAAAAGTATGTCGATATCAGCTGATATGTTGAAATGCGAATCGGCGAGGAAAACGTTATCTGGGACATTAAACTGATTTATGTCGAAAGATTGTGCTGGCAGTTTATGGGTTAATGCAGATAAGACCGCGCATGTTGCTTGGAAACTAAATCTTTGATAGCGTGAAATAATGCGTATAGACGCCAAATTAGTGGCACAGCAAGCGGCATTATTTATACCTGTAATCGGTATGTTAGATTTAGTCAAGTTAAGCCGTAATTTCTTAGCAAATGATTCCGTACAAAAATTTATTTGTGACCCCGCATCCAATAGAACTCTTGCGGGTTGTCTGTTGCCAGCCCGGTCAATGACAAACACAATTGCTGTTGATAAGAGAACATCGTTTGTAGATTGTAATTTAAGTGAACAGTAGTTGCTGCTGCTGGCAGAAACTGGTTTTGACACATTATTTATGTGTAGCAATGTATGGTGTCGTTTTGAACAGATCTTACATGATTGTTTGATCTTACAATTAGATGAGAAATGATCTGCTCTTAAACAATTTGTACAGAGTTTATGATTTAATATAAATTGCCCTCGTTCTGATGTGCTGAATGCACGAAATTTGTCACACATGTAAATTGGGTAACTAGATTTACAGCATAAGCATAAATACTTATTTGAAGCTGAGTGAAAACTTTTAAATGCAGTGCTGCCAGCAGAGTTTCGTGATTTATGTTTGTCAGATTTATTATTGAATCTTAAAGTTAGCTTGTTGAGCTGCTGTCCGGCATCGATAGGCAGTGTATTTTCTAACAACTGTCTACGTGCGTTTAAAAACTGAGTGAAGCTTTGAAAGTTAGGAAGATTGTCGGGGTCTATAGACTCCTTCCATAATTTAAATGTGGTAAGATCCAGTTTTGCTGACAATAATTGTACAGTGATAAGCTCGAATGAATCCACTGACAGTTGCATGGCCGCCAGTGAATTAACGGAAGACGTTATTGTATTTATGAATTCTGCCAAACTTTGGACAGAGTCCTTAATTGTTGACTTTACTTCAAGCAAATTTTGAATATAATACTGTAACATAACATAAGGTAGTGAAGATCCAGTGATATTTAACTATAAAAATAAAAAGCTGAAGATAAGAATAAGAGGCAAAAACTTATAAACACAGCGATCAATAACCCAGTAACCCAAATGACAAATGACTGTTAACCTGACAATGACTTGACACAATAGATCGGATAAATACCAAAGGAACCAAGAAACAATGAAGAAGCAGTTGAGACCTAAGTGTAATCAAATAATCCCAAATAATGACCATTATATTGTAATTTAATTAATGAACTTATATAATTGTAGAGTAGATGAGATTTACCTAGGGTAATAAGGTTAATGGAAAATAATAATGTCATGTATATATTATTGATAAAGGAATGTACTTATAATATAAGGTAGGGAGTTAGAAACTAACCATACCCAAATTAATAGTGATAATAATAGTCAAAGCCAATCAAAGATGCTTTGAGCCAAACAAAGGCAATAATTAAGTAATAACCAAAAGTGATCAGAGTGATTTGAAAGTAAACTAGTTATTCATGACCCATAATCACACAGCGATATCAAAATAATCAGACAAACCGTGTGAATAAATAAGTGAGTGAATTAAAAATGTGAATTAAAAATAAATAAGTGGTGAAATGCTAGGTATAGCATGTAATGAAAAAAGTGATAGGGATAATAAATAATGAAACCTTCTAGGAAGGGAAAAGTGCAGTGGGTGTGCTGAATAAAGTATTTTATAAGTAGACTATAATAAAATAGCTAAACAATCTTTGATAAACTTTATGTTAGCAAGTAAGATTAAACTGATTGTGCTATTATGAATTTAGGTAATAGGAAGTAAGAATTATAAAATAAGGTAAAAATTAAGTTATTAGAATGAATAGTAAAATAAGAAGGACAGACACTGTATTTAAATGAAGGGATTAGTAAGTAAGACATATCGTGTAAAGTACAGTTTCACAGTAGTATTATAAGAGTTTTGTTATTGTTCAAAAAACCGTAGAATATAGTAAATTATAAGATAAGCAAGATAATAGTAAAAAACAGAAAACTAGTTAGAAGTTTAATTTCAGGCCTGAACCTGGCAAGAAATATTTTTATAATAAGAGGTGGAGTTAGGAACACTGATGTTTATTGCTTGTTTTGTTTATAAAATTGTATTAGAATTAACAAATATGTTATTAAGAAATGTTAGATGGGAGTAGAATAAAATCTAGGCTGTAGGCCTAACTGTTAAATAAAAATTTAGTAGATTTGAGAACAAATAATAGTCCAAAATTGAAGCAGAGTATACCAAATGGTTAAACAAATTAAGTGAGTATTCCTAATACCAAAATATATGAATAACAACCAATTTTGAATAAAAGATATGTAACATATAAATGTGAAAAATAATAAAAATGTAATTAGCTATTCAAAAGTGGGCATGAGGGATGTCAAAATGATCATTATGAAAAATTAGGAAGAATGGTACTCGTGTAATAACTCTAGCTATTAGTATAAGATAGAAATCTTCATTTGAAGATATTTTGGTAAAATTAGACTAAAAAAGACGTTAAAACTTAACAATGACTTAAGTTAATGACCAATGAGAATTAGCATAATTTATTAGGTAACCATAGCAACCAGAAATTTATTGCCAAAAAACCGTTAGATTTTCATTACTGTTTTATTGACCGACGCCAAGAGTGGATCGAGTAGCTCTCACACTAAAATTTTATTACTAAAGTGAATTTTAAATTAATTTAAACCAAAAGGAGATAATAACAACATCCCAGGGAATCCTGAATAAAATTTTGTGTAATAAAAATTATCAACGAACCATAATTATCCGAGGAAGCCGGGAAGACGCAACGAAGAAGAGAGACGACGACGGATCCCGAAGGAAGATCATCGGGACATAGATCAATAGAAGAAGACGGACGATATCACAGGAGGAGTGTGAGGCCGGAGTTGCGAGGAAGACCGTCGGGACAAGAGAAATAAACTTCCGAAGAATAGAAGAATACGACATCTCAGGAGTTATCTGGAAGAAGAAGACGACAGCAAGATCTTCAGCGGAAAATCGATGAGTATAAACATAATCCCATTATCGAATTCACAATTTTTTGGTCAAAATTAATAAATAACTATTTCACTTCACTGATCACTATTCCGATTTAGAACTAAATACTTTGTTAAAATCACTATTTAAACTTTAATCAATTAATAATTATTAAAAGCAAAATATAATAAATAATTGACAAACCTTTCTAATGGACGAAACCTAACCCAAAATTTTACTAAGTTTTCATTGGTAATTACTTACTTGAATAGGATAAGATATTAATTTTTTTGTGTAACTAGTATTAAGGATTGTTATAAATTTGTGTGTCTTAGCCGTAAGTGATCTGTAGTCTGAGTCTGTAGCCGAAAGGACTTATTAACACCCCTGAGAAAAAACATTTTAACTGTAAACTAACGTTAAGACGACTTGTGTACAAAACACGGGAACTGAGCAAGTACCAACCGAACAAGTGTAATAGCCGGTACAAAAAATAAATCTGATGTATTATAAGGAAATTGAAATCTTTTAAAGGGTCAATAAATGTTCTCATTCTGCAACTCTGTATGTTTGATTCAATTAATTTACAATAATAAATAAGAATATATTGAAGTGAAAGCGTCAAAGCAAAACGTTAGCCGAGTCGACACTGCAGAAAGGCGTGCGCCAATCAGGTGGCGAGGCGGCAACATTTGAATACAACAGAGAGAAAAACGGTTTACCCGTAAATGATAAGAGAAGTTACAATTTGGCCTATTACACACAAATAACACTAATTATTAATTTTTACAAACCACATAAAGATTCTATTACAAAGTGACGCTCACAACAGTTGGGCTTTTCGTTTCTGTTAAAAGGACGATACTACGGGGAACATTTACCAAAAATAAATACCCCGCATAAACATAATTGTTACAAAGTGGTGCGCCAACTAGTAGGACTAGAATAGTTAAGGAAACATACCTTTAAACTTTACAGATTCTAGCGGCGACTACAGAAATGGAACCGGCAAAACACGGGACGAGATACCAGACGATGCTACGCGAAAAGGAGGCGGAAGAGGAAGCAAGGAGATTAGAAAAGGAGATCGAGAAGGGTGCCAGAATGGAAGAAAAGGAGATAACTTCAGTGGAAGATGTAGAAGTGTTATTAATTCCTGTAGAGACAGATGAAACCACACTAAGGGAGGAAATATTAACTCCGACAGAACTAACAAGAACTGCGGGAGGAACGAAATTAGACGATCTGATGAAAATTATGATGGAACAGTTCGGAACAATAAATGACAATTTCAAGAAACAGGAGAAGAAATTGGACAGCACCAAGAGAGAAATGAAGGAGGACAATAAAAAATTATTACAACAAAATAACGAGGAATTGAATAAGAAGTTTGAGTCAATTGATGACAATTTCAAGAAAATGGACAAAAATAACGAGGAGTTGAAAAAGGAGATGAATGAAAAACTGGACAGCACTATGGAAGATTTAAGGCGGACCATTAACGGAAATAACGAGAAATTAAGACAAGAAATGAAGGAGGAGAATAAATTGATTAGTGAAAAGATAGAGAGAAGTAATGAGAAAACCAGCGAAGCCTTGAGACTAATGAAGGAAGATATCGAGACGCTGAATGATAAAATTGAAATAACCAGGATACATTACAGCAACAGTTGACGGAATACAGAGAAGAACTGAAACAAACTGTAATGGAAACGGAAGAGAAGATAGAGAAAACCAGCGAGGTAGTGATGCAAGTCCGAGAAGAAATTTTGATCAAGGTGAATGAAGTGGAAGGCGAAGGTAAGAGGAGGGTAGAAGGACTCCAAAAAGAAACCAACAACAAATTCGAACAAATACAGACCAGAGTCGAAGAGAACTATAGCAGATTGGATGCATCAGTAAGTGAAGTGAAGGACACCACAACCGCCCAAGAAGGGAAAATAGCTGAATTTAGGGCAAGAGAACTACGCCTACAGGAAGAAATCAATGCATTGAAGGATCGACCAATCATGAGCTCACATATATCATGTAGCGAAAATCGAGAGACGATAAACTTTAAAAATTATAAACGCAACCCAATTGAGTTTATAGAACGAGTAGAGGAGAACTTAGCCCGAACCAGAGAGACACGGTGGACAACAATCAAGAGCATGATTGATGACATGTTCAAAGAAGTCCACGACAATTGGTGGACGGCGGTGAGACCAGATATAAATAATTTTAGTGAATTTAAAAAATTATTTAAGGACAAATACTGGTCGGAGGCGACTCAGCACGTGGTAAGAAATAACATAAGCAACGGCCGATTCGACCCTTACCTAGGACAGTCCCCAACCGCTTACTTTTTAGGTAAGGTAAGCATAGCGAGGAACCTCGAACCTAACATCCCTGAAGAGTGCCTAGTGACACAATTAGCATACCACTACGACGGGGAAATCACAAAAAGCCGTTTAAGTGGACGAATCAAGACTATACAAGAGATGGCCGCATTATTGGGAGAGTATGAGTGGGAGAAACATTATGTCTTGAACAGACAGAAGAACACACCAAACTACAGGAATTATGATAACCGAAATCAACCAAGTGGGCCGCAAGGAAACCACACCCCGGCCAACCATCCGCCAGCCAACCCTAATAATTATCGAGGGTTTAATAACCATAATAACAACAGTAATTATCTGAGAAACTATAATCAGAATTACCCCAACAACAATAACAATGGAAACCATCCTTACAACAGGGGAAATAACCAAAATGGAGGTGGTTATAACAGACCCAATAACCAATACCACAATAATAACCAGTCGATACCGAATCAAACATACAGGCGATGGGTAAACTATGTAAATGCAGAAGGTAGAAACGACGGGAGACGTAGTTATAGAAGACCGAGGAGCCAGAGTGCCAAAGAAAATAGAAGGGGTCGAGAACAAATAACTCGCAATGACCACTCGATCGAGAGAAGGCAAAACCCTGAGAATAATCACCCCGTCAGAACAGAGGACCGCGCCGAAGGCAACGGCCAGCATTTAAATGAGCAGCGGCAATGAGAATACCACAGGACCCGTCACTGATCCGATCTATTGGGTTACAAACTAGACAGACAAACGAGACTAATGACGACACTATCATAATAATTCAGAACCATTATCTGAAAAATATCTGAGAGGAGCTAATGGAAGAAAATTCCACAGTAACCAAGCACCCGGATAACGAAATTGCCTATGTTACCGCCAAGGTATATAATGTAGATGTAAAATTTATGATTGACACAGGTGCAAACGTGTCTTTAATTGATATAAACATGTATGAAAAATTTCAAAAAGAGAGTAAGATCAGCTTACCCACGTTACCAATAAGTAACATTATTTTAATTGAAGCCACTGAAAATTTCATAAATCTCGCCTATCATGAATCCATTAAGGATCCATCCCTTACACCATCATGTACGGAAAACCACCACCTCGAGCCATAGAAGAACTTGTCAATTTCCCCACCAATCCAATATACCAATTCGATAACGCTAGATTCTATAGTAAGATAGCGGAGCAAACAGAAAAGAAAAGGGCCAAGTATCACAAAATTCAACTGAAAGCAATCCGGTATAATGAAGGAGAAAAGGTACTAATACGAAACCGAGAGTTACCAAGTTCCAGAGAGGGAATCACAAAGAAATTGCTGTTATTGTACAATGGACCCTACCTCATAGTAAAAGACAACAAAAACAATACCTATGTCATAAGTGAGATCACAACTAAGAAAATAAAAGGGACTTACAACCAGTCTTCTTTAAAAAAGTACTATGAACCAGTGTCAGAAAATTAAAGAGAATTTTGAAAGTAACAATTATCAAAATTCAAAAATAAATGTAAGCACAACTTACAATAAGTATTTGATTGGAACTATTATTATTATAAATGAAAGGGAATTTAGAAGAAAGATAAGCTAAATTCAAAACAAAGTAAGGCCAAACTTACGACCAAGTGTGAAACAAAATGTGTAAACCCATGTAATTTTGAAAATATGTATAAAGAAATATCATAAAAATTGATATAAAATAATAAAATGTTACACAAATAATGATGACGCTACATAACATCATTAACTAACCCTATCACAAAAGGGAATAATAAAAATTAATATTTCACAAAGGAAAAGACAAGACAATCAAATAAAAAACAAGTCTGACAGATTAACTGAACAATTAACAGAAAATATAAGTGAGCCAGAAACCAGCTACAATGTTAATTTTAAATATCAATGAGCAGTAAAGTGATGACAAATAAAATCACTACCATATAAAATAAGCTAATAAAATAATGCAAAATACCTATTAAATATCGCCATAAGCTTAAACGAAGGAATCCAAATAAGTTACTGAGATGAAAAAGTAATGAGGTGTATAAAAGAGAGAATAATTAATCCCTAAAAATGTTTTATTGTATTAATATTATGTGAGTCAGAAATGAATGACAATTATTACAATTATTATGAATATTATTATGTGATGATTTTATGTTGAGATATGTCCAACAATTTTTTATGTTATTGAGCAGATAGGCTAGGCCTCTGAACTCAAAATGTGTATAAATGGATAGCAGAATAATAGAGCCACACGTGCCCTCTGGCTAGTACCAATTTATATGAAGGAGAGAGAAGAAAAATTTTAGGGAACTAGAACATAAAAGGGAATAATAAAGAAAGAAAATAATACCAATTATCATATTATGAACCGTGACTTAATAAAAAATGAATACAGAAGAAGTAGCGATGGATGAATTCCTGAATAATAACAACTTGATAAAATAACCTATATTGATGATTTCAGAAAAAATATAATAATCTTTGTTTCGAAATAATCAATTTTGGTGGCGATGCATTATGTAACATAACATAAGGTAGTGAAGATCCAGTGATATTTAACTATAAAAATAAAAAGCTGAAGATAAGAATAAGAGGCAAAAACTTATAAACACAGCGATCAATAACCCAGTAACCCAAATGACAAATGACTGTTAACCTGACAATGACTTGACACAATAGATCGGATAAATACCAAAGGAACCAAGAAACACTGAAGAAGCAGTTGAGACCTAAGTGTAATCAAATAATCCCAAATAATGACCATTATATTGTAATTTAATTAATGAACTTATATAATTGTAGAGTAGATGAGATTTACCTAGGGTAATAAGGTTAATGGAAAATAATAATGTCATGTATATATTATTGATAAAGGAATGTACTTATAATATAAGGTAGGGAGTTAGAAACTAACCATACCCAAATTAATAGTGATAATAATAGTCAAAGCCAATCAAAGATGCTTTGAGCCAAACAAAGGCAATAATTAAGTAATAACCAAAAGTGATCAGAGTGATTTGAAAGTAAACTAGTTATTCATGACCCATAATCACACAGTGATATCAAAATAATCAGACAAACCGTGTGAATAAATAAGTGAGTGAATTAAAAATGTGAATTAAAAATAAATAAGTGGTGAAATGCTAGGTATAGCATGTAATGAAAAAAGTGATAGGGATAATAAATAATGAAACCTTCTAGGAAGGGAAAAGTGCAGTGGGTGTGCTGAATAAAGTATTTTATAAGTAGACTATAATAAAATAGCTAAACAATCTTTGATAAACTTTATGTTAGCAAGTAAGATTAAACTGATTGTGCTATTATGAATTTAGGTAATAGGAAGTAAGAATTATAAAATAAGGTAAAAATTAAGTTATTAGAATGAATAGTAAAATAAGAAGGACAGACACTGTATTTAAATGAAGGGATTAGTAAGTAAGACATATCGTGTAAGGTACAGTTTCACAGTAGTATTATAAGAGTTTTGTTATTGTTCAAAAACCGTAGAATATAGTAAATTTTAAGATAAGCAAGATAATAGTAAAAAACAGAAAACTAGTTAGAAGTTTAATTTCAGGCCTGAACCTGGCAAGGAATATTTTTATAATAAGAGGTGGAGTTAGGAACACTGATGTTTATTGCTTGTTTTGTTTATAAAATTGTATTAGAATTAACAAATATGTTATTAAGAAATGTTAGATGGGAGTAGAATAAAATTTAGGCTCTAGGCCTAACTGTTAAATAAAAATTTAGTAGATTTGAGAACAAATAATAGTCCAAAATTGAAGCAGAGTATACCAAATGGTTAAACAAATTAAGTGAGTATTCCTAATACCAAAATATATGAATAACAACCAATTTTGAATAAAAGATATGTAAAATATAAATGTGAAAAATAATAAAAATGTAATTAGCTATTCAAAAGTGGGCATGAGGGATGTCAAAATGATCATTATGAAAAATTAGGAAGAATGGTACTCATGTAATAACTCTAGCTATTAGTATAAGATAGAAATCTTCATTTGAAGATATTTTGGTAAAATTAGACTAAAAAAGACATTAAAACATAACAATGACTTAAGTTAATGGCCAATGAGAATTAGCATAATTTATTAGGTAACCATAGCAACCAGAAATTTATTGCCAAAAAACCGTTAGATTTTCATTACTGTTTTATTGACCGACGCCGAGAGTGGATCGAGTAGCTCTCACACTAAAATTTTATTACTAAAGTGAATTTTAAATTAATTTAAACCAAAAGAAGATAATAACAACATCCCAGGGAATCCTGAATAAAATTTTGTGTAATAAAAATTATCAACGAACCATAATTATCCGAGGAAGCCGGGAAGACGCAACGAAGAAGAGAGACGACGACGGATCCCGAAGGAAGATCATCGGGACATAGATCAATAGAAGAAGACGGACGATATCACAGGAGGAGTGCGAGGCCGGAGTTGCGAGGAAGACCGTCGGGACAAGAGAAATAAACTTCCGAAGAATAGAAGAAGACGACATCTCAGGAGTTATCCGGAAGAAGAAGACGACAGCAGGATCTTCAGCGGAAAATCGATGAGTATAAACATAATCCCATTATCGAATTCACAATTTTTTGGTCAAAATTAATAAATAACTATTTCACTTCACTGATCACTATTCCGATTTAGAACTAAATACTTTGTTAAAATCACTATTTAAACTTTAATCAATTAATAATTATTAAAAGCAAAATATAATAAATAATTGACAAACCTTTCTAATGGACGAAACCTAACCCAAAATTTTACTAAGTTTTCATTGGTAATTACTTACTTGAATAGGATAAGATATTAATTTTTTTGTGTAACTAGTATTAGGGATTGTTATAAATTTGTGTGTCTTAGCCGTAAGTGATCTGTAGTCTGAGTCTGTAGCCGAAAGGACTTATTAACACCCCTGAGAAAAAACATTTTAACTGTAAACTAACGTTAAGACGACTTGTGTACAAAACACGGGAACTGAGCAAGTACCAACCGAACAAGTGTAATAGCCGGTACAAAAAATAAATCTGATGTATTATAAGGAAATTGAAATCTTTTAAAGGGTCAATAAATGTTCTCATTCTGCAACTCTGTATGTTTGATTCAATTAATTTACAATAATAAATAAGAATATATTGAAGTGAAAGCGTCAAAGCAAAACGTTAGCCGAGTCGACACTGCAGAAAGGCGTGTGCCAATCAGGTGGCGAGGCGGCAACATTTGAATACAACAGAGAGAAAAACGGTTTACCCGTAAATGATAAGAGAAGTTACAATTTGGCCTATTACACACAAATAACACTAATTATTAATTTTTACAAACCACATAAAGATTCTATTACAAAGTGACGCTCACAACAGTTGGGCTTTTCGTTTCTGTTAAAAGGACGATACTACAGGGAACATTTACCAAAAATAAATACCCCACATAAACATAATCATTACAATACTTAGCTAGTATGAACTTGTTGTCATATCTAGCGGACAGCAAACTCAACGCTATCGAGTAGTTTTCGTTACAAATAGGTAATGCCTTAATTAAATCTAGCGGCTCATTTTTCAGAGACAAATACAAATAATGCAATTTCTGCACTGACGTTAAATCAGATCTGGCGTGCACCAAGTCCAGAAATATTGAATAAAAGTGCTGCCATTCTAAGATATTGCCTGTGAAGCAGGGCAAACTTATCGGTTTTAATTGCATGTTGTTTGTTAATACTGGAGATACAGTCTGAACGTTGAAGGTATCTATCAATTGCAAGATATTGGCTTCTGTTGAATATAACAGCTCTTCAACCTCAACTTGGTCTTCTTGAGCAGCGTTTATGTCTTTAGAAATGAGTTCAATTTCGGACTGTACCTCATCGTATTTTGTTGCCAAACTTTTTAGACTTTCGAGTCTAACCATTAAAAAATGTTTTGTATTAATGTTTTTATCAAAGTTAATGATAGCCGAATTAATTCGCACTATGGCAGACTTTAAGCCGCCTCTCTTTCTGAGCAACACTTTGAGGCCTTCTTCAGCCATTGTACGCACCTGTTAATGATGTTAATGATGTTAATGATGTTAATGATGTGGTACCTGGTATGCGATGTCCTGGAGCGTCGAGGCCGTGGAGAAGATGGCAAACACACAGACCGGAGAGATGACTGCTTAAACTGGAGTGTAGACGCTAGCACATGGATAGTCTTGCAGTGATGTCGTCATGAGGCTCAATGGCGACAAAAGAATGCTGACTAAGTCCCGACACGGTCGGATCAGCGAATATGCTGACTCGCCCGTGATGGCCAGAAATTGGGGCAGAAAAATTATGAAAACCGCTATAATAAGTTGCAAAAGGTGAATGACGAATCCAGGCACGGAGCGACCAAAAAAATGTTAAGATCCGGTCCGAGTGGACCAAAAATGTTGAAGTCCGGTCCGAGTGGACCGGAAAATGTTAGTGTCGGCACATGTGTACCAAAAAATGTTCTGTTAGGAAGAGTGATGTTTGTGGTGCTATTGCCAGGATGCAGAATGATGACGATAGTGGACTGTATTTAATACATTTATTAAGTTTTTGTTGTACATTTAAATCATAGTGTTGAGATTGGCTAAGTCTGAAAAGATTTTAATTTTGAATAAACCGAGTCGTTAAGAAAGCTACATAGTAGATGAGGCGCAAATGTGCGATACTCAGATTACATCGAAAAAACGTTGAGGCCTAAGGCCTAAATAATTGTCGCGACAACAAGAAAAGTGAAAAAGACAGAACAGGCAGCAAACGTAATGACGTCTGCCGCCAGCTGCAACTCGGAGAACTGTATCGTTGTAAAAACATGATAAGCACAATTTCAGAAAGTACAGATTAGCCAACCTATGAATGCGAAAATTACCACACTACTGTCCAATGTCTTTGTTCATTTCAATAAATAGTTTTCTGTACTATCCTGTATTTGATTAAGTCACACTAAGACAACTACAGATTGTGAGTGGTTGAAACACCTTGCTTTGCAAGCAGAATAACATCAGCAGAGATTTTTTTCTCAGGGATATCATGGGAAAAACCAGGAGGGATCATCTTAAAAGTGAGATAATCAGACAGGAAATGGATATAAACCCTATGATGGACTTACTGGACATGAGACAACTGAAGTACCCAGGGCATCCAAGTAGGGCAGATAAAGGAAGAAAAATAAAACAGTTTCTGGAAGTAAAGCCTGATGGTCAGAGACCAGAGGAAGGTCAAGAATGACACCTATTGAAAGACTGGGATAGAACCATACAAAAGGTAAACAGGAAACAAATGCTTGTTGTATTATCAGTAGTAATAGTTGACCAAAACAATATACTTAAAAATAATGTAATACACTGTAGCTCATAGTTTTAAACACTGTATGAAATACACCAATAAACTGTACTACAATATAAAGGCATTACAGCAACACTGCTAATAAAGTATGTAAATAAATATTATATCTGTAAGTTACCCCAAACAACATTGCAAGAATCAGAGCATACACAACAACCCTTATTGGAGAGATGAAGAAAACGTTTTGACCAACTGAAGCAACAGCAGTTTGCAACCACGTCAAACTTTTGTATTCTCCCATTTTGAAACCATAGAGTATCACAATTAATGCACACCCCCAAATCATTGTTTCACATACAATCCTAAAAAAATGAAATAATCATAATAATAATCTTAGAGATATAGATATATTAATTATTTTACATAATAACTAAAACTGATTTTTCTTTAGCCCTCCTGCTTACAATATTAAGTCGTAAACCTTGCATAAGATGTTATATGCTTATGCACTTAAGTTCTCACATTCTTAAACTTTGCTCCATAAAGTGTCCTATTTATTTCACATAATACTTGAAACTTCCAAAATTTTACACAATATTCTCATGATAGCCAGAAGTGACGTTTGAATCAACAACTGAAAATCATTTCCTATTTGCACTGAATGATCATTGCTGTAGGTTCTTATTTTTTTTATATTCTGTACACCTCCTTATTCTCTTAGATTTACTTCAACTGTAGTTATTGAAACAATTTATAATCTAATAAACACAAGGTCTTTAATGAGGCTAATCCCATAAAATTAATTATTGACACACTAAATGCCAAATATTTTTATCCTCCTCAAAGTTGTTTCCTTGTGGTGCTACACAATTAAGGCAACATTCCCATTAACTGAAACAGTTCTGGAAGTCTTCAACTTTCAATGTCTTTAGCTGGTCCATCATGAATTTCTTGATGTCCTCCACATTTTCAAAATAGTAGTGCCAGATTTTTGGAAACAGGAAATAATCACATTACATAAACTAAGGGAGTAAAGGAGCTGGGGTACCACAGAAATTCCCTTTCTTTTTTTTTTTTTTTTTTTTTTTTTTTGACAAATACTTTATCACAGAAAGTGTTATGACTTGAGCACTGCCTTCATGAACCACCCAAGAGTCAACATCTATGGGCACATTCAAACAATGCACCAAACTTCAAGAAAAATATGATAATTTCAATTTATATAATCTAATCGATCATTGCACTATCAGCCTTGGTGACATCTTTCATTCTGACCAATTTTCTTTGGTCTACATTGTGCTTGGTTATCTAGAACAAAACTCAGCCTCTATACCAGTACTTTCATTCATCCAAAAATGTTTAGTGCCATCTGAAACCTAAGCCCAAAACATCATCAAAGCTTCATCTCCATAAATTTGTTTTTATTTGTTTCTGGTGTATTGTCCTGAAGTTTAACACAAACTTTGATTGTAACGTTCCTTGATATTACTGGGTTCTATTTTTATGACTTGAGACAAAACAAACACCTTCAAAACCATGGTACAAACAAATCTAGTAAGCTTTATAAATCAACAATTTTTATTATTATAACCAAACATTAGAAATCTGCTGAATTCTTGACTTCACAGTGTTACCAGTTGATGAGAAAATATTTAATCTCATTAATTTTTAGACAAACCTCATAGTTTTCTTTTTTTAATTGTCAGTTTTATTGATACTATAGTTATTTTCTCAGTGTCTATAAATATGTATCTAATTACCATACTTATCTAAATTATTATGGTATTCAACTGCTTAAACCATCTTACTTGTTTCAACTTATTATCATTTCTGTTATTAATAAAATAAAAATTTTATTTATGCAACTTTTTTATTGGTGTGTTTACCTTTATGTCCTTAGTCTTTTAAACATACTCATTGTAAATATAAAAATTATAAATGTCACATCAATCTAGAAAGTACTTTGACTCCCCATTAACATTTGTGTTGACATCATTTCAATGGATCAGCAAACATTATCAAAACACAAAAAAGCACAGCATTAACATAACTGTAAACTAATGAACACAATTAATTTGGAAATCTATTATAAAGTAAACATGCCATGCAAATACAGCCCAATATCTTCGTATTAGAAGAGAGTAATCTGATTCTTCAGCAATTCTCACTGGCATAAGTGTTTTTGAAATAACCAATTTCTCTGCAAAATAGGTGTACACCTTTTTTACAGGATAACATAAGAAACCTGTAAACAAAGTTACAGTTAAATAAAAATAAGGTAATGTTTATCAGTATGCTGATAATGCATACTTGGATTTTCAGTTCAACATTAAACTTTCAATATGTATACTTTTTTCTATTAGGTTAGGTTATTTACTAACTGTATAACAAATAAATAAAAACTCATCATCATCACCATTATTGGCTCAACAGCCCTTTGTGTGCCCTGGCCTTCAGAAGATTTCACCATCCTTCTCTATTCATAGCCACACTCCTCCAGTTTCTAATTTCAAGAGTACTGATGTCCTGATTCACCCTGTCCCTCCATCAAAGTTTTTGCCTCACAATTTTCCTTTTACCTTCTGGCTTTGCATGAAATATCTTCTTAATAACTCTGCTTTCACAAGCAAGTATAAAGTGTCCAGCCCATTCTAATCTTTTTAATCTAATAAAGGTGACCACATCAGGTTCATCATACAAATTAAAGAGCTCTAAACTGTATCTTTTTCTCCAGGCATCTTCCAGTGGACCAAAAATTTGCCTGAGGATCCTCCTGTCAAATATATTTAGTTGCCTCTCATCTGATCTAGGCAGCATCCATGTCTCTGATGCATAAGTCAGTACTGGGTGCACTAGGACCTTATACATCAATACCTTGGTCTTCCTTTGTATTAACTGAAGTACTTCTTCTTCTTCTCCACTTCAGGCAATAGGTCACAGACCTGTTGCCCCTTCAGCCATGATAGAACTCATGCCCCACCTCAGCCAGAGATATTAGCCAACCTTATAACCCATGCCCGGGGGCAAGCCGTGCGGTGGGGGGGGGAAGTGTTGTTGTTTATGTGTGTAGTATATATTGTATGCCCTTGTTACTTATCTGGCCCGGGTATGCCAGAGAAGACGTATGTATTATTTGTCCGCGTACATGCTGGTGGACGAACAAATCGAGCCGTGACCTTGACTCAATCTCACCACATCAGCAGCACAGCAACGCTCTGATTATAATGAGTCAGAGACGCTACCACTGTGCTGGCCCATCCACCTGAAGTACTTTAGATGTTTTCTAAGCCCTGCACACACTTATTTGCTGACAAAACACGCTTTCGGCTTTCCACACTAATATTATTTTTACAGTTAACTTCTGAGCCGAGGTAGGTAAAGCTATGTACTATCTCGAATTTATAAGATGATATTTCTAAATTTGTAGGGCCCACACAACAGTCTTTTCTTGTCACTGGCATATCCTTTGTTTTTCCCTGATTGATCTCCAGATGCATTCTTGTTGCAGCTTTCTCCAGTTTCATAAAGGCTTCCACCCATAGCTGTCTTTGTTTTTCCTATAATATAAATGTCATCTGCATAAGCCAGAATTTGAACTAACATATAAAATATGTTTCCTCTTGTGTTAATGCATGAGTCTCTTATGACTTTCTCTAAAGCAATATTAAAAAAAAGGAAAGCTAGAGAATCTCCTTGTTGGACCCCTTTCCTTGTGTGCACAGAGTCTGATAGCCTATTCTGGACATTTAGACTTCATTGTGGCCTTAACTAGGGCAATTAACTTGGCTAGTATCTTCAACTCAACCATTCCTGAATACAAATATTCCCTATTTATACTATCATAAGCTGATCTAAAATCAATAAAGAGGTGATGTGTCTCTATTCCATACTCGCTACATTTCTCAAGAATCTGGCGTAAGGTAAAAATCTGGTTGTTTGTTGACCTGCCTTCGCAGAATCCACACTGATAATCTCCTATTGCCTTCTCTACAAATGGTGCCAGTCTGCTAAACAAAATGTTGGAGAATTCTCTATATGCAGTGCTTAAAAGACCAATTCCATTATAGTTGGCACAGTCCAAGATATCAACTTTCTTGTGGATGGGGCATATAACACTCAGATTCCATTCCTCTGGAATGGTTTCTTCATTCCATGTCTTTATCATTAATTGTTGTAAATGCTTAAGTATACTGTGCCAGCATTCTTCAATAATTCTCCTTGGATTAGGTCTATCCCTGGTGTGTCCTTCAGTTTCTTAACAGCAAGTTCCACCTCCTCTATATTCGGTGGTGTTACTTCAATTTCTAATCTCATCTGTGTTACTACAGCAACCTCCTCCAATTCAAACTCAGTGGAGCCATTAAGCAGTTCATCAAAATGTTGCGACCATCTTTCACGGCTCAATTTCATCACTACTTAATATTTTTCTATCCTTGTTTCTGCATAATGTTGTTCTAGGTTGATAAGTAAAAAATACAGAGAAAATAAATATTATATAATTCTAAACATTGTAAAATATAATAATATCTTAATTGATAATTGAGAATTGGGCTTAAATCACTAGATTTTGACCACACCATCTTACAAAATATTAGTCTCAGAGGCTATGGTTTATTTATACCCATGTTTACTCCCTCTAAGGGTCTTATGACTGATGACACTGGTTCTATAATTATGAACTGATTTCTGTATTTGTCTATACATAATAAACTATTCTCATATTACAAAATTTTAATACATGTTTGAACCTCTCCCAGAACTAAAACTAGTAGGTAGTAGGTGACTACTAAAACTTGTAGTAGTATTAGTAGTACTACTACCAAAACTAGTAGTGGGTATTATTTAAAATAATGTTATACCCAATATAAATACATACTATTATAAACAATCTCCATAAATTATATTATCTCCATTAATTATGAGTGAAGCTGGATGGATTTGTTGGCTTCAATATATCTGTGATACATGATTAGATACTATACACCAAACTCTGAATTGTAGCATATTGCAAGTCTGATTATGGTTAAGAAGAAGTAAACTAAGGCAGGTTGTCAAGGGGTTTGTAGAAATTATTTAATACTAACTCAAATAAGGGAATCAACTTGTATACTGCTTGAGGAGAATTACATACTCATGCACTATAATACATCCCAAAAGCTTCTGGATCTGTTAAAAATAAATTGTTAACATTAATTTATAAGGGAATTACATATCCATCTTTACATATAAGGGAATTAAAATAAATTCCAAAGCAACAGAAACAAGGCTCAACACTTTTTATTCCAGCCCTTGTAATGTAATAATTTTTCTGCTAACATAAATACCTGTTATACACTATCTGCAACAAATAGCAAATTTATTAGCCCAAATTTTTAACATGTATTATTACCTTTGTTAACACTTGCACTCCATAACACACTCTAACACCTGCAAAAGTAATATATAACTAAATGACTGACTGTCTTGATTTCCACTAACAATTTAAACTGATTTGAACAATGATGTAACAAAAGTCTGTCTGAAGTAATATAGAAAATACATGAACAGGTCTTACCATTTGTCTTCATATTTGTGTACTCTACAGGGTTTGGGAAAGTTCTATATGTAGTTGTGTACACACCACACCTACAAGTAAATACTGTTACCTACATCCTACTGTTAAATGCTATCAGATATATCTGTTGAGTGAAAAATCAGCAAAATACATCATGTCAGTTTCTATATCATCCACTAGAACAAAATGTCTGCAAACATTATCATTAACATTATGACCTGAGAACAGGACATGGTTGTTTATTTGATATTTAGGATGAAATAATAATCTCACTTTTTAAACTGTAAGATAGTAGAATAAAGGTTGTGAATGTTAGAGAGAATTAATATTTAGTTTCTAGCAAGGCAATTCACAACTAAAGTTTCCGTGAATTGTATATATCAATGACACCATATTTTTATAATATCAAATACTCATTATAGTTTAATGATGATTTTGAAGAATGGCCTAACGTTTTCATCCAAGTATCTTCTTTTAGAAATAGGCTAATAGTACATTGTTATTCTTGGACAACATGTCTATTAAATTTATATTCTGATTATAGTACTAAACAACTACTATTGTATGTGTACTACACAACTGTTATTTGCTACAACAACCAAATACAACTGTTGTATGGTAATTGCAATCAAGTAAAAATTAAGATCAATGAGAATTATTTGTTACTGAGTATTTCAGACACAAATGGCTTATAGTTAAATATTTAATTAAGCTCACTGACAACCTTTAGTGAGCTTATAAGAAAACTTTAGTAATTTCCGTTATAAGAAACTCACTGTTTTTAGAATTGAACCATGTTCTGTTTTTCTTGGCACTAAAACCTATCCCCATTTTATGATGAGGTATCAGGAGAGTGTCTCTGTCAAGCCAATGAGGATTTAGAGTTTTAAACCTACCAACATTGTTGTTTTTAACATTGATATAATTATGCAAAAATATTCTAAAGTTTTTCAATAATAAATAATTATATTGGATTAAAAATGTCAAGAATATTTACTAGTGATACAAAATTAGCTCCAAACTTTCAGTATAAAGGAAAAAATTATTTACGAATGAAACTTTACACAGATGTTCATTTATACTTTTTCTGCAAACTTTATGCAGACCTGAAGATCTGGCTTTACAAATTAAACTCACATAACACTATCAGATGTTGAAAAAGTACTGAGACACCTGCAAAGAGGAGAGGACCTGAAAGTCCAGTCTGTCACAAAAGAACTTCCATGTTTTCTCAACCTGTAGAATACAACTGATGTATTTCATCTCGCATCATGCAAGATACTACATAAATGCTAAATACATTTGATAATATAAACAAAAATAACAAACGCAAAACTGCACACACACACACACACACACACACACACACACACACACACACACACGTTGAATACAAATACATAAATAAAATAAACATTACAAACAAAAGTTCACAAATTCATCTCCTCCCTGCTCCACGAGCCTATGTTACTTCATTCTTATCTGAATAAAATCTCCACTCTTAAAGGTTCTTCAAACCATAAAAGTTGTCACCATAATTTAAATCTTTAAACTGTGTTCAATTTGATGATAGAAGTATGATAAAAATATTTTATTTTTAATTATCTTGTTGATTCATCCTGTTCGTTCACTTTATGAAATTTATTAATATTGTAGCATGACAGATAATCCACTAATTAATAATTCAAAAATGATCATAATTACATTTAAATTAATTAAATCAAAAGAAAGTTCGAAGCAAAATAAATAAATATCGAATGAAAATAATTAAAAAATCAAATTAAAAGAATTAATATCAAATGAACATAATTAAATATCAAAGTGAACAACACCACCATAAAAGAAAGGTATAATTAAATAATAAAATGCAATGATAAAGTATCAAGGAAATTAAATCCAAAGGAACTCATATATATAAAATCAGGAGAGTACCCAGGAAGTTTAGGAGCAGGTGATAAAGAAGATACCCCGAACCAACCGAAGGACATAATGAAATACTTACCTTGGAAAACCCGAGACAGAAGAAATGAAGAAAAGAAGATGTAGGATGGGAGAACTACGAAGAATACCCATGAAAAACCTATTGATAAAAATTATAAACCCCGAACCAAATATTAATATAACCCCAAGAAAGTATAACACCCCAAAACCTCATGTAAAATAATTATAAACAAAAGTGTTTAGTAGTAAATAGAAGTGCACCAAAGAAAGTTATTATGTAATCAAATAGACAAATCTTCACAGTTCCCTATAACTAAAAGTTTGGTCTTAGCATATTGTAGAACTCAAATATAAATAAGAACCAACAGTGTAAGTGAATCCCATATAATAAACTTTAAATAAAGGTGTACTGATATTGTAACTATTTACAATAAATAACTTTAATCTATATCTATAAAAATGAATGTTTGTTTCTTTCTTTGTCCCGTATGCGTTCCTATACGATTCATCCGATTGCGATGAAACTTCGGTGAGTTGTTGTGCGCACGCCCGCGAAGGTTTATGACTTTTTTTCGATGGGGTCCTTTTGGGGGGTTCTTGGGGTCTTCCACATCTCCTCCTAAACCACTGGACCGATTTCAACCAAACTTGGCATAAATATTTTACGCAACGGGAGAACCAACATAGGATATGTGTTTTTTCGATATGATCCTTCGGGGGTCCTTTTGGGGGTCCTTTGGGGTCTTTCACATCTCCTCCTAAACCACTGGACCGATTTCAACCAAACTTGGCACAAATATTTTACGCAAAGGGAGAACCAACATAGGATAGGTGTTTTTTCAATGGGGTTCTTTTGGGGGTTCTTTGGGGTCTTCCACATCTCCTCCTAAACCACTGGACCGATTTCAACCAAACTTGGCACAAATATTTTACGCAAAGGGAGAACCAACATAGGATAGGTGTTTTTTCGATGGGGTTCTTTTGGGGGTTCTTTGGGGTCTTCCACATCTCCTCCTAAACCACTGGACCGATTTCAACCAAACTTGGCACAAATATTTTACGCAAAGGGAGAACCAACATAGGATAGGTGTTTTTTCGATGGGGTTCTTTTGGGGGTTCTTTGGGGTCTTCCACATCTCCTCCTAAACCACTGGACCGATTTCAACCAAACTTGGCACAAATATTTTACGCAACGGGAGAACCAACATAGGACAGGTGTTTTTTTTCGATACGATCCTCTGGGGGGTCCTTTGGAGTCTTCTTATTAGATCTGGTTACTATGGCAACCCAATGGAATAGATTCTGTTCTAAATATATTATCGCATTAAATTGAAGACCACGCGAACGAAGTCTTTATATATTATATATATACAAACACTTTCTTTCTTTGAGTGGCATTGCAACGCATGCCGGGTACTCGCTAGTTTTATAATAAATACAGAAATGACATAGCATGAAGTATTGTTATGATTATATGTAAAATGTTTCATAAAGGAGGACACATCTTTTTATCAAAAAACATTTATAGAGATGCAAATGATAAAGAGAGCAGAGGGGGAATAATTACTGTAAAAGGGGATTAAATTATAATACAATGTAAACAGAAAGGACTGTGATTAACTTAAGTTTAACATAAAAATTTTAAATGGCTAATTATGTTTATGTTTAAAGCCAACACATTTCAAAGTGAGAATAGAATTATATTTAGTGTAAGAATGTTTATTAATATAACAGTGTACATACAGCATAAAATGTTTATGTATGTATACTGTACCAGTTTAGAAAATGTTTATTATGTATTTTAAAAATAGTTCAACTTAACATGTCTAACTTAAAAGACTAATAATTAATGTTCAATATTGTTTTTATAGTATGAGCAGGAATACCATGCTACATGTTCCAATAGTGGTATAAGGAATTTTTATTTGATGTTATATTAACTTTAGACAGTCAGAGAGGGTATATAGGATTAGTAATATTAAAAACCCAGTATATGTAAAACAATAGAATCTAGGCAAAATGGTAAATTCCAATAACATTTATATTTGAGTAAAGAAGTCTAATAAACCATGTAAACTAGTAAGATTTATATAAGGTAAATCAAGCACCAAATAATATAAGAGAATCTATACTTTAAAAGAATAATATAAAAGGTTGGATAAAATTATTAAATAATTTCAAAATGTAATATCTAACCATTTCAAAGGAGTAATAGTAAATTAATGGATTTTAACTAAAAGGAGGATCAAATTGTTAAATTTATAAGAAATTAAGGAAAGGTAAGGATTTATATCAATCAGAAATTTATTATAATCATATTTATAACACCTAACATGGCTAATATTTTGGACAAGAACAGGAAGCTGATTTTGGGCCTATATTTCCAAAAAGACAGAAATATAGCAATTTTAACAAAAAACTTAATAAATATAGACTATTGTATGTCAAATTAAACAGAAGAAGGTAAAGAAACCAATTATGTAATTAATAAGACAAAAACAATCAATAAACAAAAAATATTCCGATTATAATGTATTTTAGAATCACATGAATAGGAAATGAAAAATATTTAAACAATACTTTTCCAATATTAAATTGGCAAGAAATATCGTGAGACGAAGGAAGTGGGATAGTTCTTAATTAACATTCAACGAGAACGGTTGATGTGAGATCACTCTAAGAACCTCTATAGCGAATTTCAATGACGTATATAAGGTTAACATAAAATCAGTGGAAAAATCGAGAGTTACCGAATTTGTTATTTTAAACTTATAATCAGTGAAACACAACAACACCAACAGTGAAAACAATCGATACGCAACATAATACCAGTGAATTAAAACAGTAAAACCATCTAACATTAATATTTCACTTTACAACAAATTTTATGATTCTTAGCTACAAACCAACAACAGTGAACACATCTATCACAACACAATTAAAGCCAGTGGACACTGAACAATTAACAAGAACACTTCTAACAACATAATAGACAGTATACACTAATATGGAGATGATAAAACAATTGTGAAGGCGATTTTATTTGTCAGAATTTACAGCCGACATTCCTGGGTTAACCTCATCAACTCAACTAGCTGCCATGATGGTTCCGTGATGCAACGCGACTTCTCCAGATTGAATTCAGCACACGGCATTGGTTTGAAAACTCAACTATTATAAACATTAAATATTATTAACAATTTGTCATTTATTAATTATTAAGATTATTTTTGTACATGTTATACTTTCTATGCTTCCCCTTCTCTGACTATATAACTATAACCGCTAAAAGAACCATTATAAACATTCATATAATATAACCTGTTTTGTAAAAATCGATTATCTCTGTAGAAGAGTCAACATTGTATCAATATCGATTTTGGATCGATATTTTACGTATAACCAGTGGCGGCCCGTGCTTTGGTTGCACGGTTGCACAACCCCCATTAAATCCTGTAAATTTAATTGTATTTTTAATCCTGAAAATCCCCCATAAACTGTATTTTAAATTATAAAATTATGAAAAAAACAATAATTAATAAGTGTTTTCAAGCTAAATAATCGTAATTAATCATTTGTTGATTTAAAAGTGAGAGCACTTAATAAAAACCGTACACGCTCTCGCTACGGTGTACTACGGGTGTGTACACCAGCTGTGACGCGCTTGGTATATGGAGAACACAATGTAGTTGTGTTCTGGCTGGCTACACTAGGGTGTTCCTATTACATCGCTATAGCTTCGCCTGGTGTGATTAGGGACTGCAAACTCCGCTTGTCAGTCACGGCGCCACCAGTTTGTTGGTAAATAACACGTGGTGCGACAGTTGGAATTTGTATGGTTATGTTGTTTTATTAGTTCAGTTCATTAGTGTCGGTCGAATTTTTTGTGAAGTTTATTGTTAGTGTTAGTTAAGTGTTAGTACAATTCATTGTTAAATATAAATAATAGTGCATATTAAAGGATTAAGGCGTCATAGTGTAAGATATTCGTTATATATAACTCGTAGGGCGCAATGAATTCTGTCGAAAACTTAACGAAAACACCATTCAGTTTACGTCCAATTGAGGAAAAAATTGAAATTAAGAGAGTAGGTAGACCTACACCAGATCTTTCAAGTTTTAATCAAACTGTAAAGTCAGGTAATAGAATTTTTAATCGTAAATTTAAAACAGACTTATACAATAAATATTCCTGGTTATGTGGGTGTGACACTAAAATTGCATTATTTTGCTTTCCTTGTATATTGTTTGGAGGGGAGGAGACTTGGACTAAGACTGGATTTAAAGACTTAAACCATTTTAATGACAGAACTAAAAAACATGAGGCTTCAGGTACCCACATAAAAAATAGTTTACAGTTAGCATTGTTAGGAACAACTAACATAGCAGAACAACTAGATACAGCTTATAGGAGAAATATTGTAGCTCACAATGAACAAGTTAAGCAGAATAGATATGTGCTAAGTATTATTATCAACTGTATTCGTTTCTGTGGTGTGTTTGAACTAGCTTTAAGAGGCCACGATGAGTCTAAAGAATCAAATAATCCAGGAATTTTTAGAGGGTTAATAGATTTTAGTGCAGAGCTAGATACAGTTTTAAAAAACCATCTTGAAACTTCAACAGTATTTAGGGGTACTTCTAAAACCATTCAAAATGAATTACTACAAATAATGCTAGAAGTCTGTCACGAAAGAATTTCAGATGAAATTAAACAAGCAAATTTTTTAGCTGTTATTGCTGATGAAACCAGCGATGTGTCTAATTTATACCAAGTAGCTGTTATCTATAGGTACATAGCACAAAACAGACCTGTAGAAAGCTTCTGGACTTTTCTTAACCCTTCTCGTCATGATGCCAGGGCCTTAGCATCATGTATTCTTGATGAGTTAAAACACCACAAAATAAATGAAACTCCCCAAAAGCTCATTGCACAGACATATGATGGAGCATCTGTAATGGCTGGAACTTCTAGTGGTGTACATGCAATTGTAAAAAATTGTTATGCCGATGCCCAATATGTTCATTGTCATGCACATCAGCTGAATTTAGTTGTGATGAAAGCTGCATCAATAAACAGGGAAGTTCGAATTTTCTTTGCCAATGTTCAAGGTCTTTGCGCTTTTTTCTCAGTTAGTCCGCAAAGAACATCAATACTAGATGCAGTAGTAAAAAAGCGGTTACCCAGATCTGTACCTACCAGATGGAACTTTCAATCGAGAAGTGTCACAACAATTTATGATCACAGGCAGGACCTAATACAGTGCATGAAAACAATATTAGATTGTGATCACATAAAAAATGACAGTACTCTTTCACAGGCTTCTGGCCACTTAAAAATTTTAGTAAGTCAAAACTTTATTTTTTGGCTCTCATTTTTTAGAAAAATTATGCCACTTACTGACATACTCTTTAATCAGCTCCAGAAAGTAGATATTGATCTCACTGTTATAAAACGGTCTCTTACAAGTTTTGAAGAAAATGTGTTGAAAATCAGAAATAATATTGACACAGACACTGGAGAGCCACAACAGTCATCACAAAATTCACCTCCAAAGAAAAGGAAGATTGACAAAACTGAGTGGAAGAGACAGGCGAAGGAAGTATGTGATGTGATTATATGCCAAATAAAGGAACGGTTTAGATTCACAAGCCATCTTGTAGGAGCATCTTTGTTCATGTCAGAAAAGTTTCCAGATTATGATTCTAAATTTCCAGAAGACACTGTAAAAACTGTATGCAACGCTTACAATTTTCTCAATTTTAAAAAACTCTGTACGGAACTTGCAACAATCTATAGTGCAACGGATTTTAGAAGACTGTCAGGGGCTGTTAGTTTGTACTCTTTTTTCAAAGACAATAAGTTAGAAGAAACTTTTAGTGAAGCTGTAAAACTCTTAGAAATTTTGATTACAATACCAATGACCTCTTCTGAAGCAGAAAGATGTTTTTCGACGCTTAAAAGAATAAAGACATTTCTAAGGAACACCATGTCACAAGAGAAGTTGTCTGCATTGGCCATGCTCTCAATAGAAAGGGACCTGATCATGGAAATTCCTGATTTCAATCAGAAGGTGATTGAAAAATTTGCCAGTCTGAAAGAAAGGCGGATGGATTTTCTTTTCAAATAAGGGTAAGTGACAAAATTATTCCCAAGTATAACTATATTTTTCAATATTAATTATATCTACACAGTAAAATAGTTTATCTAAAGTGAATTAATACTAAATAAAATAGGCCTGTTATTACGTTAACTAATTTCAAAATAATTTCAATACATTTTTTGGATGCTGTTACACAGAAAATGTTATATTACCATATAAGTCATAATTTTGAATTAAATAAAACAATACTAACTTTATCATTCTGTCATATAAACTTGGTGATATTTTTGCATTTTCTATTTACACAATTTAATAGCATCCAACCCACAACTGCAACCCCCAAAATTTTCAACCACCAGCCGCCACTGCGTATAACTATTAATAAATTAAACTAATTCAATTATCTGGGTTGAAAATTATTTCACATATTATCATAAGAGTTTACATTAACAACAGGACTTACTGGAAGACGACCATTAATAAAGGAGCAGAGCATAATTAACATATTGGAGCAGAGCAAAAAATCTCAAATCGATTAGTGTAGTAAGACAATCGGATTAACTCCAAATTCATTTACGGTCAACCAGAAGTGTATATATTAACATTATAAACTCCGAGAATTTTAAAATTTCAACGGAAATTCATAACGAGAATTATTATAAAAATATTCAACAACAAACAAACATAAAAAATTTTTTTTTATTTTTTTTTTAATTAAATTACATTTTTTTTTATACAGAAGATATATTTATTTGTAACCAGTGTAAACAGGTCTAGTGTTACAAATTGGCGTCCAACTAGAGGGCTTCAATTAGCGATTGGAAGACAGTAAATTACCCAATTACTAATTAAGCTTGGCAGCGGTTATACCGTCAAGAAGGAGACAATATGCAGCATCGTGCTACTTCGAAGAAAAGGGCGGCAGAGGCCGAAAAAGAAATCGATATGGGAGATAAGGAGGCAACACCCATAGAAAATGTGGAAACATTATTACCTCCGGTGGAACCTAAACAAACCACACCACCAGAGGAACAACCCGAGAAACCATCACGAACAGAGAATGGGAACATACAAGAGATGCTCAGGATAATGATGGAGAAAATGGAATCCACAAGTAAGGAATTGAAGGAAGAATTGGGAAATAAAATCGAAAAAACCAAAGAGGAATTGAGTGGAATGAATAAGAACATGGAGGAGAATAGTAAAAGGTTAGAAGAATTGAAGGAAGATAACCAATCCACAAAGGAAGAATTGGGCCATAAGATTGAAAATACCAATAAGAGGATTGAGGAAACCAGCAAGAAGATGGAAAGGAAGATGGAAGAAAACAGTAAGAAGATGGAAGAAAATAATAAGAATTTGGAAGAGAAGATGGAAGAAAATAGTAAGAAGATGGAAGAGAAGATGGAAGAGAAGATGGAGGAAACCAGTAAGAAGATGGAAGATGACAACCAACAATTAAGGGAAGAGTTAAGGGAGAATAGTAGGAAGATGGAAAACGACAACCAACAACTGAGGGAAAAATTGGAGGAAAACAATAAGAACATGGAGGAGAAACTGGATGAGAATAACCAACGATTAAGAGAAGAATTAAGGGAAGTCAACCAGGAAAACATGAACAAGGTAGACGAGAGAATAGAATTGGCGAAGGAAGAGTTGAACAGGAAAATCAACGACAATAAGAGATCCATAATTAAAAAATTGGGACAAGAAACAATCATAGTAAACCAACAGATCAGGGAAGTGGACGAGAGATGTCACCAAACTGAGTGTGAAGTACAGGAAGTCAGGGAGGTAATAAATACGGAAATTACCCAGATCAAAGAACATCAGAAGACGAAGTTGGAAGAAAACCGAAAAGAAACACAGGAGGAAATAAGTAAGGTGCGAAATCAGGTCACAGAAAGGTGCGACGGTATGGAAACGGTGATGACCAATATCACTGGTCAAGTGCGGCAGAGCCAGGAGGAGATGGAGGTACTCCGAAACCGGCTGACTAGCTTCACTAATTTCCCCATAAACGAGCATCGGGAGTGGTTGAACTTCCGCCAATATAAACGAAAGCCCATGGAGTTCTTGGCCCGAATAGAGGAATACATGGCCAAACATAGGGGCAACAGATGGGTCAATAACCGGGAGTTGTTAGACGAGTCATTTAGAGAAATGACCGATCATTGGTGGATGGCCAACCGTTCTGACATCGAAGATTACCAGCAGTTTAAAAGCCTATTTAAGGCGAAATACTGGTCTGAGACTACCCAAAATTTAATCCGTGACAACATCTGTGCGTACTTCCTCGGCAAAGTATGTATGGCCAAGCATTTGGAACCAGCCATACCTGAAGAATGCCTCATAAACAAGTTGTCATATCACTATGACGAGGAGGTGATTCGAGCAAGGAGAGGCAGCCAAATTAAGACCATACAGGCAATGACAGAACTTCTCGAAAACTATGAGAACGAGGAGTACTACCGACAAAGCCGGAGGAGGAATGATCGGCCAGAACCTAGAAACTATCCATCTACCAACAACAACAACAATGGATATCAGGAAAACCGCACCAATCCACAGAGTAACAACAACAACAATAATAATAATAATAACAATAACCAGGTTCAAAATAATCCTAATAATAATCGAACAAATAATGGTTATCAGGGTAATCGAAACCCATATTACCCAAACCCTAATAGTCAGAGAAACCCCAATTATAATAACAATGCACGTTATTATAATAATAATCGTGGCAATCCACAAAATAATAACACTAATAATAATAGGTTTTCTCGGCCGAGGGTGAACTTTATACGAGCAGAGGACGGTCGCCAATGTCGGTACTACCATCAGCGACGCAACAACTATCACGAATATGAAGATCGGCGGAGGAGCCGAGAACGTGACGTACCAAGGTACAATCCTACTAGACGGAGTACCAGTCTAGACAACACAGAACGGCTGACAAACCACGAACAACCGTTGGATCCTCGAACAGAGCGGCAGGGAACCACTCAAGGTCTCCCGAATGATCCGTCAACCAGTGCGACCCATAATAACAATGATGTCGAACATTTAAATGGGAGGAGGCAGTAATCAATCACATAGACCCGTTGCTGCTCCTAAACCCTGGGTATATAAATGAGTTACCAAATGCAACTGAAACAAATCGTATCACAATAATTGGTTGTAATTATCTAAAAAATCTCCGACACGAATTATTGGAGGAGGACGATACTAGTTCCAACAATAACATAAATAACGAAATAATACACGTCAATGCGGAGGTAGAAGGAGTCCCCGCTAATTTAATGATCGATACTGGTTCCAATGTCTCTATAATTAGTATGACAGAGTTGGAGAGAATACAAAGAGAATGCGGACGAGTATTACCGACATTGCTGTTGAATAATATTATATTATTAGGTGCTACCAGCCGCCAAAATAAAACAATAAGAAGACAAGTTTCCGCCAGTGTGATGAGCTGTGGTATAGCTATTGATACGGAGTTTTTAGTGGCAAACGGGCTGCCATTTAACATATTGGTGGGGTGCGATGTGCTCAGGCGGAACTCCGCTATAATTGATTTAAGAACGGAGAAATTGTCACTTTTTACTAACGGACAAACTTGGACGGCTGACTTGGTTGGTAGCGATGGAATAATTCCCAACGATATCCACCAACAGCTTCGTAAGATCAATTATATAAACACAAATCCTATGATTGAGCGGATAATGGACGATAACGCTAATGAGGATTTATGGTCACAAAAGATTCAGGACATCAGGGATTTCCGGAGCGGTAGTACAAGGGAAAGGTTGCCAAAAAACCAAGCGGACAAATTAATAAAAATTTACAAAAAATACAGATCAGTATTTTCTGACGAGCCCGGTAAAGTAAAAAACTTCCAGTGTACTTTACAATTTCGAGACACAGTGGACTTTAACCGGAAGTCATACCCCATCGCGCAATCATGAAAGGAAGCAGTAAGAGCTGAAATAACTAAGATGATTAACCGTGACATAATAGAGAGTAGCCAATCCCCATACACCAGTCCTATTGTGGCTATTCCTAAGAAAAACGGACAAGTCCGTCTATGCCTAGATTCACGAGAAATCAATAAAATGATTATTAATGACAGGACTTCGCCCGGTGAGATTGAAGAGATTTTAAAACGTTTCCATGGTACCAAGTACTTTAGTACCTGGGACACGGTGTGCGGCTACTGGCAGGTAGAATTGCACCCACAGAGTCGCCAGTATCTGGCTTTCATATTCGAAGGGAGGAACTACCAGTTTAAGAGATTGCCCTTCGGACTCGTGAATTCAGTTGCAGTCTTTGTACACTGCATGGACCAGATACTTGGCCAGGAAGCACTACAATTCACCACCGTGTACGTAGATGATTTGCTACTATCCTCAGAAACTTGGGAGGAACACTGCTACCGTGTGGAACATGTGCTAAAGAAATTGGCTGCGAATAACATCACGCTCAAGCTAGAAAAATCTCAGTTCATAGCCAAGGAAATTCAGTTCTTGGGCTTTATACTAAATGACCAGGGAATCTCACCGTCGGCTGAAAAAGTAGAAGCGATTCAGAAATTTCCAACACCAAAGAATCGAAGGCAATTACAGTCATTCCTGGGACTCTGTAATTACTATCGCAACTTCCAGGAAAAGTATTCTGAATTGACCGCCAGATTTCAACAGCAACTGTCATCCAAGAATAAATGGATATGGGGTATAGAGCAGAACGAGACCTTAAAGCTGATTAAAGAAAAATTCCTTGAACCAATAATACTTCGCCATCCGGATTTCAGTAAACCGTTCTTCCTGAATTGCGATGCCAGCAACCTTAGCCTTGGCACAACACTTTATCAAGAGGATGAGGAGGGCGAACATCTCGTGATTTGCTTCGCAAGTAGAGCATTAAACCAGTGCGAAAAGAACTACCACGTCACTGAGAAGGAGCTGTTAAGTGTAGTGTCCGCGTGTGGCAAATTCCGCACATATATCCTTGGTTACCCCGTTACCATCCGGACAGACCATAACTCCATATCGTTCTTGAAGAGGTGCAAACTCAGTCACGGAAGGTTGACCCGGTGGATACTGTTACTACAAGAGTACAATCTTCAGTGGGAGTACATCCCTGGAAAGAAGAATGTCGTTGCGGACGTGTTGTCACGAATTGACATAGATAAGCAAACATTCGAGGGGGAGAAAGAAAGGGTACTCAAGATATACCACTTCTTAGCACCAGAGCTGATCTAGTCACCATATTAACCAACCTGAGCACCCACCAACAAGCAGACCCGAAATTACAATCTATTAAGACGAGATTGGAAGCAGGGGACGAGACTATCGCCCGATATTATAAGATTAATAACAATATACTATCAAACCATCGTTAAGGAAGGATACATGGTAGGTTATCATTCCAACCCATATCGAAAAGGAGATAGTAAGTAACTATCATATTCGATATGGGCATATGGGCACCTTAAAGGTGATAAAGGCCCTGGAAGAGAGCTGCCACATGAAAGATGTCAACCGGAAGGTCCGGAAATACCTAAAGGGTTGCCACATTTGCCAACCCGTTAAAAGTAATAATGAGAAAAAGGAAGGCCAAATGATTCCTATAACATCACAGGCAAAGTTGGAAAAAGTATTTTTGGACATCTGCGGGCCATTTCCCCACAGTGGTGGTCGTCACAGATATAAGTATCTAGTCATCATGATGGACCATTTCACCAAGTTTGTCAAGCTATACCCAGCAAATCGGGCGACTACAAATAAAATTCTCGGCATATTAACCGACCAGTACTTCCCAAATGTCAGAAAACCAGTTTCGATCATTACCGACCACGGAACCCAATTCAAGGGGAAAAAATGGCGAGATACCCTACTGTCTATGGGTGTTCGTACTTATAAAACCTCAGTCTACCACCCGAGCAGTAACCCGGCAGAGAGAGTATTACGAGAGGTGGGGCGAATATTACGAACATATTGCCACAATCAACAGAGGAGGTGGCAAGCTATCTAGAAGCCACAGAAGAATTCCTCAACTTGGCATACCACGCAGCCATAGGCATTACCCCATACTCCGCCATGTACGAGAAACAACCCCCAAGAGAGATCAAAGAAATATTAAAGTTCCCAAGGGATAATATTTATACCTTTGACCGAATAAAGTTTTACAATAAGGTGGCCGAAGACCAGGAGAAACGGCGAAACAAATACCAAAAAGGTATGGGCAAAATCATAACATATACGAGTGGTGAGAAGATATTATTAAAAAATCGGGAATTACCCAGCTCATTGGAAGGGATAACTAAGAAGTTATTACTATTATACACTGGACCCTATATAGTCTCCAAAGACAAAAACAATAACACTTATGAGATAAAGGATATGGGTTCTGGTAAAATCAAAGGTGTATATAACCAGGCTTCCATGAAAAAATATCATGAGGAGTAATATAAAAAGAATTTAGTTAAAAGCAATAAAAATTCCAAAACAAAGTAAGATCAACTTACTACAAACAATTTTGAAAAGAAAACTTTTGAAATACAAAAAGAAAGAATTTTGAATATAAAAATATTAAACTTCCAAAACAAAGTAAGATCAACTTACTACAACTATCTTGAAAGAAACCAGTTGGAAAATAAAATGAAAGAATTTAGTTTAAACAAATAAATTCAAAAATATTATAAGCACACCTTACAAACCAAATATTTATGAGAAAAAACTTTATGGTAATTAAAAGAAAGGAATTTTGAGATGTTAAAAAACCAATAAAAATTCCAAAACAAAGTAAGATCAACTTACTACAAACAATTTTGAAAAGAAAACTTTTGAAATACAAAAAGAATGAATTTTGTGTATAAAAAAAAATAAATTCAAAAAATATTGTAAGATCACCGTACAGACATAATTTATGAATAAAAACTTTATGGAATAAAAAGAAGAATTTTGTGAAAAACCTAAAAATTCAAAAATATAGTAAGTACACATTACTACGAAATATTTATGAAACTATTATTATAAAATATAACAGAAAAAGAATTTAGAATTAAACAAATCAATTCTAAAGGATATAGTAATGTAATATCACAACCAATAAATTGTGAAACAGTATATGAAATTATATAAAAAGAAATAAAAACCAGTGATACGATTAAATAAATAACCTTGTGTTGAAATAAAAATACTAAAACTTTGAAGTAATACAAAGAGAAACAATGACCTCATTAAAAATTAATTAAAGCATTCATTTGACTAAATATCACTATAGTATTGACGACTCGGAACACTAAGTTTTTTATAAGTAAAAACGTAAAGTTTTACCTTACAGCCTAAACCGGCTTTCACCTTTAGAAGGCTTCATCAGAGGCTGCCATAGGTAGCGTTGTCCGTCTTGTTGTTGGCGACGGGATAGTTATTCGAAAGATTGAAGCTGTGTGTGTGGTGAGATGTGTTCGAATAATGCGTGCGATTTGAATTGTGTCTGTTCGTTTAGGATGTCGTTTTTATTTGGTTTTGTGTGTTAGTATATTTCTAATTGTTCTAGAGTGTCTAGTTTTCGGCCTTTTGTGTGTACGTGTAGAATGTTCATGTTATTGTCGATGTTTTTATATGTGTGGTTTGCTTCAATGAGGTGGTTTGCAAAGGTAGATTCTGTAGTGGTGTGGAGTGCTTTTGTGTGTTCAATGTATCTCTGTTTGAAGCTACGTCCTGTCTGGCCTATGTAGAATTTATTGCAATTTGAGCAATTTAGCTTGTATACACCAGGTAGATCGAATTTGTTTTGTGCTTTGGGCATGCGTTTTGATAGTGTGTGTTCTGTTTTGTTAGTAGTTTTGTAAGCGATTCTGTATCCTGCTTTTTTGAATTTGTGGGCAATTTTTTCAGTTTGTTTGTTGATGTATGTTAGTGTTATGAATTTGTTGTTTTCTGTCTTTGTCTGTTGTTTGTTTTGTGTTTTGTGTAGGAGTTTACTGACTATTGTTCTGTCATAACCGTTAGATTCTGCTAGATATTTTATCGTGTGTAGTTCGTCTTTGTAGTCTATTTCATCTAAGGGGATGTTGTTAAGTCTATGTATCATGGTTCTAAAAGCAGCTAGTTTGTGTTGTACTGGGTGATTGGAGGTGTTGTGTATTAGTGTGTCAGTTGTAGTATCACAGTATCACAAAACAAAACTATTTTACTTATAACAATAAAAACTACACACAGAACGATGGCCTACCCATGGGCTCCCCCATATCCAGCATTCTAGCAGAAGTCTTCCTCCAACACTTAGAAAAAAAAAAATACTCACAAACAATGACAGACACTCACATAAAATACTATATTGGCACAGATACGTTGATGACATTCTAATACTATACACGGGAAACAAAAGACAATGTGAACAGTTACTAACGCACATAAACAAAATACATAAAAACATAACCTTCACTGCCGAATACGAACACAACAATACCATAAACTTCTTAGACCTCTCCATCACAAAACTAGAACACAGGCACAAATTCAGTATATACAGAAAACCAACTACAACTGACACACTAATACACAACACCTCCAATCACCCAATACAACACAAACTAGCTGCTTTTAGAACCATGATACATAGACTTAACAACAACCCCTTAGATGAAATAGACTACAAAGACGAACTACACACGATAAAATATCTAGCAGAATCTAACGGTTATGACAGAACAATAGTCAGTAAACTTCTACACAAAACACAAAACAAACAACAGACAAAGACAGAAAACAACAAATTCATAACACTAACATACATCAACAAATAAACTGAAAAAATTGCCCACAAATTCAAAAAAGCAGGATACAGAATCGCTTACAAATTACTAACAAAACAGAACACACACTATCAAAACGCATGCCCAAAGCACAAAACAAATTCGATCTACCTGGTGTATACAAGCTAAATAGCTCAAATTGCAATAAATTCTACATAGGCCAGACAGGACGTAGCTTCAAACAGAGATACATTGAACACACAAAAGCACTCCACACCACTACAGAATCTACCTTTGAAAAACCACCTCATTGAAGCAAACCACACATATAAAAACATCGACAATAACATGAACATTCTACACGTACGCACAAAAGACCGAAAACTAGACACTAGAACAATTAGAAATATACAAACACACAAAAACAAATAAAAACGACATCCTAAACGAACAGACACAATTCAAATCACACGCATTATTTGAACACATCTCACCACACACACACAGCTTCAATCTTTCGAATAACTATCCTGTCGCCAACAACAAGACGGACAACACTACCTATGGCAGCCTCTGATGAAACCTTCTAAAGGTGAAAGCCGGTTTAGGCTGTAAGGTAAAACTTTACGTTTTTACTTATAAAAAACTTAGTGTTCCGAGTCGTCAATACTATAGTGACATTTAGTTAAGTAACGGACACGTCATGGACAACGAAATCCAAGACATTCATTTGAATAAAGAATCAGAGAGAAGTAATTTGAGAAAAGGAACAAAAAATAAATGTAATTAAATAAATCAATAATGAAAATGATCAAGAAATAAGTGTCAAGTGTAATAAAGACAATTAGCAGAAAATGCTAGAATATGGAACAAGTGGAATTAATAAAAACTAAGAAACAAATAAAAAATAGCAGAAATATATGCTATCAATAAACAAAAGCAGATTGTAATAAAAACCAGAGAAGAATAAAGAACTAATAACAAAAACTTTATATGATAATAAACATTGATAATTATATTAATAAAAGAGCTTCCCACAATGATACCAATTGAAATAACCATCAAGTTAACATGTCAGGAGAATAACTGAGATAGGAATATTAAAATCTCTGAGCAATATACGAAGTGAACTATCCAAAGATATTTTTTAAATAGTAATGAAAGTGTACTATTCTTAAATAATTTTTTTTAATAACTGTCTGTAGATAATTCCAGCAGTATTAATATGTTTTTGAGCAGAGATGATTTGCCCCTGTAATCAAATAAAAGTGAAGTATTGGCCAGCAGAGTTTGTAGCGTACAGTGCCTCTCTGAACTGCACCAGCTCACGTGTTAGGGAATGATAGGGAATAAATATCCCAGGGATAAAACACTAAGAAGAAAAATGAAAATAAAATAACAAATATGAAACTCAGATGACTATTACTATCAAGGAAGATCAAGTAAAATGAAATAGATGTAAGCTCAAATATAGAGGAGAAAAATTTAGAAATGGAAGGAAGTCAAGAATAATAACAAATATAATAATTATCATAAGCAATTATTTCAGACAAACCAAGTATAGTCTGAACTAATCACTTCTGGAGGAGGGCAATCTGTAGCATGACAGATAATCCACTAATTAATAATTCAAAAATGATAATAATTACATTTAAATTAATTAATTCAAAAGAAAGTTCGAAGCAAAATAAATAAATATCAAATGAAAATAATTAAAAAATCAAATTAAAAGAATTAAATATCAAATGAACATAATTAAATATCAAAGTGAACAACACCACCATAAAAGAAAGGTATAATTAAATAATAAAATGCAATGATAAAGTATCAAGGAAATTAAATCCAAAGGAACTCATATATATAAAATCAGGAGAGTACCCAGGAAGTTTAGGAGCAGGTGATAAAGAAGATACCCCGAACCAACCGAAGGACATAATGAAATACTTACCTTGGAAAACCCAAGACAGAAGAAATGAAGAAAAGAAGATGTAGGATGGGAGAACTACGAAGAATACCCATGAAAAACCTATTGATAAAAATTATAAACCCCGAACCAAATATTAATATAACCCCAAGAAAGTATAACACCCCAAAACCTCATGTAAAATAATTATAAACAAAAGTGTTTAGTAGTAAATAGAAGTGCACCAAAGAAAGTTATTATGTAATCAAATAGACAAATCTTCACAGTTCCCTATAACTAAAAGTTTGGTCTTAGTATATTGTAGAACTCAAATATAAATAAGAACCAACAGTGTAAGTGAATCCCATATAATAAACTTTAAATAAAGGTGTACTGATATTGTAACTATTTACAATAAATAACTTTAAGTTTTATAATAAATACAGAAATGACATAGCATGAAGTATTGTTATGATTATATGTAAAATGTTTCATAAAGGAGGACACATCTTTTTATCAAAAAACATTTATAGAGATGCAAATGATAAAGAGAGCAGAGGGGGAATAATTACTGTAAAAGGGGATTAAATTATAATACAATGTAAACAGAAAGGACTGTGATTAACTTAAGTTTAACATAAAAATTTTAAATGGCTAATTATGTTTATGTTTAAAGCCAACACATTTCAAAGTGAGAATAGAATTATATTTAGTGTAAGAATGTTTATTAATATAACAGTGTACATACAGCATAAAATGTTTATGTATGTATACTGTACCAGTTTAGAAAATGTTTATTATGTATTTTAAAAATAGTTCAACTTAACATGTCTAACTTAAAAGACTAATAATTAATGTTCAATATTGTTTTTATAGTATGAGCAGGAATACCATGCTACATGTTCCAATAGTGGTATAAGGAATTTTTATTTGATGTTATATTAACTTTAGACAGTCAGAGAGGGTATATAGGATTAGTAATATTAAAAACCCAGTATATGTAAAACAATAGAATCTAGGCAAAATGGTAAATTCCAATAACATTTATATTTGAGTAAAGAAGTCTAATAAACCATGTAAACTAGTAAGATTTATATAAGGTAAATCAAGCACCAAATACTATAACAGAAACTATACTTTAAAAGAATAATATAAAAGGTTGGATAAAATTATTAAATAATTTCAAAATGTAATATCTAACCATTTCAAAGGAGTAATAGTAAATTAATGAATTTTAACTAAAAGGAGGATCAAATTGTTAAATTTATAAGAAATTAAGGAAAGGTAAGGATTTATATCAATCAGAAATTTATTATAATCATATTTATAACACCTAACATGGCTAATATTTTGGACAAGAACAGGAAGCTGATTTTGGGCCTATATTTCCAAAAAGACAGAAATATAGCAATTTTAACAAAAAACTTAATAAATATAGACTATTGTATGTCAAATTAAACAGAAGAAGGTAAAGAAACCAATTATGTAATTAATAAGACAAAAACAATCAATAAACAAAAAATATTCCGATTATAATGTATTTTAGAATCACATGAATAGGAAATGAAAAATATTTAAACAATACTTTTCCAATATTAAATTGGCAAGAAATATCGTGAGACGAAGGAAGTGGGATAGTTCTTAATTAACATTCAACGAGAACGGTTGATGTGAGATCACTCTAAGAACCTCTATAGCGAATTTCAATGACGTATATAAGGTTAACATAAAATCAGTGGAAAAATCGAGAGTTACCGAATTTGTTATTTTAAACTTATAATCAGTGAAACACAACAACACCAACAGTGAAAACAATCGATACGCAACATAATACCAGTGAATTAAAACAGTAAAACCATCTAACATTAATATTTCACTTTACAACAATTTTATGATTCTTAGCTACAAACCGACAACAGTGAACATATCTATCACAACACAATTAAAGCCAGTGGACACTGAACAATTAACAAGAACACTTCTAACAACATAATAGACAGTATACACTAATACGGAGGTGATAAAACAATTGTGAAGGCGATTTTATTTGTCAGAATTTACAGCCGACATTCCTGGGTTAACCTCATCAACTCAACTAGCTGCCATGATGGTTCCGTGATGCAACGCGACTTCTCCAGATTGAATTCAGCACACGGCATTGGTTTGAAAACTCAACTATTATAAGCATTAAATATTAAATATGACTAAATATTGACGACTCGGAACACAAAGTTTTTTATAAGTAAAAACGTAAAGTTTTACCTTACAGCCTGAACCGGCTTTCACCTATAGAAGGCTTCATCAGAGGCTGTCGTTAGTAGCGCTGCTCGTCTTGTTGTTGGCGACGAGAAAGTGTTTCGAAAGATTGAAGCTGTGTGTGTGTGGTGAGATGTGTTCGAATAATGCGTGCGATTTGAATTGTGTCTGTTCGTTTAGGATGTCGTTTTCATTTGTTTTTGTGTGTTTGTATATTTCTAATTGTTCTAGAGTGTCTAGTTTTCGGCCTTTTGTGTGTACGTGTAGTATGTTCATGTTATTGTCGATGTTTTTATATGTGTGGTTTGCTTCAATGAGGTGGTTTGCGAAGGTAGATTCTGTAGTGGTGTGGAGTGCTTTTGTGTGTTCAATGTATCTCTGTTTGAAGCTACGTCCTGTCTGGCCTATGTAGAATTTACTGCAATTTGAACAATTTAGTAATTAGAACAAAAAAACTTTGTGTTCCGAGTCGTCAATATTTAGTCATATTTAGTTAAGTAACGGACACGTCATGGACAACGAAATCCAAGCATTAAATATTATTAACAATTTGTCATTTATTAATTATTAAGATTATTTTTGTACATGTTATACTTTCTATGCTTCCCCTTCTCGGCCTATATAACTATAACCGCTAAAAGAACCATTATAAACATTCATATAATATAACCTGTTTTGTAAAAATCGATTATCCCTGTAGAAGAGTCAACATTGTATCAATATCGATTTTGGATCGATATTTTATGTATAACTATTAATAAATTAAACTAATTCAATTATCTGGGTTGAAAATTATTTCACATATTATTATAAGAGTTTACATTAACAACAGGACTTACTGGAAGATGACCATTAATAAAGGAGAGTGATATATTGGAGCAGAGCAGAAAATCGCAAATCGATTAGTGTAGTAAGACAATCGGATTAACTCCAAATTCATTTACGGTCAACTAGAAGTGTATATATTAACATTATAAACTCCGAAAATTTTAAAATTTCAACGGAAATTCATAATGAGAATTATTATAAAAATATTCAACAACAAATAAACATAGAAGAATTTTTTTTTAATTTTTTTTAATTAAATTAAATTTTTTTTTTATACAGAAGATATATTTATTTGTAACCAGTGTAAACAGGTCTTGTTACAATATATATAAACTTTCACGTAATGAACTTATTCGTTGTCACTTCCCCAAACGTTTCGAGGTGGTGTTCCTCTTCCTCAGTGGGAATAATACTGAATGTCGATTACAGAATAACCTTTACGGACTATAGGTATGTGTGGTGGGGGTTGATGGTGGGAAGGGATTGGCGATATATATTCAGAAATACTGAATGTCGATTTCTGTAATCGACATTCAGTATTATTCCCACTGAGGAAGAGGAACACCACCTCGAAACGTTTGGGGAAGTGACAACGAATAGTAAGTTCATTACGTGAAAGTTTATATATATTAATATATTTTATTTTTGTATAACTTCGTAAAATGATAGTTATCATTTTATAAGTAGGGGCTGCCAATCTATTTATTTTTTATTTTTTTAGAAACCCTGGTTTTTGAGATTTTTGAAAAATCGTGTTTTTTCATGTTCCTGTCCCTCCAACAGATTTACTAGATAAAACCACAGATTCATCAGTTTTGCAAAAAGAATTATAAGTGTAAAGTTCCGAAAGTGGCAAGTCACTCTGGAAAGTTTCATGAAGAGAATTTCATGAAGAAATTGTAAGAGAAGTCCCACAAGAGAGACATATGTGGAAATACATCCACCTTGTTTTATTATTAGATATATCCACCTCCTTTTCCTTCTTTTATTGGACTATTATTATGATAAGTCAATAAAATTAAAATTAAATTTATTTTACCCCAAATTTTTATACAAGTTTTAGCCTTTTTCTTCTTTGTTTCTTTTTCCTCTTCTGCTAATGTCACTTTTTCTGTAGCTTCCTCTTCCTCTTCTTCTTCCTCCTCCTCCTCTTCCTCTTCTTCTTCTTCTTCTTCTTCTACTTCATCATATTCATTGCGTTTTGATGCCTCTTTGTAATCAGCTGGGGGTTTAATAAATCTTGCTATAGTAGAATATTGGAGAGTATCCTTTTTTGCTTCTGTTACAATTCGACTTTTTCTATGAATACAAGAAAAATCAGAACAACATATACGTTACTTTATAATAATCAGTATTAAAAAAAAATACTATAAGACATTTTAAATTAACATGTGCATAAAATTCTATCTTCAATTTGAGATGAATAATCATATGTTTTTGAAGAACATCAGTTAAATGTTACTCTACGTTGTACTGGTGGTCCCATTTTAATAATGTAACTATACAGCTGTTGGAGACCCCTAGTACATCTTTTGGGATTCATTGACCTGGAGATGAACATGATGGGCTTATGAGGTGTATAATAGAGAACTCCCAAAACACATTCAAAGTAATATTATGACTATTGCATAATATTTTTAGTAATATTGTGATTGGCATTATTAAAACTATTCATTAGGATAATACTAGGTTGAGTGTGAAGGTAATTTATGTATCATGTATGTTTACATTATCCACAATTGTTGTATAACTTACGTATATGGATGCACGCTATTTATAGAGACACTTTTTATAGAATATGGTATGCTAGAATGTTCTGTAACAATAGTACTATACATTTATAAGTTTAATTTGCCATATTCTCGAATATACTAAACGTTTCTTGTAAGTGACACATGTTCATGAATGGCGTCATTACCAACCTGTGTAAAGAGCTGTAAGAGACATAGTTGCTCAGTCTTGATTCTGAGCTCAGTGAGTTTGGTGTGTGTGTTTGATACCATATTTATGGATCAATATTATATTTGTGTTATATCTTTTTGTTTGTATAAATTAGAATTGTGTTAATATTGATACGACAGTTGAATAGAAATTTGTATTTTCTGTGTTATATATTGTAATAAAACTAATTATTACAAATATAATTTAATTCTGATTGTGTGTAGTAGTGACGCTAATGTCTCCTAGTCTTCGTTATGCTCTCACTGTTGGTCTTCACTTTTGTAATAAAACCATAATATAATCGTAATTGTAGTAGTGTTCTGGTATAATATTACCCAGAATAATTTTTATGGTGTGTATGTGTAGTAGTGACGTTCCGCTCTGGGAAACGTCGATTTGGTAATGTTCCTGGTCTTTGTTGTTATCAAATAAACTCGGTGTATAGCAATTTGTGTATAGCAAATAACTGTGGTAGCAATTTGAAATAAAATATAAATTTAAAATTTATATTTATAAAAAAAAAAAATAAATTCTGAAAAAATGTTTTCGGAGTATTTATGTTCTTAACATTTAGAAATAAATCAAGGTTGTTGATTGTAATTATAATTATGATGGTATTGTGTTTATTCTGGTAATAATTTTCCCTTCTGTAAATTTGTTAAAAAGACAATCCAGTTAACTTCAAGTTTAGGCGAAAACGGCTCTCTTCTTCTTACTCTTGAAAGGTTGTAGTTTCGCATATACTGCCTTTAAAGGTTATCTAGCTTTCTTGATTAATTAACTGTTATGTCCTTTTATAAGAGAAATCAACTTCAATTTACCAGAAAACAAACGTTTATTAAACAAAATAATGAATTTTATCAATTAAAATCGATGTTACAATGCCGTATCGACTCGCTCAGGGCCGGTCGATATAAGAATTTTACATTTGTATTATAAAAAAAAATAGGTTCTTTAAACGGTTATCAATATAAAAAGCCAGAGAAGGTCAGGGGCATGAAAGTATAACACTTACAATTCTAATAATGTCTTAAATTTAAACAATACAATGGTAGTTATTAATAATAAAAGTTTATATATAATTGTATTCAAACCAAGTTGCAGCCCACAGTCGTGTCTTATTGCGGTGATGATATTGGATCAAAATGGCCGCCTGACGCATGCGCGTTGTTCGCCTTCTAACCTGGATGAAGTACTTGTTGGAATAAATATGTCCTTTCTTCTTTTAAATGTTCTTTGCAATTGTATGTGATCTTCTGGGGTATAGTTTATTGTCACTGGTGTATGATGGATTAGTTCACTTGGTGTAAAAATGTTGTTAAATGGGTATATCTACTGGTGTTTATGTGTGTCAGTTTAACCTCGAATTTTCACTTGGTATTTGGTGCGATTTCAGTGTTATTTCATTTAATTAGTTATATGTGATTCCGTTTATTGGTGTTATGTAGTTCATAGGTCAACTTCACCACTTCACAATAATTAAAATAGTTAAAAAAAATAATTTTACACAAAATGATTCCGAACTCTGTTATAACGTAACAGCCATTAAAGGTTGGTTCTATCAAATATTCACATTAAGTGCTCTCTTCAAGGTATAATAATGAACTGTCTGGATTTCCTTCGTCTCATGAAAATCTTAGCCTATATAATATATCTCATACATTGTTTCAAATCATCTTAACTTCCGACACATTTTAAAATCGTACATTATGCTCAGAAAGTAATTTCGTTATTAGTTAACTGTTTGAAATATTAAATACATATTCGTTTTCACTATTCTATTCTACTTATTTTGATAGTAATTAAGTTAATGTTACATTATACTTCCTGTCTTCTAAGTAAATAATAGCCATTTTCCCTAATATAATTATTATTCTATTAAATCTGAAATTGATATAATTGTCAATTCTCACTTATTTTATGGCAATTTAGTATATTAATAATGGCTTTTTAATACAATTCATTTGTATATGACTCCCCCTATGATAATGTCAGTGAATCTATTTCAGTTTTAAATGGTATTTTATTAGACCAATTAATAATTTTACTCATATAATGACCCTATCTTTAGAAAGCCTTATTTACATAGTATTTAATATGTTGAGTTTATCTTGCCTAAATATTGTCAGTTTAACTGGCTTATAAGACTATGTTTGTTAATTATTTGCAGTTTTAATTTCATTATATGGCCTAGATTTGATGTGTGGCTATTTGCCAAATGTTTTATTAATGTAGCTATTTTATATCCTTCTCTGACTTCTGATTCTTATATAGTTGATTAAAAATTAATTCTTTGACTGGTATAACAGTAATTATTGATTGTATAAATAACATATAACACCTCTCTACATAAAACTGGTGTTCTGAATAACATTGTTTTGTATATCACCTAATAACATAATTAAAAGTATTCTATAACATCGGAATGATATCTATTTTTAGATAGGGCATTCCTAAATTAAAATGAACAATAAAATAACAAATTATAACACTAATATTTCTTATGAATAATCCTTACTTATCTAATTATTATATGTAATAGGAACCTAACATCCTGGTTACATATAATGGTTAACATCTTTTGCTACTTCAACATTAACAGTTGGTTCTGTAATTCCCCATTTTACAGGATTTATGCCCCCTCTTAAAGTATAACCCTGGCTATCTAAGTTATATTCCATTCTATGGAATGTTCATACAGCTTTAGTAGCTTTTTATTAGTAATATTACTATTTCATTATCCAAGTAGACACTGTTCATAAAACTTAAAGTTTATTCTTCGTATTGTTTAAATTAGCAGCCATCCTTACTATTTCTTTTATGAATTTGCTAACTGCTATAATTTTTTATTGTTCGACTAAGCTTTTCGTCATTACTGACATCTTCAGGTCTTAAAAAACTTAAACTTAGGTTGTTTAAGACCTGAAGATGTCAGTAATGACGAAAAGCTTAGTCGAACAATAAAAAATTATAGCAGTTAGCAAATTCATAAAAGAAATATTAAAGTTTATTACTTTGTACTGCAACTCATGCACCTTTTTAAAGTTTATTAGTTATAATTTGATCACTTACACTTGTCCATGGTGAATTATTAATATATTTACTAGTCTTTTCTAGTTTTTAACATGAAATATTCAACCATGAGGGGACTGTGAAGATTTGTTTATACAAACTAAACAATAACTTTTTGAATGCACTAATATTTAATACTACTAACACTTTTAGTTTTTTGTCAGTTTTACAGTGATATGGTTTTTTGGGGTGTTATACTTTCTCTTTGGACATTCATTGATTTTGGGGTTTTTGGGGTTCTTTCCCTATGGGGTTTTTGTTTTATATGGGTCGTCTCACTTCTTTCTTCTCTGAGTTTGGTTATTCTTCTTTCTTCTTTGAGTTTGGTTATTCTTCTTTCTTCCTTCTTCAGTATTTTTAGTTTTGATTATTCTTCTTTCTTCAGTAGTTTTGGGTTATTCTTCTTTCTTCCTTCCTCTGCAGTTTTTATTAGTCTTCTTTCTTCTTTCTTCAGTAGTTTTGGTTATTCTTCTTTCTTCCTTGTTCAGTAGTTTTGATTGTTCTTCTTTCTTCATTCTTCAGTAATTTTAATTATTCTTCTTTCTTCCTTCCTCTGTAGTTTTGATTAGTCTTCTTTCTTCTTTAGTTTTAATTATTCTTCTTTCTTCAGTAGATTTGATTATTCTTCTTTCTTCTTTATTCAGTAGTTTTGATTGTTCTTCTTTCTTCTTTAGTTTTAATTATTCTTCTTTCTTCTTTCTTCAGTAGATTTGATTGTTCTTCTTTCTTCATTCTTCAGTAATTTTAGTTTTGATTGTTCTTCTTTCTTCCTTAGTTTTGATTGTTCTTCTTTCTTCCTTCTTCAGTAGTTTTGGTTATTCTTCTTTCTTCTTTAGTTTTAATTATTCTTCTTTCTTCTTTCTTCAGTAGATTTGGTTATTCTTCTTTCTTCTTTATTCAGTAGTTTTGATTGTTCTTCTTTCTTCAGTGATTTTAATTATTCTTCTTTCTTCTTTGTTCAATAATTTTAATTATTCTTCTTTCTTCTGTAGATTTGGTTATTCTTCTTTCTTCCTACTTCAGTAGTTTTGGTTATTCTTCTTTCTTTTGTATTTTTATTTATTCTTCTTTCTTCCTTCCTCTGTAGTTTTGATTAGTCTTCTTTCTTCTTTCTTCAGTGATTTTAATTATTCTTCTTTCTTCCTTAGTTTTGGTTGTTCTTCTTTCTTCAGTGATTTTAATTATTCTTCTTTCTTCCTTAGTTTTGGTTGTTCTTCTTTCTTCAGTGATTTTAATTATTCTTCTTTCTTCTTTGTTCAATAATTTTAATTATTCTTCTTTCTTCTGTAGTTTTGGTTATTCTTCTTTCTTCTTTAGTTTTGATTATTCTTCTTTCTTCTTTAGTTTTGATTATTCTTCTTTCTTCTTTCTTCCGTATTTTTATTTATTCTTCTTTCTTCAGTAGTTTTGGTTATTCTTCTTTCTTCTTTAGTTTTGATTATTCTTCTTTCTTCTTTCTTCCGTATTTTTATTTATTCTTCTTTCTTCAGTAGTTTTGGTTATTCTTCTTTCTTCTTTAGTTTTGATTATTCTTCTTTCTTCTTTAGTTTTGATTATTCTTCTTTCTTCTTTCTTCAGTAGTTTTGGTTGTTCTTCTTTCTTCTTTAGTTTTGATTATTCTTCTTTCTTCTTTCTTCAGTAGTTTTTCGCTATGTATGCCTTGGTTTCTTCTGGTCTGGTTTCTTTGACGGGGTATATTAATTGCCTGCTTCTATCTTACCTGGGTAATTTTGTTATTAACATTTTTAGTTTCCTGGGTTTTTAAATTTGTATTATATTATATTATTTGCAGAATTTTTCTTTATTTAACCTTTCTTGTGAATATATTAGTAAATAGTGCATTTTAATTGATTCTCATCTGGATATTCCATATATTAAAGCTTTATCCATGATCATTGAGTAATGTATTTGTGTGGATTATCTGTCACGCTACAATATTTACATGTGAAAAATTATTTGTGATATGATAAATAAACATGGTGTCAACAGTGACATGAGTGTTTCATTTTGATCGCTGCCTAAAAAGTGACAAAGGAAACCTAGCAAACTTATCAGATCCATTGTTTAGGGAAAGGCACTAAAATATTCAGAGTGACTGCAGACACAAAACAAGCCTATTTAAAAATACTTCACTGTTATTAAGTTTTGTCATTCATGGCATTACACTCTAAAGTTCAACTGTGATACCGCTAGAAAATCTAAAAAAAATCAATAACTCTTCACTTCCTGATATTGGCAATTCTGACTTCACATAATATTAATCTACTTTGGTAAAATTTATTTCATGGTTTCTCTATACCAATCCTCCTGTGTTAAAGATGAGAAAGAAGGTCATTTAGTAAACAAATTATACATTTGTATTAAGAATATCTTCAGAAGTGTATCAACAGGTGGAAGAGAAAAAAGAAACAACCACTGGTTACCTAAGAATGCAGAACGAACATACACTGAATACATTCTAAGAGTGTTTATAAGGGCAGCTTTTAAAAGGAAAATTGAATTGTGTTAAATCACTGTTGGAAAGTCTTTTTTTTAGGTAACATAATTGGGGATGAGTTAAATAAATTAATTATGTTGGGAAGGACAAGTTGATAACTGAACTGATTGGAAGACAACAAATTAACTGGTTCAGTGAAAGTGTGAAAAAGAAAAATTGCTTCCAAAAGTCTCAGGGCATAAAATAAGACTGAAGGATTTGAATTACAGAAGAAAAGTTCAAGCCGAGATAGGAACAGAGCAACACAAAAATTATAAAGAACTGAAAGATTTCATTACTTTTAATTATACAAAAAATGTGTTGATCACTATCAGTGTTACATCTATTAACAGAATTACTTGCAATGATAACCCTAAGTTCATAGAAAAAAACTTGTAAATAATTCTGGTGTGCCATTTTTTTCTCTTGCTCACTTTGACAAATAATAGTAATCAGATTTCCTGTTCTAAAAATGGTATGAGGCTTGTTGAAGTAGTAAATATCTTACAACTTATAATTTACAACTTTATAATTTATACAAATTATAAATACATATTTTAACAAAAATTAGCATACATTACTTGCCATGTTCTAATCAAATGAAAATTGCTCATATGTAAAGGTTATTTTCCAGGTATGGACCTTAGTAGTGAACCATGGCTAGACACAAAAAATAGCATATCAACTAATAACTCTATCATTTGAGTACTTTACTGCTTTACTGTTATTAAGCTAGCTTTTTTAGAAGGAATCATACTCTCATCAAGGAATCTTGGGTATTGTATTGGTACAGCAGAGTGTAAGACATATATACTACCTAAGAAAAGAATATTGCAGTATGTCATTGATTTAACTATGCTGATTTGCAGGATAATTATAGTGTCCTGAACACTGAACTTGCAAACTGAACATTTTTACTTGTTTACTTCAAATCAAAAAATTACTTCTTAAAATTATTAATTTTCCTTCATAAATCTTATTTTCACCTTTCTAATTATAGGGTTTTATAAGACCAAGGTGACACTGAGTACACATTGCTCAATTCCTCATTTATAAAGGGGCTTGGCATGAAAAGATATATGATAACATATGGTATATACAAGGTTCAAAAATTGTGGTTCAATACATACATACACATAAGACAACAATAAAACAAAATACAAATTTAGGTTATGCAACTGGCACATATAACTCACTTGAAAAACATTAGCATCATGAAAGTAAATGGTGCTGTTATCAAGTTGCTTTGTGTTGAAATCAAAAGATCACGCTTCACAAATGAGTATGCATAGCTATCTTCTTCTACCACTGAAACAAAACAAATTATAAATACATATTTTAACAAAAATTAGCATACATTACTTGCCATGTTCTAATCAAATGAAAATTGCTCACATTTAAAGGTTATTTTCCAGGTATGGACCTTAGTAGTGAACCATGGCTAGACACAGAAAATAGCATATCAACTAATAACTCTATCATATGAGTACTTTACTGCTTTACTGTTATTAATCCAGTCGATTTGTCAAGCTAGTATTTCGGGCTAAGCATTTTTTATATATTCTTTACCTTTGTTAAATAATTTTCCTTAGTTTCTACTTTCCTTTGTTTATTAAACTAATTCCACCTGCTGTAATTTTTTTGGTTCTACAGCACAATTTTACAATATGTGCTACATTACAAATAATAACAATCATGAAATGTACGGATTTATCATCCGCTACACAAAAATTTAAATTCTTTACTGAACTCTACAGTCTTATCATAACTATTTTTGTTTGACATGATACAATATGAAAAAATTTATTCTGATGATTTAGCATTTCTGTACCTAAGGAATCTCCATATTGCCCTGCTGAAGTGAGAGGCAAGTACCCACTTCTCTCAGTAAGGTAGTGTGAAGATAACCAATATATGAAAACCATTTTCTAAGCTTCTAGGTTAACCAGATAGTGGCGGCGATAAGGGCCCCGCAGACCCTGCGGCACGGGGGGCCCCGACCCTCTGGGGGGCCCCGACCCCCTGGCCACTAGAAAAAAATATGAAACGAACTATAATAGGAAAAAAGTTTTAATGGGATCCAACTACCGGCAAATTTGTATTTAAAATACGAAATATACGTTTTATTTAAGTGTATAGACATGCAAAAAAACTACGTTTTCCGAAATGACATTACTGTTTGTAGTTTGTAAGTGAAGCTTATCTTATCTCTTGTGGTGCCCGTACGTCCGTGCGATGAGTCACTCGGCACTGAGGAGACGTAAATAAACACAACACAATGTAGTTCAGTACTCAGTAGTGTGTCGCATCTCCTGCGTGATAGTACTGTATTGCATTCATTTCGTAATTTAGTGCCGTTTAAGTTTAATGACTTAACATTTGATTTTAGTTTTTGTATTTTGTGTAGAGTTAGAGTGTTAGAGACAGAGTTTATAAAATGGAAAGTAAGCGTGAATGTTTAAGTGGTGCTAAGAAAAGGAAACTGCAAAAACAACGAGAAGAATCTAAAAGTAAACTTTCAAAACTAGACCAGTTTTTAAAAAAAATCATCAAAATGTGAAGTTGAACAACCCAAACCCGGGCCAAGTGCAAGTAATGAAAAAGAAACAAAAATCGGACTTGAAGTTGATTGTGACAGTGACAATAAACCTGATTTAAACATTAGTCCGTTGGATACAAGTGATACAACTACGGAAACAAATAAGCAACTCCAACATGAACAAGAAGAACAACTGCTAGGCATTGAATGTGTTCGCCAGTCCGAAGACATACCTGGACCAGAAAATCAGTTTGAACCAACTGAAGTTGTAAGTAATCACGCAAATAAAACTAGTTTAGCAGGCCCTTCCGATCCAAACTGCCAAAGTTTTGAGAGAGATATTGCATTCTATAAAAATCAAGCTACAATGACAGACGAGGTGAAAAAGTTAATAACGTTAAGTGAACCTTGTCAACCAGGGTCCTTTCCCGAAGGATTCCGTTTCTAAGCAGTCTTTCAGTACAGCATATTATTCTTTCAAAACTGCAGCAGGCCAAATTGTTCACAGGTTTTGGCTTTGTTACTCTCGTAATCTAGATGGAGTCTATTGTTTACCATGTTTGGTTTTTCACCCAAAGTGCTGATGCCCAAAGCTGGCGTGAAGGCGATATTAGAGATTGGAAAGGTCTCAGTAAAAAAATTAAAGTTTATGAAAGTAGCAATGCTCATTTACAATCTTGTCTCACATATGCCACTTGGAAAAAGAGTAAAACGGTAGCTGATCAAATTTCCGATGAGCAGAAAAAATGGAAAGATATTTTCATATGGATTGTGGATGTCATTCGAACCATGGCACTGTGTTCATTGCCCTTTCGTGGCCATAGAGAATCATTACATGAAATAAATCCTGAAAGTGGAAATTTTTTGAACATACTATCTTTAGTTTCTCGCTACGATTCTCTCCTTAGTGCACACTTAGAAAATAAAAAAACCAGATCAAAATACCTCCACCATGACATTCAAAATGAAATCATTAACTTGCTAGGAAAATCAGTATTGACTGCCTTACTAAAACAGATTCACTCATCTCCTTTTTTTTCTATAATTGTTGATAGCACACAAGACATTTCTAAGATTGACCAAATGAGTGTTGTAATCAGATACATTAACATAGTAGAAGAATCTCCTGGCAATTATAAAACTGTGATTAGCGAGTCCTTTTTGGGATTTCAAGAAATAAAGGATCTCAACAAGAGACAATAGTGGAGAAAAGTAAGGCTCTGGTAAATGTGTATCCTGGTGACCTTTCCACATCACTGCCTGACCAAGTAATATCCTTCAAACCTCTGATGGCCAAAGAAATTGTACACAAGAAAAGCATTCGAGAAATGATGAATTTACTGGTTGAAGAAAACAGCTGCCTTATGAGTTGCCTCCCAAACTTAACTACAGCTTTGCAGCTTTATTTAACCATACCTGTCACAACAGCTACAGCGGAAAGAAGCTTTTCAAAACTTAAATTAATTAAGTCATACTTAAGAAGTACCATGGCCCAAACTCGGTTGAGTGACTTGGCACTGTTAAGCATTGAGCATGAAGAGACACAGAAAACTAATATCAACGAAGTGGTTGAAAAGTTCTTAGCTATTAAAAAAAGAAGACTAGGCTTAGGAAAACTGAACTTTGGTTGATCCTCATCTGTAAATATTGTACATTACTTGAGTTCGAGTGTTATTGAATTGGATTAGACTTAAGGAGAACTTGTATAGAGTACATTCAAGAATTTTACAAATTCAGTTACAAACTAATTTAAATGTTTGAAAAAAGCTAGAATGTTACTTTGATATTCGTTTTTAAATAATAAATTTTTAACATTCTGTGTGCGGTACTGTTTCATAGTCTGAATTTAGATCTTTGACGTAAAAATAAATCATTCTTTTTATTTTGGTTTTTTTATAGTTTGTATAGAACTTTGTCTATTTAGCAACAATGAATTTTAAGAGTTTGTACACGTGTAAAACGTCCTTTGCAAATTGCAAACGCTTTGTGATAGATGAGAAAGTATTCACAAACCATTGTTGTGAAACACACGTAAATAGAAACTCATTTGAGTGTTTTCCCCTATTACGTATACAAAATTTAACCATTTTTATAGGGCCCCCTAATTAGTTTCATGGGGGGCCCCCGTTTCGTTAGCGCCGCCACTGTAACCAGACTTCATAGTTTCTGATATACAAATCACAGTAAAAGCATTGTAACAATTACTAGCATTTTAAACCATCATTGGGTTGAAACTAACAGAAAAACATAAACTCCCTTCCCTTTACACATGGTATTGTCACATAATAATACAATATTTAATAAACAATGTTATATAAATTTTTCAAGGAACAATATTTTCATGGTCATGGTCAAGTCATACCCCTGACATATAAATTGCATCCAACAATTGGAAACACCCCACACACACACACAACATTGACCCTTCAAAAGTCGATACGATCGCCAAGAACAAGACAGACAGTGCTCCCAATGGCAGCCTCTGAAGAAGCTTTTTAAAAGCGAAAACTGGTTCAGGCTATAAGGTAAAACTTTTATGTTTTTACCCATAAAAAACTTTGTGTTCCAAGTCGGTAATGAATTAGTTATATTTAGTCAAGTAACGGACACGTCATGGACAACGAAATCCAAGAATTTTCACAACATTTAACAATGTTCATCTTGTTTGTTGATACTCTTAGTTTAAGGCTTGATGTTGTTATGTTGGCTTTTTAAAATGCCTTTAAAACCATAAATTCATTAACAAGGAATTTTGTTTCATACTTTAAAAAGTGAAACAGCTGAAAGTACTTCACTACAATGACTCTAAGTGCCATCATAATTGAGTAACATTATGATCGTTGTGAGTCATTCAGAAACAAGGAAACATTCAAACTTAATCAATATTAAAAATTATAACTTAATTTTTAACTTTCGTACGAAAAAGAAAAAATAAACGGTTATGTTTACTTTTACATATCTATATATATAAAAGAGAAATACCACTGACTCACTGACTGATTCATCATGAAATCTCCGAAACTATAACACCTAGAAACTTGAAATTTGGCATGTAGGTTCTTATGTGATGTAGGTATCCGCTAAGAAGGGATTTTTGGAAATTCGACCTTTAAAGGGGGAAAAGGGGGGAAAGTTTGCCTGACTGACTGACATAGAATCAACGTAGAGCAAAAACTACTGAATGGATATCAATGAAATTTTGAACATAGCTTCACCATAGGTCTTAGGTGCTCACTAAGAAACGGTTTTAAAAACTCACTCCTAAGGGGCAAACCCCCCCCATTGTATCTATGTATGTATGTTCCACATCTCCTCCTAAACCACTGGACCGATTTCAACCAAACTTGGCACAAATATTTTATGCGACGGGAGAACCAACATAGGATAGGTGTTTTTTCGATGGGGTCCTTTGGGGGGTTCTTTGGGGTCTTTCACATCTCCTCCTAAACCACTGGACCGATTTCAACCAAACTTGGGACAAATATTTTACACAGCGGGAGAACCAACATAGGATATGTGTTTTCTTCGATGGGGTCCTTTGGGGTCTTCCACATCTCCTCCTAAACCACTGGACCGACTTCAACCAAACTTGGCACAAATATTTTACGCAATGGGAGAACCAACATAAGATAGGTGTTTTTTCGAACTTCGGGGGGTCCTTTGGGGTTTTCCACATCTCCTCCTAAACCACTGGACCTATTTCAACCAAACTTGGCACAAATATTTTACGCAACGGGAGAACCAACATAGGACAGGTGTTTTTTAGATACGATCCTCTGGGGGGTCCTTTGGGTCTTAAACAACTATTAGATCTGGTTACTATGGCAACCCAATAGAATAGATTCTTGTTACCATAGCATCGGTGGAAGTCTCCCGCGTAGGAAATAGCGCGGGAGTCGTCCGACGGGCCTTCCCCGGAGTTCATCCACGGAACCCGGGGAGTCTTAGGTCAGATCCCGCAAAAGACGACGGGGCCAGAGTCCACGGTTCTTATAAATAAAGATATAGGTTATGATATCAAAGGTGGTGTATGCATCTTAAGAAACGTCTTAATAGTTTGTGAATTCAGAGTTGTTTCAGTTTGAATTTAAAAGTGGATAAGTTAAGATCGAAGTAAGTTATAAGCGAGTACAAAAAACAAAGTTTTGATAGCGAATGTATTCAGATCATAGAGCTCAGACAACATAAATGCACTTGCTTCAGTTTGAATTTAAAAATTGATAAGCTGAAATCTATAGAGGTATTGTATTGTTAGAATAAGTTTAGGAGACACTAATTTAACAAATGCCTTATTTCAACATTAACACAACGAATTATAAAACGACAGTTAAATACGCAGCGCGTGCAAGTACTGTAGACATTTTATTGAAAACTAATTTAGCTGTTCGCCCTCTCCCAGAGTTAGAAATCGAGCAGGAGCATCACGCGCAACAGAATTCTTCTCCAGATATAAGAATACAGTTTATGACATGTTCTTAAACAGGTGCGCTACAGAGTATTCCTCCAGTGAGAATGCGAACATAACAATATAAGGAAGATTATACAGTATACAAGTAATATAACGTTAGAACAAGAATAGGTGCCTATGAGCCTATGAATAAATTATGAACCCGAGCAACGCTGGGTAAATCGGCTAGATATAGATATCTATATAAGCCAAATACCACTGACTGACTCACTGATCACGATATCTCTGAAACCACTGAATGGATATCAATGAAACTTTGAACATAGCTTCATCATAGGTCTTAGGTGCTCACTAAGAAACGGTTTTAAAAACTTTCACTCCTAAGGGGCAAAAAACCAAATACTGAAATTTATAGCGGGAATTGCATACTTGGTAAATGTAGTGGTTGACATCTCAGTTTACTGGAAACCCCGAATACATTTAGTCCTGAGTTTTTAATCATTGTTTTAAATTGATAAAACTTTGTTGTTTGCAGGTTCTTATAGTCGAGAAAATTTTGAAGTTCAATTAATTAATAAATGTATGTCCTTTTTTTCTCGGAAACGGCTCTAACGATTTTCTCGAAATAAATAATAAATAGCTGTTGCTATGAATGTAAATAGACAAACTAAGAGTTGAGAATTTGTACAATATATCTAATCCTATACTATTAAGCGAGCAATAATTGTACAATTACGTACAACGTGAAACTCCGTAGCGAAGCACGGGTATTTTGCTAGTGATTACATAAAATTCAATAGAATTACTGGAAATGAATATAATTGTGTTTGGTTGAAATAAGCTCTCCGACTTTGTGTTCCAATGTGGAACAAAACAAAACATAATTAATTTATCAGCCATGAAACATCTGTATGTTGAAAGGACTTAAAATATAAATATTTTTCTTCTGGAAATAACAGATTTGTTAACGATTTCCTCACTTTCAACTTGTATAAAAATGTCATTTTCATATGAAAGAATAAGTAAAGTGGAGAACCAGTTGTCTCCCAAGCTGCTTTTAAAATGGTTCTTGATCCATTTCAAACAGCTAATTGCGCTTTCTACAGAGCCTTCTCCAAAATTCCCCTCTCCTCAAAAATTCTTTGCAACTTGCACCATGATCCCCACTGGGGGGACCTTGATTTTAGATAATGAAAAGAAATTAGGAAAAGGTGTGTAGGTGTAGAGAATTTGTATTCATAGCCTCGAGCAACAAGTGTAATAACCAAATTAAAATCCACATTATATAACTTTACACCATTTGTGTATGTTTGTTTCTGAGTTTTCAGTGGTGGGTATGTTCATCCATGGTTCTGTTCATTATGCAGTAGTTCTCCACTCCTGTTACTTTTCTAAAGTAATTATGTTTTCTTCGGCACACCTTGCCACGTCCATCACATGTACTGGTTACACATGAGAAATGGTAAGGCCAGTATTTTACTGTTTCCCTTCCACTATTTACTGTCTAGCATTACTTTATGCAATACTAATTATTCTGCATTACCCACTGGGAAACTGGTTGACTCATATCTTTAATTTAGGAATTGGAATTAATGTAATATATGCAAATGGTGCACAACTGTCATGTTACCAAATCAAACCTCTATGAAACCTTTCAAGAATCAAGTATATCATGTTGCTCTCATATACACCTCACCACTGGCACCCATTGTTTCTCTCCCATGAAGCACACTAGATCGTGCAAAAGTCTACCATTTAGTCATGTTTGATTCTAATTTTTTAGTAAGTTCTAATTTATATACCGTATTTTGATACATTACTATTGTATTCCCAATATTATTATTTTCTTACCATGACTTGTGTAAAATATTTTCTGTATTATTTATAATTATCTTGTTGATTCATCCTCTTCATTCACTTTATAAATATTATTATATATATAAACTTTCACAATATGAACTTACTTTCATTTATCTTTACCAAACGTTTCAAGGTGATGTTCCTCTTCCTCAGTGGGATTAAATACTGAATGTCATTATAACAGTATAACGGTTATGGACTGGTGTGTGTGGTGGGGGTTGATGGTGGGAGGGAATTGACGCTGAGGTTCAAATTGTGTGTTTGGATCAATGTATCGAATAGTGTATGTGATCTATAATGTACTGTTCATTTAATATGTTGTTTGGTTGTAGTGCGTGATGTCTGTATATTTCAAATTGTTCAGCTGTGTTTAGTTTTCTACTTTTTGGTAAGTAGTGTTGTGCCGTACTGGGTTCGGCAGCGTATTATAAGTATTTTTAAAACGAGCGGCGGTGACGTCACGCACGGCCACACGGTAGTTTGTTGTCGTCCGTTTATACACACAGATGTAGTGCAACTACGCAATTCAGTTGGCGCGTCCAGCTGTTTCTGTACATTCCTGCTGCGAGAGTTTACTTGGGTAGACAGACACATTGAATCGGTCTCATTTCTGTTCGATCCTCCGACCTGGTCATCTGCTCTCGACTGGCGGCAACCTTCTGTTCAGGACTTCCTTGGCTATCGCTATGGTTGGCTAAATAAAGTATAGCTCCAGGTATGTACAAGTTAGTGGGTTCTAAAAATATTCTAACCCCAAATATATTTTGTGTTTCAGCTTCTATTATAGACTAGACTTGTGTGTGTGCATGTAGTGTAGTTTTCAATGTGGGCGTTAACGCAATTACAAAATTAAATTAATATGAATGTAAATGTTGGGGGTCAAATTGACTTCAATAAAGAAAATACTAATGCATCTTGCACTCAGCTGTGTTTGGTGTTATAAATAATTATGAAATACGTAATTAATTAATTTGAATATTTCAACGACATACTTAAAAAATAATTGATAGATGAGCGAAATAAGTCACAGCTGGGGAGCTTAATACCGATTAATATGAATTAGTGGCGATGTGTGTGTGCGCTGTTGATGTTTAAAGTTGGTGTTGGAATTTAATGTGGACGGCCTATGTGGCGTATTTTTCTTATGACACCCTCTACAACCTATTACATGTCACAGGTGCTCGAACAAAGGCGAGATGGGTGTCGGGTGTGACGAACAACTGTCCACCCTACTGGCAGAGACAATCTTCTAGCCACGATTGCCGTCAGTCGAGAACAACTGTTCGGACACTCTTCCAACGCTACGCTGCCCCCAGGACTTGTGATACGACTGTTACATTACTGATCAGCGCCAATATTGACTAAGTACACCGGACAATCCAGGTGGGAACATTCTAATTATCTATTTCTCTCTCCACAACATGGTGAATGCACAGAAGCTCCCAGAAGCTCACTCGTGAAGTTTTGACCGTTATACTCTAGCACAAACTTTCATGTTCAATTATGTTATTGCATGTGTGAACATTACAGCAGTAGACCTAATGAAATCTCTTATAACTGTTTATAATGTGTAAGAAATTACACACATACACACATATCCGCAGTTTGCTGTAAGTTCCAACTTTTCATCTAATCAAAACCATTAGGGAGTTAATTATCTTGTGCTTTCATGTCATCCGGTCATGGTAGAGTTTTAATCACGTAACGGGGCTGTCTGATGCTTTAGTGGAGAAACTATTTTCCTTCTCACATATACTTGGCGCTTTTATGATTAAAGTCAGGGTCGTTTAGTATGTTAAGTCTCGGGGCGGTCACTTACATTCTCTGGTGCTAATTACCAAGGCACATCTATGCTTAGAAGCTGTGATTATCAGATTACCCTGTCATTTATATTTGTACACATATATATATATTATGGTACATTCAGTTACGGTAGTTGGAATGGGTTTATGAGGAATTTAGTACGGATATGAGGGGTGTTGTGTTATTCATGTTGTGTATGTGTTTGTGTGTGTAATTTTACTATATTTTGCTGGGGGGGAATATGTAATGAATTTAAAAGGAAAAAACCATAAATGTGCTTACTAAGACAAAAAGGCTAGCCTATTTGAAACTATACAACACTTATGGATTAGTGAATTGCTTTTATGAATGAGATTATTGCTACCATTGACTCATACATAATCAGGCAGGAATTTTGCAATTATGTTAATATCAGATTCACTTACATTTTCTGACATTATGAATATTAATTGATATACATATATATATAATCCTGCCATTAATTGTGTGCTTATACAATCGAGAACTTGTCATTTCATGTAACATTTTGCAGGCTTAATAAAGCATACGCTTGTTGGTTAAAAGACTTTTTCATTTGCAAGTCCTGTCATTCACCTGGGGGGACATGTCTGTAATTGTAATTGGGCCTTGCACACTTTTGCTTCCTCTAGGTTTTCCACCTAGTTCTAAATATGATGTCTCTCCCCTTTACAAAAAAAAACTTAATAAAAATAAAATTAAATAAAAAAAAAATTCAAAAAAAAATTACAAAAAAAAAACTTAGAAAATACAAAGGGGGGTTTCAGTGTAATATTTCCATGTTGTGTTCTATGTTTGTGTAACTGTGGTTTTCGTTTTGTAAATGTGTGGCAAATGTGGAATGTATGTAGTTTGTGGTGAGGGCTTTTAAATGTTCTGAAAATCTGGAGGAAAAAGATCTTCCCGTCTGGCCGATGTAGAATTGGTGACAATCATTACAATTTAATTTATATACCCCTGTTTTGCTGTATGTGTCTGTGTTTTTGTTAGTATTATTTATGTGTTTCCTAATGGTGTTGTTGGTTCTGTAGGCTACTTTATAATTATGTTTTCTAAATGTGTTTGCAATTTTGTGCGTATTGGAATTGTAGTATGTAAGTGTTATGTATTTACTGGGTTGTGTGCTGTTGATCTGATGTGTTTTACTTTTTGTGTTTAGGATGCGTTTGTGTAGTTTATTTATTAAATCGGGGTTGTATCCATTATTGCCTGCTATATATTTGATTGTGTTTAATTCTTCTTGGTAGTCATGTGTGGTTAGGGGTATTGAAGTGAGCCTATGGAGCATGTAGTTGAAAGCTGCATGTTTGTGTTGAGTTGGGTGGTTGGATGAGTTATGTATGACCATGTCTGATGTGGTGGGTTTCCTGTATATTTTGTATGTGTGTGTGTTGTTTGTTTTGGTGATTGTAAGGTCTAAGAAGTTTATGCTATTATTTAGTTCTATTTCAAGCGTGAATTTTAATTTATGGTGTATAGTGTTAATGTATTTGTGGAAATTTTCTATTTGTCTTTTGTTGCCATTGCAGAGGAGTAAAATGTCATCAACATACCTGTGCCAATATATTATTTTATCGGTGTATTTGTTATTGTTCAGTGTGTGTTGCTGTTCTATGGTGTGTATAAATATTTCGGCTAGTATACCTGATATAGGGGAGCCCATGGGTAGTCCATCTGTTTGAGTGTAAAACATGTTATTGTGTGCGAATTAGTTTGTGTAATTTCGGTAGTGCATTTAGTGTAGGGGCATTTGGTTTAATTTGTTTTAGATATTTGATGTTGTCAGGTGATACTATGTGTTTTGTGTTATTTTTAAATTGAGAAATTGCAGAACATTGTAACTCTACGAACTTGTTGACAATAAATATACGATATATGTTAAACGTATAGACACTGTTTTCAAAAGTCGGGCGCCATCTTGATTACATATGTTTTAGTAACTTTGTCATTTTACTTACCATTGCTAAACACTATAGGGCAGGAATTCGTTACGCGAACTTTTGAGAAGCGGAAATTATTTGAAATAATAAGACCGGGTTAAAATTGTTACCAATTATACCCTGTTTATTATATCAGAAGTACATCGTACATAATGCTGCATTCAGCGAACTTCAAACCCTCCAAAATCATGAGATATGTGATATAAAAATGTGTAATTATGTAACATTAACTAATAGGTTATTAAATATAGATATCATAGGTTATTAAATATAGATATACATATTTCTCTCGCACAACCCAGCATAATTTATATCACTCTCTCTCTCTCACTCTCTATCTCTCACGCTGGTACAATTTCAATTATTTGAATGAGCTCATATTTTTAAGATTTTGATTAAAATTGGTCATTATGTATTGAATTTTGATTTTGATAAAAGAATGTTTGGAACGTTCTCACCAAAATTGCAGCGGTTGTTTGTTCGGTAAAACTACGCACACCGCGAGTTTACCGTTTACGTTACCGGTCACATCTTGGAGTTGTAGATTTACAACACTGTTTTTAATATAGTTAATTAACCACTTTTAGTGGTGTAAAAGTAAAAATTCACTTTCCGTGAACTTGTTGCCGGCCGGCTGCGATCACTGTTCCTGATGAAATGACACAGATCCTTTGTCACATATTTCTTAGGTGGGGTGAAACTACGTCACCCGGCTATTGTTTGTTTGTTTACAGCATCGCCTTGTTTAGGGTGAAACCACACTGCATCAAACAAAACAGACTGAGGCCGTTTGAAACAGGCTCAGGCTGGTTGAAGCAAACCAGAAAGACTGGATTAGCACGGTGGTAGGGGAAACGTGTTCACACTGGCAAGGTCAAACATTTTGTCTGCCTCAGTCACACCCAGTCATGCCTGGTGTTGTTTGAAGAATTGTGGTTTGCAGCAAACATTTACTATTGAAGGTATGTAAAATAATATACAGTACTCTTCTTCTTCTAGATGTTTAGTTTGTGTAATTTATTATTATTTCTCATAACAATTATTTATAACATTTATTTATAGATTACTAAATAGTTCTTGTAAATATGTAAAATAAAATCACACAGTCATTTATTCACTTAATATATTGAATTTATTTTACTGTACATACGTTTTGTTGATGCAATGCTGTAACTTATAGATACATTACTATTTTATGCGTACATTGTTTTTATTTTTCTGACATTTTTCTAGATGGAGTGTGATGCGGAAAAGTTATTAGTACTTGTTGAACAATGTCCAGCAATATATAATTTAAAATTGAAAGAGCACAGTAACCAAACGGTCATTGATAAATTGTGGGAGGAAATTGCTACCGAAATGGGCTACTCAGGTAGACATTTACTACATATATTTATTTATAGATTTGCATATTTCTGCTGCCACGAAACTGACCCTCTGCTTGAATTAAAAAATTCCATGTAATTGTGACGAACATTTAAAGCAGAAGTAGTAGGACGAAATAGTGCACCATCATTCTCAAAATCCTCAACTGCTAACTCTTCTAAGGCTGCATGAATATCTGCCAAAGTCCCTTCTCTTTCTCTAATCATGTTATGAAGAACACAAGCTGTCATCGTGAAAAGAGTCACCTTATCCAGCGATGCTATTATTTCTGTCTTTAACACTGCCCATTTTTTAGTAAGCATACCAAAAGCGCATTCAATTATTCGTCGGGCCCGAGATAATCTGTAGTTAAATATTCGTTTTTGTGGTGTCAAAGTTTTTCTTGAGTACGGGTTTAATAAATTTGTTCTCAGGGGATAAGCCTCATCAGAAATAAAAACAAATGGTAGTTCTCTATTCGGCGGAAGGTCCAATTTTTTTTCAAATACCATTTTACCAAAATTTGAATGTTTGAAAACACTTGCGTCACAGTTTCTGCCAAAATCTCCGACATCGATGAACAAAAACTTTGCCTCACTATCTGATACTCCCTGTAGTACTATAGAATGAAATTTTTTATAGTTAAAGAACGCAGATCCAGCTTTGGGAGGACACTGCATTCGAATATGTTTCCCATCAATTGCACCTAGACAGTTGGGAAAGTTCCATCGTCTTTCAAATCCATCTGCAATTTCGAGGTACTTTTCAGCATTTGGTTTTTGCATATAAACTGGGGATAATTGATCCCATACTGCTTGACAAGTTTCGTGAACTACATTAGAAATAGTAGATGCCCCTAAACGAAACTGGTAGTGCAGAGATCTGAAGGTTTCTCCTGTAGCCAGATACCTGTTAAAGATAAAAGATTAGTACAGTTCAGCAGAACCTTTTTTATTTTTGTAATTACATGAATAAGAAGTAAATACAAATTTTATAGAGTAAATATTATATTTTCCAGTGGCGGAATGTAAATCAAAATGGGGAAGCCTCCGCAACTCGTATAACCGTGCTGTAAGAGAAGGCAGAGACATGGAATCCGGTTCTAAAGGGTCTAAAAAAAGGAAATGGTACCTGATGGATGCAATGGAGTTTTTGAGGGACTTTGTGGGTGTTCATCGGAAACTAGGGAGCAACACTATGGGCACTAATTCTGAAGAAAACCTAGCAGAGAATGTTGAGCCAGATCTCGTAGACACAATCTCTACAGAAAATTTAGAAGAAAATCTACACTCTGCTGTAATTCAAACTCATGAATTCGAAAACGTGAGCAGTCCTGCATCGCAACCTTCCAGAAGGAAATCAACCTCAGTTGAAAAGGTCGTCGATCCAATGATTTCATTTTTGAAATCAAGAACCAAAGTATCTGAACAAGAAAACCCAACTCTTACGTTTTTTAAAAGTTTGATTCCAGATGTGGAAAAATTAACAGAATCAAGAAAAAGAAAATTTAAGCAAACAGTTTTGAATGAATTGTATAGACATTTGGATGAACAAGAAAATTTTGCTTATTTTAACACATCACAATTGCCTATTCCTTGTCTTATTCCCAGCTCAAGTTTCTCTGAAGCTCCACCTCCTGAACCATATCAATATGCTTATACTAAAAATAATTAATTAACATCATAATTTCAATTTTGGTTATTACAGTATATTTTATAGTACAATTATTAATTAAACTACTGTATTTTCTGTTAGAAATAAATAGTTATGTAGAAACTTTATATAGCGAATAGTGTAGACCTATATAATTTTATGTAACCTACTTATATGTAATTGTGTTAATTAAAAAACAGAAATGTCATTAAACAATCTTAAAATAAAAAAATGTATATTTATTACATACCTTAATGTTACAAGGAGCTTCTCTTCTGGTTTAACACATTTTCGAAAATTTGTATTTTGCTTTTGAATTTTGTGTTCAATTAAATGCAATAAAAAGTCAAAACTTGCTGGACTCATTCTCGTGTAATTATAAAACTTATCTTCATAATTTGTTTAACAATGATTTGATAGTATTATCATAGCTTCTTCGTTTGTTGTATGGATGCACCCAAAATTCTCGAGACACTTTCGAATTAACAAATAACCACTTCCACAAAATTGGGACACACTCATCTACCTCCTCATCAGAAGACATAACTTGATATTTGTTAACACGAGTTATATTGTACTGCAAATGTCAAATATTTCAATAGAGGTTTCCGATGACTGATGTACTTGGAGGGAAATGTCTGTTTCAGTGTAGATTGGAAACGTTTCAGTCAAGATCAAACATTTTGTTTCGGTTTGCTTCAACCGGATTGTTTGCTGCAGTGTGGTTTCACCCTTACGGAAACACATTCCTCAGCGCTGACGTAGTCAGGGCTTGTCGCCTTATCTCATTTTGCGACATATGGTTTTTTGCTGGGCTTCACGTTTTTTGCTATGAAATAGTCAGAATCCTGGCAAATATTTATATAGTTCACTCACTGTAGGTTTACAAAGATTATAAAAGGTTTATTTAATTTTGACCAAATCGTAAAAACAAAGGATATAATACTTATGGTCTTTTATACCATATTTATGTCAATTAATATTTGTACCATAATTGTACCATTACAACATGCAAATATTTTCTGTATTATTTGCTCAAATGATATAGTTATCACTGTTTATTTATTTATTTTTTTTTAATATGTAGAATTATTATTCTGCTTATGTTAGTTGCAGGTATCTTCACAACTGAAATGATGTGTTAACTAAATACAACTATTTCACTAATGACTCGGAACACAAAGTTTTTTATGAGTAAAAACATAAAGTTTTACCTTACAAACTGAACCGGTTTTCACTTTTAAAAAGCTTCTTCAGAGATGTGTTAACATTAAATGACAAGTGGCAAATATCTTTACAAATATAAATATGGCTTATCCTTATAAATATGGCTTATAAACTTTTATTGTTTTTGTTAATAACAACACATGGTTTTTGGTTTTAACACATATCATTATTTCCCTTGAAACCAAACACTTTGCCTATGCTACAATGAGGCATCCTCAGTGGCTCTTTGTTTGGTTTTAAGAGGAAGAAAACAATGTGAGTTAAACCAAAAAACAGTATTGTTCAATGTCAGTTTGTACAAAAATACTGTTATTATATCAACCACATTACAATACTTACAACTAGTTATGTTGTAGAACATACTAGAGGTGAGCAGTGATAGCATAACTGCAAATACTGCAACACTAAGGCGTTCACTTCTTGTAAGTGAGCTTCTTGGGTGACTAAACAATATAAAAAAAGAATTTACAAAACATTACTATATTTAGTAGCATTTGTATATAGACAAGACATTAAACTACAAAATTGAATATACAGAAGTTAATGCAAACAAAACATCTGTACACTAACTGTATGGTGAATAGACAAGTACACTAAATGCTCTATGACATGTAGGAAGGAGTCTGAAAACGTGGATACATGCATATAACGAAGTTTAATCAATGGTTTTCCAAATCATTATATATACTCCTTACCATTTTACTTATGTATGTACACCACCTATTAAAAAATCAGGAATAACATTACATGTGCTATTCAAATGAGTTGAGAGAGACAACAAAACAATAGTGTTACAACTGTGTTTAGACTTACACTGATGTTGTAAAATTAGACTGATGTCACTGCCTTAGCACTCTGATGATATGAACTGTTTGTTACACGTTTGTTGTCTCATTGAAGCATAGACAACTACAGTAGACGCCCTCTTAACCGGTCAGCTTGGGACCAGGGGGTCGGCCGGTTAACAAAATGGCCGGTTAAACCGAACAAAATCAAACACTTGTACAGTACTGTATTGTTAAAAGTTGTTTATTTTACAGAAATAACATTAACACTGTATACAGTATTTCAGTTACACTTTAAAAAAATCCGTGATTGTTTTTTTTTTTTGCTTTTTAAGTTTGGATGAATTTTTAAAAGCGTGGTCACGCCACTTTCGCATAAACATGACATCGATACCAGACGCCTCACCTTGTTGTTCGACGTATCGCACTGCCAGCTGTAATGCTTCCAATGCGTCTTTGTGACTGACTTTTCCCTTGCTGTCTTCTTCTTTTTCTTCTATGATCCCATCTTCGTCAATATCAGTTTGCTGGCAGACAACACCTATGATTTCCTCATCAGCCAAAGTTTCGTTTTCAAGCTCTTGATCACCATTTATCCTTTCTTTGACATCTCTTTCTTCGCATTCTGCCATTATTTTTTGCAGATCACAGAGTAAACTTTGATTGTCGTTATCTGGGACACGTGTATTTTCTTCCGTTATCTGGTCAACGTAATTCTCAATGCCTGGCCAAGCTTTCCTCCATGATTTTATAAAAGCAGTGTGGGGAATTTCTTCAAACACAGCTGCTATCATGTACACCACATCTTTGATGTTTATGGTCTTTATAGCGTCTACAAGTCCTGAGTTTTCATCTTCCATTTTACCCAAAATTTCAGATAACAATTTTCGCCTATACCGTCTTTTGAAACTTGCAATAACTCCCTGGTCCATAGGTTGTATGAGACTAGTTACGTTAGGAGGCAAAAATAAAACGCTGATGTCTTCCTCACATACTAATTGATCAGCACTGGGGTGGGTCGGTGCATTGTCAATGACAAGTAGAGCTTTTACAGGCAATTTTAGATTGATTAAATGGCTTTTAACTTTTGGTATGAATTGCGTTATAAACCATTCTTTGAAAAGATGGGAGTCCATCCATGCAGATTTTTGAGATCTATAGTAAACCGGGAGGGCTTCTATATTAACATGTTTAAACACACGCAGTTTCTTCGATTTACCAATCACAAAAAGAGGAATCTTATGTGTACCCACGGCATTGCTACAGAGAGCAACAGTCAATCTTTCTTTGTTAACTTTCATTCCCGGTGCTGATTTTTCATCTGCCATAGCGAAAGTTTGTTTTGGTAGAAGTTTGAAATTTAAGCCCGTTTCATCTAGGTTATATATCTGCTCTGGTTTAAGTTCTTTTTCGTTTATGATTTTTACGAGTCCTGTTGTAAATTCATCTACTGCTCCTGGATTAGCGGACAACTTTTCCCCACACACATCAAGCACATGTGTTCCATGCTGTTTTTTCCACCTCGATAACCACCCATCACTAGCAACAAATTCGGCCTGGTTTTCGAGTTTTTTGTGAAAACATAAGGCCTTTTCTTTTAATATTGGCCCACTAATCGGCGTACCTTTTCGACGTTGTTGGACAAACCATACCCAAAGGGCATCATCAACAATCTCGTTGGTTAGTTTTCTAATTGTGCAACGGGACTTGAGTACTTTTTGTGATTCAACATGCATACAGTAATCCTGAAGTGAATTTCTGTTTCTCCGCCAGTCGTTGACAGTACTTTTTCCCACGCCTAATTCGTTACATATTAATTGTAACGATTCACCTTTGTCTAAACGTTCTAAGGCGTTAAGGTTTTGCACGATACTGATTACTACACGTTTCCATTTTTTGTCACTCATGTTTGTAGCACACGAAAAAAATAATGAAACTGGGTGTACTTACAGTAGTACAGTACAGTAATAATCGGCACGTCTTCACATTGACAAATCAACCACTAAACTGACTAAAGACGTTCAATAAAATAAACAAGTGCAAATCATGAAACTTTTGACATGCTGGTGAGCCGTGTAGGTGTAATTTCACATTTATGTTTACGCGGTACAATCAAAAGCCGCTTGATTACTAAAAACATAAATAGATAATGTATAAACATCTGTTGAATTAACGGATATCGAAAGCGTGGGAAACAGACGAGTCTGAGGGTCGGCTGGTTAAAGCAGTAATCGAAAGCCGCTTGATTACTAAAAACAAATAGAAAATGTAGAAACATTCGTTTAATGTTTAATTAACGGATATCAAAAGCGTGGGAAACAGACGAGTCTGGACGGTTAAAGCGGCGGCCGGTTAAGTAACTATTATTTGATACAATTAGGAATTTTACCGATACGGTTGCATCATAAAGTGCCTACTATAAAACTTACTAGTTTAATATAGTTACTGGTAAATATATGTCATCAATTTTGGCATACAAGCTAATCCAAATGCACTGCACACTCCCTGCCAATTTTTATTAAATTAATTATATAGAGCCTCCAGGTGGTCTAGTGGCTAACACGGGCGATTGATGCGCTCGTGGTCCCGGGTTCAATTCCCGGCAGAGGTTCCGTATGGCGTGCACTCAGCGTCATGAAGCAAACTGAGTAGGCGCTGAGATAACAGCGCCGCCTCCTGGCTGTGAATACCGCAACTAGCGGCTGGTGGCGCGTAGTACTAGCCATACACCGTCACACTAACACAAAAAGCCGTGCGGTACGCCTTGGTCCTTAACGGACTGTTGAGCGGAGGTTTAATTTAATTTAATTTAATTATATAGAGAATTTTACTAAACTACTGTTACTATTAATCAAGACTCTGATTTGATCAGACAAACAGTACTATGTAAGAGAAAGACATACTCACTTAATGTCAAAAAATTTAAATGTTAGTATTTTCTTAAAGTTTACCAGACGTGCAAAAGAGAACATGCAATGGTCTGCATAACTGTTGTTTTCATACTTGTAAATAATGGAGCCCCACAACACTCTCCAACTCACAAAATAACCATGAATCAACAAACTAAAATCCAGATGTTGTAGAAGGTCACAAAATAGTTAGGTAAACAGTGTGACATATTTTTTTAATATTACACAATTGTTTGCATTGATAGAACTCTAAAGGTTTCTTAAATTGATATTGCTTTAAAAGACAAAGTGACAAGCACAGATGAATTATTTTGTCAAGCAAATGAATGAGTTTTACAATAACTAATATGCACCAATTTAAGCAAGTATTATCAAAATGTTTAATTGTTTCAACTGAAAATAATAAATTTATTTCAACTGTTACCGTATTACTATTGCTAATAGTACACAACAAAATATCGTCAATAGATCAATATCATTAAAAATAAAAAGTAATATAAAATAACAACTTTTACTTCTTTGGAATTTAATAATGTATTCCATAGAACATCATGGTCCAAGTAACATTACACTACAAAATATACTGATACTACAATTACTGCTAAGATCGATAAAAAAATCTCAATCAGTTAAAACTTTGATTACACATACCAGTGATTTAACACATTTACTTATATCTCCCACACTATAATAATCAAAACACACCGTCACTTGTAATAAGTAATTAATCAAGATTCTCAACAGAAACAAAAGTGTATAGCATAACTACAATTGTAAAGCAAATTATTACCGAATAAATATGCTGATCCATAAATGGAACTCTTTAAAACCAAACAGTATGTTTTCCATTGCAATTCGGTTTCTATTTAACTCTTCCTCAGCAGCAACAGGATACTCATATATATCTACACTTCCATTTTTTTCACTGAGTGACAACCACTTTTCCACTACGAATAAATAATACTTTTGTTTGTTTATATCATACACTTTAACTGTATTGCAATACCTGAAATTATTCATTGTTACATTAGTACAGGCAACAGTTATTGCAAATCTCACATTAATGTATGTTTGACATGGAAGTTTCTACAAGCGTCAGTCAATAAGTATCCACAAAATTGTTATAATTGTCTGTAGATTGGCAGTATCACTTAGTGCTCTTTTACGCTGACAGCTGGTACCATTGTCTCCACTTGTGGAGTGTTAGATCATATGTCATGTCAGTCAGCTGTAGATTATTGCACGATAAACATGACTGCCCCTCTCACCATTTCTACCAATGTGCAGTGATCTGATTTTTGTGGTCTGAAGGTGTATCAGGAGCCATAATCCACAGAAGACTTCAAAACAATATGGGGATAATGTTTTACAACAGCAAAATGTATCAGAATGGATCGAAAAATTCAAAAATTGTCAGACAAGCATCAAAGACAAGGAAAGATCAGGACATCCAACCTGTTCCACTACTGATGCTATTATTGAACAAGTTAATGCCATGATTTAGACCAATAAAAGAGTGACTGTCAATGAATTGGCATACCATCTGCAAATTAGTCATGTTCTGCATATGAAATTATCCATAACAGGCTTGGGTTTTATAAAGTCTATGCAATATGGGTCAAAAAACAGCTCACTGAAGAACACAAGCACAATCGTGTGGCCACCTGTCAGTGCTTACTGGGTTGTTATGCTAATGAAGGTGAAGCTTTTATGAAACAAATAGTCACTGGAGATGAAACGTGCATCCATCACTTTGAATCTGAAAGCAAACTCCAGAGCATGGAATGGAAACACCCCGAATCTTCAGTCATAAAGAAATTCAAGAGTCAACCCTCTGCAGAAAGGGTAATGTTCACAGTATTCTGGGATCCACAAAGCCCAATAATGCAACAGTACTTGGAGAAGGGCTCAACAGTAAATAGTACAAGTTACAATGAGATGCTGTCCAATGAACTGAAGCCTGCAATTTGATCTAAACACAGATGCCTATTGTCTGAAGGAGTGCCTTTGTTGCATGACAACGCGAGCCCACATACTGCCACCCACATGGTCCAAACACTTTAGAAATTGCGTTTCGAGATGTTGGAGCAGCATCCTGCATACAGGCCCAATCTCGACCCATCAGATTACTGTCTTTTCAGTCAACTTAAAGATGCCTTAAGGGGCCATTGATTCTCCAGAGACCAAGAAGTGAAGGAAGTGGTGCATATGTACCTTGCTGCTCTGTCATAAAATTTGTTTGAGGGCATCAGGAAGCTTTTGCAACGATGGACGAAGTGTATTGAAAAGCAAAGGGACTATGTTGAAAAATGAGCTGCTGTCAGATTTGTAGTATTGTTATAAGAAATTACAAAAATTGTTTGCAGATACTTATTGACTTACGTATGTCAGTTTACTAATAACTGATCACAGTTAAAGTCATATTACAGCTCTTAATGGACCGTATACTTCAGAGTGCTGAATAATTCAATAAAATGAGTAAGCAAATATATATCTTAATATAATTTTACAAGTGAATTATCCCTCTGATTTATATGGTGCATTTATGATAATAGCAATCACATATGTAGCTACAAGCACGTGTGTTTCTAAAATAGAGATACCAAACACACTGAATGTTCAGAAACAGTAGTCAGCTGCAATAGCTAAAAACCTATATTCTATACTACATATACTTAAAGGATTGACACAGAAGACAAAAGAAGGGGAAGAGTGGACAAAAAAAAAAGACTAGAATGTAGACACTACAGCCTGTGGGAAAACAAGAAAAAACACAAAGAAAATGTTAAAATTTTAGATGTTAATAAGAATAAAGGTATAGAAAATATTTTCGTTTTAACGTGTTCTCTGCTGGCATATTTAGCCTATTCCATCCCCCTAGGGCAAAACTTTTTTTATCATTTTTGTGTCTATTAGGCTACTAAATTGAGGTTGGTTGGTATTATCATACCCATGATGCAAGAATTGTGAACTTAAGAGTGTGGTATGGTTATTTTTGTCATCCCATATCAGGTCGGTCATGGTTTCGGTCATTACTATGCCACCATGAGTTAGTCATAAGAGAATGAAGAGCAGTTGATGTGAGGAAGCACTGTAAAGGATGTTATGAAAAAGCTGTACAAAAAGGAAAAGAGCCTCAAGAAAGAAGAAAAGTAAAAAAAGTTACTATGTTTTGCTCAGGGTGTCCAAATGAGCCTTTCCTCTGCTTAACATGTATAATTACATACATATGTATACATATATAATTACATATAATAACATTATAATTAATATGTAATACCTTACATAGAATAATTTATATATTTTTAATTTTTTTTTAAGTTTTGTATTGTCATAACTAAGTTTACTACTTTGTTTTATGTTTAACTAGTTTGTAATATTTGTAAAAATAAGATTGTATAATCAACAAAAATGTAAAAAAAGGAAAAATTTAAAAATGAATATAGGAAAAAATTAAAAAGTCTATATGTGCATTCAACCGTACACACCTTGTCAGTAATGCGTTATGAGCCATAACGTTATACGCATGACCGATGGCATGATACATGGCATAAAACATAAGACTGATTCTTTGGTCATAATGACCGATGTGGCATTATAGCCCCAACCCGGCAGTTGGCGTTATGACCAACATGGCAGAGAACGTGTTAAAGAAGTATAATATACATTCTCTAACACGTATATACTGTACATATGTACTGGATTTAGTAAATAGATTTTGATGGAAAGGTCATAAATTTGAATGTCACTTGACAGTTAAGAAAATCAAGGAGTAGGACAATTAATTTAATTTATGGCTCTCCTGTAGTTTTAAAAATACAATTAAGTTTAAATTCAATACATAATGTACAGCTATTTCTGCTTGTGCTCATGTATTTATGTGCTGTGTATCATGTACATTTTGGAGAATACTTTACTGATCTAACTTATTTGTGTGTCTAACATAACACAAAAACTGAAGAAATTATTTTATGTGTGTATGTTTCTTCATTCACCTGCTCTTAAGTAAAGTTTCTGTCATCAGGAGTTCCTGAACAGGCTCTTAAATGTTTTTACTGAAATAGTAAAATTGCTCCAGTAGCACCAAAATATTCCATCTGATAAATTTCTTTAAGAACTTTTGTTACACATTTCATTTATTTACAGCAAATCCTGAAACTATAAGAATAGACTTACCATTCAGGGCTGACTCCCACATTATCATGCCATAAATGTATTTTATATATCTTTCCAAGGTAGGATGGAGTAAATAATAAGAACCAATCATCACAGTGGCGGTTTAGAGTACTTCGCTTACTACTGCGGAGAATATGAGGCTGTAATAATTTACCACAGCTAAGAATTTGACAAGAGTTTGTTTTTCACATGATTTAAAACATATACAAAAGCAAATCATGACTGCAAAATTGTAATATAAAATACACGCATGTACTCAAATATACATATTTAAAATAGCAAAGAAGATATTGTTAAATTTATTATTTTCATAGCTTTAATACACAGTTTCTTTTATTGTCTGAATACACAGTTTCCATATAGTATAGTAGTACTCCTATGCTAACAGTAGGCTATTGAGAAGCAAGCTCATTAGTACAACACAAAAATGAAAATATATAAGACACTTATTAGAACGTTTGTTGCTTATGGAGGTGAGAAATAGGGATTAGCAAAAAAGAAACAAGAAACACTGAGAAAGTTTGAAAGAAAGATTGCATGATGTGTTTGTGGTCCAGTTAAGAAAGTTGATGAATAGAGAATAAGAAATAATCAGGAAATAGACAAGGTATTGAAGCATGATGATGTAAGATTCATAAAGTTTCAATGAATACAATGGCTAGATCACTTTCAACAGATGGATGATCAGTGTATGCCAAAGAAAATCCTGAGGGTACCAATATACAAAAGCAGAGAGGGGGATCTAGTGTAAGATGGTTGGATGATGTGTTGGAATATCTTAGAAGAATAATTGATGTGAGGGGTTGTGCTGAGATGGCAATGGGTAAAAAGATTGGCAGAGAAGATTGGTGTTGGAAGCCAGGGCTCATGTTGGGCTGTTTAGTGCTGAAGAAGAAAAAGAAGAAGAGCCTCCATATGACTGCTACAAGAACTGTTCCAAATCGAGTCCTCATTATAATGCTACTTGCATGTGCCACATCTGCCATTGCACAACATAAATTTTACTCAAGAGATCAGTACATACTGCTTGTAACCCTGTTCACAAGCATATATATGAAATTATGGATTCTTAACTGAGTAAACAGTTAACAAACTAAAAAGGCAAACAAACATTGCTTCTAAGCAACATCCAGATACAGACTTAAAGTGTCTGTGATGCAGTGTTGCAGGCTCAATCCTCAGCAATTTGATGACTTCACCTGGACTATTGATTTTGTAACAAAAAATGTATGAAGGAATAAAGACATGCATGACACTTTTTTTTATAAAAGTACTGTTACAATTAATTGTGAAGAAAGTTTTCCATGATCTTGTCTGAACTGTGCTTTCAGCAACTTAACCTTCTTTTCGGATGTGCTCAAATCAATACAATTTACTCAAAGTTTTTTTACAGCATCAAGTTTGTATAATTTATCATTTAAGGCAGTATTTCCCAATATAGTCAGAACTGGGCCTTGGCATCAATTACTCAATGCTGTGAGAAGTTCTCCTGGAATTTGTCATTCTAATTTTCTAAGCATATTTCATTAATAAATATTTTATTGTGAAAATATTTTGACGAGAATAAGGTTCTTGATGAGGATTATGATATAGACATTAAGGTCCAACATTTTGTGGAGCACTTAATCATGTTTTTAGAAACAACAAACAAGGTACACTGAAAGACAAAACTGAGGGTTTACAAAGTTATGGTGGTCCAGTACTATTCCAACGGAAACAAAAAATATAAGAAAGTAAAATAGAGACCTCAGAAATGACATTTTTAAAAGGAATTAAAAGATGTACTAAAATCAACCACACCGGTAGTAGGAAGAATCAGAGGTAGACCCAGAAAGACATGGTTGGATGACGTGGAGGATGACTTGAGATGTGTGAATGTGAGGAGATGGAGACAGATATGTAATGAGAGGGCGGAATGGAAGAGTCATTGCACAGGCTAAAACCCATTCTGGGCTGTAACGCCAGGAAAAGAAAAAGAAAGAAAATCAACCACAAACGTTTGATTACGTTTATACAACAATAATAACAGTTATATTCTAGTTATTACCAACTACTAGAATTCTTAGGTGTGCTGCTTTGTATAAAAAGATTAAAAAACACACATGCAACTTGTGATAAAAAAACTTATTTCAAATTTGAAACATCCTTGACTACTGACTTATATGTTAGAAAAAAAAAACAGCAATTACACATAAGTATTTTCTGTAATTGCTGATAGTCAATCTAAACAATAGCATCTAATATTAATAAATTTATGTGGGAAAGTAGGCAGACAGTTCCCATCAAATTATGAAAAGTCATTATGAACTCATAATGGATAATCTGTCTTTCGCTTTGGCATTAAACAACTTTTTTAAAAATATCTCTAAAAATTATGCATTGGGTATTTTCCTGTTGCTACATATAATGATTTAAAAAAATGAATGGTGCAAGATCAGAAAATGTTTCTAGTGCAAACAGGCAAACAGACACTGAGAAAATTTGTAAAATTAAAATAACTCTTAAAAATAAATAAAAAAACCTACAAGCTTCAATGAAATCACTGTGAAACCATTAAGGGATGTAGCAGATTATGTACCAGTATTAGCTAAAATAATGGACATTAGTTTTTCTACTAATATTTTTCCAGTAGATTTAAAGCAAATTGTGGTGCCCATCATTATAAAGGGAAATCAGGAGGAAATGAGTCATTACAGACCAATTACACTATTATCTATTTTTTCTACAGTAATGGATAAATACAGTTTCACAAATTGAAAGTGTACTAAACATGATATTGTTACTACGGTCTAACTGATTGTCATATGGTACAGTTGAGAAACAAAATAAAGACACCAATTAAGTCACTGATCACCAATTTTAATTAATCACAATTAACAGTTTGGAATCAACAAGTTATTCAACAAGATTATACTCATGTAATAACTCAGCTAAATTTGTCCACACACAATAATAATGTCAACTAATAGAGTCCCACACAATAATCACTTTTCACTAATAACCACTTGACTGCACTGAGTAATCGCCCGACATAAACTGAACACTAAGCGGCAGTTGTTGTGTATTTATACCCTGCAGGGTTCCGTTGTATGCATCCCTAACAAGCACTCAAAAACTCTAGAGGATACTTCATTGCGGCCTAGGCAGAAACACTCAAGTGCTGGGTTGAGTGAGAAACGCGTAAAACAACATTCTCCATTGTACAAGAACGTTCTGTATTGTGTAACAATATATTGGACTTTATGTTGGAGACATATTCAGCAGTAAACCAAAATTGTAAAGTCTCCAGTTTATTTATAGACTTCTCAAAAGCCTTTGACTTTGTAAACCATCAACTTTTATTACAAAAACTAGAATCAGTTGGTTTTAGAGCTGGGGTTTCCAGTTGCCGGAGTGGTCAGGTGCAGAGAGTACAAGGTGGAGATCAGTATAGTCTTGACCATGAACTCACATGTGGTGTCCCATATACTGTAGTTTGATATTATCTGCAACCCTATTCTTAATATTTACTAGTGAAATAATTATATTTAGTTAAGTAACGGACACGTCATGGACAACGAAATCCAAGAATTTTCTAGTGACTTGCTTGCCAGAATTTTCATGTTAGATTTATTGCTTTTGCTGATGTTACTGCTCTTCAATGTAAAGAAAGGAAATGGTCAATGATTTATAACAACATCAGTGAAGATTTAGATTTTTTAAATAAATGGTGTGTATGGGATGGAATGATTGTTAATACTGATAAATCCAATATTCTAAATTTTGATTGGCATGGGCTGAACTTAATGGATAATCTTATTTCGCACATATACATTTTTTAAAATAGGATAACATGTGTCTGTCTGCCTATTGAACAAGAAGATGAAACACGTATTTAGGAATTATTCTTGACAAAGTGACATGGAAGAGTCACATAGAAAAACAAAAAATCAAAATAAGAAAAAAATTAAGACAAATTGTTTATGTAATATATGTAATTTTGTTTTGCTGAAATCTGTACCTTATGCTCTCATTCATTCAAGGCTTCAGTATGAATAAGAGAGAGCATATTTTCTCAAACTAAACTTTATCACAACAACACATATTCATTTATATATATACTGAGAGTATTTTATTCAAGGTCTGGACAAATAGTTCCCAATAAATATTATAGAACTCAAAACCAACAAGGTAAGGTTTCACAAGACTTAAAGTTAATAAGTCATACCCATTTTCATTTCTTGGACCAAAAGTTTTAATTTACAGATACACAAAATTACATATTTTAAAAGAAGTTGAAAATTGGTTGTTAGATGATAAAGATAGTATTGATGATTTAATAAAATTAGTACATAGCATTCATCTGACATAAGTCAGAGCTCATAGATTTAGTAATATGGATCCTAGATATAATGTTGGAATATTAAATTTGTCTAGTTTTTGTTGTAGTTTTTACTTGTATACTGAATTAAACTTGTAAAATTTTGATTAAACGTTAAAACACATTCATGAACGGATTGCTTTATATACATTAAGAATTCTGTCCTGTTTCTCTAATTGCTACCCAGCACATATTTTTTTGTTCTCTCTGTTTGATGCAGACTCACCAACCACCATTTATTGTAGTAGGTGGCTGGTTTAATTTCCTGTTGGAATTGTAATAAGAATGTATACATTTTTATAGAAGTAAAAAATCTATCTATCTATTTAGAAAGGATGTGAGAGTCAAGACTTGGCAACCAAATATGGAAGTACATGATGTCTACATGTACCCTACAGGATACATGAAGGGAGACCCAGCAAAAATGTTGCTGGAGGAGGGCCTTTGAAGGTGGAACAGGTGGCTCCTTGCCTATGCTATAAAATGAAGAAGAAGATATGTGAAAAAACTTAGATCTATATAGCCTAAATACCTTGGTACCTAGTATTTGGAAATTGAATTACTTTATTGGGCTGACAATCTCATACATATTGAATTGCCTAAGTTATTTTGTTTATAGTAAACTTTTTTAAAAATACTTACAGTGCTTTCCAATTCTACAATAGAAAATAAAAAATCTATCTTGTGATTTGAAGTAATTTTTCTCTTTCTCTTTTTGAAAACTGTAATGATCGTTTCTTATAATAAAGGAATTTACTACACCGCAGTCTAAAAAAAAAACAACTAAAGAACCAATGTCCCACAGAACTATTACCAATGTCTTACCACAGTAGACCATGTGGCACTGTTATTGCTATCACTGAACTGGAGAAAAACTATTGGAGAAGTGAAAACTATTGTTAGGGAATTTCTACTGGTATAAAAATATTTTAAGCCATATTTGTCTGTTGTTTTGTATTATGAATGACTATTTACTAATTAATATACTGGTAAAACATTAAAACTATATTGGTATACTAAAACTATTAAACTATATTGGTATACTCTAAAAACTATAAATCATTTCATGTAGACTAAGTTGTTTGAAAACTGTTTGGGAACCAGGTATGCAAACATTCCCTAGTCTGGACTAAGGTTAACATTGCAGGATAAAATCAAAAGACTATACCATTATGTTACTGATTCATATATTATCATAGAAAAATAAATATTTAACAAATGGAACTGGAAAGAGTGAAATAGGTTTCCAAACTAACCCGACTATTGCCTTTAGTTCCAATCAGACGGATGCCCACATTAGCATCTGTTCCAGCTCCAAACCAGAATCCTGTTAAAACAGTCAACAAGTATATATAGTTCTCACCAGGAAAGTTATCTTCAAGTATTATTGCAGTTCTCTGTAAAACAATACAAAATAGCAAATATAAAAGTTATTAATGTTAATGTTAAAAACAGAAAAACATACTTTTACAAAAACCAATATCTAAAATTAGTTTTTATCCATGAGTTATATAATATGTAATGTGACAGAACATAATTTTAATTTATATTGTAACTTATCTTAATACAAAATAAACTTGATAAAAAAGTCTAAAACTTAAAAAAGAATGTTACAACAAGATACCTGATTCTATCTTACTGTAAGTTGGGGAGTAACTGTATATGTAAGTTGGTGAGTAATTGGAAAATAAGCAGACATAAGAACAGTATCAATTGCAGAGTACCTTGCCACAATTGAGGAAGTCATGTGATATCCAAGAGTACGTAACAACGTACGTAACCATTGCATACCAGACTCAATGAACAAGACACGTACAAGGTTCCATGTAGATCTATCAGGCTATGGCAGAACAATAAAAACTTTCTCAGTTCGTGATGTAGTACTATTTGTGAAGAAAGTACTGAACCAAAATAATTCAGTACCTATGAAAAATCTACTCAGAATTACTTTACTTACAGCAACTAATAAATTAGCATGCTATTTTATCAACACTACAAGTTTCAGTTAAGATTTTAAACATGGTTGCCAAATTACTAATACTTTACACTGGATTGGGCCATTCCTCAAGTTTGGTAAGGTGATAAGGACACGATAATGATGAAGATACCGAAAGGTAATATCCATTGTAAACCAGTTAGCGGTTTCACAACTATCTACAACAAATTTAGAGTAATGGAGACTGCTAATTAAATAACTCTGATTAATATATTTAAATTTTGGGACACAAATTATATTTGCATTAAAAAAACAAATATAGTAATATACAAAATAAAAACTTAATGTTTTTTCCATTCTTCAATGACCTATGTTTTTAATGTATACTATTAAAATATCTGACAGAAGTGATATTTATTTGTATACCCATTACCTGCAGTTTATCTTTATTATCCCTGTCTCTGGTCCAGATAATAAAGATCATGTACAAAATGAGAATTGAACTGACAATTACAGGGACCCAATGATTTTTCCTAATGTTTACAAATAATCTCAAATCTTCTAAAGGATCTACATGCTCTGGTGATATTGATGCTCCCCCACCAAAAAGTGACAAGTGATGGCATTGGCAGTGGATCATGTCTTCTGTAGTGTCATTGGCCACCTGGAAAACGTAAGTTAAGCAATATTATTTATGACATTATGTTCTTGTGCATGCATTGAGTTTCATGTGTGTGTGTGTGTGTGTGTGTGTGTGTGTGTGTGTGTGTGCGTGTTGAATGTATCTCTAATAATTTACATACCCAACCAGGCCATAGAATTTGAGCTTATTTGAGTTATGTCCAAACACTATACCACATATTCAAAATTAATGTTGCAGAAATGAAATAATTGCTATAAATTTGAAAGAGAAAAAATTGTACATTATTTAAAAGAAAAAACTAAAAAAATTAAATATAACCCCTGTTATAACCTATCGAGTGGCTGCTAGGCTACAACTGTTAGTTGTTGTGGCTTCGGAGGTGAATTTAAATCATTGATATGAACCGTTCTTCTCTGAAGACTATTTATTGACGATTCGCAAATATAAAACTTTTTACAGTTTTCTTTACAAAAATAATTCTTGAAATCAACTTAATTCACATAATTCAATTATTTTTACTCCACTCTAAGTATCTTCAGTTACTATTACTTAGTTTCAACAAGTAATGTAACTACTTTACTTACTCTTTAAAAATTGACAAAAAAAAAATATGACTGACTATCACTGGCTAGAGAGCTCTCTTAGAACACCTTCTAACTCAGATCAAAGAACAAGTAAAAGTGAGACAGACATAAGATCTCTAAGAACTCTTACAATCAAATCTGTTTTCTCCAGCAATTGTTTAGCTTTTTATACACAACTCTTATTTACAGTGGTGGGACTGTTCCTTCTCTTATTTCTAAAACCTTAACTATGACTGGCTAAGACAAGTTGAAGTGAGGGTAGTTTCTTACAATTTTTATAAGACTTCCTATTGTTCGTCAAAGACTGCATCATGTGACCTACATCATGATTTGGTGGGGTTTTACAATTTTAGATTACAGTTCTTACAGAGTACACCTGCCTTCACACTTGTGACCCATTACTTGCTCACCTCAAAAGGATATCCACTTTATGGCGATATTTATGTGTTCCATCTGGACCTTGTCACCATTAATTATTATCTGATGTGTCTCACCAGATTGCCTATGTTTTTTATAAATCTGTCTTCTGTTGGCCTAACACTTTGACTTTCAGTCTCTCCACAGTTGCTTGTCCACCTAAGGGCTTAACCTTTGGTAGCACATAAACTACAGTTCACTGTTATTACTTCCTTGACAGTCATGCTTATTGAGAAAAAGAGTGAAATCTTTACCAACCTTGAGAAAGCTCCTAAAACTATTTTTATGTTCAAAACATCTGCTTGTCTGGATTACAGACTGACACCTGGGTCTGTTGTCCAACACAACTAAGAATGTCTATAGCCTCACTTCTAAGTAACAATTATGATATAATAACATTAATTGACAATTACAACACCCCCTTGTTATAAGTGTTCATAGACTACAAAATTTACATAGTTTAGTTTTATTAAGTTTTTATTTATTTTATGACAACTAAAAAAAACCTGTATTATAAAGTTATGAGGGTCATTCAAATATGAACAGGATATTTTATGTGTGGACTCAGGAAGAGGAGTGAGTGAGGTGGGGCGCTTGAGGTAGTTAGTGGGTATGTGTGGAAGTGGGGGAATTCCTAGCCATGCCTGCAGAACACGTTCCCATGTCAGTAGCACAATGTCTGAGCACGAGGTACTTCGTCTGTTGGGCAATGGGTAATTATCCGATTTCTCACCAATGAAGGCGTCAAATCAGCTGAGATTTTGATTTAGAAACTTCGTCCATTTGTTTGACATCATCATTCTCTGACACGGGCAGCTGTCAATGGGCAGACTGGGCTCACTAGCTGTAGAGAAAGCAACCGGTCTAAGGAAGGAAACCTGAGTAAACCAAAATCTGTTAATAAAGATGAACAGTACAAATAATAAATTTAATATTACGGGACAGGGGCTCGGAACCACAGAACCGGTCGGAGTAGGGAGTGAGCGAGCGGGCTCCCGCCGACCGAAAGCCAGCGACTGCTCAGAACTCACGGTGGATCACCAGGCCATGAAGTTCAGGTTAGCTACTGGAGAAGTTAATCCATTTCAGAGAAGAGATACCATTTGCAGGTCACCGCCAAGGCCTAGGTCTGCATCGATTTCATCATCAAAAGAAACTGAAATAAATCAGAAACTACAGATCCTAAGGGCAGAACCATCGAAGCAGCTGAGCTTGGATGAGAATGATCTGCAAATGGAGATGGAGTTTGCATTGTATGAGGAAATTAAAAAACAACTTGTTCAGAGTGACAAAATATATGCTATTATTACTTCTTTACAAAAAGAGCTATCAGAAGTTAAGGAAGAACTGGTAGCCCTAAAAGAAGAAAAAGGTTCTCATGCTGTGAACCTGAGAGAAACAAATACTATTTCTGGCCAAATAGATGAAGAAGAACTGAGCCAAGAAACAGATTGGATACTAAAAAAAGGTAAAAAGGAAAGAGTTGTGAACAGTTCAAAAAAAAAAAAAAGGAAAGCTGAATTCTCTCCAGAAGTAGAACAACCAAGTCTGAGTGAATCAAAAATACACGTCAGAAACAGAGCACAAATAAAGGAGCAACTGCCTCCACCAATAAATGTAACTGGGGTAACGGATTATAACAGGTTGCACTCTCTCCTCAAATCAATCGCAGGAAAAGATCACAAGGTCACAACATTAAATAATAATGTTTGGAAAATCAACGTCTCAGACTCTGACACATACAGATCATTGGCACAGAAACTAAATACTGAAAAAATTCAGTGGTATTCGTATGAAAATAAAAATGAAAGGCCAACACGAGTAATGGCGCGAGGACTCCACGCATCATGCACAATAGAAGATGTACAAGAAGATCTACGTAATAGAGGTTATCAAATACTGGACGCTGTTAATATCATCAAGAAACAAAAACATGAAAATGAACGAGCGAGGGGAACAAGTCATTACCAAGCATGGACTCCCGCTCTTCATGCTAACCTTTGATAACAAAGAGAATGTCGAGGAAATTTATAAGATTAAAACCATACTAAATATGGTAGTTAAAATTGAACCTGTGAGGAAAAACACAAAAATGATACCTCAATGCAAAAAGTGTCAAGGATTCAATCATACACAGGCATACTGTCAGAAGGAGCCATGTTGTATAAAATGTGCAGGGAAACACTTAACTAAAAATTGCAACATTAATAGGAAATCTGTTCCAAAATGCGTAAACTGTCAAGGAGCACATCCGGCTAATTACAGGGGTTGTGAAGTAGCCAAGGAACTACAAAAAAGGCGCAATATGCTTATGAAGCCACTCAAAGAAAAGCAGCAATTGGCAACAAAGACTAGATCAGTTAATGAAAAGGAACCGGGTTTCAATAAGGAGAATAAACTAAGTACCTCCGAACAAAAAACTTATGCACAAATAACAAGTAATGGAAATGAAGAAAATGATAACTCCTTCTATGTTAAAATGCTTAATCTCATACTTGGCAGGTTAGATGAGCAAAGTACTATGAATAAAATGATATTTGACAGGCTGAATAAGCTGGAGAAGAACATGGGAAAGAAAAGTGTAAGCAGGAGTAAATGAGCCACTACCTCAGAATTGCAATATGGAATGCCAATGGGCTTGTTAATAAAATCAACGAATTGGAACTCTTTCTAAGGGAAGAAAAAATTGATATATGTTTAATATCTGAAACCCATTTTACAAAACAGACGTATGTTAAAGTAAGAGGATACGCAATATATCATAGCACTCACCCCTCTAATAAAGCTAGGGGTGGATCAGCTGTGATTATTAAGGATTCAGTTAAGCACACTGAAGATGTAAAAATTGATACTGAAACAATGCAAGTGACTACAGTATGTGTGCAAACAAAATACAAAAAGATCAATATTTCAGCTATATATTGTCCTCCACGCTATAGTTTGTTGAAGAGTGATTATCTGGATTTGTTACAATCGCTCGGCAGCCATTTTGTTGTTGGTGGTGACTTTAATGTGAAACATACCTACTGGGGATCAAGACTTAGTACCCCAAAAGGCAAAATGCTGTATGATGCAGGTAAGGAGGCGAATTGTGATTTTTACTCATCAGGCAAACCAACACTCTGGCCAACTGACCTGAAGAAAGTGCCTGATCTCATTGACTTTTTTGTCGTTAAAGGCTTTCTAACAATTATATTGAGGTTACTGATTGCAGTGATCTTACTTCAGGCCATACACCTGTCATCCTGACAATAAGCGAAACACTGATACAGAAGGAAACACAACCCAGACTGACCACTTGTAAAACTGACTGGGATGGATTTAGAATTGAGCTTGAAAGCCTTATTGAACTCCAGGTGCCTCTTCGGTCACCAGAACAGCTAGAAAAGGAAGTAAATCTGTTTGTAGATAATATACAGCAAGTAGCATGGCACAATACACCTGATAAAGTAAGGAAGTTTAATAATGTTAACTTTAATTATCCTCTGGAAGTACATCAGCTGGTTAAAGAAAAGAGAAAAGCACGTAAAAAATGGCACAAAAGTCGTGCACCACAAGATAAGACAATACTGAATCGCTTGAGTAATAAACTCAAAGATCTTCTTAAAAATATTAAAAATCAAAATATTAGCATGTATCTCCAGGGATTGACAGCAGAAAAAGATACAGAGTATTCACTCTGGAAGGTTACAAAGGGGATTAAAAGACCTAAAGTGCATTCACCACCCATTAGAAAAGATAATTATGAATGGGCAAGGAGCGATAAAGAAAAAGCAGAGATATTCGCAGAATATTTAGAAAATACATTCCAACCACTCCCTAAGCAAACGGCTGATGAAAGAATTGTACCAAGTTCAAGAAACGACAGTCCAGAAATCAGTCAGGTATCACTTACAGAACTCAAACAAGTAATCAAAAGCAATTTGAGTGCTAAGAAAGCTCCCGGATATGACTTGATTACAGGACAGATACTGAAAGAATTGCCTAACAAAGGCTTTATTAAATTGTTGCACCTTATTAACGCAGCTATTAGATTAAAATATGTTCCAAGACAGTGGAAAGTGGCAGAAGTCATAATGATTGTCAAGCCTGGGAAAGATCCAAACTATAAGAAATCTTTCCGACCCATCTCTTTGCTGACAAAAATATCCAAGGTGTTTGAAAAATTACTGATTAAGCGTTTGAAACCTATTTTAGAGGAGAGAGAGAGCTGATTCCCACCCATCAGTTTGGATTTAGAACCAAACATTCAACAATAGACCAGGTCCACAGGATAACTGGAATAATTGAGGATGCACTAGAAGAAAAGAAAGTATGTTCTACCATTTTCCTTGATGTCTCCCAAGCGTTCGATAAAGTTTGGCATAAAGGTCTCAAATACAAGCTACAGCAATATCTTCCAAGACAGTATTGTGAGATTTTGAAGTCGTACCTGAACGAGAGACTCTTCCGTGTCAAATGTGGTAGCGACTATTCTAAATTTAAGGAAATATTTGCTGGTGAGCCACAGGGAAGTGTTCTTGGACCAATGTTATACTCGCTATACACCAGAGACATACCACAAGATGAAGATACAACCACAGCCACCTTTGCAGATGATACTGCTATTATGGCTGTTGCAGAAACTGTTGAAGTAGCAACAGTAAATCTGCAAAAATCTGTGGATAAAGTCAGCGCGTGGACCAAAAAGTGGCGCATGAAGCTCAATGAATGTAAATCTACCTATGTAATTTTCACAAATAAAAAAGTGATGAAAGTACCTATAACAATCAATTCACAAGTGATCCCATGTGAAAATGAAGCTAAGTATCTAGGAATGTGGCTTGATACTAAACTAAACTGGAAGGTGCATGTTAAAAAGAAAAAACAAGAACTTGATATTAAGTACAGGAAAATGTATTGGCTGCTAGGACGACATTCTGAGCTAAGTATATATAACAAGCTACTCTTATACAAACAAGTGCTGGAACCAATATGGACGTATGGATCGCAGATATGGGGTTGCACCACGAAAACTAATACTAAAATTATACAGACTTTTCAGAACAAGGTACTACGCAAAATAATAAATGCACCGTGGTATGTTCGTAATGACAATATTCATAAAGACCTTAACATGAATACTGTCCTTGAAGAAATAAGCATTACAGCAGTGAAGCATGAACACAGACTTCACAATCATGACAACATTGCTGTGCTACAAATGCTGGATAACAGTATAACATAGCGTAGTGCGGAGACTTAAAAGGACAAAACCTTGGGACCTGGTGCAGTAAGCATTGATGCTGCGTGGAAAGTGCGTGTAGACACTAGGGTTATTCAGTGGAATAATTCCTAACAATAAGTGATAGTTTTATGAAATGAAAACTACTAGATAAGTGCAAACTTAGTTGTAGTAATAAATAAATGAAAAAAAAACCTTTGGTAGCACATAAACTACAGTTCACTGTTATTACTTCCTTGACAGTCATGCTTATTGAGAAAAAGAGTGAAATCTTTACCAATCTCGAGAAAGCTCCTAAAACTATTTTTATGTTCAAAACATCTGCTTGTCTGGATTACAGACTGACACCTGGGTCTGTTGTCCAACACAACTAAGAATGTCTATAGCCTCACTTCTAAGTAACAATTATGATATAATAACATTAATTGACAATTACAACACCCCCTTGTTATAAGTGTTCATAGACTACAAAATTTACATAGTTTAGTTTTATTGAGTTTTTATTTGTTTTATGACAACTAAAAAAAAACCTGTATTATAAAGTTATGAGGGTCATTCAAATATGAACAGGATTTTTTATGTGTGGACTCAGGAAGAGGAGTGAGTGAGGTGGGGCGCTTGAGGTAGTTAGGTGGGTATGTGTGGAAGTGGGGGAATGCCTAGCCATGCCTGCAGAACACGTTCCCATGTCAGTAGCACAATGTCTGAGCACGAGGTACTTCGTCTGTTGGGCAATGGGTAATTATCCGATTTCTCACCAATAAAGGTGTCAAATCAGCTGAGATTTTGACCAGACTCTAGGAACAGTTTGGAGACACTACTCTGAAACACAAGTGTTTGATTGGGCCAAAAAATTTTGAAGTGGTCGTGATGCAGTGGAGAACGCAAGTCACAAGTGTCGTCCGCAGTCCAGCATCAATGCTGACAACATTCGGGCTGTTTGTGACCTTGAAGAGGGTAACCGCTGCATAACTGTTGCCGAAATTGTAACAGAAGTGGGCATAAGTGTTGGGAGCGTGAACACAATTCTTTCAGACAAGCTTGGATTCAGCAAAGTCTCAGCGAGGTAGGTTTATATTTGAATGACCCTCGTATATATGAAAAATTATTGTATATTAGAGTTCATATATAGCAATTATCTGTATTATTTTATAGCTTACATAGTAGTACCTGATGAAAACACACACACACACACACACACACACACACACACACACGAGCGCACGTTTTATGACCCACTGCAAATCAATTTCACATACCAGTTAAAAACTTACAGACCATAATACTATAGTAAAATATTCAGTTATGGAATTATATAATTTTATGTTTTATATCAAAACAAAACGCAGTTTTGGACTTGAAAATTTTCACTGTATATTGGCCTGATTATCTATGGTACTGACATAATTTAGAAGATTTGACCATATGTAAGTTGCAACATAAACTGCTCTTGTCTTAAATCAATCCTTATAAATAACAACCCTTACTGATAATTTATCATTTCTGTGTTTCCACCTATTAAGTAGAAAGTTGATGTATTTTCTACTACCTGTTTCACATGTTGCCACTACATTTTAGTATATAACAATTCAAATCCAAGTCAAGAGAGAATAGTACACTAAATAAAACTGACTCTCAGGAGGCTATAACTCACAATGCAACCTTCAGTTGTCCACTGAACCCCAGTCTGGACATGGCACTGAAACGTAAACATCTGAAGTGTAAAGTTTACAACTTTAGCAGGTGGTGTCTGTAACAAATCAATGATGAATTTTTAAGGGAATTTGGTGAAACTTTTGCTAGACACTAACAGTTATAACAATACATGGTTTTAAATCATGATTATTATGATAGTCATTTATGCAGAGATAATATATAAAATAAATTATAAAACATTTCCCTTTAAGATCTTTACAGATGGAACTAGTATCCAATGACCGCTACAGAGATAGCTGACTATAAAAAAGTCACTGTACTTCAAGAAACACTTAAAAAACGATAAATTCCTGTATACACAAGCTATAAATTTTTCAAGACACTAGCACCCTTTCCTTTCTGCAATTCATTTTCTCTTTTGTTTCAGTGAACAAGAAATTACTTGCAGTTAATTTATCACCAACAGAGAGTTTTACAGTTTTTATGATATGAACTCCATAACTCCATCTCTCTCTCTCTCTCTGTCTCTCATCTATCTCTATCTAGCTATCTGTTTGTTATATATATATATATATCTTATGCGCATGCACACGCACACGCACACACATACACACACACACATCTATACATAGATACATGCACACTCGTTTGAATGTATGATAATGCTTTCACCTTAGACTCACTTGATTATAATTAAACTGATAAATTTACTTTAACACTTATGTTTATGTTTTTATAAATAACATAAACGTTCTTAAATTATAATTACCTAATCAAATTTTCACTTTTTACTCAGCATGAACAAAACTTTTAATAACAACACTTTTTTATCTGAGAACCATTGCTGACACCAAACATTTCTCCATACTTTATAAACTGTTTTTGATTTAAGCTTTTTCAATTAAACAATATTTGTGAAATTAATTAAAAAAGTGTCATATTTGTAAAATTAATGCAGAAGAAGCTAAATAGATGATAAAATGTATTGAAAAGAAAAGGAATATAGAAAACTGGGCCTTATAGAATGTATATAATATTAACATTCTGTTTTCTTTTGTATTTCAATGTTTAACTCAATTAACTTTAAAAAATTAATATTAATAAGTTGCATATATAATGTATTAAAGTGTGTATACATTTTTTTCACATAGCACCTTTCAATACAGCTTCACACTTATAAGATTACCTTTACTTTTTCTAGCACATTAATTTAGACTAACTTTATGTTTCTTTCAGTGATTGATCATGTTCCTTTTAAATTGTGTCTTACCAATCTGCACCCATTCTGCTTTCCTAATGTTTGTCACTTCCACTATCCACATTGTAAGCCTAAGCCTTTTGGTGTTTTCATCATCTTGTAAGGTATAAGTAATGTTTTAGTAGCCTGTGTTACAACTGGGTGAACAAAGATTTTAGATCTCTGCGTCGACTCTTATTTAAATACAACTACAGTGAAACCTCTCTATTTCGGACTTCTCTAATTCGTAATTTACGATAATTCGGACTCCCTAAAAAAAAAATTATAATTCACAAAAAAAAATTAATTTTGTGAATTCTTTGTGAAAATATTTGCCTTTAGGGAATTCTTAAAGTGTTTGGGAAAATGTGCGATACGCACCCCCACCCCGACTGGGTTTAGTCCAGTTTCAACTGCTGCTTTGGTAGTGTGTGCATCATTGTTATTGTATTCGTGTGCGTTCTGAAGTATTGTACTGAAGTTATTTCTTAGTTGCATACAGCTTTTCAAACCACATTTTCTTCAAACACTGTTTAGTATTAATTTACAGTACTGTATTACAATATGAGTGCTAGAGGTAAATACAAGACTTTAACATTAGAAGACAAAATGAAAATTTTGAGTAAAATAGACGCTGGTTACTCTGTGCAGAATATTTTAAACGAGTTTGGAATTAGTAAGTCTACGTTTTATGATATAAAAAAAGACAGAAAAAAAATTTCCAATTTTGTTTTAAAGCAAGATACACCAAATGTGAGTATTGTTAAAAGAAAACGAATGACTGCAGCAATGTTCAGTAATATTGATGATGCTGTATATTTGGTACAAGCAGCAACGTTCAGTTGGTGTTCCAGTTAGAGGTGTTGAATTACAGGCAGAGGCAGAAAGATTCGCTCAAAAATTGGGAGAAACTGATTTTAAAGCTAGTACAAGATGGCTTTTTTAATTTCAGCAGCGGCATTCCATTGTAAACCGGAAAATATTTGGGGAAAGTTTAAGTTCCGATGTTTCTAGTGTCGAACTGTTTCGCCAGAAACTTAAAGCAGTAATTACTGATGAAAAACTTCTTCTTTCCCAAATTTATAATGGTGACGAAACAGGCTTGTTTTGGAGATACATTCCTCAGAATACTCAGGCCTATAGAATGGACAATTCCACACCAGGCCGAAAGGTAAATAAACAAAGACTATCTGCTTTCTTATGTGCAAACGCAGATGGGTCTCACCGTCTAACATCCGTCGTTGTTGGAAAATCAGCTAAGCCTAGAGCAATTAAAAACATTATGGAAAGTCTACCAGTTATTTACAAAACAAACAAGACTGCATGGTTTACTCAGAAATTTTCCAGCGATTGGTTTTTTCATAATTTTGTGCCAGAGGTTAGAAAATTCCAGCTAGATGTTTTAAAAATAAAAGAAGAGGATGTTAAAGCTTTGTTGACATTAGACAATGCTCCTGCTCATCCCTCCGGTAATTTATTGACTAGCAGTGATGGAAAAATCAAAACTATCGATTTTGTACCATAAAGAGCCAGAGATCGACCTGCAAGGTTTGGAAGATGAAGATTATCCAGGTGCTTTTTGAGCTACCAACATTGAAGACGTAAGAGAATGGTTGGGTGCCGATAAAGATGACGTAGGCTACCAGAATTTAATAGAGGAAGAGATCGTCTATCAAATGCAAGGTCAGAAAGAAGAAGTTGGAGATGATAGTGACGATGAAGAGGACGACGATAATGTTACTAAGCCTACACTTTCCAAGGTGCGGGAAAATCTCGATGCAGTTATTAACTTTATTGACACTGACATAGAATTTCAAAAATACTATTTAATCATCAAAGAAATGTGTCAAGAAATTATTAAAAAACAATACAACAGGGCAAAACAGTCTACAATTTCAACCTTTTTTAAGCCTGTAGCTTCAGCTCAGGAAGAATCAAAACCTTCAACTTCAGGGACCAGCCATTAATATTACATAACTCTTTGTGTGCTAAAGTGAAAACACTGTCAGTGAAGTTTTTTTTTGTTGGTATCGTGAAATTATTTATTCTTCTGTTTTGTAAAATACAATAAAATTAAATTTCCATTAATATTTATGTACATTAATAATTGCAGGTGTGCATTACTTATAAACTTTTTGCGTGCGAACTTAACTTGAAAACACTGATGGTGAAAGATTGTTGTTTATTTGAATTTAGTTATCCATTTTGTAAGTACAATAAATTTAAATTTCCATTAATATTTACATAGTTTTAATATTTATTTTTACGGCACTTTACCTATACTGTAGTATGAATTTCTATAAAATATTCTATAATTCGGATTTTTCTCTAATTCGGACTAGGCTTCGCCCCATATAATCCGAATTAGAGAGGTTTTACTGTATTTCATTAACGACTCGGAATACAAAGCATTTTATGAGTAAAAACATAAAGTTTTACCTTACAACTTGAACCAGTTTTCACTTTTAAAAAGCTTCTTCAGAGGTTGCCGCTGGTAGCGCTGTCCATCCTGTTGTAGGCGACAGAATCGAATTTCGAAAGATCGATGTTGTGTGTGTGGGGTGAGATATGTTCGAATAATGCGTGCGATTTGAATTGTGTCTGTTCGTTTAGGATGTCGTTTTTATTTGTTTTCGTGTGTTTGCATATTTTCAACTGTTCTAGAGTCTCTAGTTTTCGGCCTTTTGTGTGTATCAGAACCATGATACATAGACTTAACAACATCCCCCTAGATGAAAAAGACTACAAAGATGAACTAAACATGATAAAATATCTAGCAGAATCTAATGGATGCGACAGAACAATAATCAATAAACTCCTACACAAAATACAAAACAATCAACAGACAAAGATAGCAAACAACAAATTCATAACACTAACATACATCAACAAACAAACTGAAAAAATAGCCCACAAATTCAAAAAAGCAGGATACAGAATCGCTTACAAAACTACTAACAAAACAGAACACACACTATCAAAACACACACACAAAGCACAAAACAAATTTGATCTACCTGGTGTTTACAAACTAAATTGCTCAAATTGCAACAAATTCTACATAGGCCAGACAGGACGTAGCTTCAAACAAAGATACATTGAACACACAAAGGCACTCCACTCCACTACAGAATCCACCTTTGCAAACCACCTCATTGAAGCAAACCACACATACAAAAACATCGACAATAACATGAACATTCTACACGTACACACAAAAGGCCAAAAACTAGACACTCTAGAACAATTGGAAATATACAAACACATGAAAACAAATATGAACGACATCCTAAACGAACAGACACAATTCAAATCGCATGCATTATTCGAACATATCTCATCCCACACACACAACATCGATCTTTCAAAATTCGATTCCGTCGCCCACAACAGGACGGACAGCGCTACCAGCGGCAACCTCTGAAGAAGCTTTTTAAAACTGGTTCAGGTTGTAAGGTAAAACTTTATGTTTTTACTCATAAAAAACTTTGTGTTCCGAGTCGTTAATGAAATAGTTGTATTTAGTTAAGTAACGGACACGTCATGGACAACGAAATCCAAGACTCTTATTTATAATTACTTTTTGTTTTTATTATTATTAAAATATTGCGACAATACAAGAATATGCTGTAATGCGCATATATGAAATAAAATAAATATTTAAATTAATTTTAGTAATATATAATAGATGAGCAGGTGTGAAATTGGAAGCTGGCTTATAAACAGGAATCAACAGGAAACATCACGCGATTACCGCTGTATGCATGTACACAAGTAAATAGAGTGTGTGCGTGAAGCCTGTTCAAGCCTGAAAGTTTGCAACCTCACCCCAAATAAATGCTAAATTAAGATTTTATTTAATTTTAAGCAAACCATAAATATTAGAAAGAGTGTAAAAACTTCTAAAAATGCATAAAAATCAGACACATGTGCAGTGCGAATTCTACGTAATTCTGACAATCAGTGCGAATTCTGTGCGATTTTTAAAGCATAGTAATTACAATAATGATGCGATTATTATGATAATTACATATCATGTGTGTAATTAAATTAGACAATATTAGATCACCTTGAAATCCGCATTAAACATGCGATTGGCGAAAAAGTGCGAATATGTGAAATGAGACGAGAGTGGGAGAACAGACGCCGTGGACAGTTTTGACATGGATATTCCTGAGCCAACAGGTGTCGTTTTCTTGGTGAATATAAATACGAGCCCAGGAGAGCCAAACTCTCTCTTCTTTCAGTCGTGGCGGTATGCTATGTCCGTCTGAGACACGAAATTTTAATTACTTCGGACAGAGTTAGACGCTATGTCTAACATCAACAAGATTTTTATATCATAAACTGTAAAGTATTATGGAAAATGTTATATTTCAAGTAGTAATAAAAAAAAAGGAACCGTAACTAAAATCGTCGGACGTCTACAAACAGTCTACAACTATGAACATCAACTCTAGACAGATGGCAAGAGAACATCTAGCAGAGGAACGATACGCAGAGAAATAGAGACTGTTTCTATCACAACAGCAGCCGATCCAGAGCAACACGTCATTCCAGTCTACAGCCAGCCGATGGACCATGAAGGACGAGAGACGGGAGGATGACCAGTGAAACCAGAAAATGCAAGAGGACATCCAGTAGGAGAGGACCGACAGATCACTGGAGGACATGGGACAATCTGCAGAATTTGAGGTGACGAAAAACCAATTTATAATTATCAAAGAATAAAGACATTGAAAGACATTAATAAAAACATTTTAAATTAAAGAATAATTATGTAGATAGAGATAAGAGAATGTAATTTACTTGTAATCAGAATTTTCTTTAATGATATTTTCTTTAATGATGAACAGTCAATGTAAAGATAATTTAAATCCTTGCTTGGAGAATAACAATTGATTTAAGTTAAATTTTTTTTATTGAAAGCACATAAAGTAAAGTAATTGGAAATAATCAATTAGTTTTGTTAAAATGATTATAAAGCCGTAAAAGGTATGTCAAGTATAGAATAAGAAGGTAAATATTACCAATTATAAAGCACACATTCAGACTGAGTAGTCAAGAATTTATAATATGAATAAGAAATGTTTTACATAGAATTGATAATATAAGACATAAGATATAAAATATATTTTTATGATGAATGTACGGCAATCAAAGAAACATTGAAACAATAGATAATGAATTTCTTATAGTGAAGTAAATATTATTATTATCTTATAATATTTATTTTTTATCTTGTTTGTTGAATAAATAATTGAAAACATATTACGATTCCTAAAAAGGACTACTCTTATTATAATTACACTTGAACTCCAATTATACATATACGGTCTCAGTAATGGTATATGAGTGTAAACACAGCACCAATTAATTTACATTATATGTGTTGAACGTTGTATAATTTTGGCGTCCCAAAGAACGTGGGGCTCCACAAAATTAAATTACATTAAATATGCAACCTGTGTCATATAATTTTGTCGCCCATTAACTTGGGGCACGACACGCCTACATTTAATAAATAAATGTATGCTCTATGGTTAAATGTGTGTATAAGATTTTATGTATAATAAGTGATGTTTATTAATGAATAATTTTATATATGTGTTTATTTTGTTGTGTGTATTCCATTGTAATAACGCAACTGGTGCCCACCCCAACAAACAGGTGTAATTGTAATATAAGTATATAAGAATAAATAAATAATAATAATTAAACAATAAATAAAAAATAAAAAACTCACATACGGCTCACTAATAATAAATTGTAAATAAATATTTTAATAATAATTCGACATGGCAGCACCAGGTAGCTTAGATATGGAGGCATTTCAAACAATGATGCGTGCTTGGGTAGATGAGATAAGCACAAAACAAACAGAAAACATAAATGCTAAACTTAAAGAACAAACAGAAAATCTAACAGCAAATTTAAATGAGCTAAGACAAGACAATGTCCAGCTGAAGGACAAAATAAATAATAGATTAGAACAACAGACTGAAAATTTTAAAAAGGACACCATAAAAATAACGAAGAAGGTAAAAGAATTAACAAAAAAGATTGTTGACACCAACTCACATATTGACACTATTACAGAAAATGTATGTGAAATAATTGTTAAACAAACGGAACAAATACTGTATGTGAAATGATGATATGGGAAGAAAATATAATGACTGAAGATACGAAAGAAAATACGTTCATAATTAATAACGATAATCATAAAGAAATAATTAACATTAAGGAAGAAAGAAAAATAAAGATTAAGAAAGCATACCTTATTGATCGGGATATCCAAATTGCAAGTTACACACAGTGCGATAAATCACATAAAAGGAAAATATGTGAAAAATACTTAACACACAATAAGTATCACTGTAAAGAAAAAAAACACTGTAACGAGAAACGTAGTAATAAATTATCTATACGAAACACTACGCAAACTTGTGATAAATATAATGTTAAGTATACACACGAGAAGTATAAAGCAAACGTTAATTATAATGACAGTAATCACAATTATAATTATAAAAACTACAGGAGTTATCATAAAAGATGCGCGAAGTCGCGCACAGCTGTTCAGATAGGTTCACTAAACCAAATTAATGAGAGAGAGAGAAGCGGTTGTAAAGAGAGACGAAGGAGAAATTCTGTGTGGCTGACAGGTAAGATGAAATCATTACCCTATGAACAGGTGACTTCCACGATCAAAACAAACGTCGCAGTGATACAATGGAATTTTAACGAGGGAGGAATACAATGGAATGTAGACTACAAAGGAAACAATGTCCGGCAGCGGGTCAAACAACACACATCCGGGAGACGACAAACAATGTGTTGTTAAACTAGGAAGGGTGTAAAGCAAAACTACACTCAACGCCCCAATATAAAGAATTATTTAAACGAAAAATAATATTGCCGATTATTAATAAGAATAGGAGTCAAATAATAAGAAATAATATGTGTAAAAAGGTTAGAAATTATATTTAAGAAAATATTATAATTGAAAAGAAAATGTTAAGAAAGGATGGTTAATAAGAATGTTATGCTAAATAAAAATAAGAAATAGAAAGAATGTTATGTTTGTAAGAAATGGTAGGGAATGTTAACGTGTTAAAAGTATGTTAAAAAATGGTAAGGAATGTTGCTATTAATATGAAGAAAGGGTTATAAATGAGAAAAAATGTTATAATTGTCAGAACGGCTGACCAAGCGAAAACTTCATACCTTAGTGGAAATGCAAGGACACAGAAGAAAGCGATAGTGAAAAGTCAAAAGGGCAGAGACTACTTAGAATTAAGGACTACAAGTAAATTATCGATATGTTTTCTAAGCCAGTTCATCTGTAACCGATCATGCGACACACTACAAAGCTAAAAGAGTATTCTGTTACGGAAGTGTATTTCAGGTAAGAATGAAGAAAATTATTAGCGATCAGAAAGGTAATGTTAAAGAAATGTAATAAAAGGTAATGAAAGTTATTGTATTGTATAAGTAATGTAAGAAATAGTAAGGAAATGTAAGAATGAAGATTGGAATAATAGGCTAAGAAAAGGGTTAAGGAATGGAGGTAGGAATGTATGATTAAGGTAATGTAAAATTACAGATTGAAGAATGGCATAATATGTTAAGATGCGGAATGTTTACCAGTGCAAGAATGCAAACTCATGTAAAAAGTTATACACGTAAAAATAAATAGGTCAATGGGACCAGATTTAAGGAGAACAATGGAAAGAATAGCTATGCTTACGCATTGTTAGCAACTCGTAGGGGAGGAGAAGGGAACTTGACTTGTTTTACCCTCCAACTAAGGGAAATTGAATAATTAATATTCATTATCATTGATAATAGTGTATAAATACAAATAAAAAAATAAGTAACATGAAATATAAAAATATAATGTGTCTAATGATAAGGAAAAAATATTTTAATAAATAAATTTATTAACATTTTTTTTTATTACCAAGCAGAGGAATAATGTAACAATACAAGCATATGCTGTAATGCGCATATATGAAATAAAATAAATATTTAAATTAATTTTAGTAATATATAATAGACGAGCAGGTGTGAAATTGGAAGCTGGCTTATAAACAGGAATCAACAGGAAACATCACGCGATTACCGCTGTATGCATGCACACAAGTAAATAGAGTGTGTGCGTGAAGCCTGTTCAAGCCTGAAAGTTTGCAACCTCACCCCAAATAAATGTTAAATTAAGATTTTATTTAATTTTAAGCAAACCATAAATATTAGAAAGAGTGTAAAAACTTCTAAAAATGCGTAAAAATCAGACACATGTGCAGTGCGAATTCTACGTAATTCTGACAATCAGTGCGAATTCTGTGCGATTTTTAAAGCATAGTAATTACAATAATGATGCGATTATTATGATAATTACATATCATGTGTGTAATTAAATTAGACAATATTAGATCACCTTGAAATCCGCATTAAACATGCGATTGGCGAAAAAGTGCGAATATGTGAAATGAGACGAGAGTGGGAGAACAGACGCCGTGGACAGTTTTGACATGCATATTCCTGAGCCAACAGGTGTGGTTTTCTTGGTGAATATAAATACGAGCCCAGGAGAGCCAAACTCTCTCTTCTATCAGTCTTCAGTCGTGGCGGTATGCTATGTCCGTCTGAGACACGAAATTTTAATTACTTCGGACAGAGTTAGACGCTATGTCTAACATCAACAAGATTTTTATATCATAAACTGTAAAGTATTATGGAAAATGTTATATTTCAAGTAGTAATAAAAAAAGGAACCATAACTAAAATCGTCGGACGTCTACAAACAGTCTACAACTACGAACATCAACTCTAGACAGATGGCAAGAGAACATCTAGCAGAGGAACGATACGCAGAGAAATAGAGACTGTTTCTATCACAACAGCAGCCGATCCAGAGCAACACGTCATTCCAGTCTACAGCCAGCCGATGGACCATGAAGGACGAGAGACGGGAGGACAACCAGTGAAACCAGAAAATGCAAGAGGACATCCAGTAGGAGAGGACCGACATATCACTGGAGGACATGAGACAATCTGCAGAATTTGAGGTGACGAAAAACCAATTTATAATTATCAAAGAATAAAGACATTGAAAGACATTAATAAAAACATTTTAAATTAAAGAATAATTATGTAGATAGAGATAAGAGAATGTAATTTACTTGTAATCAGAATTTTCTTTAATGATATTTTCTTTAATGATGAACAGTCAATGTAAAGATAATTTAAATCCTTGCTTGGAGAATAACAATTGACTTAAGTTAATTTTTTTTTATTGAAAGCACATAAAGTAAAGTAATTGGAAATAATCAATTAGTTTTGTTAAAATGATTATAAAGCCGTAAAAGGTATGTCAAGTATAGAATAAGAAGGTAAATATTACGAATTATAAAGCACACATTCAGACTGAGTAGTCAAGAATTTATAATATTGTTACGACGGTCTACACGATCGTCATAGGTACAGTGGAAACAAAATAAGTACAAGACACCAATTAAGTCACTAATCACACCTTTAATTGTTATAGTAAAACAGTTCGTAATTAACAACACAGTGTCTACAACAAATCAAATGAAAATTGTTCATACGCAATAAAATGTCCACTAATATTAAAACTCAACTGTATTACAATTATACCGTCCGAATATAAAACGCAACACTTCACTAATAACTACTTGAACGTACACCGTAATAACTCGAACCGCTCTGTAAATATATCGCACTAATACTCTCGAACCGCACAGTCAAAAATCTCGCATTGAACTGAAAACTAAAGCCGCGACGCGATGTATTTATAGTTACGCTCACACACCAGAAGCTTCCAAACTGCGTCTTATCTCTCGCAAACTACGTAATTGCTACGGCCTTGACACAGTCCGAGCGCCCAAGCGAAGCCTGGCACAGTCGAGAAAATTCTCGTAAAATGCGTCTAGTAGCACGTACACCACACGCTTACGTCGAGATCTTTCTGGCGCATTCGATAAACGCGTAGATTGTTCTGTGCTGTCGTAGCACTTCCCCCTCCTTAAGCCTGTTCGTCCCGAACTGGCAAAGCGTCTCTAAATTTGTATTTAGCCAGGCGATCTAGGTGGACGACCTTGAACTTTCGCTGTCCTTCCTGTTGAATCCGATAAACAACATCGTTAATTATTTTTTTTACAGTGTAGGGTCCTTCCCAGTTAGACTGAAGCTTAGGTGAGCGACCACGACGGCGCTTTGTATTGAACAACCAGACCTGATCTCCTTCTTGGAAACCCACACTATTGCTGCGAATGTCATACCGAGTTTTCATTTTATCACTGGCAATCTTCAGCCGTCCTCTTACCAAGCGATTCATTTCTCGCAGTTGGTTTTCTAATTGTGAGGAATAGTTCTTTGGCTCTTGGGACTGAGTCTCAGGTGATCCAAACATCAAGTCCCCAGGAAGACGAATCTCCCGCCCAAGCACCAATTTTGCTGGAGTCATGCCGGTTGTGTCATGTACTGTGACCTATACGCCATAAGGAATAGTGGTATACGTTGGTCCCAGTCTGTTTGGTTCTCGTCAACAACTTTCGAAAGATGCTGCTCAAGTGTCCTGTTGAATCTCTCAACCATCCCGTCCGACTGAGGATGCAGAGGCGTTGTCCTGGTCTTTCGAATTCCGAGTAGACGGCATAATTCTTTAAACACTCCTGATTCGAAATTCCTCCCTTGATCCGTATGGATTTCCATAGGGGCTCCATAACGGCAACAGAAGTTGTGAACTAACTTCTTTGCCACAGTGGTAACCTCCTGATTTGGAATTGCGTAGGCTTCCACCCACTTAGTAAAGTAGTCACCTACAACCATGATGTACCGGTTTCCATCGTCAGTGACTGGGAATGGTCCAGCAATGTCTATGGCAATTCTCTCGAAAGGTTGTCCAACGTTATACTGTCTCATTTTTCCCCTGCTTCTGGTTTGTGGGCCCTTGCTTGCAGCACATATTTCACACGTCCGAACCCATTCCTCTACGTCGTGCCGAATATGAAGCCAATAGAATCGCTTCCGTATTTTGTCAAGGGTTTTGTTAACGCCAAGATGGCCTCCAGATGTTCCATCATGCATCTCCTTCAAAACAGACTGCACTTTACTTCGGGGAACTATCAACTGCATGACCACGTCTCGTCCATCTGCACTTTCCCAAGCCCTTTTCAGCAATCCGTTTTCTAAGGTGAGAGATTCCCATTGTGCCCAGTAGCCCTTCAGCACTTCGGAACCATGGCAGATATCTTGCCAATCCGGGCGGCGACCTTCCTCTTTTGCTGTCAAGATCGGTCCAATGTACTCTGTTCTTGTCGACAGTCTTGTGTTGTCCAGCCGTCAGCCAGGAAATCTAGAGTGATGGCTTTAACATGTTCGCTTGAGTTTTGTTCTTCCTTTCTGTGGCATGTCGGCAGTCTTCCGGGCACGGTCTTCGTGATAAGCCATCTGCATTACCGTGCAGGCGCCCCCGCCGATGTTGTACCTTGAAGTTGTACTCTTGCAGACGTTCGAGCCACCTTGCCAACTGTCCTTCCAGATTTTTAAATCTCAAGAGCCATGCAAGTGCAGCATGGTCAGTACGTAGTGAAAACTCTCTCCCATAGAGGTATTTATGGAAGTGCTCCAAAGCTCTGACAATTGCCAACAACTCTCTTCTTGTAACACAATAATTTCTCTCTGGTTTAGAAAGCGTCTTGCTGTAACACGCTATTACTCGTTCTTCACCGTTCTGCACTTGAGACAAAACTGCTCCTAGACCAGTATTGCTTGCGTCTGTGTCTACGATGTACTTCCCTTCGGAAGCTGGAAAAGCGAGAATTGGCTGCGAACATAATGCAATCTTCAACGTTCTAAATGCTTGTTCACACTCTCTCGACCATTGGAAGTTTCGTTTATTTTCCGTTAGCTCATGTAGTGGTTTAGCAATAGTAGCGAAGCCTTTCACAAAACGTCGGTAATATGAGCATAACCCCAGGAAACTCCGAACTTCGTGTTTATTATTCGGAACTGGCCAGTCTCTTACGGTGTCTACTTTATTAGGATCCATGCTAACGCCCGCTGCCGAAACCAGATGGCCCAAATACTGTACTTCCTTCTGGAATAGAGAACACTTCTTCGGGCTCAGCTTCAGTTGTGCACCGTGAATTCTAGTTAGAACTTCCTTAAGGTTTTCCAAATGATCTTCGAAAGTCTTCCCGATCACTATGACATCGTCTAAGTAAACAAGGCAAGTTTTCCACGTCAGGCCTCGGAGTATCAGGTCCATCAATCTCTCAAATGTTGCCGGTGCATTACAGAGTCCAAATGGCATGACGTTAAATTGGAATAAGCCACTTGGGGTCGAGAAAGCGGTCTTTTCCTTGTCTTCTTGATGAAGACCCACTTGCCAATATCCACTCTTTAGGTCCAATGTGGAAAACCACTGTGCTCCGGACAACGTGTCGAGTGTATCGTCAACGCGAGGTAATGGATAGCAGTCTTTCTTTGTAACGTCATTTAACCTCCGGTAGTCTACGCAGAAACGCAATCCACCATCCTTCTTCGCTACCAGCACTACAGGGGAAGACCAAGCACTTGACGAAGGTTCAATTACTCCCTCTGTCAACATGTCCTGTACTAACCGAGACATCTCCTCTTGTTTAGATAATGGAGGCCTTCGAGGAGGTTGGCGTATCGGTGTTGTGTCCCCGGTATTGATGCGATGTTGCACAAGAGAGGTTCTTCCCTGTGACTGTCCCCGAACTGCAAAACAATCTTTGAATTCGTGTAAAAACTGTCCGAGTTCTTTTACCTCACCACTTGAGAGGTCGTTAGAAGATCTGTTCAATAATTCTTGCAGTTCCTCTGGTAATTTAGAAGTATCCGAAGAACTGGGTCTTCGTTGCGTTATTCCGGCTACCCAGGCCACAGGAGTCAATTTGCCTAGGAGTGTATTGCTTTGTAAAGTGATAGCTTGATCCAAAATATTCGCCACTCTATAGGTACATTTCCGGTTTCGTCAGGTTTTACTAAACTTCTGGCAATTAGTATGCCCGGTGTGCTGACTACCTGGGGTTGGAATATAGAGCACTGATTGCCCCTAGTATCTACCGCAGTTCTAACCATGATGATCTTTTCGGAGTTTGGCGGAACAGTTACGGTCACTTTGGTTTATGACGTCCATCGATTTTTCTGCTGTCGTCATTGTTGATAGCATTACCTCTTCGCCTCCGATTCTCAAGACATTGTTTTTGAAGTCGACTATAAATCCGTATGCGTTCATAACGTCCACACCAAGAATTGCTTCATCCACAATGTCTGCAACAAGTACTTGATGATTAAACTCAAGTCTACCGAGGCGTAGGTGTATCTCCACTTTTCCATACACTTTTACAGGCCGTCCAGTAGCTGTTCGCAAGCTGCAAGAGCACCAGATTGGCTTGAGATCTTTCACCACGTCGGGGCGCACAATAGAAACTGTTGTGCCTGTGTCAACTGTAATCGAGGTTGGCCTTTCTTGAACAAATCCGGTAACTACCAAGCTCCCGCTGTTTTTCTGAAGCGTAGAAATTGCGTATTCTCTAGGGGCTTCGTTCCTCCAGTTAGTCAGCACATGCCCCGTTGCACCGACTATTGCTCGTTTCCCTGCTGCTGAATTCTAACCCGACAATCTCGTTGTAGATGTCCAGGTTTCCCACCATCGATAACACTTCGGTCTTCCATCCTTTCTTATTTTATTCTGTGGCGCCGACCGTCGAGTCTCTGTTCCTTGTTCTTCTTCCTCATCGTCTGTGCCGTCGCGATCTTTTAGCTCGCGCACTTTATGACTTGTCCAACCAGACGCTGATTTGGCGGCCTCAAATTGCAAAGCATGTACCAGGGCGTCCGCACTGTTCTGGTGTCTTGCCATTCGTAACACTTGCTGTAGTTCGTTATCTCGGACACCGGCAGTAAATGTCTGCATCGCAAAACGCGTTCGAAAATCTTCTGGCGCTTCAGGATAGGCCAGTCTAATTAGTCTGTCGATACTTGCTTCAAACTCTTGAAGACTTTCCCCGGAATGCTGTCGCCTTGCTCTCAACTGGGTGCAGTACACATCTCGCAAATGTTTATCACCATACCGTAATTCCAGAGCTTTTATCAACTCGGCATAGGTGTTCTGGCTGTCAGGTGGCACTTTCTGTAGTAGTTCTGCCGCGGGTCCTTTTAATGCAAGAACAAGTGAAACAGCCTTGTCTTTTTCTGTCCAATTATTTGCGCATGCAGCAGCTTCAAATTGGCGGAGGTACGTTGCCCAGTGAGTGCTTCCGTCAAAGGTTGGAGCTTTGACATGAACTGTCCCTACTGCAGGCAAAGTGACTTTCTCTGTTAACTTATTTTCTGTCTTGATCACTGGTACAGTCTGTTCAGAAATTTGTTTTGGTTGAATCTTCATGCACTGTTCAACTTCAATTTTAATTTGTTCTCTTATGTTTGCCATTGAGTTTTATACTGCAGATATTTTTGTTGACATAACTTCTTCCACAGTCAAGACAGATTTTTCTACTTTAGCTATTTTATTTGACATGGATTCTTCTACGTCAGATATTCTGGTAATCTGATTGTTGAGCTCACCTCGTAACTCACCTACGTCACCACGTAGGAGACCCAATTCTGCGGTAGTATGTTCTTGTAACTGTTTCTGCATAGTTTCAAAGAGAGCTTCCGTTTTATCTTTTTGTCTTTCTTCTGTCTCTAGCATTAGTGCTTTCTGACGTTCCTCAGCTTCTTCTCTTTCCTGCCTGCGTTTTTCATCCTGTCGTTTTTCTGCTTCTTCTCTTTCTTGTCTTCGTTCTTCTTTTGTCGTCTTTCTGCTTCTTCTCATCCTGTCGTCGTCGTTCTTCTGTCTGCAACAACAGCGCCTGGAAATTTTCCATCATCTGACTGGCATCCATTGTTTTTCGATTAATTACGAATTACACTCGTCTTGTACAAAGTATCCACTGTTTCCACTGTTAACCGTTCTATCCCAGTTCTGACACCACTGTTACGACGGTCTACACGATCGTCGTAGGTACAGTGGAAACAAAATAAGTACAAGACACCAATTAAGTTATTAATTGTTATATCACAACAATTAAATGTTATAATATTAATGTTATATTAAATATATTAAATATTAAATGTTATAAATCACACCTTTAATTGTTATAGTAAAACAGTTCGTAATTAACAACACAGTGTCTACAACAAATCAAATGAAAATTGTTCATACGCAATAAAATGTCCACTAATATTAAAACTCAACTGTATTACAATTATACCGTCCGAATATAAAACGCAACACTTCACTAATAACTACTTGAACGTACACCGTAATAACTCGAACCGCTCTGTAAATATATCGCACTAATACTCTCGAACCGCACAGTCAAAAATCTCGCATTGAACTGAAAACTAAGGCCGCGACGCGATGTATTTATAGTTACGCTCACACACCAGAAGCTTCCAAACTGCGTCTTATCTCTCGCGAACTACGTAATTGCTACGGCCTTGACACAGTCCGAGCGCCCGAGCGAAGCCTGGCACAGTCGAGAAAATTCTCGCAAAATGCGTCCAGTAGCACGTACACCACACGCTTACGTCGAGATCTTTCTGGCGCATTCGATAAACGTGTAGATTGTTCTGTGCTGTCGTAGCAATATGAATAAGAAATGTTTTACATAGATAATATAAGACATAAGATATAAAATATATTTTTATGATGAATGTACGGCAATCAAAGAAACATTGAAACAATAGATAAATTCAACAAAGTCCCACGTACAGGTAAAAATGACACCACCAGCCAATCCGAATAGTGCTCAGGTAGTTGAATTTGTAAGTACAGGTAGCATGGCGGGACATCTTCAGGCTATACCACAGTACTGTGTGCCTGTATGTGAACACCCTACGTTCAGGATTTTATTATTCCACTGATGATGGCAGCCATTGGAGCTGCGGAAACGTTTGGTTTGGAAATAAACCATGGACCACGGCCAAACAGCCCGGATATCTTTAATCTTACAACTGACACCAGCCGTGAAAGCCTGAGGACAATGTTAATGGCCTAATGTGTGCGACTTGCCATAGAATAAGATTGAACCAGTGGGAGAAAAAAGTGTTGTAGAAAAATGAAGTCCAACTCCATCAAAGTTAAAACTCAAGAATATGTTTCAGAAGACTGACAGTTTCTCATACATTGGTTTCAATGACATTGAGAAAGTTGGTTGGAACTAGACAATGACAGAGGTTACGGCACAATTACTGACAAGGAAATCGTTGCATCCTGTTCATCTAAAGACACTGAAAATAGTGAAGAGACAGATGTCGATAACGATGAACTACCAACAGTTATGACTCACACAGAAGCAGTGTCCCAGTTAGATGAACTGACGGTCCATTTCGTGCGCAGGTGGAGACAACACTGGCCAAGCTTCCAAATGCTGAAAAGGATGCATGATAATGTGGCTCACAAGCAATACTCCAAACTGATGCAGCAGAAGCTTACAAGTTACAATAATGTGTTTGTAATCTGTAAATATATTTCAAATGTGTTTTGTTCAAAATAAAGGAAATTTTCTGTAAGTATGTTGTCTTTTATTGATTTTTCCAACATTTTCCAGTTAACCCAAAATTTTTGTTATCCCGGGTCGGCTCCAGTTCCAGTTGATCCAACTTATCAAGTTTCTACTGAAATAATAACCACATATAATAATGTTATTTCATTTATTTTATTTAATAATAATATAAACTTCTTTTTTTAGAATATAAGGTACCGCCAACTTTGCCAATCACCAATTTCTATATATAGGATCTCCTATATTCAGAATAATATTTACCTGTGGTCCAGGCATTATGCCAATATAGTTAAAAATATCTTCTGAAGCATCTTTATTTTCAATAAAAGCTTCATAGGTTTCCTTTTCAGCAGTAATTATTGTAGATGATTCTATCATAAGATCATAATCTGGCCTGATTCCTCGAACAATTAAAACCTGAACATTGGTAACAATTAAAATTTAATTTGTAAAATGCTCTTAACAAATACCTTACAACGTTAAATAAATGTGAGCCCCACATTCTTGGGAGCCATTTAATTTACAACATTACTTTCGCTGTAAATTGTAACATGGCATTTTGGCCTACCTGGTGTAATAGCGCAATTTGTATTTTGTTTACATAAATAATTATGAAGACAATAATTGATGCTTTGTAAATTTTGATAATAATTGAAATATGTTGTGTTTAATAATCAATTGAAGTGAATATTTTGAGATAGTTAAATATTGTGATTTAATGTTGTATGATTGAATTTTTATGAGATATTTAAATTATTTGATGAAATTTCAATTGAAAAACAATTAATGAATAAATAAATCTTAAAGAGTTTAGTTTGTGGAATGACATAATTGTTAAAACATATGTTAATAATAATTTTGAAATTAAGAAATTCTTTCTATTGTATGACGGTCCATATGAGGTTAGCCAAGTGAAAATGGAGAATGCTTATGTTTTAATAGATTTGCAAACTCGAGAAATAAAAGGAACTTATAATGTGACCCAATTAAAAAAGTATTATCTAGCTGAGTGATGATGAATGTATTTATACATATTAAAATTATCATACATAAACAGACTTTTTTATATTCTATTATTATAAATTATTATAAATTGTTTATACACACATTATGTATTTTATGTAAATGGACAGTAGAGTAGGAAAAGTTAAGAAAGAAATGTATGATGTTAAAATACCACCAAGACTAGAAATGTCATGTAATTTAAATTATTAATTTTAATTTAATTTTGAAAAAACATATTATACTTGTGATTCCCCAACTTTTCGGGCGGTCACGGCCTCACCGAACCTTGACCGTGGAATTGGTTTAGCTTTAACAGCTATGGTTGGGGCACACTACGATTACGCGCTGACCATAACTGGCCATAGCTGTTATCGTTGTAAAGGTGTACTTTGAAATTGATGGGGGGTAAAATTAAGGGGAATCACCAAATTATGGAACAGCGGCTGCCACTCTGCCCGCGTAGGGGTAGCAAGACAGGTGGTAGAACCGTTTAAGGGCGCATATTTATATAACACAGATATTATGATATCTATACCTGTTCAAATGTAAAGCAGAAGCAAGGACACGGAGATGTCACATTCCTCCAAAACTTCAATCCTTGTGGACGCAACTGGACGCCACAGTCCAGGGGGGGTCATAGTGTGTGTGGCTGGGAGGTTACCCAAGGTGGGTAACGATTTAAAAGATTTTTGTTGCATTTTAGTAATGATGACTCGCTATTAAATACTTTTATTAAAATTTGAAATAATAGATGCACTAGATATTCTATATATTGTGTTTATTATGTCTTATTGTGTTGATTGTATGTAGTATGTTAGGAATAAGGATTATAAAAATATAATAATAAGTTTTCAGTGTTTAAAGATTCTTGCTAAAAATGAAATAAACTTTTCGATGAGTAAAAAAAAATATTGAGAAACGAATTAATAAAAGTAAAGTGAGTTTAAAGGATAATTTGAGCGTTAAAATGAGCTCAAAAGGGGAATATAAATAACAGAATGTATTGCATGAAAGCGTGTGTTTGAGTGAATGTAAATAATCTAGATTTAAGAAGTGCTGGTTGCGTAACTATTTGTATAGTAATTAAATTCATTTTGGTAGTTAATGATTAATTAAGTATGAGTTGTTCTATGTTCAAATTATAGTTGATGAGATGGAAGTTAGTAGCATAAAATAAAAAATGTTCGTTAACCAAAAGTGTTGGTAATTGGCGTTAACCTGTTTCTCTCTGCTAATGAGTACACCTGACGAGACCCTGGTTCACGAAAAGTAGTAAAACAATCAAATTACACAGTAACAAATTTAATTAAAGCTAGTAACACTTCAAAATTTATGACAGGTATAATCGTAATAATAATAACATAATGTAATATGGTTTAAAATCATTTAAAAATTAAAAAAAATTAATCAAATATTTCTTATTTGGTTGCGATTTAAAAATATCATTATTATTCACTTGTGTGTGTTGCCATAGCACATATCTAATTATTAACATATAAGTGATAATCTTGTATTACACATAGACATAATGTACAATCTTATACTATAATAAACATTTGTAATTATCTAATATTGCTCTCAGCTTGCTCATTACTGTGTTAATTATTAGATTATCTAATCTCTTTCTAATAATCTAATTTCTTTTGATTATACTGCATATGCATTGCTTTGTTTTCTAATAAAAATTTACTAATTACTTTTATATTAATTTAAATATCAATGACTAAGTTATTGATTCAAAATTATAGTTTCATACTTTTAAACATTACTCTAATTACTATACAAATAAATATTTACATTTTCTAAATTTATTAATTCATCTTTGAATTAGATTGTCTTTCTTTTTACATTGTTAATTATTTGTCTTTATGTGAGTCTTTGTTTTACAAATACATGGTTGTTTTTCACCTTATTGTCATGGTAAATAGGCAGCGTATCCTCTTCAGTCCTAGGTCCTCGATCCTGGATGCTCCTCTGTAGTCGTGTAGTCCTGGAGTCCTTGATCCTCATCCTTCAGATCTGGTTTTCGCTCTTAAAAAGCTTCTCAAGAAGAGGCTAAAAAGAAGCTCTGAAGAAGCTTTTTAAAAGCGAAAACCAGTTCAGACTATAAGGTAAAACTTTTACGTTTTATACCCATAAAAAACTTTGTGTTCCGAGTCGGTAGTGAATGAATTATATTTAATTATTCCCTTTTGTGGTATAGTAACTGGATTTAATGTTGTAAATATTTGTTTATCACCAACAACTAATTCTGTAATTTATTTTAGATCCAACCAATGCATGACAAATTATGATCAGTACGTTTTCTGGACTAAAGTCTTGTAAGAAATAAAATTTTCACAAGAATGTACACAATTCTTTCTTCAGTTCACTAATATGACCTTTCCATGTGAGACTTCTGTCTATTATTTCATTTGTTCAGTTCATTCGATTACCAAGCACCTACAGTCAGATTTGTTTTTGACATGATGATTTATGATAGAATAAAGAACATGAAGATTCAAGCTTGTCTCTCGAACTAAAAATCATATATTTAGTTATTTCACTTAAAAACACATAAAATGTTTACTAATCCAATACTTTATAACTTTTTTAAACCAAGCTGAATAGAGTTATGAAGTGTTACCAGTATACAAAAATTCAGTGTCATCTGAGAATCCAGTAACTTGCCCCCATAATCTACCCACGCATAGATCATAAAAAATAAATAATAAAATTGGATCCAAAACAGAGCCCCGAGGCACACCATACATTAGAGTACCTTCAGTGCTTATACTGCTCCCAATATATACAATCTGTCTCCGGTTTAAAAGATAACGTCTAAATCTCTCATAAGGAATTCCTCTGAAGCCAAATTTCCATAGGAAGACTTCTATCTGTATCAATGGCCTGTCACAACAGAAAAATCTTGGTGTGTAACATTCCATAGAAAACTAGCTCAATAACCCTATGAAAATTACTGATGTCACTGATTTATTTGAGGTTTGCTATCATGTTTTAATCTCTTCATTATGTTGATGTCTTATAGTTGTGATATTTCCTATTGATACCTATCACTGTCTGTATGTGTTTTGATGTTGTCATAAAAATGTCTGAGTTTGAATAAGACCAACAAATGTACCTCACATAAAGGAAATGAAAGTAACGGTAAAAACAAGAGTTGGGGTACCCATTTCATGATAAACAAGTTTCATAGTGTGTCAAATTCTATTTCGAATTTTAACTGCCAGGAGTAAATAAAACAACAGCAAGAGTCAAGGCATGAACATTTAAGACACAGTTTAAAAAACCATAACTAAATACATTGACATAACAAATGTGTTAAAACAGCACACTGATAAACAGAAGCAGAGTTTAGTTGAAATTTCCAATATCTTTTAGAGATGTAAGAAGACATTTTTAGGTGTTATAACGACAGCTGATGAAACAAACAGGACCCTGCAGATTCTCAATGCCAAAAACAGTCTGTCAGTCCAAACCAAGAGTCAAAACAATTATACTAAAGTTTTTATGTATTAAATGACTTGTTCTCTATCAACTTGTATCAACTGAGCTTATAGTAAACCACAACATTTTGACTGTTGAAACGTTAGACACAAACAGCCCCAACTTTTGCCATCACCTCACGGAGCTTGCAACAATAATTGTAGTATACTAGAGAACCCCCAACCCACACGTCCAAAGTAATATTATTGCATAATATATTAAGTAATACTATAATTGTCATTATTAAAACTATTTGTCATTAGAATAGTATGTAAGTTATGTTACTCACGTAAGTTAAGTACATAGGCTATGTTACTCATGTGTATTTGCATGATCCAAAATTGATGTACCGGTGTAACTTAAGTATATTGATGCACACTATTATAGAGACACTGTTAACAATACACTAGAATGTTCTGTATCAATGTACTATATATTGATAGGTTAAAGCAGTTTGTTCTATAAAGTTCTAGTTTAAGAATTCTGTATAATGTTCCTAGAACAATCTTAATTATGCATAATAATTAAATGACGCATGTCTGTGAATGATATCGTTACCAATTACATATAGAACTGTAAAAGACGGAGAAAGTTCAGTCTCAATTCAGAGTTTAGTGAGTTAAGGCAAGTTAGTGCATGTGTTTGATACCACATTTGTAGATCAATATTATAATTGTGTGTTATTTGTTGTTTGAATAAATTACAGTTGTCAAAAATCAATATCACAGTTGTGGATTCTAAGTGTACTTTCTGTGTTAATTTTTATTTATGAAAATTATTTGTGATATCAGTAAATAGACAAAGTGTCAAAAGTTACACGAGTGTTTTATTTCATTCACTGACCTAGAAGATGACAAAATTGGCAACCGTGACAGGACTAACCGTTACAAAACAGTTACCAATTATGTTATAATTTAGTAATTGTGCAGGGTGGGAAAAAGATGGGAAGAGTACATTTGAAGAACATGACAACCATCTAACTAAAGAAGCAATTTGAAGAAAAAGGGCTTCGCATAATGAAAACTAAGGCTGACCTGGAGATGCATTTACATCAGGCTATATGAGAGATAGGTGGGAACCTGGACAAATTCTACATAACTGTCAAAGAAACAACTGCCACAAAGTAAAAGCAGGTAAGCAACATGCTTAACAAAATAGAGGCAGTAATTCAGGAAACGTCAACCCAATTACAGGTTCAGTCAGAACACTCCCCACAAATTCAGACCCAGATACAAGCTCTATCAGACAGGGTTATTTGCACAGGGGAATTACTGGCAGGCCTAGATGCCAAATGTGCAAATAGGGTACAGAATGTTCAGGAACAAGTGAACTCCCTGGAGTTCAACACTACAGTAAAGAGATTGGACCATTAATTAAGGACCACCAGCACCACGATAAATAGACTGGACTCAGAACTAAATGTCACCAACCAGAATGTCAACAGACTAGAAGAACAGCTTAAGGACAAAATTTTACCTCTTCTCCAATCAGGCCCAGCTGATATTAACTATAACTTTCCTTGTCAGGTTTCAGTTGTTATGACATATGAAAATTTGATAGTTTAGTAGTATAGCACTCTCTGGTGTGTGTTCCAGTGAGCTCAAATTCTGTAAAGCCATTGTTATTTCTATTGTGTTAAAAAAATAAGTATCTCCATTTCCGAGAAGTATTCATTAAATAAAGTGGAGTGTTTAATGAAGTGTTGTATTATTTATAACAATCACAGTCTATTTCTCTTCATTTAGGGGTTGAGTCACCCCAAGAGGTATAAACTTCCTATCAGTTTATACATTTTTATGGTCCTCTGGGCTGGATTTAGATTATGCCCAATTTTTCATTGTATCGAATTGGACTATAAGCATTACCTTTTATCAATATTGCTAAGTCTCATTCAAGTGTTATTATTCAATGTTTCAGTGTCAGTTACGAGCAATAAATAATTTTCATACTTTTGAATAGTTTATGGTGTAAGTGAGTAATGCATGAACACAATGCAGTCACTTCAAGCACCCTCATTGTGTTTCATAGAGGAGCTGGCCTGGCATCAATTTTCACACAGCAATACAAACTGTTCAATGTGCAAACACACTGGACAAAAGAAGGTACTGTAACAATTTTACACTAGCTAGTCAGTTACCTACCATTTACAAATTTAATGAGGAAGGGGACTGTACCTTTTTGCCTTACCTATACAAGCTGCCACTGGTAAAAACTTATTAGTATCATAATATTTGAATTACAAAATAGGTCCAGATGAAAACATCTCACTTACTCTAAATGAATCAGATGGTTTTAAACCAAGAAACTTTACAAATATCTTTACAGGACTTTCAACATTTGCATTCATTAATTTATAAACAGTAACACTCAAATCTCTGGAAACTTCACCGGCTGTTGAATTTGGAAGAATCACAGAACCTTTTAATAGCCTATGTTCAATTTTCTGTTTACTCTCTTCTTTTACTTTGAAATAAATATCAATTGGCACATCCAGACTTCGAAGTTTTGAATAATTTGCACTTTTCTGATAAATTGTAACAGACAGAAGTTCAGTAACCAACTCAATTTTACTAGATAAATACTTTGGGGCTTCAAGTTGTATAACCTAAAAATAGAAAATTGTTTCAATATGTTATAGAGAAAATTGAAAACATTATTTTACTATCAGCTATAGATTTTTGCTGAATAAAGCAAAAAGTTCAACAGCTAAAAACTTTTTTTTTTTAATAGCTACACGTTGTAACTGAAAATATTTAGTAACACAAACATTATTTGTAAACACATATTAGTTCATTAGTTTTTTTCTTTACCAGGCAAATTATTTAAGTAATTTATTTTCATGAAATTTAAATAATGTAGTGACTCTTCATTTTTCAGTCAGATATCGTTAGCAGTCATATCTATTTAATCTATATGACTATTAAGATTATAAATATTAACAGTGCTCTATCTCTCTCTTCCCTCTCCCCCTCTACACACACACACACACACACACACACACACACACACACACACACACACACACACACCTTTTGATATATAAAAGTTAAAAGTGGTTTTATTTACCAGAATGTTATGAATGGCCCTTCCCATGTCAGTGTCAGGTTCTATGGACACTGACTGGGTGGGAGCTTGGAAAATTTAACCAGCTTATCAACTTCCCCCTTCAGTTTTGAAGAGCCCTCTAGTTCTAAAACAACTGACTACCATGGACTAATCTAGAACTTTTGCTGGTCGGGTTTTCAAATAATGGCAGGTCGCTAACTTTCCGAGACTATAATGGAAGTTATGCTCCTCAGAATCCGATTATGGATTTCTAATGATCACGATCAGGTTCCAGGAACACTGATCAGGCAGAAGTCTGTAAACTCACATCAGCTGGCAACATTCTTCTTCAGGTTTCAGTAAAATTCTCTGGCCCAAATAAAGTTGAAAAATTTTGATGTTAGAAAAGTCAATCGCATCAGATCAGAAAGCTCCTGAAAGGGATAGTGAGAGCTGTTCTATTCTGAGTCTAACGAATCACTATCCAATCTCATGACTACAGGGGAGGCAAGAATCTGAAGAACTCATCTAGTCTATTAACATTCTCCTATGATATGATGAACCATTCTTCTCAAGGTCCAAGAGAAAAAAAATTGATGACAAAGTCCTGACATGAGTTAATAAAGGCAACATATTTATGGAAGCCACCTACAAATGGACACCAACAAGAATTGTTTGACACTTCCAACATTAGAACTCCAACAGATCACATTAAGGTTCCATGAATTCCAGCTAGGAAGTAGTATGGAATTCTTGCCTGATCTGTCAATGTTCTTTTTGTATTTAGGAGATGTACCCACCCCAAGAAGAGTCAATGACTGTGGAAATTCTAAAGAAGTCCTAAAGTGTTCAAGTTGCCTAGTAATAGTTGTTTGTCAGATCCTCCCCAGACTTTGACTCTGGAGACCAGCTGAATACCACAGTCCATCATGGTAAGCCTACAAGCATCAGCTGAGGTTAATTTGTTACTGGGCAAGAACCAAGTGCTATACATTATAGTAACTAGTATCTACAAAGACACGTGTTATTATACTTTTAGATACAGTAAGTTATAAAAGCAATTAATTGGTAAATACAAAAAAAATTGTATTTAAGATAACTGGTATGAAACTTCAATAAAATATAATTCATTGGAGTTTGTACAAAATATTCTCCCTCAAGTACATTAAATTGTCTTAAAACTGAAGCTAAAGCTTCAAAACAATTTTAACCCTTCTATAAACCAATATAGAAATACTTTTAAGAATTACTACATTGTAACAGAAATATGATACAATTTATATATTAGGAAGCAACTGAAAATAAAAATTACCCCTAGTTCTATATACTTATTGGCACTTGAGGAGTTTTCCAATGAGGTAGCTAGAGAGTTAGAAATATTTAGAAATGCATCTGTTTCATCAGGGATTCTTCGATTACTCAGACTTTTTGGTGTGTCAATCTGAAACAAATTATACATCAATCAGTACAAATTGTTGTCTTAAGCATGTTAATGACTGTCAATGTCAGACTGTTAAACTCAAGCAGGCCACCATTGGAATATTTAAATTTTAAGACGTACAATGAACTTTAAATGGTGCACCTTTCCTACTGTTTGTGAATTTCCAAAATATTAATTAAAATTTTCTACCATTTTCCAATATAGCGGCAAATTTTATTTAATTGTACTCCCTGTGTTTGATGGCTTAAGTGTATTACTTTTGTGTTTTCTTCCTCTTTTTTTCTTCTTTTTCCAACATTGCTATAGCCCATATCAAGACCTCCTAAACTGGCTTTTTTCAGGTGGTCCCATGGTATTGTCAAATAAAAATGTGCATTTTGAAGATTTTCCTCTCGGCTATTGTTTTTTTAATAAACGTTTTTATAAATCACTTCAGTAAAGGACATTTACAAGCACTCTGATGCTTGGATTTACACTGACAGTGTTAACATTGAAAATGTTTATAAGGACGTTTCGCACATTTGCGGCCGATCGCTGGTGCGTGATCGAAAATGGGAACTGGTGAGTTTCCATAGAAACTACTTCTTTGTTGTCAATAATGTAGTACACATATAAAACTTCGCTTATGAATGCGACTACATTTAACTTATAATCTGTACACTGGTAAATGAAGAATGAATTCATTGATTGGTGAATGAAGAATGAATTCACTGATTGGTGAATGAACATAAATATATATATATATATATATATATATATATAAACTTTCACATATGAACTTACTTTGGTTATCACTTTCCCATACGTTTCAAGGTGATGTGCCTCTTCCTCAGTGGGAGTAAATACTGAATGTCATTTTACAGAATAACGGTTATGGACTATAGGTGTGTGTGGTGGGGGGTTGATGGTGGGAGGGAATTGGCGCTGAGGTTCAAATTGTGTGTTTGGATCAGTGTATCGAACAGTGTATGTGATCTATAATGTAATATATTATATAAAACACACAATTTGAACCTCAGCGCCAATTCCCTCCCACCATCAACCCCCACCACACACACCTATAGTCCATAACCGTTATTCTGTAAAATGACATTCAGTATTTACTCCCACTGAGGAAGAGGCACATCACCTTGAAAAGTATGGGAAAGTGATAACCAAAGTAAGTTCATATGTGAAAGTTTATACATTATATATAATAATATTTAAAAAAGTGAACGAAGAGGATGAATCAACAAGATAATTATATATATATATATTGTTTAGATTTATTGAAGCATTTTCAATGCCCTTCTCTGTGCAATTTGTGCAATGCCTGAAAATTTTTATTTTTAAATCTGTTATTACATTATACTGTATTTTAGTTTGGTTGAATAACTATGTTAATGAGTTCAGATGGGATAATAGCACACTCACTTCCTTAGTGGGTGTCACATCATGGGTTTGAATCCATTGGAGAGTAGATTGTTTATCATTGTTTATCACAAGCTGAAGTTGGACTCTAAAATGTTTATAGTTGACCTTTATAAAATAAATTCATACTTCTTAGCTCTACAAGCCTAGTTACTAGCTTATTCACCTCCTAATCTATAGAGAATTATTGTTTCATCTTAACTTCTATATAAACTCATTCCACTACAAACTATTAAAAAAAATGAATTTTTCAAACCTTGATGATGTACAACTCTTAAATGTTAACATTTACATAAAATTTAAAGAGTAAAAAGGTTTTAAAATTAATGTTTCACCTAACAATATCTAAAAAGTAACTCCATGACACTCTATAAAACAACAGAGTTTACAATGAGTGCCATAACAGTCATCCTCAGTGATTAGCTGGTCCAAGTTCTGCTCTTCTGGCAACTGACAATTGCTATTTAAAAACAAAAAAAAAAAGGAAATAAGAAAGAGTTGACTGCCTTATTGGAAAATAACAGCAAAATTTTGAATCATATTTTGGGAAACCAGTGAAAAGTAGGGAAGTTGCCCTTGTTATGTTCTTTGTACCTCTTACAGTTATAAAATTACAAAGGTAGTCCTGCTTGAATTGAACACTCCATACAGCCTTTTTTAAGGGGCTATTTTATAATTTTTTTTTCTAAAAATTGATCCTTCTCCATTAAAAAATGTGTGTAACTGAACTAATTTACTTTGAGGCAGACATATTTGTACTAGCAAGTTGCAATTGGTACCACACTGCTTCATGTTTCATTGTTTGACTAAAGGTTCATCCTAAGACTAAAATATTTTTTTAAGTAGGTTCCTAGATCTTTTAATAACAGAGCTTTGAATAACTATTTACTTTTTGTCACTGCGGTTACAGTCCACTAATAATTAATTTATTAATTATTATTAAAGGATATTATTTCATTCCTTCATCATTTTTGGTCACAGCATTTTAGTTGTATATTCAGATAACTGAAATTAATCTGAGTTACTGTTTTAATATGTAAAGGGGAATGGCACTAGGTTGCAATATCGTCACCTTGTAACACATAGTTTCTTGAGACACCAACCACCATTGGACCTATGTATACAAGAACACTTCAATATTCCATATCAGATACTCATAATGTTGAACAGCTTTCATCTCTACTAGTTGGTTTCAAATTCTTTTAAATGTTTTATCATGAGGTTTGTTATGTTTTTATGATGAGGTCTTTCATCATCAATACAGCACAGTATGTTATACATAGAGTTCTACCAATCAGTTAGGAATAGACAACAGCAACAAATCTCATCACTGATAAAATTTTAGAGGAAAAATGACACATAGTATTAACATTTTCTCCCTTCCACCTTGATCTAAATCCTATAGAATTTATGTGGGTAAATGTCAAGGACTAGATCTTAGACAACAATGCAACATTTAATATTGAAAATATAAGAAGGCTATATAAAGAAAAGGTTTCCTCTGTCACTCCACAAATCTGAAAAAGTAAACACTTAAAAAAAAAATGTAGGTCATACAAGAAAACTGAAGGTATTGCAGTGATGATATAACTGACTTTTATTTTAAACTTGATGAGCAACACAAAGACAAGATTCCAACACAGAATGATTAAGTGATTGTTTGACAAAGACAAGAATTTGGCAGAACTGATATCTTGAGAGCACAGAAATGCTCTTTATTTAAAATAAGTTTGGTTTATGGTTTATGGGTCATGACTATATACAAGTTTGTCCTCTACATGAAATTTACCATGCTTCATAACCATAACTGTATAACCTCTGTGGGACTCAGTGTCTTAGAATGAAATTAAATATATATTTTTTTTTAATTTACTTATTACTATAATTAAACAAATTTGTCTCTCAAGTAGGTTTAATAATAATAGGTTACTCTCTGTTGGATAACCATCCATCAATGACTTCCAAAATAAGATTAACCGCACTCATAGTGAACAATCATAACTACAACACTGATACAGATTTCACTCTCTGAAGATGTCTAACCAAAGCACTATTATCAAGGAACTGAATAACTTTGTTTCACGCTGATTCAGTCGCTTCTCATATGCTTCACAGCAAATCACTTGATTTCATCAGCAACTATTTTCACTTCAAGGTCTTTATATCATAATTCCAGATATGTTATGGAATATGAACAATTATCCAGAGAACATATTTTGAAATCTCTGTATTGCCTTAATATTCTTTTCTTGGCACAACACTGGAGGTGAACACCATATACCCAACAGGTTTTACAAATTGCTTATAGAGAATCAGTTTATTATGAAGCAGTAACTCAGACATTCTTCCAGGTAGCCAGTCCATTTTCCTAAGTTTGATATTAAGTTTATCTCTTTTTATTTGTATATGCTCCTTCCATCAAAGCTTCAAACAAGGACATACCCAAATACTTAACAGTAATCATATACAGTACATGATATGAATTTATTTCTATTAGTATTGAGTTTACTCTTTTATTTGTAAAGGTGACATGTGCTGATTTACCTCACTTAGTTTATGCACCACTTTTTAGTTAAGTTATTTACTGCACTTTAGTGGCTGTTTACAGCAGTTAACAATTTTTCTGTTGTAATTTCAATACTCATACCTGTGGCCATTATTACTGTATCATCAGCAAAAGTTGCCACCATTGTCCCTTCACAACTGAGTATATCTCTAGTTTGAGCAAATGCAGAGTGGAACCAAGGACATTACCCTGAGATATCCCAACAGAAATTTTCTTTAATTAAATGTATTAATCCTCATACTTAACTCTGAAGTGTCATATGACATACATAATTTCAGTATTTTATTATATTCTTTAGGGAGATCTCGTTCCAATTTATATTCCAGCCCACGAAGATAGACTTTATCGGGTCAGATTTCTTTGTCGGGAATATACCAGAAGACTCCAATGTTTTCAGAAGACTCTATTATACTTGTAATTCGATGAAGCTGAACAATTATATAATGCTTACTTTGGAACCCAAACTGATGTACTCATGTGATAGTATAAGTTGTGTTCTAGAATCACTGGTTTAAGTATTCTCAGCAATAGCTTTACAAGTAGCTTAGACGTTTGTACAGTCAGAGACAGTGGCTTGTCTGGCTTTGGGAGCATGATAACGTTATCAACTTTCCATTTACCTGGTACATATTTCATTCTTAGTGCAGAATTTATTACATACATGAGTTCATATATAGTTTTCTTTTGGTAGTCCTTTAGGCACCTGTCCTGGTGACAGCGTAATATCCTGGGGCATTCTTAGCACTTATATTCTTGTATATTTCCTTCATTAGATCTCTAATAGTTACAAGACTGATTTCCTTACTGTCATTTTTCCTTATTACTGGAACATTTTCTTCTATTGTTTATCTTGGTAAGGACTGAAAAATAGTTGCCAAATATTCAGCAAACAATTGTGCTTTCTGCATACTATTTCTTGCCCACATTCTATCTTCTTTCGTAATTCTAAGTATCTGCATTTTTAACCTCTTAATTCCCTTCTTTGATACTTTCCAAAGAGAACAGCCTGTATCCTTATCATCAATCAGCTGGCTTAGAAATTCACCAAAGTTTCTGTTTTTAAATTCTTCCAGTGTTCTTATTAATTCATTACAAAGTTTATTTAACATACATTATTTATCATTAGTGTATATAGTGTACTGTTGTGTCTTTTTAGTTTTCCATTTTTTTTTTTAACATTTCACGGATTCCTATAGTACAATTACTACCAGTTCTTCTTTAATACATAGGTGTATTATATTATTCCATGCTGCCTTTTGCAGATAGTAATAAAACTATCTACTTCTTCTTCCAATTGCTGTGGTGATTTTAGAGGTACTTGATTGCTGATTGAATTTTCAAGATCCTCTCTAAATCCTTCTGTTTTCCTCAAAATTGTGGCATGTGTTTATTAAGTACAGTAATCCAAAATGTTAGAATGATCAACAAGTGATCAGATTCCAAATCATACATGTTATTAGACAAAATGCTCTTCACCACAAAGAAATTGATAATGTCTGGGATCTACTTGTGTATGCAAGTAAATACATGGGTTTACCTGCTGAATGAAAATCACATTTAATTTAAAAACCAGTGTCATATAAACCTTTTCCTTTTGCTGTTGTAAGCCTGGACCACCCAGTTTATATGCTTTGCATTAACTTCTCCTCCTGTATAAAATATTACCCTGAGTTCGGAAAAATTCAGTATAGTCACATACTCAGTATGTAAAAGGTGTCCTCATTATACAAATTTGGATTCTACACATCAATTTTAGAAAAAAAAAAATTGTTCCAGAAACAGTGGGTTTCCTTTACCTTTTGTTTTTTAAGAAAGAATTTATATGATAGGAAGAAACTGAAATATCTAACACATTTTGTACACATGTTCTTTAATAAGTAAAAGTTGACAGTTATTTTGCAATCTGATATTTCAAAATAGCAGCTACTTTAATTGTTTGATAACTAATAGCTCAGTAAATTTTAATTTTATCAAATTATGGTTTATTACACAAATGTTGAGCATTTTATTGTAAATACAACAACACTTTGTTTGTTAAAATCCAGTATCAAATAACTGAGTTATAGTGGAAAAAGAACGTACTCATAAATTCTGAATATTTTTTGGAAATTGATATCTTTTTATGTTGGATATAGGAAATATCTCCAGTATAGGAAAAATTTTAAAGTATGTTTGTATGATTTGTTTCAAAACAACACACTAACAGTAATTTACAACATAGTAAAGGATCAATTGGCAATGAAAATAATAATTTTTAACATATTTAATTACAACTACTAGACACCAAAATTTGAATCTCAACAAAAACTCTTGGAATTAATAGAAAACAACAATGGCATGTTTCAACTTGTAAATCATCTATTTTCTTGAATCAAGTGTATTAAAATTAGTATTCTTAAAACTATTTGTCAGAAAATAATACATGGGTTATGTTACTACCTTTGAGTACATAGATTGTGTTTCTCATGAGTATAAATATATTATCCACAATATATGAATAACTTATGTAAATTAATGCACTCTATTTATAAAATACACTGGAATGTTCTATATCAATGTACTATTACATTTACAGTTAATGTAGTTTGTTCTACAATATTCTAGTTTATGTGCCTCGAACAGCTTAGACAGTTCTAATAAGTGACAAATACTGGTGAATGACGTCATTACCAATATTATATAAACAGTATTAGACAGGGCTAACAGTCAGTGTTTTTTGAGACTTATTAAGTGAGTTATAGAATTAATGTGTGTTTTTGTTACCACATTTGTGGCTTAACATTATGTTTGTGTGTTGATATTGTTACGCGGTCTCACTGATCATCGTATGGTACAGTGGAAACAAATATAGACACTAATGAAATCACTAATTACTAGCTTTAATTAATCACAAATAACAGGTTGTAATCATCTCATACAATAATTCAAGTTAAATTTGTCCACACACAATAATAATGAACACTGTTAAGAGTTCCACACAATAATCACTTAACACAGCAACCACTTAATTCACGCTGAATAAATCGCCACTTATAACTGACTTCTAAGCGGCAGCTGTCACTTATATATATAAGCCTGCAGATGTTCCAAAAGAATGTTCCATAATATGCATCAACACACACTCAAAACTCTAGAGGGTACTTGAGTGCGGCCTTGGTAGAAACACGCACCTGCTTGGCTAGCCAAGAAACGTGTAGAACGACACTCTCCATTGTTCAAGAATGTTCAGTCGTTACAATATATTAAATCAACACGCAGATTGTTATATTATATTATATTCAGTAATGTCAGAATGGAATTACTAATGTTCATAATAATAATTACTGGGCAGAAGAAACTCCCACTCCACATCCCAGTTACTTGCTATCAATGCCTGGGCAGGTATCATAAGTGACATCTTGACTGGTCCTGTTCTTTTGTGATGAAGACTTAATGGCCAGAATTATCTTGAAGTTCTTCAAAACATATTACCAAACTACACAGAAGAGGTTTCACCAGCCATAAGAAATCAAATGTTTTAATCCATGATAGTGTCCCAACACACTTTAGTCACATTGTACATCACTTTTTACTTCGATGTTCCATAAGGAAATGGAAGTATGGTCATGGCGAAAAAAATTGTGTTCGAGATAACGGCTGATTCTGATTGTACTACCCTCAAAACATAAGAAAAGTCATTTTTCGAAAAGTGTCTGTGTGTGTGTCTGTCTGTCTATCTGTCTAACTATCTGTCTGTCTGTCTGTCTGTCTGTCTGTCTATGTGTAGAATTTTTTCTACGGTAAAACAATAACAGCCACAAATTCAAACAGAATCAAATATCTTTTTTGCATACAGTCCTAAATTGTAGAGGACTCGAGGCCTATTGATTTTGGTGAAGATCGGTTAAGACAAAGGGATAGTTTACCTGCAACATTTTATGTTTTAACAATGGTAATTTTTTCTATGACGAAAGATAACTGCCGTAAATTCAAACAGAATCAAATATTTTTTTACATACGTTCCAGAATTGTAAAGGGCTCAAGGCCTGTTGATTATAGTGAAGATCGGTTACGGACAAAAGGTAGTTTACCAGCAACATTTTATGTTTTAACAAGAGTAAAGTACTTAATTTTGATAAATAAAGTATCCTGATAAGAACATCATAATAATCCACTGTAGAAACGTAGATCTATAAATGAAGAGGCTTAATTGTTCAAATTCCTACCCGGGCTGTTTGGCCATAGTCCAATGTTTTCTGCAAAACCAGACGTTTCGTCAGTGCCATTGACTTCCATCATAAGTGAAAATCGAGTGCGATAACGTGAGGTGGTATACGTTAGTGACCACAGTACTGTGGTTAAGGCTGAAGCAATAAGTAGAAAGTAGTTTCTATGGAAATATTCAAAAATGATTTTAAATAAAATCTTAGAACATGGAAGTCATGTATAACATGTATTCATATAACATATGAATCTTATGTTATGGACTGGCCATGATTGAAATATAGTGTGTCCTGCAAGAATACTCAATCTAAATTCATTATATTTTTATCTATGGGGCTCCTTAAAAACACAGTGTATTCAACTGCAGTTAAAATATTGAAGATTTATATAAAAGAATTTTTGAAGGGTGCCAGCATATCCAACATACAACCAGAGTTTTTGAAGTGTTGAAAACAATGGAGGGAACGTTGCATATTTATTATGAATTCTTATATGGTAAAGTCCTTTTTTCCCTTTCAGTGTTGTAGCATGACAAATAATCCACTTAATAAAGATTACAATATGATCATAATTAAATATCAATTACATTAAATATAAAGAAAAATTCAAATGAAAACATATAAATATCAAAATAAAATACCACCATAAATGGAAAAAGTAAAAGTAAAGAACCACAGTGCAACAAAAATGTTTACAGAAAAATAAAACACAAAAAACTAAAATAAAATAAGGATAATACCCAGGTAGGATAGGAGTAGGTAAGGAAGATACCCAACGGACATGATAAAACAATATTACCTTGGAGAAACCAAGAAGGAAGAATTTTGAAGAAACAAAATTGTAGGATGGGAGGACTACAAAATATACCCAAGGGAAACCTATTAAAAAGAATATAACAAACCCCTAAAGAAAAACAAGGTCACAAAAGAAAGTATAACACCCAAAACCTGATATTAATGTAAAATAGTTACAAACAAAGTGTTTAGTGTTGTAAGTAGAAGTGCACCCACTAAAGTTATTGTGTAATGGAATAAAAAAATCTTCATAATCCCTTATAACTAAGATTTTGGTCTTGGAATATTGTAAAACTCGATAAGAGATAAGATCCAAAATATAAGTGAACCAGTGCAAGTTATTTCAGTATATTAAATAAACTTCAAGTAGAAGTGTGACTAATACTTCAACTAAGTACATGTGTACCATAAACAACTTTAATGTTTTCTATGACTACAGAAATAAAATTTTATAAAATATTCTTATGAACACATTACTAATGTTTATAAGAAGGTGGTGAATAAATAAAGTGACAGGGGATAAAAATGTAATACTATAATAAACACAGAAAGGACTGCAACCAAAATAAGTTTAAGAAGTAAGTAAAAATAAATGGCTTGTTATGTTTATGTTAATGCCCATGAACTCCATAATTCAATGTGGTGAATAGAATAAGATTTTGTTATTATTATAAAAATGTTTAATAGGTCTAACAGTGTTAATCCAGACTAAAATATCTAAATATGGATGCCATACTCTTTTTATAAAATGTTTATTATATGTTACTTGTAGTAGTTAAAACTAAAATGTCTGACTTTGAAGACCATATTGTTAATTGTAAATATGTTTAAGTATTATGAGTAGGAATACAATACTACATGTTCTATTAGTTAATTAAAGGGATTTAAATTAATATTGTATTAAATTAAGAAAGTCAGAAGGGGTATAAACACAGTATTATTCAAAAACATTATATGTAAAATCAGAAAAATCTAGGCCAAATACGAAATTCCAACAACATTATAATTGATTAATTAAGTTAAATAAACAAAGTAAACTGATGGAATTTATATAAGGTGAATTAGTCACCAAATACAATGACTAAAACTAGAATTTAAAAGGATAGTGTAAAAAGATATATAAAATTATTTAAAAAATTAAGTAAAAGTAAGCAAAAGTAATAACTAAAATTTCAGAGTGGGGAGTCATAAATTCATGAATTATATTTAAAAGGATAATCAATTGATAAAATTGTGAGAAATTAAGGAAAGATAAACATTGTAACAATTAAAAAATAAATCTGTGTGACTGCTGTTAAAAAATTTGAAATAAAAAAATAATTTTATTTCAAAAAAAAAAAAATTTTGTTGTTTCTGTAAAAAATATTTTTTGTGTAATTTATATTCCTAATATTTAAAAAATAATCGTGGTTAATGTTTGTGTTTAATATTTCAATGGTATTATGTTTTTTAGTGTAGTAGTGTCACTTTCTGTAAATTCACTTTATGACAATCTGGTTAACTCCAGTCCTAGTCGAAAGACAGCACTCTTCTTCTTCTTCGAAGCGTTCGTTATTCTGTATGTACCGCCTTTCGGTTAGTCTGAGTCTCCGATTTATCTCTTCTTTAAGTATATCAAAGAAAATTTAAAACCAAATTGCATAAACAGAAAGTTTATTCACAAATTATTTAAGTTTATCAATAAGAATCGATATTACACAGCAGTATCGACTCACTCAGGGCCGGTCGATACAAAAGTTTACATTGAGTATATATAAAATTATAGTTCTTTGAACGGATATTTAAGAATAGCCAGAGAAGGGTATGGACAGGAAAGTATAACACAATGATAAATGCCTTAACACTAATAAATACAATGTTATAATTGATAAATAAAGTTTATATAATAATTATTTCAAACCAAATGCAGTCTAGAAATTCGCTGCCTTGCTGTGGTAAGAACGGCGACGAATCAAAATGGCCGACTGGCGCATGCGTAGTGGAACGTCTAACCTTGACGAAATATTTGTTCAAATAAAGATGCCTTTTCTCCATTTAAATGGTCTCAGCAATTGTGTATAATGGTTCTGGAGTTAATTGAGTGTCACTGGTGTATTGTTTAATAGTTCACTTGGTGTAAATTGTTGTGATTATGTCTATTTCACTTTGTCTATACGTGTCGAGTTTAACCTGGTTTGTTCGTCTGTAAATTTTATTGTATTGGTGTTATTTTAATTAATTAGGCATGTGTGGTTCTGTTTATTGGTGATGCACTGTTCATAGTTTAATTTCACCGATTCACAAATAAAAAACTCAAAAATAAAAATTTATAAAAATTTTCACCGAACTCTATTCATTTATAAGACGCCATTCATAGGTTATATAAAGCAACGATCTCGTTTAAGTACACTCTTCAACGGATAATAATGAACTGTTCTCATTTCCTTCGTCTCCTGAAAATCTTAGCCAATTTAATATATATTATACATTGTTTCAAATTATCTTAGCTTCCGATACATTTTATTCGAATACATTATACACAGAAAATAATTTCGTTATTAATTAACTGTACGAAATACTAAATACATATTCGGTTTCTTTATTCTATTCTGCTTATTTTGATACTAATTAATATAGTTTTACAAAGTTTTCATTAAACAAAAATTATATTTCTTACATTTTGGAAGGTAGGCTTAATTTTGTATTTCCTGTTCTCTAAGCAGATAATAGCCATTTTCTCTGATATAATTATTATTCTATTGAATTCTGAAATTGATATAATTGTCTATTTTTACTTAATTTCTTGCAATTTAGTTTATTAATTATTGTTTTTAAATACAATTCATTTATCTATGACTCCTCCTCTGACAATGATAGTTAGTCCATTCCATTTTTATTTATAATTTTACTTATCTGCTGACCATATCTTTATAAAGTATTAGTTACATGGTATTACTATATGATGGGTTTATCTTACATAAATATTATCAGTTTAGTTGGTTTATAGGACTAGATTTGTCAATTATTCTGTAGTCTAAATTTACTATCTGGCCTAGATTTGATCTGTTGCTATTTGCAAAGTTTTTACTAATATAGTTAGTTTGTACCCTTTCCTGACTTTCTATTCTTATATAATTTATTAACAATTTGTTCCTAGACTATTATAACATTGAATATTGATTTTACAATTAAAATATAACACTTATTTACTATTAAATCTGGTACTTTGAATCATACCTTTTTTTGTGTACTGATTACACACAGTAACATAATAAAAACATTTTATAATATAGGAATGGTATCTACATTTAGATATTGTATTCCCAATTTAAATTAATAACAAAATAACCTTTTACCACTACAATACTGCTCAATACTAAATCTTGTTTATATAGTTAATGTTTGGAACTAGGAACATAACATATTGGTTCCATTAAATGTTCAACCTCTTCTTAAAACTATTTATTTACAGTCTGATCTGTACTTCCCAATTTTAAGGATGTATTCCCCGTCACTTTGTACTAAACACAAGCTATCTGTTTATATTATTCATTCGATGGAATGTTCTAATAAAATCAGTGGCATTTCATTAGCAAGAGTATTCCTTGCTCCTTCACCATATTATTTGAGTAACTATTATCATGATACTTGTTCAAAAACACTTAAAGTTATTTACTTGCACGGTAATTCATGTACCTTTTCAAAGTTTATTGATTATAATTTAATAACTTGCACTTGTCCCTGGTTATTTATTGATATTATCACTAGTCCTTTTATAGTGTTACAATATGAAATATTTAACCATGGGGGACTGTTAAGATTTGTCTATATAAACTATACAATAACTTTTTTGGGGTGCACTGTTACTTAATACTCTAAACACTTTTGGTTTTTATCAGTTTTACATTAGTATATGGTTTTTTGGAGTGTTATACTTTCTTTTGGGACATTCATTTATTTTTGGGGTTTTTTGGTTTTCTCCCTATGGGGTTTCTATTGGGTATTGTTCGAGTTTCACCTCCTTTATTCTATTTGAGCTTCACTGGTCTCTGATTATTCAGTATATTGGTTTATTCCAGATTTCTTCTTTCTTCGTTCTTGGTTCTTCAGTACCATTTCTTTTTATACTCTTTTGTTTACTCTGGTCTGTTTTCTTTGTCAGTTCATTTGGTCTGGGTATCTTCATTGCCTGCTTCTATCCTACCTGGGTAATATTGTTATTCAAATTTTAGTTTTCTGGGTTTTTAATTTGTAGTATAATTATATTAGTTGTAGATTTTTTCTTTATGCTTACTTTTCTTGTTATTATAATAATTTATAGTGCTTTTTAATTGATTTTCATTTGGATGTTTTTAGATATTCCATATACTTGAGTTTTATTAATGATCATTTAGTAATTAATTTATGTGGATTATCTGTCATGCTACAGATTGCTCTCTTCCAGAAGTGATTAGTTCAGATCATACTTGGTTTGTCTGAAATAATTGCTTATGAAATTTTATTCTAAATTATATTTCTTTACTTCCTTCACATTTCTAAATTTTGTCTTCTTTATTTTTGAGCTTATCTATATTTCATTATTAACTGGATTTTTCTTGATAGTAATAGTCATCTGAGGTTCGTTATTTTTTTATTTTTCCATTTTTTCCTTAACTTGGTTCTTTATCCTTGGGATATTTATTCCCTAAAATTCCCTAACACGTTAGCTGGGGCAGTTCAGAGGGGCACTGTAGGCTACACTACTCTGCTGGCCATACTACGTCATTTATTGATTACAGAGGCACATCATCTCTGATCAATACATAATAATACTGCTGGACTTATTTACAGACAGTTATTAATAAAAATTACATAAGAATAGTCCACCTTATGACTATAAAAAAAAAATTAAATATCTTTGGATACTTCACTTCATATTTGAACAGATCTATTAATATTTCTATCTTAGTTATATTCTATCTCAGTTACTTTTCTCAATGGTTAGCTCTGCTGGCATTTTATTCCTTCTTATGGTTGGAAGCTGGTTTAATATAATTATCACTTGTTATTCAGTGTAAAGTTTTTATTTATTTTAGTTCTCTGTCATACCTTGACTGTTATTACAATCTCCTTCTGGTCATTGGTAACACGTATTTGGTATTATATTTTTGTTTTTTTCTTAATTCTTATGAATCGTTCCACTAGTTTATGTTCTTGTAATTACTCTTTTAATTGTCCGTCTTATAATTGACATTTATTTTATGATCATATTTTTCTTATGGCTTTATTTATGCATAGCTTTTTCCTTCTTTTTCAAAATTTTTATTCTGCTCTTGCTTTTTATCCAAATGCACTCTTTAATTATTAATTCCATGTGGTTATTGTCTCTGCTTATTTTGTTTTAAAAGTCTTATTAATTTTATTTCACAATAAGTTTATTCATTTTAATTGTATCAGTGGTTTTTACTGCCATTTCTTTATTCTCGAAATTTTTTCAGAATTGGTTCCATATATACTTGTTTGTAATGTGAACTTACTCTTCCTTTTGAATGTTGTGGTTATTCTTCAAAATTCTTTTTCTTTTCTTTTATATTCCATGACTTGAGTTTCGTAGATGTTAGGTAGTAAGTTGTGCTTACTTTGTTTTTAAATTTATATATTTTTAACAAATTCCTTTTCTTTTTGATTAATTCAAAAGTCGTTTCAAAAATTATGTAGTAAGTTGTGCTTACCTCGTTTTGAAAAATTTTATTTTTTTTATTTATTTTTTTTAATCAAAATTCTTTTTTATTTTTCCCATAAAGTTTTTTCTCAAAATAATTGTTTTGTAAGTTGTTCTTACATTAATTTAGGATTTATTCATTATAAATTCTTCTTCTTTTTGTTTTTTCATAAATAGTTCATAAATCATAGGTAGTAAGTTGTGCTTACATGGTTTTTGAATTTAGACATTTATAAATTCTTCTTCTTTTTGTTTTTTCATAAATAGTTCATAAATCATAGGTAGTAAGTTGTGCTTACATGGTTTTTGAATTTAGACATTTATAAATTCTTCTTCTTTTTATTCTAAAAGTTGTTTCAAATATTAGGTAGTAAGGTGTGCTTACTTTCTTTTTGAATTTATTCATTTATAAATTCTTCTTCTTTTTGTTTTTTCATAAAGTACACACAAAATTCAATCTTCTATACCTCCAATTACTCATAATATTTTTTCATAAATATGGTTAATATATCATATTATTACCATAAATATGGTATGAACCCTCTTCTTTTCTTTACTTCAAATGTACTTCTTATTATTATTTTTCTTTTATATACCCAGGTGGATGCTTTTTATTATGTCGCACAGTTGTTCCTCTTTCTTTTTCTTTGACATGGTTTTTTGCTGTCGTCGGTTATCATAACATCCGTCCCTTTTGTATAGGTGTGTAGTATTATATTTAACCGTGGTCTGTCATTTCAGTTGCTCTTATTGTCTGGATGACCATCGTCTTCATAATCATTCCGGTACTAGTGATCTCTCTGGCCTTTGCCTTGTATTTCATTTTTCTAGCCGTTATTCCTTTGTTGGCTACAAAGCTTATTCGGCTCCCTCTATCATAGTGTTTTCTACACCAGTACGCCTCTGGTCTATATGTTGTATTCCCTGAAAAACATATGTGAGGATCTTCATCTGAGTTATCAATTATTTGTTTATCTGAAGCCCCACAAGCTGGTTCACCATCACATATCCACCCTGAAGGAATATATTTTAGTGTACTCTGGAACTGTCCTGGATGGCATACTAATGGACTACATTCTGGTGATTCAGCTGTGCCATCCTCACAGTCTGGTAAGACGTCACATTTCCGTCTTTCTGGAATACACTGTCCAGTCCTGCGCTGAAACTGATCTAGTCCCCATGTTGTATTCAGTTTACCTCTGGTCCTTTCCCAGTGGTAAACTACTGTCTGCTGGTAAACCATCTCTGAGATTACCCTTAATTTCCTTCCGTAATCTCTGGAATTCACGATTTCTTCATGGTTGGTAATAGGGATATTATCATCATCAAATAAACCATGGTTCATCATCTCCATTTCTTCCTTTGTTTTCATTAATTTCTTTGGATGCGTTCTTCCCCTTTTCTTGGGTTCCACTTCCTTATCTCTAGTATTTTCTTTGTTTCCGTTTGTTTTCTTTCCAGGTAATACTACAACTGGTTCCATGGTTTTATTGTTGGGTATTTCTTCCGTTTCTGGTTTGCTATCATTTTTTATTTCTCTGGTTCTCTCATTTCTTAATTCTTCCAACCTCTTCCCCATCGTCTCTTCCATCTTCTTGTTATTTTCTCTTAATTCTTCCCTTAATTGTTGGTTGTCCCTTTCTATTTTCTTACTGGTTTCTTCCATTTTTCTTCCATTTTCTTTTCCACCTTCTTACTGGTTTCCTCAATTCTCTTATTGGTCCTTTCGATCTTACGGCCCAATTCTTCTTTTGTGGATCGGTTGTCCTCCTTCAATTCCTCTATGTTTTTGTTTATTCCACTCAAATCTTCCTTGGTGGACTGATTATTGTCATCCATTTTCTTGTTCAAATTTTCCTCCATTTTCTTGTTATTCTCCTCCATTTTATCTTCCATCTTCTTGCTATTTTCCCTCAACTCTTCCTTCAATCGTTGGTTGTCGTTTTCAATCTTCTTCCTAGTTTCATCAATTTTTTGATTGGTGTTTTCAATTTTATTACTCAATTCTTCTTTTGTTTCTTGGTTGTCCTTCTTCAAATCTTGACTCAACTTCTCACTGGTTGATTTGAATTCCCGGAGGAGCATTTCCACCATTTTGTCCATCCTTGTATCTTCTGTTGTCTTGGCTTTCTCTAGTTCCTTCATCTGGAGATGGTCCTCTTCTGTTTGTGTTGGCAATTCCAGTTGTTCCTCTGGTGGTGCAGGTTGTTTATGTCCCACTGATGTTAATAACGTTTCTACGTCCTCCACTGGGGTCGCTTCCTTATCCTCCATATTAAGTTCTTTTTCGGCCTCCGCCGCTCTTTTCTTTGATGTGGCACGACGTTGCATCTTTCCTGTTTCTCTGGCTGGAAAACCGCTGCCAAGCTGAATTAGAAACTGGGCAAGTTATTATAGCCTTTCACTCCCTAATTACAGCCCCACATTGGGTGCCAATTTTTCAACAATTACAAAATAAATCTGTGTGACTGCTGTTAAAAAATTTGAAATAAAAAAATAATTTTATTTCAAAAAAAAAAATTCTTGTTGTTTCTGTAAAAAATATTTTTTGTGTAATTTATATTCCTAATATTTAAAAAATAATCGTGGTTAATGTTTGTGTTTAATATTTCAATGGTATTATGTTTTTTAGTGTAGTAGTGTCACTTTCTGTAAATTCACTTTATGACAATCTGGTTAACTCCAGTCCTAGTCGAAAGACGGCGCTCTTCTTCTTCTTCGAAGCGTTTGTTATTCCGTATGTACCGCCTTTCGGTTAGTCTGAGTCTCTGATTTATCTCTTCTTTAAGTATATCAAAGAAAATTTAAAACCAAATTGCATAAACAGAAAGTTTATTCACAAATTATTTAAGTTTATCGATAAGAATCGATATTACACAGCAGTATCGACTCACTCAGGGCCGGTCGATACAAAAGTTTACATTGAGTATATATAAAATTATAGTTCTTTGAACGGATATTTAAGAATAGCCAGAGAAGGGTATGGACAGGAAAGTATAACACAATGATAAATGCCTTAACACTAATAAATACAATGTTATAATTGATAAATAAAGTTTATATAATAATTATTTCAAACCAAATGCAGTCTAGAAATTCGCTGCCTTGCTGTGGTAAGAACGGCGACGAATCAAAATGGCCGACTGGCGCATGCGTAGTGGAACGTCTAACATTGACGAAATATTTGTTCAAATAAAGATGCCTTTTCTCCGTTTAAATGGTCTCAGCATTTGTGTATAATGGTTCTGGAGTTAATTGAGTGTCACTGGTGTATTGTTTAATAGTTCACTTGGTGTAAATTGTTATGATTATGTCTATTTCACTTTGTCTATACGTGTCGAGTTTAACCTGGTTTGTTCGTCTGTAAATTTTATTGTATTGGTGTTATTTTAATTAATTAGGCGTGTGTGGTTCTGTTTATTGGTGATGCACTGTTCATAGTTTAATTTCACCGATTCACAAATAAAAAACTCAAAAATAAAAATTTATAAAAATTTTCACCGAACTCTATTCATTTATAAGACGCCACTCATAGGTTATATAAAGCAACGATCTCGTTTAAGTACACTCTTCAACGGATAATAATGAACTGTTCTCATTTCCTTCGTCTCCTGAAAATCTTAGCCAATTTAATATATATTATACATTGTTTCAAATTATCTTAGCTTCCGATACATTTTATTCGAATACATTATACACAGAAAATAATTTCGTTATTAATTAACTGTACGAAATACTAAATACATATTCGGTTTCTTTATTCTATTCTGCTTATTTTGATACTAATTAATATAGTTTTACAAAGTTTTCATTAAACAAAAATTATATTTCTTACATTTTGGAAGGTAGGCTTAATTTTGTATTTCCTGTTCTCTAAGCAGATAATAGCCATTTTCTCTGATATAATTATTATTCTATTGAATCTGAAATTGATATAATTGTCTATTTTTACTTAATTTCTTGCAATTTAGTTTATTAATTATTGTTTTTAAATACAGTTCATTTATCTATGACTCCTCCTCTGACAATGTTAGTTAGTCCATTCCATTTTTATTTATAATTTTACTTATCTGCTGACCATATCTTTATAAAGTATTAGCGAGTACCCGGCATGCGTTGCAATGCCACTCAAAGAAAGAAAGTGTTTGTGTTTTAATTCTTTTTATTGAAGTGCTTTTGGATACACAATATTTTTTGTTTTTCCGTCTGGTGCGTACATGAATAAATCCGAAGGTTTTCCGACGCGTGAGCAGGCCACATACAGCTGTCCATGTGAGAAGCATGGATTTTTCAAATTTAGTCCACGCACTTGTAGCGATTTTCCCTGTGCTTTGTTGATGGTCATTGCAAATGCGAGTCGCACCGGAAACTGCGAACGTTTGAACTCGAATGGCATATCTGTCGGAATCATTGGGATGCGTGGCAACAGTACATCTTCTCCTTTAAATTTTCCATTTAAAATTGTAGCTTCGATGATATTGTTCATCATCTGTTTCACTGAAAGCCTGGTACCGTTGTCCTATGTTGGTTCTCCCGTTGCGTAAAATATTTGTGCCAAGTTTGGTTGAAATCGGTCCAGTGGTTTAGGAGGAGATGTGGAAGACCCCAAAGAACCCCCAAAAGAACCCCATCGAAATAACACCTATCCTATGTTGGTACTCCCTTTGCGTAAAATATTTGTGCCAAGTTTGGTTGAAATCTGTCCAGTGGTTTAGGAGGAGATGTGGAAGACCGCAAAGGACCCCCAAAAGGACCCGCCGAAGGATCATATCGAAAAAACACATATCCTATGTTGGTTCTCCCGTTGCGTAAAATATTTATGCCAAGTTTGGTTGAAATCGGTCCAGTGGTTTAGGAGGAGATGTGGAAGACCCCAAAGGACCTCCCAATGGACCCCGTCGAAAAAAACACCTATCCTATGTTGGTTCTCCCGTTGCGTAAAATATTTGTGCCAAGTTTGGTTGAAATCGGTCCAGTGGTTTAGGAGGAGATGTGGAAGACCCCAAAGGACCCCCCAAAGGACCCCATCGAAAAAACACCTACCCTATGTTGGTTCTCCCGTTGCATAAAATATTTGTGTCAAGTTTGGTTGAAATCGGTCCAGTGGTTTAGGAGGAGATGTGGAAGACCCCAAAGGACCCCATCGAAAAAACACCTACCCTATGTTGGTTCTCCCGTTGCATAAAATATTTGTGTCAAGTTTGGTTGAAATCGGTCCAGTGGTTTAGGAGGAGATGTGGAAGACCCCAAAGGACCCCCCAAAGGACCCCATTTAAAAAACACCTACCCTATGTTGGTTCTCCCATTGCATAAAATATTTGTGCCAAGTTTGGTTGAAATCGGTCCAGTGGTTTAGGAGGAGATGTGGAAGACCCCAAGAACCCCCCAAAGGACCCCATCGAAAAAAATTCATAAACCTTCGCGGGCGTGCGCACAACAACTCGTCGAAGTTTCATCGCAATCGGATGAATGGTATAGGAACGCATACGGGACAAAGAAACAAACATTCATTTTTATAGATATAGATTAGTTACATGGTATTACTAGATGGTGGGTTTATCTTACATAAATATTATCAGTTTAGTTGGTTTATAGGACTAGATTTGTCAATTATTCTGTAGTCTAAATTTACTATCTGGCCTAGATTTGATCTGTTGCTATTTGCAAAGTTTTTACTAATATAGTTAGTTTGTACCCTTTCCTGACTTTCTATTCTTATATAATTTATTAACAATTTGTTCCTAGACTATTATAACATTGAATATTGATTTTACAATTAAAATATAACACTTATTTACTATTAAATCTGGTACTTTGAATCATACCTTTTTTTGTGTACTGATTACACACAGTAACATAATAAAAACATTTTATAATATAGGAATGGTATCTACATTTAGATATTGTATTCCCAATTTAAATTAATAACAAAATAACCTTTTACCACTACAATACTGCTCAATACTAAATCTTGTTTATATAGTTAATGTTTGGAACTAGGAACATAACATATTGGTTCCATTAAATGTTCAACCTCTTCTTAAAACTATTTATTTACAGTCTGATCTGTACTTCCCAATTTTAAGGATGTATTCCCCGTCACTTTGTGCTAAACACAAGCTATCTGTTTATATTATTCATTCGATGGAATGTTCTAATAAAATCAGTGGCATTTCATTAGCAAGAGTATTCCTTGCTCCTTCACCATATTATTTGAGTAACTATTATCATGATACTTGTTCAAAAACACTTAAAGTTATTTGCTTGCACGGTAATTCATGTACCTTTTCAAAGTTTATTGATTATAATTTAATAACTTGCACTTGTCCCTGGTTATTTATTGATATTATCACTAGTCCTTTTATAGTGTTACAATATGAAATATTTAACCATGGGGGACTGTTAAGATTTGTCTATATAAACTATACAATAACTTTTTTGGGGTGCACTGTTACTTAATACTCTAAACACTTTTGGTTTTTATCAGTTTTACATTAGTATATGGTTTTTTGGGGTGTTATACTTTCTTTTGGGACATTCATTTATTTTTGGGGTTTTTTGGTTTTCTCCCTATGGGGTTTCTATTGGGTATTGTTCGAGTTTCACCTCCTTTATTCTATTTGAGCTTCACTGGTCTCTGATTATTCAGTATATTGGTTTATTCCAGATTTCTTCTTTCTTCGTTCTTGGTTCTTCAGTACCATTTCTTTTTATACTCTTTTGTTTACTCTGGTCTGTTTTCTTTGTCAGTTCATTTGGTCTGGGTATCTTCATTGCCTGCTTCTATCCTACCTGGGTAATATTGTTATTCAAATTTTAGTTTTCTGGGTTTTTAATTTGTAGTATAATTATATTAGTTGTAGATTTTTTCTTTATGCTTACTTTTCTTGTTATTATAATAATTTATAGTGCTTTTTAATTGATTTTCATTTGGATGTTTTTAGATATTCCATATACTTGAGTTTTATTAATGATCATTTAGTAATTAATTTATGTGGATTATCTGTCATGCTACAACATTTATGCCAATCTGAGATTTATTATAGTCATAATTATAACATATAAAATGGCTAATATTTGGAGAAGGACAGGAAATAAAATGTTGAGCCTACTTTTCCAAAATGAAAGAAATATAGCAATTTTAATAAAAAACTTTGTAAAGATAGATTATTGGGTATCAAATTAAGCAGAAGGAATAAAAAGAACCGATTGTGTATTTACTATTTCATGAAACTAATTAATAACCAAAATATATTCTGTGATATAATGTACTTTTTTTACATGTATGGGAAGTGATTAAAAATTGAAACAATACTTTTCTAATATTAAATCGGCTAAGATATTTCAGAAAACGAAGGAAGTAAAACAGTTCTTATTTAACATTCGTAGTGTACGGTTGATTAAGCTCTCGCTAAAGAACCACATATATCGAAACCATTAATGGCGTATAAAAGTTGAACCTAGCCTACCGTAAATTTTGAGAATTTTGACAGAACACTTTTAAACCTAAATTAAGTGAACACAACAACTACAAACATTGAAATCAATTAATACTGAACCGAATATAAGTGATATAAGGAAATAAAACTCTAAAACACTAATTATTCATAACCAAACGAACTTTACAATTACGACACACACATTGACAGAAGTGAACAAACATAATCCAAAACATTTAATCGAAGTGAACGCAGAACACTTAACCAGCACTAATAACACCAGAAGGAATCTCCATACTGCAGAGAAGAGGAAACGTGAACGAGGCAGCTTTTATTGAAAGAAAATTCTGGCGACACCATTCCTGTTTAACATCAGCAGCTAAGAAGCGGCCATCTTTGACGTCCCATAATCCAATGCGAGTTTTACCAACCGAACCTCTAGACATCACTGGTTCTAATTTTATCATATATAAACATTATATATTACTTAATAACATTGTAATTTTTAATTTTAAGCTTTTTTATTGTGAATGATGTACTTTCTAGCCTTACCCCTTCTCTGACTATTAACTATAACCGTTAAAAGAACCTGAAAATATTTATATTAAATAATATGTATCAACAATCGATTGCCCTGTGAACGAGTCGAGCATTATACGATAATCGATTTTAAATCGATCCTTTTGAACAATTGTCAATAAAATTTAGTAATTCAGCGATTTGGTTTTAAATTTATTTATAAATTTACAAAATAGAGTTTTAGTTAACAACAGGACTACAAGAAAAGCGGCCATTACTCAAGTGGAAGTAATATATACGAAAAAGAAGAAATATCGCAAATCGATTAGTGAATGAGACAATCCTGTTAACTCTGAATTTAATTCCAGTTAACCACAAGCAAGATTATTGACCAAATTAATTCAAACAAACTTAAAATTTTGACACTACACCATTACAAGAATTATTTACTAAATATTAAACATTAAAACAAATTAAAATTTTTTTTTTCGAATTTTAAATATACAATTATATTTTTTATTTTTGTAAACGAAATAAATTAAGGTTCGTTACAGTGTTCATGTTTTTTCATATCAGTGTTTTCGCATTATTGTTGTTTTCTGTTCAAAATAGTTTTATGATGTGTAAATAATTGTAGTTAAATTTGGTAAAGGCTATTATTTTCAATAAAAATAGATGCTTCAGTTTATCAATTACTGTTAATGTGTTATTTTGAAGTAATAGTACAAACATACATTTACTTTTTTCATTTACTGGATGAATCAAAATCCATCACAAAAAAAAACAAGTAATTATAATTTATGGGCATGATGATTTCTGCTATAACTTGGTTATTTACTACTGGATTTGAACAAACAAAGTGTTGTTGTATTTATAATAAAATGGTCAATATTTTATGTAATAATCCATAATTTGATAAAATTAAAATTTACAGATCTATTAGTGATAAAAAATTAAAGTGGCCACTATTTTGAAATATCAGATTGTAAAATAACCATGACTTTTACTTATTAAAGAAAATTAATGGAAACATGTGTACCAAATTTTATTATAATTTTCAATGTATTCTTAATGTATAAATTCTTTCTTACATAACATAAAAATGGTGACCAGAAGGAAAACCATACATTGCTGGTTCCATGTTTATAGAGAGTCCTAAAATTGTTGTCTCTTTTTTCTTAAATTGTTCTATAAATTCCAAATATGTTTAGCGTGGATACTTTTACATTACACTCTGAATATCTAGAGCATGAGCTAAATATAAAAGACTTAGTCAGAAACTACAATTATATGATTAAAATCCCAGGTGAAGAAAAACACCAATGAGAGATCAAGCATTGAAAAAGTCAGTACTAATAATGGCTTGAATTCACATTGGTTAACAAAATTATAATGAAAGCATAAATACCTATGTTCATGTGACAATACACATTGTCCTTTGTGAAATGAAACAGGAAAACATGACTGAAATCACACATTCTATCAGTTTCATGTTCCACCTAACTTATTTGAATGTAATGCACCTCAATACAAATCTGTTTATAATTAAATCAAAAATTTTAGTTTGGTGATGTACACTAACAATGATTAGAGACAACAATATATTTTGCTGTTTCCATAGATAGCCATGTTATAAACATATGTATTGTAAATGAAATATGTAACATGATTATTACTTTAACCCATAATGTTGCTTTTGATGTTTTCAACACTGTTTCCTTACTCGCTGGTTTTAAACGTCGCCCAACGGTTCTTGCTAGCTTTTCTAATGAAGACACTAATTTGGCCTGAAATAATCATGGTTAATATCAATTACAATTTACTGGTTTCATATAAAACTATGAATATATTTAAACACAAAAACCTGAAATATATATATTTAATCCATTATATAAAAAACAAATTAAGCATGTACCTTATCTTTAAGCTTCACACTATAATCAACATATGTAGAACTTTTATTTCTAGCCCGTTCCAGTACTGTCCTGTAAAGTAAAAAAAAACTGTCTGATAAACTTGAAAAAAATCATCTTACAAATACAGATAACACTAACAGTAAAATAATTTTCTTTCAGTTCCAAAACTAAATTTCACATATAGATCTTTTTTATTTAAATTAATATATCATTACTTACATATATCATACAACTATATACTTACTGGACAAGCATTTTGTAACGATAAGACTCAGAAACTGTAATATACTGGAATGCAAATGCGGGTATTCGGTTTTTCAGTATACTCCATACTTTGAGCCTGAACCTATATGTTTTGCTGGGAATGAAAGGGCCCTTAACTTTCACTATTCTTTCTAAACACAAGTATTACAAAATGTAAAGAATGTGTATGAAATATGTAAATTTAAGCCACAATGATAATACACATTTACAAATAAATTACCACGATTTGTTATAAAATGTGCTAGGACAAACTGGTGTCTACACTAGAAAGAATAGTAAAACCATTTGGCAATTCTTAAAACTAGCGATAAAATAAATGTTCTTATACAGTTGCAAGAGATGCAAAGGGTAAGGATTCAATTAAATTTTAAATATTTGATAAGTGAACATTAACATTTTTATTGTTTTTGTGAAAATTTAGAAACAAAATTTCAAATGAAATTCATGTAAGAACTACACGCTCTTCTATTTAGAACAGAAGAACCGAACTAAACTCTTATAAAAAATAAAAGTACATATTAACAACTCTCAAGACTGTCTTCACATTCACATTAATGAAATTTATGAATATGGCAAATGTATTTTTATTAATGTTATTTGTTTCTTAACATGCTGTTAACTTGTCAACTCAAATTATTTTCTTGTAAACAACAACACTGATATTCTGTAACAATGTTTTCTGTCATCAAATCTACCACTTTATAAACCAGTATTGCCAATAGTATTTTCTGTACACTATGATATGTTAAATTATAAATATTATTACTATTTTTAAATAAAGTATAAAATTGTTAAGTAAAAAATGTTATGGTTTATTAACTTAATTTATTTAATGTTTATAAAAAATATTATTGCTGCACATTAGCAATATAACAAAGCCAATATTGTTCATTACAAATATATTTATTAAGTTAACAATATATAATACTATTACACACCAGTATACATATAAATATAAAGAAATAAAGTTTCTTCTCAAGCATTCTGGAATAAAATTGATGCCATGCTTGTACCGCCAGAATTTATTGGATATAAAGCAACGAATGCTGGCAAGAATAATTCTAGTTTAAAAATAATGAAGGTACAGAATAGATTTAACCAAAATTGGTGTAAATTGGAATTAGTTTTATTTGCTCAAGCTGTAGAAGTCGATGAACAACTGCCATTAACTTTGTGTACCACAGGATTAGTAATTATAGCAGAAAGTTGTGAAAATCTGCATCAGCACAGAGAGCACCAAATAGATATTGAATGAATAAGAATTGGACATCAGTGGTTACTAAAGCATAATTTGTATCTTGATGCTAAACTCAACTTTGCCACTGTATCGAATTACAGTATTTCTAAAATAATCCAGGTGATAGAAAATGTAGAATAGAGAGATGAATTGCAAATGCACACTCAAGAGATCAAAGAAATATTAAAGCATCCATTGATGAGTTAAACATGTAACTAAAAGTGATAGCATGTCGATTTTATGTGGTTCATTTCATTAAGGTGATGAATGGTTCAACATCAATTCACATGCTAAACAGTATACTGGCATAACAGCAGTTGCTTGTGTATCTTTTTTATTATTAGATCATAACACTTGGACCATAAGTGACATAGATTATTTAGGTACAGTACGTGAACGCATACGATTCCAAGCAAATCCTAATACTCAAGAGCAAAATAGGGAGTACTTAGTGATGATAGACCTTCAGTCACGGGGTTATATTTTAATAATCGTTAGATAAATTTGTATGTATGTTTTGATATATCTGTTGGTGTTCATATTGATGAAGATCAAAGTAACAAAGGTTTTCCAAATTTTAAAAATGGTTTGATTGCTTTTTTTCAAACATCACAAGTGTGGGATTCTTACTGGTAGCTCATTTCCAGTAGCTATGGCATGTACAGAACAAAGACATGTCAAATACGTTTGGTTGCTTCATTTACATGCTAGAGGGCTTAAGGGTCACAGAGCAACATCCAGAGGTGTATCGTGCTGCATGTGTTTTGTGAGTTTTCATGCACTCCATACAATTTGTCATTAACTAATGGTAATTAACAAAAGCTAATGATACAAATGTAACCCCAGAAACACAGCCTATTCTTGAACTTTCAAAGCACGAGTGTAGGTATAAAATACAGTATTCTGCTGGTACTAGCTCAGTACTGGTCCAATGCCAATTTTAAATACTATGGGACCAATGCAGGAACCCTTTCAAATAAAAAAAGATTTATAAAATCAGTTCAGCTACTCTCGAATAATCAGCAAACATACATTAACAAAAATATAGGGACCCCTGATTTTTGAAGTTGGTTAAAAACAGTGTTAACTTACTTTCTGTAGTGTGTGGTTTACAGAACCAGTCCCTGGTATCACAGGCCCATGTAAACCTCAAATGCGTCTGATTAGACTTTGATTCATTGGGATCTCTGGACTTAAATGAATTCAAAACCAGTGTCTCATCCATACTTATGGATCTCAAATCTCCACCTCCAATTATAGCAATTAATGGCTCTTCTACTACTTGCACAAAACACTAAACAGAAACAGATTTTTAAAATGCACATAAGATTTGGTAAAACAGAGAGAGAGAGAGAGAGAGAGAGAGAAAGAGAGAGAGAGAGAGAGAGAGAGAGAGAGAGAACATGTGATTGATGTGTATATGATTTGTGTGGATGGATTCTGGCTACAAAATTATAAGTTATACATTTTACTACTCTAAGTAGTGACATATTTGTGGCACAAAATACTTTAATCTAAATCTGACTCTGATTCTATATATATGGTTATCCACAAGCTGCATGTTCATTACATGGGAATACATGTTATTTTAATACCCTACTCAGATGGTATTAATCAAAGTATTAATAAGATACATGTGATGAAAACAATTTACAACACATTGCATGTGCAACATAATGAGTTACAGTGTGCTTGACACTGTAACAGAAAAACAAATTCAAATTTTTTTTGTAACTTTCATCAAAATCTTACATAAGTAAAGAATCCTGGTAATCAATACAACAGTCAGCTCAGCTAATATTTTTTTCGAATTGTTGGTCACGTAATGAAAAAAAAACTATTTCAGGATTTGTGAACACAAATGTGCTATATAACCTGATGATGGTCTGTGACCAAAATTTATTTTTAGAATATAAATAATAACATTATATGGTACCTTTAGGCTATATAAAAAAGAATATATAAAAAATAAAAAATTGAATTATAGGTACCATTAATAAAAAACAGTAAGTGTAAGTATAAAATACATCACATTATCATTAGTTATTTCAGGAGTGTTTCTTGTTCAAATTGTTTATATTATCTAAGTGAATACCACATTAAATGTCACCAATATAAGTCTATAACTTTTCATTTTGTGATTAACGAGCTGGTCGAAGGAAATGTAAATATTAGTATTTAATATAAATTACCATACATGAAATGCTTAAAATATAATTAAAATACTATAAATGGGTAACAGCTGACTTGGAACTACCAAAATGTATGGAACAATGGTTACAGAGGTATGGGTAACTATTCAGACTGTTAATGCCAGCCAACCAGCCAAGCTGATAACTTTTTTTATAAAAACTGTAGTTTACAAAAATCAAGTGTGTACAAAAAGAGAAGAAACAAATTTAGTGTAACTAGTTATACTTTATTTGAATCATTTTTCTTAAAAAAGTACATAATTTGTAAAAATCCAGTGTATAAAATTGAAATATAAATTAGAAAGTATATATATACATGAAGTTTTCTGTTTTCTGAGTTCTCCCAAAACTTCCTTTAAACGTTATAAACTGTAAAGTATAAATAACTTAAGTAGTAAAAAATGATTATTCACTTTTTCTGTTGGCAAACAAGTGACTGTCAATTTGTATTGAAAACAACAGTTGTTTGCAAAACATTAAGTTTTCAGTAAAACAACTTTACTTTTACTTCGGTAAAACATTAAGTTTTCAGTAAAACTCTAATCAGAAACACAATCCTGTTAAAACACCTATCCTTAAAAAATTTCTAAGTACTGTCATGCTTTGGTCATGGTCTGCTAGTATAAGCCTGAGAAATATTTTATTTGTATGTGGTTTATAATTGTAATATCCTGGTTATTCATGATAACCTGACAAAAAATGTAACAAGTTGTCCAGTTTGTAATATAAATAAAATAGAAAGGGGAAAAATTAAATATCATAAGTTTTTCTGGAATTGAGATATGAAAAGTTCTTTTATAATATTTATTTAATACAGTATTACTAAATTTTTTGTTACTCTGGAACAGGTAGAATCTGACCATTCGGAATGTGCTACAGAATCTTCGCAACTTTTCTTCAGGGGCTTTTTCATGGCAGTTCTTAAATTATGAAATTGTCATTTACATTCCATTTGTTCTTATTTTATACACATTTTAGTGGTAGAATGTGTGAGAAGTGCTATATATACCATATAGTGCTGATTTGCTGCTATATATACCATACTATGAACCTGGCTAAGGTTACTTAGGATACCTTTGAAGAAAAGCATTGATTTCAAAATCAGACAGGATTTCAAAACCATGTGGATGTATGTGTTCAACTTGCAAAAACAGAATGTTGACATTCCAATTGACTGTTCTACACAAGGAAGAACAAAAACATACCGGTACCAAAAATTATGCAAGAGTATTCTCCACTTAGACATCAGTTCTAATGTTTATTTCAGAATTTTAAGTTTAATTAGTCACGAGCTCTGGGAGATGTTTTAATTAAAACAGACATTTTAATGGCACCTGATGCAATTATAAAATTCAATAAAGGATACAGTAGTAAGAATAAGGTATTAAACCATTTGGGAATCAATCCGAGGAAAATTCTTTGTGAGATTGATGAAGAGCATGTGAGGAAAGCAGACAAAGTGTGCCTGCTGCTATCAAAAATTGCCAGACAAAAAGATAGAATGAAAAATAAAAGGTTAAGAGATAAAGAAAAAACTGAAGAACCAGAATATGACGCTGGGATGTTTTAGTATGTAAGTGAATGTTATTTATTACTTCCATGTTCCATAAGGAAATGGAAATATGGTGATGGCAAAAAAATCGTGTTCAAGATAAGGGCTGATTCTGATTGTACTACCCTCAAAACATGAAAAGTCATTTTTCGAAAAGTGTCTGTGTGTAGAATGTTTTCTACATGGTAAATGATAACTGCCGCAAATTCAAACAGAATCAAATGATTTTTTGCATACCTGCCTGGGTTGTAGAGGACTCAAGGTCTAATGATTTTGGTGAAGATTGGTTAAGGGGAAGGGGTAGTTTACCTGCAATGTTTTACGTTTTAACAAGAGTAAAATACTTGAAAATTAATTTAAAATTTTTCAAACAATAGTAAATGTTAAAAATAAAATAATTTTGTTGCAAGGCAATAAAATTCAAATTTTTTAATTTCAATTTAAATCATGTATGAGTACAAATAATTATATTGTTCCTGGCAGGCAAGCATATCTCAATTATGTAATTTTGTAAGTTTCCAAAGTTTTATTATTGTGATTACCGCAATAAAAAGGCAGACAGGACACACACACACACACACACACACAATTCGCGTTATTTATGGCCTCACTCATGTTTATTTCCTTATGTTTGCATGCTTTTTAAATGGGAAATGCTGAAACCCACACCACTTCCAACAATGCATGGAAGCCGAAAAAGTGTCCAGCATGGACAGCGATTTGCTTTCTATGGATCGCTGGCCAGTGTAACTGCACGTGTTTACAGAGGATCAGTTCATAGACAGACTTTTCGTCTTTAGGGAATGAACCCTCTGCAAGATGCTCAGGGTTCATGAGAGACTTTGGAGTGCTCCTTCTTTTCCGTGTGTTTGTTCTGTGAAACGTACACTGTAGATTCACAGCTTTACTCTCAACAACGCTCCATAGGGAATTTTGAAAATTTTTGTCCACGGTGTACCCTCATACACACTAAAACCTGCTCTGATGTTTTGATTACGACATCATAATATTAAAACTTTGGAAACTTGAACACTACTTAATGGAATCAAACATTAACTTTTACAAGCCATTAATTTTATGCATATTTTGAAGCAATAAATGTTTTAATAAATTAATATAATCTGTGTACTTATTTCTATTATGATATAAGAATTACAAACTAATATGTGCATGTGTGCATGTGTGTATGTATGAAAAATATGTAAATATTTTTCTTCTCTGGAAAATTGTTTGCCCCTCCTGGAAAATATTTTGACCTCCCTGATGGCTAGTTATTTACTAGCCTGTGTGGAATATAGCATTATGACATGGATCAGAATGGTGGGTGTTAAACAGAAGACACAAACGTCTTAGGGAAGAAATGTTTTGCTGAGAAATTTATAATTATACAGGTGAACAGAAATGTTGTTCAGGAAATCAGAAGATGAATGGAAAGAAAGACTTGATTTAAAAAAAAAAAACCTAATATAGTATTGACAGGAAAGACTTGATAACACTATAGACATCATTCACCATCGGCCGATAACTTGCAGCGAGAGTCCAATTTCATTACAGGAATCAGATCAAAGCTCCCTTTGGCCAGCTCTTTGTTTGGCCTACAACAGGGGTGCACTGGTACCGGAACGCACCGGAACACCGTTCCGGTACTGCTTTTTGAGAAAAAGAATTATTTTCTTTCACATGAAATGTGTTTTTACTCAAAAATCTGGTCCATGTATTATTTTAAGATTTAGTACTCACTGTTATTATACTTCTTATTGCAAGATAATGAAGAATATTAACATATTCGACAAATAATTCCTTTTAGTTTTACTATTAATTTTGTTTATACACATTATTCATCTCAACGACCATCACCGAGATCGAAAATTAAAACTGACGAAAGAAAATAAAAAATAACATAATCATTTGGTAACTATGCACTAGGCTCACTGAACGTTGCCAAACACAACACACATGAGATCTATTTTGGATGCGGGATGACCTTGAAGTGTAGACCAGCGGGCAGTGCAGTGGAGGGGGTACCTTCCACCGATCAGCTCACTACTCAACTCAGTATTTACTGATGAGTCATTAGTGGTTCCCGCGTCTTGCTTGTCAGTTGTAAATCGCTGTTGTGAACCGTTACGTGTGTTTATTCAGTGCTACAACAGTCATGGAATCTGCCAATAAGAAACAAAAAACTCTAACGTCGTTCTTCAGTAGAGGGACTATACAGTCTTCGTGTGAGTCTTCAACCTTTGCTTCTCGCGATGCAAATACTCTCCTTAAACCTGGCGAAAGCTCGTTTGTGCAGCATACAGAAACCAAAGGTATTTGTGTTTTTGATAATTCTCTGTCTGTACCGAGTTCATCAACTGAGGACTCAACTATTTCTCGTTGGCCTTCCATTTGGACAGAAGAAATGTGGGAACGTAAAAAGAATGCCAAACGACCGACCAAACGTCTTTCCTTGGCTTGATTGTATCAACGGCAAACTTGGCTGTAATGTTTGTAAAGAAGTTGCTCAACTTGGCACATTTAAAAAAGAGCGCATGAGCATATCAAAAGAATGGCGTTGGTTCCTAATTACGTTTAATGGATCAAGTAAAACCTCTCAACTTACATCGTTGAGAAAAAAATATTTGAACATAAAAACTCTTTTGGTCACACAACAGCTGAAAGAATTGCTGCTGAAGCCAAAAAAGAGTCAACAGACAAGGTTTTTGATGAAATGAATGCAGCCCACTTAGTGACAACAAAAATTGTCTTTAGAACTGCTTACTTCATTGTGAAAAACAATAGGCCTTGCACTGACCATTTTGATCTGTTGCAGATCCAAAAATTGAATGGCTTGGGTATAGGTGTGGGGCTACACTCTAAAATAATTGCAATGGAAATAATTTGTCACGTTTCTGATGAAATGAAGAAAAGAGTCGTGAAACAAATTTTAGGTGTATCAGGAAAAATTTCAGTCCTGATAGATGAATCGACCACTCTCGGCAGCAAGTCTACTCTGATAGTATATTTGAAGTGTGAAGTTTGCAAAGAGGACTCTCCACATTTCTTATTCTTAGATCTCCTAGAACTATCCGACCAAACGTCTAAGACCGTAGCAGAAAATCTCCTTGATTGCTTACGCAAATATGGTTTTTAAGATAACTACTTAAAAGAAAACTTTGTTGCATTTGCAAGTGACGGTGCAAGTGTTATGCTGGGGAAAAAATCAGGAGTCGCAGAAAGATTGCTTGAAAAATATTCAAGCCTTATTATTTGGCACTGCATGAACCACAGACTTGCGTTAGCTCTGAGTGATGCAATAAACGAAGTGGGAGCTGTAAACCATTTCCAAATTTTTATGGACAAAGTGTACTCCATTTATAGCAGGTCTCCAAAGAATCAAAGGGAGTTAGCAGAATGTGCTAGTGGCCTAGATCAAAAAATAAATAAAATCGGGAAAATTTTAGGGACACGTTGGGTAGCAAGTTCATTTAGAGTCGTGTCAGCTACTTGGTATGGATACGGTGCCTTAAACAGACACTTTGACTTTGCTAAAGCCGATAAGAGCAGAAATTTGACAGAGTGAGCCATGTACAGTGGACTATCAAAATGATGTTCATCACCTCAGGTTTTGCTAGATTTGGCTATAATGTATGATATTTTGGCTGAGCTGCTGATGCTGTCAGAATCCTTACAAAACCAAGAAACAACAGTAATCTATGCTGATAAACTTATACAACGAAGTGTCCGGTTTTTTGAGGCTATGAAGGAAAATCCCGGTACTAAGACTTTGGAAGCAAAAATTTGCATCAGGGAAGGAACATTTAATGGCGTTCCACTCATAGAAAATCACACAATTCCAACCATCAATCATCAGCAGTTGATAACAAGTGTCATAAATAACTTAAAAAGAAGAATGTATACTACAGTTTCTAGCCATGAACCCCATCGGTCAAGTGCGCCATCACATCATCATGAAGCTTATGAATCACTTTTAGATGAATTAAAAGTGCTGGAACCAGATACGTGGCCTACTGAAATACCTGCAGCCTTTGGCGAACCAGAGATTTTTGAAGTTGTGCAGAAGGTTTAAGTTAAACATACCCAAAATCAAAAACAGCTACAGGGATTTTGTCGAAAACCATACAACAATACCAAAAAATTTAACACCTTTGCTTAACTGTACAAAACTGATCCCTTGCAGTTCAGCTGATTGTGAAAGAGGATTCAGTTTAATGAATCTCATCATTACACCCACCTGTACGAGACTGACAGTGCCACATGTGTCAAGTTTGATGTTTGTTAAACTACACGGCCCAAACTTGAGTGACTGGGATCCAGAGCCACATGTAAAAACATGGCTCGCCGACATTGGCTGTGGACCATAGTCTTGCCGTCTGCTAAAAAAAAAAAGCATTCCGGTACTGGAAAATTTACGAGTGCACCCCTGGCCTACAAACATTTTATCCAAAAGTACAGTCCTTCCTCATAAAGGTTGAGGATAAGGATAGTCTTCACCCACCTGACATGGGGGTACCATTTTAGCTGATACATTATTTCTTCAGAACTCTAGCATCCACTTATTTGATGTTTTGTCACCATATCTAGCTCTGCTTCGTGTCAAATATATATCATAGACACAAACGTAAAATTCCGCACCTGTCATGTCTTGTTTACTAGGAGGGGGATATTTTTTCAGAAATTATCAAACTGAATTCACATAAATTATTTTAAATATAAATGTTAACCAGAACGTGGAAGTCATGTATGGTTCTCCATACCTATTTTTTTAAAAATATCCTAGTGTAATGCTTTGGGAGGGGGGTGTTCTGGTCAAGTCGGTTTCATACAAAAGAAAAACAAGTTAAGACCAATCAACATTACTATTCTTAAAGTGGCTGAAAAATGTGTGATAACATACTGAAATGAATCCTTTTAAAGTAAATGGTAATAATGCAATAACAATACGTGTTACTGAAACATTGTTTAGAAGATACTTATTAACTGAATTGATTTTTCTGTATTTCATATTTCAAATGTATACACAAATGCTGTAAAATAAACCTGTTTGTATATTTAAAAAAGAGTTATTGGCTGAAACACAGATAGAAAAATTATAAAAACCTAAAAATCAAGAGATTAACAAAATTTGTCAACTTTTTTCAACCCTACCAACCCTACCCCTAGTCCAGTCATGTTTACCCCCCATAAATCACCCCTAAAGGACACATTATCTTAGAAATGGCTAGAATTAGAAGCACATAATTTTTACCACAGTTAAGCGTAGGTATTGTGCAAATACCCTACCACTTTCATGAATGTCTGTGAAGAATGTTGGTTTTAAAAATAATTACATTTTGGAGAAAAGGGGAAAATAAAATTGAAAAAAATAATATTTTTTTTTATCAATAAGCAAAAATTATAAATATGGTACGGGACCACCCAAATAACACACACGAAACAAAACCACAAAATTTGAAGCCCCCACTATTAGTACTTTCTGAGATCACGAGACCTTTTTATGCATACTTTGAACGTTGCCAGTATAGTGAAGTCCACTATACTTAATAAGTAAAGTAAGTTGTACTATGCAGTAATAATTTCTTTGCATTCAATACTACTGTGTTTACATATGTATATATACACATATACAGGGTCCGTCACGGGAACCGCATGTTTTTGTATTGGGGAGTACAGCCGAGCGGTTGGCATCAGTGAGTGTGGGTTGGCCTTGATTTGTTCGTTAGAGTGGGAAGTTTAGTTGCCGCCATGTCGTGGAACGTGGAGCATCGTACGTTCGCTCTCCGGCGGTTTTTCGTAAACAATGAGTCAGTGACGCAGACACAACGTGACTTTCGCACTCATTTTAATATTCCGGTCCGCCGACCTGTTCCAGACTGCAACACCATTTTGAGGTGGTTTGAAAACTTCAACACAACTGGCTCCGTAATGAAGAAAAAACCACCTGGCCCTGTCAACACAGCCCGTACGCCCGAAAACATCGAGCGAGTTAGGACGTCTGCGATACAGAGCCGTAAACGGTCGGTTCGCAAGCGTGCTGCGAGTTTAGGGATTAACGAGTCAACAGTGCGAAGGATTCTGCACAAAGATCTTCATTATCACCCATACAAAATTCAGGTATGTCAGCAACTTAGTGTAGGTGATTATGAACAGCGTCGTGTCTTTTGTGAAACCATGCTTGAAACCATGGTCAATAATGAAAACATGATTTTTCTTTTTTGTATTTGTAGACAACACTTGCCTGACGGGCTTCAATATAATACATTTTAGGTTAGTTGTCTCCAAGTCGCTTATATTAATATAATAGATATTTACCATATATCCGTCGTGCGACTTCGTTTTTCTCGTCTTATTTTTCGAAATAAGACGAGAAAAACGAAGTCGCACGACGGATATATGGTAAATATCTATTATATTAATATAAGCGACTTGGAGACAACTAACCTAAAATGTATTATGATTTTTCTCATGAGTGATGAAGCCCATTTTCATTTAAATGGGTTCGTTAACAAACAAAACTGTAGATATTGGTGTAATGAAAATCCTCAGATGTTACACAGCCCAAAAGTAACAGTATGGTGTGCAGTTGGGGAGAAGGGCCGTACTTTTTTGAGGAAAGCAACATTACTGTGACTGTTAATTCAGAGCGCTACATTACGATGCCCCAAACCTTCTTCTTCCCAGAACTTCGACGTCGCAGATGGGCAATGAGGAGAGTATGGTTCCAACAGGATGGTGCAACTGCACACACAGCTCGTAATTCAATGGCTGTCTTACGGGATCAGTTTCCAGGCCACCTTGTCTCCAGATACGGCAATCTTCGCTGGCCTCCTCGCTCCCACGATCTAAGCTTATGTGACTCCTTTTTGTGGGGATATCTCAAGTCCCGAGTATATGTTAACAAGCACGCTGCCTTGAAGATCTGAAGACGACAATCCAGGAGGAAATCGTTCGTATTCCATGTCAGATGTGCTACTCGGAGTTTTAGGGACCGGCTGCAATCATGCATAAACATAAATGGCCAACATCTGAGCGACGTGATCTTCAAAACATAAATGAACAATGAAATTCCCAACATACACTATGTATTGTCATAAATAAAAATATTTTTTAAGCCAAACTGACTAAGTACATCTTATTTGAAAACCATGCGATTCCCGTGACGGACCCTGTATAAATGATGCTAATGCTAATGTACATTGAAAAATATGAATATACATTAATACTGTATGTATCAGTTCTATTTGACTTGCAATTCTAATACTATTAGTCTTCTCATTCTACAGTATTAGCCTTCTAATACACAATTCCGCTTAATATGTGTTTTTGTATTTATGTATTTTTCCACTTAATATGTGCTTCATTCAGTCCTTTCAAGAGCATTTTTTAATGAGTTTTTACTATCACATTGATACATTTATTATTTTTATAATTACCATTGGAGAATGTCATCATCAAGAATAAATAATCAGGGACAAATAATGTATAATTATAACCAAACACTAATTACTTACCTGTTGAAAATTATAAGACTCCAAAATCCTAGCTCCTTGTACAACAGATGTTGATGCTAATATCTTAACCTTATATTGACCAAAATCCCAAGCAAATGGCTGAATTTTGAAATCATACACACCATATGCTGATATTAAAGGTGGTGTTTCTTGCTCATCATGATTAATTTCAACTACAACACAATATTTTTTACTAATTAAAATATGATCAAAACTAATTAAGAAAAAAATGCTTTTTGAAATTCTAACGTAGAAAAAACCATAATATATAGGCTGCTTATTAGTGACCATCATATCAGTTATTGATGTAACTGTTATATCTACTAATATTAAGATAAATATAGTTTAATGGACTTGGTAAATAAATGCTGTAATTATCAAATATTTACTTATAGGAGTTTAAAATTGATGAATGATAATGAAAATACATATTTTTTTTTTTACTCAGCATATGTATATGCTAACTATAACTATACAGTCATAAGAATGAGACAGATACTGATGAGTCAACAATCAGGTACTGTTATGTAGTCACCTCCATTAAGTTTGTTAATCCTGTGTTATAATTTATTCAATCAAATATTGTGTTTCGCTTATTGTGTAAAGTGTTCAGTAGTTCCAAGAAATGACATCCTTTAACTGTTTTTGGAAAAGTGGATATTTTAGAATGATACAGAAAATTACAAAAAATAAGCCAAACTGCAGCAGCTCAGTTAAAAGTAACACAATCTCTATTCCAAAATTTTAATGAAAAAAGACACTGTCTTATGACCAAATGGTGAAAAAATTATAATCTTGATAGGTAAAGAAACTTCGTGAAAAGTTCCTCAAATGGATTGTTTTGAGATTACAGTTTAAAAATAATTGGGGAAATTGATAATCTACTGTACAAGGATCAATCAATGTTGGTGAAATAAAGTAGTAAGTAAATTAACAATGTCCGTTAAAAATAATTGAACTACTAAATTATATTGAAACTAACTTGATAATTTATGACTTCATCTAAAATTTTTTACAAAAGTCTGATCAGATTTCTTTTACCAAAAATTACTTACATTTCCATACGTTCCAGGTCATATTAAATTCTGTATAGTCTGGACATTCAGAATTCGGTTCTAGAAAACTTCGTATAAGCCAATTTTGTTTTCGAAAAATCTGTTTTGGATGTAAAGATTCACTTCCACTGAAAATTAAATGTACAATAATCAACCTAAATGGCAATAGTTTATGATGTTATGAGTCAGAATGCACGCACACACGTGCACGCACACACACACACACACACACACACACACACACACAGATTACAAAAAATTCGTTATTTGCTAGTATCATTATATAAATTATTTTTTTACATTTTTTGAAGTGAGACTCTGATACTGGAAAGATAGAAGACATTCTTGAAGTAGCAGTAGTATGGACATGGCAGAAAATGGCCCAAGTACCAGTATTAATTGCACTGAAGGAAACAAAATTAGAGATTTTGATGGAAGGAAAGGATAAAAGAAAGTAATTACAAGAAACAGAATCTAGAATGTTATACTTATAAGACATGTGCCATAAGACATGTCTTCATCATAAACATTCTGGAAGTCAAGGTATTGGAAAGAAAAGATGAAGATGTCAAGACAAGAGAGGAAAGAAAAGAGCACCAGAAAAAGAAGCAAGTGGTTTTAGATTAGGATATGGTAATGAAAACATACATACAGTAGACACAGTATATACAGAAAACACTAATATAAACATTTTCTACTCCACACAAAACCATAAAGCTGGATATCAAAACACAAACTGCATTGATGGATGTATTAATCACAACTAGTGGTCGCCCAGTGGTCGAAATTCGACCGTAATTCATTAAATTTTTAAGTTTGAACGTTATTGAGGTTCTTTTGTCAAAGAGTATACCTCTATAATCATTGCATATTTTTTTTTTGAATTTTGTTCTATTACGTCAGCTGCGAGCGTGTACAAATACGTCATTAGCGTGTATTGTTTGCCTTAATTCCCTGCAATACCTATGAAATTTAAAATTTAATGATAGCAACAGTTGAAAAAAAAACACAATTACAGCTTGTATTTGTATTTATTTTTTGATATAATTCATTGTCAGTTTTTATTTTTTCATGTTATTATTGAATCAAATAAACGCTAATAAAAATGAGACGACATTCATAGAAGTATAAGATACATTGTTTTCAATTCCAGTGGATTACATTTCATTTTTGGTAAGGTACAAAATTCGAAAACAGTTTGAAGATTATCTACTACAAAGCTTATATAATTTTTTAATTTTTTTTTCTATGCATTAATTTTCGAGTTACAGTATTTGAAAAATATGAAAGATAGGAAAAATGAGGTTTAGCTTGGCTAAGCCATATTTAAAAAGCAATAACACGTTTTTTGATATTTCCTTGGGTTTTTTTTATTGCCATACTGACCAGGTTTCACCAAGGCTACACAGTTATTTTGCCTATCTTTTTCGAATTATATAAAATTTAAATAAAAAATTAATAAAAAATAAAAAATATGTGCCTCGTATTTTTTCATATATTTTTCATTAAATCAAAAAAACTGGGCGGTTAAAAAAATAAATATTGTCCATTGAACTTAAAATAGTTTGAAAGTGAATTTAATGATTCAGAACTTCTGTGTAAACGATGTTTTTTGTAAAAACTCTTTTATCATTTGCTAAATGCCCTTGGCCATTATATTCGGAAAAATAAAATCTCAAACCATCGAATGATCGAACTCTACTTGCTGCGATGTACAATTGACCATGTGTAAAAACTGGCTGCCTCAATAAAATTCCAATTTTTTCGAATGTTTGTCCTTGAGACTTATTTATTGTCATCGCAAATGCAGGTATAATTGGAATTGAGTTCTTTGAAAGTTAAATGGTAAAACAGTACCGGAATATGTTAAATTTATACGTGGAATCAAACTTCTCTTATTGCGTGCGGTTCCAGTTAAAACTTCGCAATCAATAGCATTACGATGCATACACTTGATGCGCATTCTTGTTCCATTGACTAATGCTTCCTTTGTATTTAAGTTTCTGATCAGTAAAACGATGCAATTAACTTTCAATACTAACTTATGTGGTGGCAAACCACTAATAGTCAAAGAATTCAAAAACTCTACTGGATAGTTATTGATTTCATTGTCATCATCACAAATTATTTTATCGTACCTATGATATGTTTTCTGTTCACCTGGTATTCGATTAAGTATATCAGTATTAATAAAAGTACAATCATCATTTTTTAGGTGCTAAAATAACTGACTTCAATATGTTATCTGAGAGTATGTTTTCGGAAATATTTCCATACACCTCATTAATAATATTATTTTCATCTCCTATTAATTGTTGAGGTATTTCAATAATATTTTCACCAAACTGAGGGAATTGTGGGGCTTCATCATTACCAATTTTTTTCAAGAATTCGACAAATTCTATTTCACTTGGTAAGGCTCTCATATTTTGAGTAAACGTTACTTTATGAAAATAAACAAATTTATGCTAACTCGTGACACAATTTTCAATTAAAGTTGCACGTGATCCGTGTGGGACAACTGGTAAGAATTGCCGAAAATCACCGCACAGAAGTATCGTTTTCTCTCCAAATGGTTTATGTTTATCATTTTCATCGCATAGATCCTGCAATAATCTATCTATGATTTTCAACACTTGCAGTGGGCACATAGAAATTTCATCAATAATTATCAATGATGATGAATTTATGTAACGTCCATAGCTACTATTTGCGGTAATATTCGCTACAGAATTTTCCAAAATGGGTATAGGCAATTTAAACACATTGTGTAAAGTTCTACCTCCAAGTAACAGAGTTGAAGCTATGTCACTGAACGCTGTTGCAATGCAACTAAGATTAAGCGAATTTAATTTGTGAATGATTGCTGTTTGTGTGAATGTTTTTCCACAACCTGCATGAGCGGTTAAACAAAAAACATTAGATCCAGTATCATGATGCAAAACTTCACGAATCACACGATCAATTAGATTACGCTGTTCAATATTTGCAGTTTCATAATGCTCAGAAAACAGAAACTCTTGTTCTGTTGGATCAATAGCATTTGCTTCGTCTGTTCTCTGCGAATACGTGGGAACTGGTAAACCAAGTTCTTGACATGACAAATTATGAACATTCAAAATATCTTCAATTTCTAATAGAGCTGTATTAAAGGATACTTCTTCGCTGTAATCTCTCAAAAAATCTTCACTAAGATATACTTTAAATTCATTCCATAACGCCAATGCATTGGCTGGCACATTTAATGCACAAATGTAACCAAATAAATTTCGCATTTGTTTTGGTGAATGTAATTCTTTTGCTTCATTTAAACATTCGCGCCGCTCATTATCATTTGAAGCAATGCCGCGAACATGGCACGCTTCAACAAAAGAAGTGTGTATAATTCCATTGTATGTTCTAACATCCTCAAATGATTTTGGACCACAGACATGTAATAAAAGCAATCGTAAATGGAAAAGTTCGATGTCTTTTGGTGATACTACATACAGTATATGCGTGTAATGATTTTATCACCTCCACGCCTTCTCTTCTTCCATTTTTTTCGGGAATCTTCCCACACATAATGCAAAGGAATTTCAATATACTTATATTCATGCGCTGATGGATCTGATAGATTCAATTCAAAAAATGCTAATAATTTTGTTTGTCTTGCATTTTCAATTGCTTGACGTTCTTGCCCTTCTTGAAAGTAAACATTCTGTCTACGCGGTAAATGAATGTCAAGTCTAACGATGACATGTGATTGAAAATGCATTGGTAATTCATAGATGCGCCATACAGCTTCAGTTGATCCGACATAACGCCCATTTAAAAAATTTTTAACTTCATCAATTTGTATTTCTTGACCTGGTTCATTGTGAATTTTGTGTGATTTCAAATGTTCCTTTTTCAATAGTCTGTGGAGTGTATGTCAAGGCAAAAAAGCGTTTATTTTATATTTTGTATATTAGATATCTGTGTTTTATATATTAATGTGCAGTTGAAAGTGAAATACAGCTTGCTTAATATACACCTGTTGCAAAAGGAAAATTTTGTAGCAGCAATTTGAATTGACTTACTCTTGCCTAATTATTATTGGTGGTTTCAAAAAAGTGAGTACATTTTATTATTTTTAAATTAAAACATGTCTAATCTTAGTTTCAGTAATTTCATTACAAGTTTTTTTTTTACATTCAGATATTCGCACCTTCTTCCATTATGCCTCGACATAGAACATTGACGGGTCGGAGTGAGAGACAAAGAAGAAGGAATATATATTCTCATGAAAGTCAAAATGATAATAGACCAAATGCAAATTTAAATAGTGTAAATAGTATACAAAATGATGAAATTATTTTGAGGGATACATTTAAATGCGCACTGAATGTCATTCCAAGAAATTTTAATACTTTTGATTGTGGATTAATGCATTTACAATGCAGGTTTTGCAATGCAAGAATTTCGAATCTGAGGTCACTTTAGGTGAAAGGACTGCATTCACTTCATGTTGTCATAAGGGTAAAGCAATACTACCAGCCTTAGGTGAAAATGAATACTTTAAATCATTGTATGATGGACTTACTTCAAATGAACCTTCAATAAAAAGAAAGTCAAAAAATTATTTTGAAAACATTCGTAAATACAATTCATCATTTGCTATGGTTAGCTCAGAAGCTAAAATTTCGGATACAGTTACGCGTGGAGTGTATCATTTTAAAATACATGATGTTTTTTATCACAGATCAGGTCCAATGACTGCTGGATATGGTCGCTCACCATGTTATGCGCAATTATATTTTTATGATGTTGACACTGCTGTCAATTATAGATTACGTGAACACTGTAATCAAACATGCAATAACAATATAATGCACGAAATCTCTCTTGAATTGGAACGCATTAATCCTTTCGTTCGGTCATTCATTGCAATGAAAGATCATTGTCAGAGAGTTGAAAATCAAAATAAAGGAATTTGTATGCTCATTAAAGTAAATCGTGATTTAGATCTATGCCGTAATAATGATGCAGTTCAAACTGATATAGCAGTAATATTTAGTACAGTTGATGGGGAGCCACCCTTTGAACGAAATATGGTTTCGTTTTCAAAAGTTAATGGTACCATTAAAAATATCTCTGTTTTGGATTCATCATCATTCATCTTTAGCGTATCCATTACTTTTTCCAAATGGTGATACTGGGTGGCATATCAATATTTCTCATAATGTACCAACTACATCTAATTCAAGAGCGCCCAGAAATAAATTAACCATGCTTCAGTATGCAGCCTATCGACTTGCAATTAGAGAAGATTTTAGCATGTTGCACCATTCACAAAAATTATTTCTGCAGTGGATAGTTGATATGTATGTGAGAATAGAGGGCACAAGGTTACATTTCATTCGACAAAATCAAACAAGTCTTAGGTCTGAAGTTTACAACAATTTAACAGATTATTTAGAATTGAACCCCAATGCCAATAATATAGGCCGTAGAGTAATTTTACCATCTTCATTCAATGGATCTCCAAGAAATATGTATCAGAATTATTTAGATACAATGTCAATTGTACAACATTTCGGAAAGCCTTCTTTGTTTATTACAATGACTTGCAATCCAAGTTGGCCTGAAATAGTTAGCAATATTGGTGTAGGTGAGTCGGCAAATTTTCGACCTGATATTGTTGTGCGTGTATTCAAGTCCAAACTGAAAGCATTAATTGAGGGCCTTACACTAAAAAAAATCTTCGGTAAAGTTGAAGCACTCATTTATACAATTGAGTTTCAAAAGAGAGGATTGTCTCATGCTCACATTTTACTCTCTTTAAATGAGCAAGATAAAATTGTTAACGTTACCGAAATTAATAAAGTTGTATCTGTGGAGATTCCTAACATTCAAACACATCCTACATTACATGAATATGTTGTAAAACACATGATGCATGGTCCATGCGGTGTACTTAATCCTTAATTCTGTATGTATTAGAGATGGAAAATGCACAAAAGATTATCCAAAACGATTTAATGAATTTACATGTGAATCATTAAATGGATATCGATTATACAGAAGGCGTGATAATGGTATTAATGCTGAAGTTCGCGGTAGTTGCCTTGACAATCGTTATGTTGTACCATACAATCCGTATTTACTTGCCAAATTGAATTGCCATATAAATGTTGGAGTATGCACTACAGTTAAAAGTGTTAAATACATTTATAAATACGTGTATAAAGGCTATGACAGTGCATCTGTTGAATTAGGTTCAGAGAGAAATGAACCAGGTCAAGAAATACAAATTGATGAAGTTAAAAATTTTTTAAATGGGCGTTATGTCGGATCAACTGAAGCTGTATGGTGCATCTATGAATTACCAATGTATTTTCAATCACATGTCATCGTTAGACTTGACATTCATTTACCGCATAGACAGAATGTTTACTTTCGAGAAGGGCAAGAACGTCAAGCAATTGAAAATGCAAGACAAACAAAATTATTAGCATTTTTTGAATTGAATCTATCAGATCCATCAGCGCATGAATATAAGTATATTGAAATTCCTTTGCATTATGTGTGGGAAGATTCCCGAAAAAAATGGAAGAAGAGAAGGCGTGGAGGTGATAAAATCATTACACGCATATACTGTATGTAGTATCACCAAAAGACATCGAACTTTTCCATTTACGATTGCTTTTATTACATGTCTGTGGTCCAAAATCATTTGAGGATGTTAGAACATACAATGGAATTATACACACTTCTTTTGTTGAAGCGTGCCATGTTCGCGGCATTGCTTCAAATGATAATGAGCGGCGCGAATGTTTAAATGAAGCAAAAGAATTACATTCACCAAAACAAATGCGAAATTTATTTGGTTACATTTGTGCATTAAATGTGCCAGCCAATGCATTGGCGTTATGGAATGAATTTAAAGTATATCTTAGTGAAGATTTTTTGAGAGATTACAGCGAAGAAGTATCCTTTAATACAGCTCTATTAGAAATTGAAGATATTTTGAATGTTCATAATTTGTCATGTCAAGAACTTGGTTTACCAGTTCCCACGTATTCGCAGAGAACAGACGAAGCAAATGCTATTGATCCAACAGAACAAGAGTTTCTGTTTTCTGAGCATTATGAAACTGCAAATATTGAACAGCGTAATCTAATTGATCGTGTGATTCGTGAAGTTTTGCATCATGATACTGGATCTAATGTTTTTTGTTTAACCGCTCATGCAGGTTGTGGAAAAACATTCACACAAACAGCAATCATTCACAAATTAAATTCGCTTAATCTTAGTTGCATTGCAACAGCGTTCAGTGACATAGCTTCAACTCTGTTACTTGGAGGTAGAACTTTACACAATGTGTTTAAATTGCCTATACCCATTTTGGAAAATTCTGTAGCGAATATTACCGCAAATAGTAGCTATGGACGTTACATAAATTCATCATCATTGATAATTATTGATGAAATTTCTATGTGCCCACTGCAAGTGTTGAAAATCATAGATAGATTATTGCAGGATCTATGCGATGAAAATAATAAACATAAACCATTTGGAGAGAAAACGATACTTCTGTGCGGTGATTTTCGGCAATTCTTACCAGTTGTCCCACACGGATCACGTGCAACTTTAATTGAAAATTGTGTCACGAGTTAGCATAAATTTGTTTATTTTCATAAAGTAACGTTTACTCAAAATATGAGAGCTTTACCAAGTGAAACAGAATTTGTCGAATTCTTGAAAAAAATTGGTAATGATGAAGCCCCACAATTCCCTCAGTTTGGTGAAAATATTATTGAAATACCTCAACAATTAATAGGAGATGAAAATAATATTATTAATGAGGTGTATGGAAATATTTCCGAAAACATACTCTCAGATAACATATTGAAGTCAGTTATTTTAGCACCTAAAAATGATGATTGCACTTTTATTAATACCGATATACTTAATCGAATACTAGGTGAACAGAAACATATCATAGCTACGATAAAATAATTTGAGATGATGACAATGCAATCAATAACTATCCAGTAGAGTTTTTGAATTCTTTGACTATTAGTGGTTTGCCACCACATAAGTTAGTATTGAAAGTTAATTGCATCGTTTTACTGATCAGAAACTTAAATACAAAGGAAGCATTAGTCAATGGAACAAGAATGCGCATCAAGTGTATGCATCGTAATGCTATTGATTGCGAAGTTTTAACTGGAACTGCACGCAATAAGAGAATTTTGATTCCACGTATAAATTTAACATATTCCGGTACTGTTTTACCATTTAACTTTCAAAGAACTCAATTTCCAATTATACCTGCATTTGCGATGACAATAAATAAGTCTCAAGGACAAACATTCGAAAAAATTGGAATTTTATTGAGGCAGCCAGTTTTTACACATGGTCAATTGTACGTCGCAGCAAGTAGAGTTCGATCATTCGATGGTTTGAGATTTTATATTTCCGAATATAATGGCCAAGGGCATTTAGCAAATGATGGAAGAGTTTTTACAAAAAACATCGTTTACACAGAAGTTCTGAATCATTAAATTCACTTTCAAACTATATTAAGTTCAATGGACAACATTTATTTTTTTAACCGCCCGGTTTTTTTGATTTAATGAAAAATATATGAAAAAATACGAGGCACGTATTTTTTATTTTTTATTCATTTTTTATTTAAATTTTATATAATTCGAAAAAGATAGGCAAAATAACTGTGTAGCCTTGGCAAAACCTGGTCAGTATGGCAATAAAAAAAACCCAAGGAAATGTCAAAAAACGCGTTATTGCTTTTTAAATATGGCTTAGCCAAGCTAAACCTCATTTTTCCTATCTTTCATATTTTTCAAATAACTCAAAAATTAATGCATAGAAAAAAAAAATTAAAAATTATATAAGCTTTGTAGCAGATAATCTTCAAACTGTTTTCGAATTTTGTACCTTACTAAAAATGAAATGTAATCCACTGGAATTGAAAACAATGTATCTTATACTTCTATGAATGTCAAGTCTCATTTTTATTAGCGTTTATTTGATTCAATAATAACATGAAAAAATAAAAACTGACAATGAATTATATCAAAAAATAAATACGAATACAAGCTGTAATTGTGTTTTTTCAACTGTTACTAACATTTTAAATTTCATAGGTACTGCAGGGAATTAAGGCAAACAACACACGCTAATGACGTATTTGTACACGCTCGCAGCTGACGTAATAGAACAAAATTCAAAAAAATTATATGCAATGATTATAGAGGTATACTCTTTGACAAAAGAACCTCAATAACGTTCAAACTTAAAAATTTAATGAATTACGGTCGAATTTCGACCACTGGGTGACCAATAGTATAAATAAAAATGCCTGAACAATCTTGCCCTCAGTTTTAATATTTCATGGAAACCCAAGGCAAGACACAGCACAAAGAGACTTGAGCAACAACAATATACATTCTGCGTTTGCCACACACATACACACACATAACCATAGCTACACCAACATAGATACTAATCTTGAAATATTACACCTCTTACCCAAAGGTCGTAAACTCAACACAGCTGAACAGTATGAAATATACAAACACCACAAAACAATCAAACAACATACTAAATGACCAGTTACAATATAAATCACATACACTTTTCGACACAATCATACAAAAAACAAACAATAATTTGGATCCCCGCGCCAATCCCCTTCCTCTACACACCACCCCCACTATACCTTCCAAGCAAAAACCGTTAATAAGTACTGGCAGTCTGTTTCTAAGCTGATGAAGGCGAATACGACGCTGAAACGCGTTCGACGAAAAAGACAAGTAAGTTTTCACAAGAGAAAGTTTCAATAATATATTAAGACTTGAGCAGTTTCACTGGGCTAGCCAAGTATGCAAGTGTTGCATGTCTTGTGTCACACAAACAGATCGTGGGCAAATTATGTTTGACTTTTTTACCTTCTCAATATTTTACCTAAATACCGTGTTTAGGTAGAACAACCAGTTCAGTTTTGCATACTGTGCATATTTAATAAGAGCACAACATTTTACCCATGTGTTAGATATTGCAATTTATTCTTGCCATACTTCATTTACTTTTTATAAAAATAACTATTATTTATTACTAGGCATTAACATTACATATTTAACACTACTAGTAGTAAGTAACTTATTATTAATTAAATTAAAAGGTCCTTACTATTCATTTAAGTGGAGTGAAGTGTTTCATTTAAAAAGTGAAGTGTTTTTTTAATAAACTTAATGTTTTTTTAAAATATGTAATTATAAATCTTTAACTGACACCTAAACACATATATCTTTGTTTTTAACATAATTATTGCATTTGTCCAAACACTTAGTAAGTCTGGGACATCTGCTACCAAGCAGACATCCCAAGACATCTGCTACCAATCCTTTGAACCCTATCATCACCTCGTCACCGTCAAATTTTTCTGATCCAGACATTTCCTTAGGTAAAGAAACAAGAGCAAATGTTCTGAGCTTTGCAGTGGATGATCCAAAACATCCAATTTCCAACTGTCACACATAGCGTTGTTGTAGAGCAGACAGTATCTGCACCATGCACCATGTATCTCCATTCTCCTCCTTTTGCTTTGAATAATCTATCAAAGCTGTCTCAGTGTCTTGTAGTATGTGTTGGCAATAATTGTTTTGCTTTCAGGTATGAAGTCAACCAGGAAAATGGCTTGGCTGTCTTAAAAAATTAAAGCCATAATTATTTGGCAGCCATCAATGTGTTGAATTTTTAGATTTTAGAGGATTCTGAATGGCATCACTGCAGTGATTATTGTTTCAAATCAAAAGACTAGTGATAAATCCAGGTTTCATATCCAGTTCAACAAACTTTAAGTAGTCTTCTCCTTCATCTGTATACTATGTCAGAAACCTGATCATGGCACCCATTCAATTTTATCTCGGGCTCATCTGTTTTGGGCAATCAACATGAACATCATTTTATAATCCTAATTTTTCCTTCACATTTTTATAAAGTGTATGGATGATTTATTCAGTTTTGTGAAGAAGGTCATTAGAGATTGAAGACAGATTACCAACCCTTTGTTGTGAACATCTAGTTGTTCTTTGTGTTTCTCCTTCTCAGAATTTACAGCAAGTTGGTTTTCATTATATAATTGAAGGCTATCTCTAGTTTATTAACAATCAATTGCACAAAAGAAATGAAAGGTAATATAATGTATTATAATGAGACAATACATAATTAAAAACACAAAAATGAGTAAATGCAATGCAAGACTTGTACTTAAACACTTATTTACATAAATAAAAAAGAATAGCAAAGGACTCCATTGAAAAAAAAAAAACAGTATGGTTTTGCACTTGCGCAGCTACTGTTTTATCTACAAAGACTGTTTTAACTATTGTTAATTGTTCATTGTTCATTGTTAATTGAGTTTATTTTAACTGATTTTATTGCTAAACCGAAACATATCTCAATGGCCAGGTGAAACCAGAGTCTATGATAAACATAACTTATATCTTCATAAACAAAGAGGGTACGGTACAGACTAATACTAATAACTAAACCATTTTACTAATAAAATTCATAGATAGATATGAATGAATGTGTGAATGAGATAATTATCTATATAGCACAGATTTAATTTACCAGTTCTTCAATGTTATTGATGGTGAACATTCCATCCCCAGTTTGTCCATATAGAGTATAACTTTACTATATTCTTGATGAAATTCTCTTGGCTTTGATGCATCATTAAATACAATTACAGAAAATCTAACAGCTTTGCCTATTATTATTGGTTCCTCAGTTGGATAATTTTCTGTGATTAAATTGCTTCCTTCCGTAATGTATGGATATGACACATGTATTAATAAATAATATCTTATATCTGTAATAAAATTTAAATTTGTGCAAAAGTATACACATATGTAAGTTTACATTCATTCACATGTGTGAAACATGATGTTAAATAAAAATACTGATACTGTATATTTTTTTCACAGCTACAGTGTCTTTCATCACTAGTTTATTCACTCCTTTTCAAAATTAATTAAACAGGATTACTGTGGTTAACCAGATCAAGATTAATAAAAGTAACAAATCTGCGTTCTAAACTCTGAAGTAATATTATAGAAATGTATTATCTCAGTGTATTATTGTAATCAGATATGGCTATGTGTGTGGCAAGGAGATTATGTTACAAATGTTTTCTTCCACCTACCAACTTTAAGCCTGTTTCAAAATCTGGTTTAAAAATCATCAATATTGTTAAATTAAAATTGTAAATTCTTGGATGTTGTTGTCCACAATGTGTCCGAGTATTATCACAACTATAATACATTATTCTGATGTGGAACACAATTAGGTATTTTACACAAAAATCTTTACATTTTTACCCCACTGCCTGAACTAGTTTTTTCTCATAATAGAAAAATTGTGTTCCACATCAGAATAATGTATTATAGGTAGTTGATAATGTTGTGTGTTATAGAAAGCAAGTAAACCATGGCTCCTGCCACTGTTGAAAGTAGGCTATAGGAAAAAGGCTCGTGATTGTCTGCAAAGTGGTTGAAAAAAATAGATGGAGCCAGATTATCATGATGAAATTTTTATAGAATCGGAGTAAAAAAAATTCAACTTTTCTTCATGATGGAGGCATAAGAAGTTTTAGAGGTGATAATGCAATTTCTAAAAATTTGATTATGCAAGCTTTATAACAGCTTTACCTGTAACAGCTAATTTTGTTGTTGCTGTCGTTTACACAGCAAATGTTCATATTATTCAAGTAAATCATTTTATTATTTTGAATTTTCATCACTTCTTTCACAGCACTTTAACAATTAATGTTTAAGGCAGTTTCGCTTGTGAAAAACTTACTTTTTGTTATTTCCTCAAACGTCGTTTCGGAATGGTTTTCTCCTTCCTCAGTGAGGTTTAAATGCGGAATCCGTCAAGGCGTTAGTAATTGGTAACGGTTTTTTAGGTGACTGGTTGTGTGTGGGGGTGTGGAGATGGAAGGGGGTTGGTGCGGGATTCTGAATTGTATGCGTTGTGTATTATTGTGTCGAATAGTGTATTGGATTTAAATTGTAATTGTTCATTGAGTATGTTGTTTGGTTGTGTTTTGTTGTGTTTGTATATTTTGTATTGTTCTGCGATGTTGAGTTTGTGACTTCTGGGTATGTAGTGTAAAATTTCAAGATTGTTTTTTATATTGGTGTAACCGTGGTTTTCTGTCTGGATGTGTGTGGCAAATGTGGATTGTAAGTTGTTATTGGATAATGCTTTTGTGTGTTCAGAAAATCTGGAGTAAAATGATCTTCCTGTCTGGCCTATATAGAATTTAACATAGACATATACAACAAAACAGGCGTATATAAATTAAACTGTAACGATTGCAATAAATTCTATATAGGCCAGACATGAAGATCATTTTACTCCAGATTTTCTGAACACACAAAAGCATTATCCAATAACAACTTACAATCCACATTTGCCACACACATCCACACAGAAAACCACAGTTACGCCAATATAAAAAACAATCTTGAAATTTTACACTACATACCCAAAAGTCACAAACTCAACACCGCAGAACAATACAAAATATACAAACACAACCAAACAACATACTCAATGAACAATTACAATTTAAATCCAACACACTATTCGACACAATAATACACAACGCATACAATTCAGAATCCTGCGCCAACCCCCTTCCATCTCCACACCCCCACACACAACCAGTCACCTAAAAAACCGTTACAGATTACCATCGCCTTGACGCATTCCGCATTTAAACCTCACTGAGGAAGGAGAAAACCACTCCGAAATGACGTTTGAGGAAATAACAAAAAGTAAGTTTTTCACAAGTGAAAGTGCCTTAAATATTAATTGTTAAATCGTTTTAATTTAACAGACTGAAAATACTTCTTTTAAGTTCATGAATAAGTCAACCATATTACCACATTCACAAACTGAGCAAGCTCTCGGCCATTTAATAAAATTAATAAGGTTCACAAATTAAACATAATATACCTACACAGAAATATTACAATAAGTGTGTATATATAAAACTTTTCTTTGTAAATAACTCTTGATGTTTTGAGTATCCTCTAGTGTTCATATGTTATACATTATACAGTGGAACCCCGCTGGTCCAAACTAATTGGGACCAAGTCCTGTTCGGATTGGCGTAAATTCGGATTAACCAGGTTATAGGTTATACAGTACTGTATATTATAAATATAAATTGTATAATGTGTATAAACAGTACCACATTCATGCCTACAAAGTACTGTACTACTTTTTGATCTTACAATCTCTTTTTTATACTATAAAAATACAGTGAATACCAGTTAAATATTCCATTGGCTACTGTTAATTCCAAAACAATACGTGACTCGCTTCAATGATCGACACTGAACAACTATAGAGACAGTGCAGGGACAGTGACGGGCGGGCGCCAAGTGTGACACAATATGATTACTCACGATTCCGATGAAAATAAAGAAGCAGATGATCCTGTGCCACAGATCTCACATGCTGAAGCAGCGAGAGCTTTTGAACTATTGTTAGCCTATGTAGAGCAGCACGCTAATGCTACACTGGCAGACGTCTTATTTTTGAGTCGCTGGCAGAACATCGCAGCGTCTGCTGCAGTTACAGTTTTGCATAAGAGAAAAATGACTGATTTTGTGCAATACCTTATGTGTCTAGTAGTGTCTAGTTATGTAGTGTGTATTTATTGTAGTTTTTTATGTTTTATATATGTTTACTGGCACTTAACTGTAAGTACCAATATGTTTTTCCATTCATTTTACAGACGCAAATTTCTTGATAATGTAATTCAAAACTTTATTTTGCCATATATTTAAAACAATCTAAAGTACTTAGTTTTAATAAAAATAAAAATGCATTAGCGTGTATTTATCTAAGCTTTTTATGTACAAATTATATTGATATGTTCCCGTTATTTTGTCGTATTTTTTAATTTCTTTGTCCAATTTTTAGACCCTTTTTTCAAAATACTGGTTCAGATTAAGCGGGTTTTCGGACTAGCGGGGTTCGGACATGCGGGGTTCCACTGTATTATCAAATAAATTACTTCCACAAGTGTATTTTTCAACCATATAAGGTGCAAGTATTGTGATAAAAATAAGAAAACGTCACTTGTTTAAGTAATTTATTATTTGATAATATAACCTTTATAAATCTATATATAATATGCATTTTATGTATGTGCTATATGTAATATATAAAGTTAGAAGTAAAGTCTCAAAGGAGAAATTAAATAAAACAGTGATCAAAACTATTCCATAAGGACAACTCAAATGATGGGGACATGTGTAAAGGAAGGGATAAAGGCTAGTAATAAGAATTTTTGAAGATCTCAAAGGAAAAAGGGAAAGACATCAAAGTATATGGTTGGATGTTATAGTATCAGCAGAGGAAAAGTATTGGCTCTGCGGGGGCAATAATCTCCAAAATCTAGGCTATATGTGTAGTAGTGTTGAGTGATTTCAAAGACAGTAAATACATGCTGACACTTTTTTTATGCACATTAAGATTGTTTACATATGTGATTATTTTTGTGTTACAGTACGAATTTAATCAGATAATATCTTTGTGTATTCTTCTATATTTATATTTTTTTGGTGACTTTAAAAACAGTTTTTGTAAAAGAGTTTGTATGTCCTTTCACAATAAAAAGTAGAAAGGTCTTAACAACAGAAAAAATAACAAGTCATAAAACAAAAAATTACAATTTGTACTGAAAAATTGAATATTACCATTTGGTAACATCTTACACATCCTGTAGGACAGTATGTAGGCAGAATAACATATTTCCCGTGTGTTGCCTGTTTTGAATTTCTCCTTATTGTACTTCCGTATTTCTCCAATTCCATTATTGAAGTGCAGCTCAAAATTATCACCAAATTGTTTTAAAACCACTATAATTTTATGAAATGCTAAAGCACTGTGCATAGATGAATAAGCTACCATTACACTTTGTACGTACTTGTGCCCTTCTGAAAAAAATTAATTCATATCCATTTTAAAATTCAAACTATTTAATTTTGTAATATTTTCTTTTTTATATTACAAAAAATTATACTATTTGTGTATATGTGCACATGCTTATATGCTAAAAACCACCACGGCCACCCTACAACTATTTATAATGCTTTACAAATGGATTAAAGCCAGATGTTCAGTATTTTCCTGCTAACTTGACTAATGCTATTATTATTTGTAAAAATAAAAGCAGCTATCTTAAATGTTCGTTTAAATAATTTCTTTCCTTTGCTAATTATTTTCACTTCCTGCCATATAACTCTATGTTGTATCTCCCATACATGGTCAGCCAACTGTAATGGGAGGTATTACCTCTCTGAACATTCACCCTATACTCATTCAGATCAATCTGCAAAGATCAACAAGATTTACCCATGTATTCATACACACACACAATACTTTGTATTGAGCACAGGGTCTGAAGATTTTGTAACAATTAATAATTTTCATAAGGTATAGTTAGGAAAAACCACATCATACCCAACCCAAATGCAGTGGCTAGCTTACAGATTTTTCAGACACACTGCGTATCAAAGGAATGACTACTGCCTCTTCCTCAGCCTCCTGCTTTATAGAGTTCGTCATTAATATAGTTTTTTTTTAGTTTAACAAGAGTAACATTTTTTTAGATTAATATTTTTGTAACCTCTAAAAAAAAATTTAACTACCATTGTAACTCCCCCTTTGGTCAGGGTCACAACACTGGGAACCCAAAGTGGGCTGCCATATGTAAAACACGTAACACGTGGTAATAATAAATAATAATTTATTCAAACGACACAAATTTATCACAACAAATAGAGCAGCAACTAGGCCTCCTGACTTTACAATTTTTCTACAATAGCTTTACATTACATATATTATAAAAGATTCACATTATTGTCTCTTTTAAGAGCATTGACTAAACTACTTTAATAGGTGCACATTATTATTAGGAAAATTATCTTTTTTTTACTTTAAATTCTATAAATTGAGACTAACTGTACAATTCACATTAAGTATACATCAATTACTTATTTTCTACTCTCAAGTCATGGTCTATGTCACCATGCTGCACACGACACTACAAGTGCAGGTCTTAACAGAATCAATTTTCTGGACATAGTTTGTTAACCCCTGTTTTATTATTTAAAATTCTGGATGAAATAGAATTTCCCAGATTTCACTCCCTGACTCTTGAAAAATTGCGATCACTATGGTAGGTTGTTGAGTGAGGAAACTTGTATTGCAATTTAGGCCTCCAAAACGTACGAATGGTTTGAGGTCACCTGATAGTCCTCCGATACTCGAGCTTTCCTACAATGAAGGCACATGCCGAGAGATGTTCAGAAGTCGTGAAAAGGTAATGTCCGTGACTACTTGAGCAAATGCAGAACATTGCCAAAAGCACAGTTTTCCAAGTTCAAACAAGCAGTTTCCACGTGTTATTCATCCACACACCTGCAGCCTGTACATTAAGATTAATTTAATTCTAACAGTTCAACCACCTGTGACATGTGCAGCGATATAATAGGATATACTTTTTAGTATAACAAGCGTGACTGATAGATTATGCATTTTGCTATGACAATAAAGATCGTACAGAAAACTATTAACTAAAGGTTGTCAGTTAATGAATTGAAGATTAATTTTTAATAAAATATGCATAATTGCTCTAATTAATATCTTGATTGACAAAACATGAACCTGTTACATACTGTCTATGGAATGGCTTCAAACTGTATATAATTACCTTTTCATGAGAATCTTTAATTGATTATTACATAATAATTACCGCTTTACATAATAAACTGAATGATTCGTGATTTCTGAATTAATAAAGCAAATGTGTTCGGTACTTCCTTACCTCGTAAGACAGAACAAATTACACAGACGTGATGGCAACAGCCAAAAGGCCTCGCTCTCTCACTACTGACTACTTACAACAGGAAACCGGTGATAGGTAGTCCCCAGGCTTGTCACCACAGACCAACGGGAGATAACGCGCGTCCTACATTCAACTTCGTATCGACATCACGCCGATCACCACACACATTCACCAAGCCTACCCCTGTGAGGCACATGTTTAGATAAGATAGGGGTGAGACGAAATGTAACAAACCGTTACACAAGACAGTGGTCACTAATTAAATTGCATGGTGGGCCACTCTGTGAGCCTCTGGGTAAGCCCACGGTCTGGACACTACTGGGGGGGAGTTGGGGGGTATGGAATACCCCCTTGGTGGGAGGGGGGTCCGGGGGTCTGAGTTTCGAGGGAGATTGAGGCCGCCTATATCTACCCTCACCTATAGACAGTATCTTTATTAATTGTCAAGTTTTACTAGCGTGTGACTTAATGAACGACTTTCTGCAAAGTGTAACATTGAAATAATTAATTTTTGTGACATTTTAATGACAAAAACAAATAAATAAATATTTTACCGTGGTCTGCAAAAAATGGCCCGATGGCCCTGATGCGGACCGTGGTCCGCCATTTGATGACCCTTGCATTAAGACAATGATGCACTAATTATAAGTATATCACTACCGACTCAGAACACAAAGTTTTTTATTGGTAAAAACATAATATTTTTACCTTATGGCCTGGACCAGTTTTTGCTTATTATAAGCTTAGTCAGAGACTTGACTTTACAATGATGCACTTGTAAAGAGCTTGAAATAAGCAAAGAGGACAAGTGCAGGAATGTTGTTTTAATGAACTGTCAAGACTGTGGTCAAAAAATGGGAGAGATTTTAAATTCTAATGAATATGAACCTCTGCCTAAGAATCCCACATAGTATATAGAACATAGAGTGTATAAAACATTATTTAAATGTAAGAATCTGCTTTCAGATCACGTTAGATTTAAGCTTACACCCCACTACTCAAAATCTCCGCACATATAATTGTTGCCGAAAGTTCATAAAACTGACATATTGCTTAAGACTTTTGTGAGCTCTAGAGGAGGCCCTGTCTATGATTTACCAAATCTATTCTTGAGTCTTCTATGTGAGAATTCAGAAACTTTTGTTAACAATTCTGCTAACTTTGTTCGAATGGCTAGACTTTGAAATTAATTACTGATGCTGATTTGATGATGAGCTTTGATGTGGTCAATCTTTTTCCAAGCATTCTAGTGGATCAAACTTTGAATATTATAAGAACACTCTTGGAAGAAGATAACACCTACCGGTACTTATTAAATATTTTGTTTCAAAACCATTCCACATATACATTATCCAATACAGGAGACAGAGATGAACCCATCAGCAAGCTCTCTTTCTGGGTATAACAACAATCTTTATATCAACCTAATCTTTATACACAGAACTAATGAAAACAGTCAAGAGTTCTAAAATCTCTTTAACTGAAAGAGTAGTTCTACTAGGTTACCGTACATCAACAAACCTAATTTATGGCTGCAATATGTTGACAATACTTTTGTTTGGCCACATGGTCAGGAACTTTTGGATGTGATTTTGCAGAAGCTAAATACTGAAGAAGAATATATTAGAACCAGAGTGGAATTAGGAAAAGATAGAAAATAATAGTCCTCACTGTATTGGTTAGTCGTGAGGATGAACACATTAACATGCCAGTATTCAGGAGACCACCTCACACAGAACGATACATTCATAGACCTAACAACCCTGATAATGTAAAGAGGGCAGTCATCCATTTTTAACATGCTCCATGCCATTAGGTTTTCTCTTCTGAAACCAATTTCGATACAAAATTTAATACATTTTCTATGACTTCAAGCCTAATTCAAAAAATTCACTAAAACTGCATTAGTGACATAAGGAACTCTAATAAGCAAGAGGCAATATAGTCATTCATTATATGCGTGGTGTGTCTAAAAAAAAATAGGAAGATGGGCACTCAGATTCAGTTGCATATTAAACTATTAACTGTTATAAAACCTCCAGGCCTTGTGTTCGATACAAAGTATCCTTTGTGAGTGTGATCATAAATACATGGCCAAATCTTGTTGACCTTTATAGATCACGTTAATGAGCATATGGTAAATGGTCAGAGAGGTAACACTTCCCAATCAAGGTTAGCTGAGCATGTGTGGGAAGCACAACATAGAGTTTTACGAAGCAAAAATTATTACGAAAGAAAATAAATGGTTTGGAGATTTAATGAAGCTGCTTTTGTTTTATTTTATGAAAATACTCCTTAATCCTGAGGTTTCCCTCTTGTTCAATATTACATCAATGATTTGCAATACATCAATATTGTTACAACACAAATAAGCCACCCCAGTACCAGCGATAAAAAAGATAATTCTTAATGTAAATGTACTTCATATTAAATAAAATGATTAAATATAAATAAAATATAAAAACTATGACACGACAAACGACGAAATTACCCAACCCAAGTGATTGACCCAACAACAGGAAACAAAAGAAGAAGGGAACCACGAAAAACAAACAAGAAAAGAAAGTGACTGACCAAACAAACACGAAACAAACGAAGAAGGGAAAAAACCAAAACCAAAGAAGAATAAAGACACTTGAAGGAAGTGAACGAATTCCTAAATAAAATCAAACCAGACGAGAAGGGGAAAACCGAATTAAAATGAAGACAATTGAAAATGAAGAAGATGAAGGAGAAGAAGAAGAAGAAGAAGAAGAAGAAGAAGAAGAAGAAGAAGAAGAAGAAGAAGAAGAAGAAGAAGAGGAAGAATGAAGAGGAAACGAAGTGGAACCAAGAAATAAGAAACACCACATATAAAAGGGAGAAATGGTACGCTCAAATATAGAATATTGTGAATAAAACCAATAAATTATCCACTAATGGAAATAAATATTATTGTAAACGAAATAATTTATATACCTGTTTTAAACAAAAACAGTAAAAAGTAACCTAGTAAAGAAAAGTACACTAACCCAAATATTAGAGTTAGATATAGTAAAATATACAGAAAAATTTCGTTAATACTATGTATAATTTATAATGAAAGAAATAGTGAGAAAGTGAGAAAGAGAAAGAGAAATAATTATAGGGATTACCCACTAAGAAACACTTAATATAAACAGTGAAAAAGTGCAATAGTGAAGGTGTAAATACCCCAAAATAGTGAGTGTATCAGTGATAAACACCAATTAATTAAAGGTGAAAGTGATAAGTGGGAAAAGATATTATAAATAATAAAAAGGTAGTAATAGATAAGAAAACACTTAGTAAATCATTGATGAACCAATAAATGATTTAAGAGTGAGCTTATAAAAAATTATATAGTTAAGGATAATTAAAAATAGTATTTCAAGTAGAGATAGATAAAGGATATGATGTTATTCAGGGAAGAAAGCCCATGTAAAAACAGTTTGTGTTAACATGGAATGGAGAAAAGAAGTAGTAATGAATTAAGAATTTAAGTTATAATTAATAAACACCCTATGTTAGAAGGGAAAATAAATTAAATAAGTTTGAAGGAAGTGATGATATTTCTCACTCAAGATAATAGTAAAAGAATGAAATGAATGTTAAACCAACAGTGACTAATAACTTGAAAAGAATTGTTCGTTTTAATTTTATGAATAGGATATGGCTGGAGGAAGCTTACAGTCCATAGGCCTAATTGTTATGTTTTAAATATTAAGATATAGAAAATAATCTTGACATGTAATCAGAACACAAACAGACTCAAAACACAACACAACCAATTATAATAGCAAAATAAAGCCCACCAGGCTGAGATGAAATGTAATTTAAATGAAATAAGTCAAATACCATAATGGCTACTTAGGCCTATAAACGTGCCTAACTGTCAGAAACACACCAATACAAATTATAACAAATTAACAAGGAAATTTACAAATCTAAGGCAAGTAACTAGCCAGTAATTAGGTATAAATCATTTTAAAAGAAAAATGTTACTATAAGAGTTTAAATTAAAAGAAATATGTAATTATCAAATGTCAACATAATTAGACAAATGTTGAGGGGATTCTAGCCTGAAAATTGGCAATTTTTCAAAAAAAATTCAAATTTTTTTTATTTTATTTTTGGATTCTACGTATATTAAAGAAAATAAAAATGCATATGTATCCATATTTAAAATTTGTTTTCAGTGTAACAAATAAATTTTTGTCATGCGCGTCACATCTTCGTTTTTGCGTTTTTTCAAATCACTGACACTATTCACATTATTTCAAGATGATACTATTTTTACATTCTACATTTCATAAAATTAGTTTGAAATATATATAAAATGTTATAAAACAGCTGATATTTATTGAAAAACTTTATTATAAGGTTAGGTTAGGTTAGGTTAGGTTAGGTTCTCGTAACTCAATTAAATTTGAACAGTATAAGAGAAAACTAAGAACTGCTCAAGCAGAAGAGGAAGAACGACTAAAGGAGAGAGAAGGATTGACTTATGGTGTTGGCATGTTTTAGAAATGCATAAAAACAAATTTTAGCATACCTATGGACTTGCGTCTGGCACTTTCAAAACGAGCATATATTATATGTATTATTTTTAAAATGTTGTATGTAATAATTTTTAACTAATTTTACTAAAAACATAGTTGCCAAAATAAATAAAAATATTTTAAATGCATTGTGGTTGATTACATTCATGTATTCTGGCCCAAATCGCATTCTCAACTTTGATCGTGATTTCTGGCAAGTTAGGTTTTTCCATGTTTTATGAAACAAAAATTGATATAACTCAAGAACTATTTAGGCTTCAGTCATTAAATTTTTATCACATATACAGGACATAAAAAGAAAACTTTTTGGATATAATCATCTTTCTAACCCAAGTAATTCCTTAGTTATAAATATTAGAATATAAAGTGGTCACGAGATTTTTTTTATATAAACGATTTTGTACATAAATAAGTAACCATAAAAGTTATGGTTGTGTGCATACTCAAATATTTAGTACTTGTTACTACCTTCAAAATGAGACATTAACAATTAAATTTGAAATAGTAGTTTTAGAGTTATATCAAACTGAAAAATGGTCAAAAATGTACATAAACAAATGTAAAAAAATTCATAACGGAGATACATATGCTTTTGAAATCAAACAAATGCCATTTTTATTGGTTTTTGGTCATAACAAATGGAAAAAAAATATATAGGCCAATAATATTGGTATTTAAAAAAAATGACTTATTTCAGGCTAGAATCCCCTTAATATATAATAGAACATGACCTTATGAGGTATTGTTTTAATCTTTGAAAGGAAATAAACACAATAGTGATAATATTTATTACCCAGAAGGGAAGATAGAAGAATAAAATCAATCAGAAAATATATAATAAATTTGAATAAAAATTCAAATATAATAACAATGCTTTTAATCTAGGCCTTAACCAATGAAAGGGTTTCTGTTACCATAGGAGTTTCTGTTGGTTACTAATTTTCCGTTAAATTTACTTACTTGGAAAAATGACGCTTGGGTAGGAGGTACGCAAGATTTGAGATGACCGAAATTTTATTTTAAAAAGTTTGAAAAACATTCAGAAGTCAACAGCATGAACCAGTGACGAGGAGATGAAGAGTTTCAACTATTAACAGATGTCCAGAAACCAAATAAACAAAATTAAATAGCAGAAATTCCCAAGACAAATTAGAAGATGCCAGCAGCCTAAGTCACCCCAAAATTGATGAATTTCCATTACCCCAGAACAACGACATATCGCAACCTTCTGAACTGATAAGTATCAATTAAATACAATAATCCCAGGAATAAAAGCACTTTAAATATTTCTCATATCAATCAAAAAATTCTCACTATCAAGTAAAATTAATTTTCTTTCAAGGATTGAATAATATAAACTTACGTAAAACAATTGTTAACTAAGAAATAACCTCGCACTAATGTGCGAAATTTGTAACAACTATTACTACACTGCCGAACAATTTGTAAACACACTTTATACCATTTAAGTACGGATAAGGTACGGTAGTGTACTTTTTTAATGTAACCATCTTTTATGTTTTCTTTATAATCCAAAGAACTCCAAATTTTGAGCGAGCTGATATATAGTGTACAAACAGACGCCATGTCGGCCTCAGTATAACTCGTTTCAAAATCAATTTCGTCAGCCTAGAGATTTATGTTTCATGTTTTAAGCCGGAGCAATTTTATTGAAAAATAACTAATAATATTATTGTCACATTGATTAATGACCAAACCATAATTAAAGTTACAGTACAAAGTATTACCATTGTTTTATTTCATAGGAAGTTGTATAATATATGTGTGTGTTAGCAATTTCACTGAGCAGACAACTAGCGCTCTTGCCATGTGGGCAATACAGTAAGCTGTACAGAGGCGGGAATCATTTGAACGCTCCAGCTGTCAACGCTGATAACACCAATCTAACTTGTTAATTCACAAATTTAATTGTTTTAAAATAAACAATTTGGCGCCACCCGGGACTCGCAACCCCTATGAAATTACAGGTAGGTTGTACTGATAATTGTGACCACGCTACGGACTTCGGTAGCAACAACCATTAATGTAACGACAGGGGTGAGACGAACACACCACACTAACCCTTAATACACATAAAAACAGGTGTACACATTTTACAGATACGACCGAGTCAACTACATTGTTTCAATATACGAGTACAACATTTCAACAAAATAAACGTCAAATAAGATTGTTTTTATTACTACAGATACTAATTCCATTAGTCATGTTAGCAGCAAAATTCCAAAAATCTGGCTTTAATCCATTTGTAAAGCTCTTTACATAGTTGTCAGGTGGCCTTAGCAGTCTGTGCATAGACGGTGTTTCCTGCTAGGTGGAGCCTTCTTTCACTTTTACTATATAAGGGTCGGGTTTGTTGTGGGTTTGTGTGTGTTTTTATCTAGTAAGCATTTATCTGTGTTATTTAATCTTTTGATTGTATACTATGTGAACTCTTTTCTGACTCTGCTTCCCTCGTTGACAGAGTATTAATTATTAAATACCATAAAGCATAAGGTTTTACCTTAGAGCCTGAACCGGCTTTCTCCTTTCCGAAAGGAGGAAATATGCTTTTACTTATAAAAAACCTAGTGTTCCGAGTCGTTAATATAATAGTGGTATTTAGTTAAGTAACGGACACGTCATGGACAACGAAATCCAAGAAATTAATTATTACTTACATTCAGCATGTATTAGTTTGTAGCTATCCAGAAGATGGCTGCTGATTGGGTGAATGATATGTTACTCCATATAATTTTTCTGTGATGTCATTTATATTCTAATGCTATTTTTGGTGACTACCACTTGTATTCTTCTTCCAAGCTCCTCAGTAGAGATTATTTGCTGTCTGAGTAGCCCTAAACTGCGTCTCAAGTAGTCCATCTTGATACCATTTGTATTTCTTTTAGTTACAGCATTCAACACTTCTTATCTGTAACTTAGCACTGACTCAAAAACTCACTTCCCAATGTGCTTTTAACTTCTATGGAAATATCTACCTTATATTCTTCATACTTACAAGTAATATGTACCTACTAGTTTATAATATCAAAAGCTTTTTACAAGTCAGTGAATGTAAGTATGTCCCACAATTCACTCTCAATATTTTCTTCAGTATCACACAAAAGTCCAGAATTGCATCTCAAGTCCTCTAGACTGGATCCAAATCAATCTGAACCTCTCCAATGTACTTTAAATCTATCCTTCCCATTGTTCATTAGATTCTGTTTCTTACAACATGGACTAGTGTTTTTAATGAATTTTCATTACACGTCAATAAATAATGTGCTTCAAAGTATAAGCTATTAACTATTCATCCTGCTGGCCTGAAAATTTCCATAGGGTAGATAAAATTATTATTGACTGCATGAAAAAGCCAAATTTATAGTTTTTACTGATTATATATGGTAATGTAAAACTTACTATTCCACTGAACAGGATAGGGCAGAATAATGTTATATAAATGCAATACTGTTAGTCTGACTAGGTTATTTAAAGCAAGTTACCATTCTTGTTACTATCATTCTTTATCACTGTTTTGTTTACCGATTCTTATCTTCTTCTTATCTGCCTTTGGTAGACTTTAGCCTCCTCAACACTACTCCTCCATGCATCCCTGTTCTCTGCTCTTCCTCTCCACCCTCTGATTCCCGTACTAGCAAGATCTTCTGTTACACCATCCAACCATCTCATCCTTGGTCTGTCTCTACGTCTAGTAGTATATAATCTTCCATCTAACATTCTTTTAGGCATTCTTTCCTCATGTCCCAGCCAACGCAACCTCTGTAATTTGATGAATTTCACTATGTCTTTTCCATGTATAAGAGCCTGAAGTTCGTTGTTTTTGTATATTCTCCAACTGCCTTCTTTTCTTACTGGGTCATAAATTTTATGCAATATTTTGTGCTTAAGTGATTTTAAAGCAGTTTTGTCATTCTCTGTTAAAGTCCACACCTCAGATCCATATATAACAACTGGTCGCACCAGAGAATAATATACTTTCAGTTTTATACCTCTTGTAACAAGATTGTCTTTAAATATATTAATATTTGCAAAATAGGCTCCATTTCCTGCTTGTATCCTTTCTTTTATACTCTTCCTAATGTTATTATCATTTGATACCAAGGTACCTAGAAAACTAAGACAGAACACTCCTATGAAACACTCTTCCCATTCACATTGAAATCTCTAGGAGCCCTTCTGGTCTCTGAGTTGGACTTTACCATGTAATTTTGTCTTGTTTTTATTTACCACAAGACCAATTTTCATTGCTTCTGCTTCCATTAATGCATACATGTCTTTAAGGCTATCAACATTTCTTGCAACTCTTGCAATGTCATCTGCATATAAGAAGATTTCATGAATACTGCCCCTTTTATCAATTTTATTTACTGTACTATGTAGAGATCTATGTTGAACAGAACCACAGAGAGGCCATCTCCTTGCTTCACACCATTGTAAAAGTTAAGACTTTCACTCATTTTGTTATATAGCTTTACCTTTACTTTTGTATCCTTCATTGTCATTTCAATTAATCGGATTAGTTTGGTGCTAATACAACTTTCCTCAGGACTTTAAACAATTATTCTCGATTTATACTATTGAAAGCCTGCTTAAAATCAATAAACAGGAAATGTAGATCTACATCATATTCGTAGAATTTTTCCATCATCTGTCTAATGATAAACTGTTGATCAGAGCCTCTGTCAGGCCCAAAAACCACACTGATATTCTCAAAGAAAACTTTCTGCATGCTTTTTTATCCTTCAATTCAATATTTCAGTAAAAATCTTATAGGCAGCCTTCAGCAAAGTTATGCCTCTGTAATTTTCATATATATTACTATCCCTTTTTTTATACATAGGGCATATTATTCCAGTTTTCCAATTTGCTAGCATGATTTCATTTTCCCGTATGTCAGATATTAGTTCATGCATTTCTTTCATTACTGAGTGCCCTCCATTTTTTATTAATTTGGCAACAATACCATCTTCACCGGCTGCATGATTATTTTTCAATGTTTACCTATCAAATTTTTCCTAGCCACAGGTTGTAAGGCAGTGGAGGCTCATCAGGGGAGGCAAGCAAGGCTAAGCCTCCCCAGTAAAATTTGGAAAATTATTAAAAAATAAACAACTAGTGATAGGCTCTGATTTTTATTGTAACTGAACCTGTAATCAATCTGTAATCACAATTTGGATTTAAGTTATCTGATTACTTACAACAAAAGACTTTGTAATTACGCATTAATAGCAAAAAAGTTTGATAATAGCACAGAATAGCAGCAGACAGAGGCAAGGAAATGAGTAGCCACCATAGTACCCATACAGCTACGAAACTATGCCCGGCAGGTAGGGGGGATGCTAGTGCATATGTAACCTTACCAGGGAGGCAACGAGTGAGTTAGCCTCTCAGCATGGTTTAATGTGGTTTCTGTTAGTTTTACGTAGTATTTACATTCTCAGGCTCCTTGTGCGTGCATGTGTATTATAATTATTTTTCTCTTCTTGGCATGTGTTTGTGATCTCTACTACGAGGATAAAATGAATTTAGCAGAAGAAAGTGAAAAGTGATATTGCAGTATCGAACACTACTGAAAAAAACATTTTCCCAGTTGAGTGATTTTGAGAGAAGTGAAATGCTGAAACATGGTCGACGTAGCCCAAACGTTTTATTTCTTAAAAGACATGAAAACCAATCTAGAACTTTCCAGTTGTCATTGTACGATCAACATACATGCACAACAACCATGCACATGGTTATGCGGTTGTGTAGTAAAGTAGAAGTTATTCTGCTGGTCCTGATTATTGTTAAGCAATTGCTCAACTAGAAATATGATTTTCCAGCTGTGAGGAATTAAAATTTATGAAGTTAGGTGACACTAAAAACTTTTTTCGTTATTATAAAATATTCCTGATGATGATGTTACCGACAATTCTGAGAATAAGAAGGACCATTGTGTGACTCTGCTATAGGCCTACAAGTAAATTCATCACAGCTTACAAAATATATTTCTACCCAGAAGTTAACTTCTTTGCTAGAACATAAGTAAATTAATCTTCGAACAGAAAAAACATCATCATATTTCCGATCTAATGATGAGCTGTGATGCTCGAAAGCGCTAATTGGAATAATTTTTCTGTAGTGGTGTGCAACAGTGCTTTTTCTGTTTGTGATTATAACCACTAACACAACTTTACTAATTAAATTAATTTTAGTTTATCTTGTTAAAGATACACATATTTCTAATAAGACGTATATGCTGTAAAAATTAGATAGCTCTACCATAATTAATAATGAAATAACGAATGTCGGGGGGGGGGGGTGCTATGACTGAGCGCGGCTCCAGATGACCGTAGCCTCCCTATCCTCAGGACTCACAGGCCCCACTGTTGTAAGGAGAAGTTCCGTTGCAGGGGCATTGTCGTGAATCAATACAATGTAACCTAAGCTGCAGTTTCCGGTAGTTTAGTTTTGCAGACACAATTTCATAAAGAAGGGGATGTAAATTTCTGGAAAGTGCAGAGTGAGCGACGTCACAGTGAATCCTCTACTCATTGTAAATCTACTCTTCAACGGCCGGCATCATGTCATTAACTAAAGACAGTCGCCCGTTCCGTTCATCATCATGAACATTTTCGCGTTCTCCATTAACAAGTCATCCTCTCCTTCGTGACGGCAATATACCCCGTATAAAAACGGAACTTACTTTCTCAATATTCTATATCACATCATCAATAAACATGACAGTAACATAAAAACTGTTGAAATTCTGTATAATAATTTAACATAATTCCGTTTTTTATAACTATGTTCTTGTTAAAAATAATTTATTTTTTTATTCAATAACAAGTATATTTTAATGAAGTGTTTTATATGGTCACATACACTAATTATTAAATTACAATAAATAACTTTGGATACATATTTAAAAGTATTAATAAATTTAAATACGGTAAGTTGTATTAAACGGGAAAAAGTTTGCCGCCAGACGAGAAAGATGTAGCCAGACCACCACATGTGTATCTGTATTAAAATTTATCATAATGCTTACCTTTATTGTATAACTCACAATTCTGCCCATGATTCGACACAGTGCATTGGCAAAAGTAGCTTCCAAAGGTACTATAGCATTTACCTTGATTCGTACATGGGCTTTTTTCCTTACAGTGGCGCTTTCTTGGGCAGTATGGTGGTTTTGGAATATACAAATCATTAAAATACTTCGTGTCACAATAATCTTCTCTGTTGTTTTTATTACGTATACAAATCCCACATTCTCCGCAAAGATTAACATTTCTACAAGTTACGAACTTTCTGTTACTAGCACTTAAATCTACATCGGAAGATTGCACAGTTATCTGTAGTAAATAAATTATAGTAAAAACTTGAACTACAAAAGACATAGTCAAACATATGATACAACAATAAGGGTTTTCCAAAACGATTGCTCAATGTATCAGGATTGCGTACTGCAATAAAATCTTTTTGTCATTTTAATTTTCAAAACTGCGTCAAATGCACAAAACAAACGGAAGTCAATAATTGAATTGAAGAATAATATTAAAGATGCAGTATTTTGAGTAATTTGAATTATTCGAAAATTACTCAAACTACTGTTAATATTGGAGTGAAATTATTTTTGTATGTCTGTGAATACAATTTACATTAAACTCGAAATTATCGAGAAATATATTCACAAACAAAACTTTCTACTGGAACTAAATATAGGCCTATCTCTACTAATGTTAGTGGCCGCAGGCGTGCGTTTTGAAAGTGTTTTTGTTTACCTGCTTTTCTGCAATACAAGTAATCAAAACATATAAGCATGCTTCTTGTTATAAACGTAGAAATGGTCCTTGAAACCCACTGCTACTTCAAATTGCCATTCACATGAAACAACAATCATTTTCAATACGATTCTATTATCCGGTACTAATTCTGCCAGCTGTTACAAAATTAAACCTGAAAGCGTAAACGGTACCTTCTAAAATAATGTAAATTTTTGTTAGACGTCATGTACAACACGAAGAGTAGTTTAAGCTTACGTGTTTGTATACGTATCATGTGTATTATTATGGAAAGAAGGACAAATTAGACACGACAAACATTTCGCTAATGTAGATTATCTGGGCCTAATGAAGACATTACTAATATGTGAGTTTTATTACCCATGGCGTGTTTGTGTATCACTTGTTGCAAATCGCGTTTTCTTGACGGGGGAACACTGTATATTTAGATAAAATTACAATTACATTTTACTTGAGCTGAGCCAGATTTCGCTTGCTTACAAGATTCTTAAGAAGTTCAGGGTCTGGTAAAATTTTACCTAAACAAAAAAAAAACAAAAAGGATATAAAAAATAGGATACAACAGGGAAAAAAGGCTATTCATTTGCTCGTTTGCTAAACTCGTTACTTTGGTCGAACAAAATGAAATTTCAAACTAAACTGACAATCTATACAACTATTGTGGAGCCCATTTTAACTTGTGGCTGCGAATGCTGGCAACTTTCAGATAAAGAGAAAAAGATGATAGAAACTGTGGAAATGGACTTCTTAAGAAGAGTGTGTAATATTTCTAGAATGTAACATGTTAGAAACGCTAGACAGTTCCTATGGTATGGTCACGTAATGAGGATGGAGGAGAAGCGATGGCCAAAGAAAGGATTGACTTATACACCACAAAACAGGAGAAGAAAAGGAAGACTGAAAACACAATGGAGAACAGGAATTAGGAAAAGTATGAGAGATCGAGCTATTGAAGATGATGACTGGAAGGATAGGGAGAAATGGCGATCGCAATGCGGGATACGCCATAGACTGTAGGACCCCCGCTAAAAAAAAACAAACAGTAGGTAGTGTCGGAGTCACTACTGCTGAGGTTATTGGCGGAAAACGTCTTACTCGTTCGGTGTTGTTGGGGCGGGGTATTTTTTTTAGGGTTGGTAAGAAAGAAATGAGCGCAACGAACTTACAAGTGTTTTAGTTTATTTTTCACGATGCTGACTAAGTTGTAAAATTTTGACGAGGAAATAACAATGGTACGAGTAGTATGATATGTATGACTTACATGCTGCACTTATTTCTGAAGAGCCCGTTAATTATATCATGGTATTCTTAAACGTTGTGACGTCATTTGGATCCGTGGCCAACACTAATCTGAACCTGTTCAGAAAGCGTTTTAGACGATCTAGACGGGATCGTAGGAGCAGTCACAAACTATTATTGTTCTGACATGACTCTGTGTAGTAAAGCGAGAAATAACTCGAAGTAGCTGAGTGGTGTCTCTAAATGAATATAGACTGACACTAGAAGTTTGAATTGGTTGGGCATCTCAGTTTCTACTAGTAGGCATACGCCTTCGTCGACATGAATATCTTGTAGACAATTCAATCAGAAATACTTGCTTCTTGCCATACCACGATTCGTACTGGGCTGTCGGTTGTCGTCATCGCTGTGTCTGTCGCACTTAATGTGTTTAAAACCGCGTATGTCGACGGTTCTGTCTTTATCTCGTCTGCTTTTATTCCGCTGCACTCCATCGGTTCTATCTCACTGTGGACATGCATTGCGTGTGAACTGGCGTCAGGCGTTGCGGCTGGTGCTCGCGTCAAATTGTCGGTGCTGCCTTATCCTCCGCAGTCATTCTACTGCTGTTTACGGGCCTTTTTGGATCCCTTATTTAGTCTTCTTTCACTTTGTAGACGTTTACGATAGGCATTTATCTTATACAAAAATTAGTATTTATTTTGTTTGTTATCAGCTAATCCAGTTAAATCGCACAGGCCTATGGGAGAGGAAGATATAGCGAAATTCCATGATAATAGTTATACATATAAAGAGTTACAAGAAATGACAACACTGGAAATTCCTGTTTATGTAAAGGGATTCAATTCCATCCATGGGATAACAACCACAGGAGTTCAGATGTTTCAAAAATCACTTAAAGATGCCAGATAAGTGCCAAAAGACATGAGGGGGAAATATGCACACAACTGTTATAAATAAAGTTCTGAAGTAATACAATCTGTTTTAGACCACATCATTCCTTTAAAAGAAGAGTTATTCACTACAGTAAACTAAAGAGTGATAGGATCTATCCCCAAGAATATTTAAGTATACAAAAAATGTATCAACTCTACAAGGGAAAAAACTGCCAAATGTCTCATATGAATTTTACCGAAATGTTTTTAACACCACATTTAACATTAAATTTAGATATCCATGTAATTATACGTGTAGCTGTTGTAACAAATCTTAGGCTGGAAAAAATCTTTACAAATCTGTAAGCACAGAATAAAATCAAATTTTGAAGCTAATCGAAAGATTATTACAATGAAAAATGAGGCCCATAAAACTAAATCAGAGATGTTTTATAAAAGAAAAAAAAAACTAAAAAAAGCATCAGCATGAAACGTGAAGATATGAATCTGTAACGATGGATTACCAAAAAAATCTGAGTTTGCCCAACATATCTACAATGTGTATTACAGTAGATAGTTATCATTCTTTTCATTTAACATTCACGTTCTAACCACTGGAGAGTCATTCTTCTTTTGCTATACTGAAAATATCGCCAAAAAAGGGTGAATAAAGTTTCTTCCATGAAACACCATTTTATATTCACACAGGTAAAGCCTGAAGTAACAAACCTGGAGATATTCTGTGACTCATGTTTGGGACAAAATAAAACCTATACCCTGATCAGATTGATGAACTACATAGCAACTGATACGCAAAGATTTGACTCGATAACGGTTACATTTCCAATTCGGAGACACTCTTATACGGTATGTGACCAAAACATGGACCCAAATCAAACAGAAGACACCAGGTGAGCTCCCTCAAGACAGGATTAATGTTTTTGAATCCTGTCCACAAGTAAAGCCTGTCCATTTCAAGTAATCAAAGTTGATCACAAGCTAATACAGAATCGGACAAAATTCCTATCCCCAAAGTTTGAAAAAAGCGTACTTTCAAAACTAGTCCTGTAAGGGAAATGTTGTTTGAGATAAATCACAGACGCTAGTTTTAAACATGGGTCTACCTTGTTATATTATTCTTATTACTGCTAATAAAATATAACTTTACACTTTACACTTAGCCAATAATTGTATTTAATTTCAAATGTCGGGCGCCATCTTGTGATATATTAAAACGTGAAATTTTACTTACCTTTAAGGGCAGAAATTCGGTTAAGCGAACTAGAGTAGCGGAAAGTGTTATTTGAAATAATGACACTTTGTTAAATTGTTTACCATATGACATTACCCGTTTTATTTATATAATATGGAATTTACTTACATAAGACATTACTACGTGAAACAAACAATCTATTATCCGCCAAGTGGCGACATTCAATTTAAATTAAATTTCCCCTTAACAAGCCCTCCAAAATACATAGTTATTACCTTATTGAAATATTAAACATATTAAATGTGTGTATAGATATATATGCATTTATTTTGCACAACCCAGCACTTTTTAATAATCTTTTATTATTCATTCTCTCTCTCTCTCTCTCTCTGGTACAATTATTATTATGATGAGCTCATGACAATTTACGGTATACCGATTTTGTTAAAGAATTTACTGAATTTTGGTCATTTTAACATTCTTTGAAATATAAGATGGTTGTAGCTGATACTTAGCTGCAAATTTGGGTTGATGACATCGCACTACTCGAATCCTTCGATTGCACGTGCAAAATCTGACCTGTCACATCGTCTTAGGGCACACACTCTCGATGTAGTGTCCCCCCTCGGATCACACTTTGCCAGATTTTTTGGCTGCACGTAAGAAAGTCTGGACCATCACATCGTCTTAGGGCACACACTCTCGATGTAGCATCCCCCCTCGGATCACACTTCTGCCAGATTCTTTTATCACGGTTTCACTTGGCCGATGACATCAACTCAAGATTTGTTACGGTACCACCATTATTATGTTATTAACAGTTATTAACCTACTTTTGGTGGTGTAAAAATTTAAATGAATATGCTTAGTGAATATGCCGGCTGGCTCGATTCACTGTCTGGACAAAAATGACACAGTTTCATCAGTCAACATTGCAGAGGTGGGGCAAAAATACGTCACTGGTTCTTTGTTCAAACGGCCCAGCCCAGTGGAATACAATGCGCACTGCATTCTTTGCTTCTGACGTAAACATGGGCTTGGTTGTTTACTGCTTATTTGAGACAAACAGTTTTTTGCGGCTTTTGTAATTTTCCAACGAATTTGACAGAAATCCTGTTAACTCAAATGTGCGTTGTTTAAAATATTCACACCAAAACTTTATAGGGAGTATGAAATAAAATTATTATTATTAAAAAAAAAATAAATGGTTAGAGAATAAAAATACAATAATTATGGTTTCTTGGGACCATAGATTTACAAAATTATTATGGTACCAGAATTGTACCATCACAAAACCCCCTCAATGAAAGATTTTATGCCGAAGCATAAAGACTTTCATTGACACATTCGTACTTTCTAAAGGGATCAGCCAGGATATGTTGCCACAACTCCCTTACTATTTATATGAAAATAAATACAATAACTCACCCGTGGTCCGATGATGATGACAGTACCTGCATGACCTTACTGGACTTCTGGACTTCTCCTTCGAGATCCCAACACCATAAGGCCAATCAGGCACGTAACGCTCCTGCTCTGATGCGCTGGCCAGCTCAGGACCGCTGTCACAACATCACCAAACACTGAAACAATAAATCAAAAATATCAAAATAGTGGCTTGGTATATGCTATATCCCTAACTGATCTGTTTCCCCTTAGCTATGTGCTGGTTTGTGTTAAGAAGCACTGGGTTTGCTTCAACTCAACAAGAATTATATAGAAGTGCCATTCTCTTCATTGACTACCCTTAACATTATAAAATCTTTTCGATTCCCATCGATAATAATTAACCCTTTTCTATTTTCATAATTAATATAATTATAGAAGAAACACAAGTTTTTATATAAATGAAACATATGGATAAAATAAATATATAAATCCCAAGTTTATGGATACAATTCCCAAAATCTCCCTGTTTGAGTAAGAGGGAGAAAAACATTTTATAAAAAAAATGTTTACTATTATTATTATTATTATTAACAGTTAATTAAACTGGCGCTGTTAATAATATTTACCCCTCTTTCTCCTCCACACACACTATTTCCTATACATCATGTTCAAATTTCTATGCTAGTACATAAAACATAATACATAATAATACACATTATCATTATATTAATACAGTAATACGGTTAATACATAATATTAACTTGATTAAAATTTACACATCCTACATCTTTAAGTTTGCATTTAAATTATAAAAGTTACAATTTCAATTAATTAATTAATAATTCTAAACTTTCATTAATTAGCCATCAATTATTTTTCATTTACTTATCATTTAATTCTTCACAATTTCAAATTTATTATTAATATTCATATTACATTATAATTATTTCATTTCCTATTACCTCTCTACTCTGAATTTTCTACCTAACCTTTCACATTCATTAGTCTGGGTGACTCCTGTATTCACTATGCTTTTACTTATTATATAGGCACTAACATTTATAATCTTACTCACCTTTCTTCTAATTAACAACCAAATTTACCTATCATGACACCAATTTCTCAATTATAAATACCTTCTCTAATTCCATTTTAAATCCTATGGCACCGCGCGTCTTTGTATTAAGATGGGTGTTCCCTACCTGGCTATATACATTCATAATATTTTGCCCTACCAAAATATCGGCAAACACTCCCTTAAACTACGCTATTACCTGCCACAACGCTATACATTGGCCACTCCTTATCACCTCACCCCCACTACAAAATATCATCAGCAACAATATATGTTTAACCTTTACTTTATTCACCTCTACAAATAATCACATAACTACTGTGTCCCTAAAATATCTAATACTCTCTTTGTATTATTTTCTTTAAAATTCTTATCTATCTAACTCCCATTTACTTTAATTGAATAACTCACATGCCTTTATTTACACCCAGGCTCTATCCCTTTTTAAACATTCTACCTTACTGTAATCATTGACAATTGCATTATAAAATTCATCTCTCACCTACTCATAACAGTACATCTCAATATTCAAATATATATTTTTACTTAATTCATTAGAAATTTCTTCATTACAGATTAATAATTTAACTTATTCATATTAATATAATAATATAAACTTTCTTCTATACCACATTAATTCAGTAATTGATCTTCAATTATTTAATTTGATTAATTAAACTTTCATTATTCATCATTTGTTTACCAAAATAAAAACATGTTAATGGTTAATTATTAAAACAATTACTAAAACATACATGGTGTATATAAAAGTTACCTGTAATACACAACATCAAAAATACATAAATACATTGACATTAATACACTTAATACAATGAAAAATATACAATCCAAGCTCATTATTTTATCATTGATCAAAATCAGTCCATATGCAGTCCATTTCAAAATCACTGTTCACATATATTAAATGTTCATACACAATAAAACAATCTATCCTCCATCATTGAATAACATTCTAATCTTAGGTCGATACAATATATTTTTTATCATATAAATGATATTATTATTATTTATATAATATTTGTTTAAAATTTTATACTCTTCCACAATCTCATTTCCAGAATTAACAGGTTTATTCTGTAACTTTTTATTATATACCATGTCATGATCGGGTATGGTTCTGTCTACCTCAGTATTATCTGTTATAATCATGTTAGTCATATAGTCATCATAATTTTCTACTACTACACCTGTTACTTCCCAAGGTAAGTGCTTGATACCATTATTCTCATCATTTACTATTATTGTTATTTCAATTTTACTACAAGGTTTGTATTTACTATAATCATTCACCATCTCTACTCCTAACCTTTCTACAAATTCTTTATACTTTCTATTTACTTTAAAAATCTCTATTACTCTCTTTCTCTCTCTCTCAATATATTTCTCACCATAACACCAAGCTATACTCTCTCTTTCCAAATATGGGGGGTCACTAACTCATAATTACTGCACCACCTATGAGGTACACAAAAACATCAAGGAATTCTATTTGTAGACCTTTCGTCTCCCAAATATAAATCTAAGGAACTCTCGTCCTTATTAGAAATATGTGAAGACTTGACTTCACCCCCTACCACAACATCAAAGGAAAATTCTACCCCCTGCACCCCTTTTACAAATATAATCTCTCTCAGCTCTCTCTCTGACTCAACACACACAAACCTCTCATTATCACTCCCAATATTCTCATCATCTTTTTCTAACACCATATTCTTAATTATACCATTGTTACTACCTGTAAACTCATTATACGAATTACCATTGTTACTTGCCTTGTTAGCACTTAAACTAACACTATTTTCTGTGAATGTATCATCATTACTACCCCCCACTATTATTTTTGTAATTCTCGTCTACTTTACTCTTCGGTATATCAAATATCTCGTCTACTAACGTTACTGTTTGTTTCTGTATATTATCGAAATGAGCATGCATTTCATCTATTCTTTTATCAAAGTGACACTTTCGGCTTTTAATTTCAGTCTTTAATTCATCAAACTTTACATCAAAACTATTTCTGATTTCATTTTTCTGCTCGTTAAATTGTTTATATCAAAATTATCAAATTTGTCATTCAAGTTAGTAAACTTTTCATCAAATTTATTACTTTGTTCATTGAATTTATGTAATAGTAACTGCATCAAAGCAGCTGTCTCATCTGGTTTATTTACGTCTTGAGTTGAGATGGGGGTTAATGGAACTGGATTTAATTTAGTGTCTCTGGTTTCACTGATCTGACTAATTGGGTTCAATTTAACGTCCATCTCACTCGTAACTGTTTCGCCTACCATATCACCTTTATCGGTATTCATTTTGCTTATTTATAATACACGCATGCATATAACCTTATAACATAACCTCGTAGAAGATAGGTTATATTTACGTATTTAAAATTATGTCTATTATTTCAGATAACTTCCCCGCTCTCTCCAGTAGACTTACTCCACATACAATTTTTATGTAGAGTCCCTGTTCGGGTGCCAATGTTATATTATTCTTATTACTGCTAATAAAATATAACTTTACACTTTACACTTAGCCAATAATTGTATTTAATTTCAAATGTCGGGCGCCATCTTGTGATATATTAAAACGTGAAATTTTACTTACCTTTAAGGGCAGAAATTCGGTTAAGCAAACTAGAGTAGCGGAAAGTGTTATTTGAAATAATGACACTTTGTTAAATTGTTTACCATATGACATTACCCGTTTTATTTATATAATATGGAATTTACTTACATAAGACATTACTACATGAAACAAACAGGCTATTATCCGCCAGGTGGCAACATTCAATTTAAATTAAATTTCCCCTTAACAAGCCCTCCAAAATACATAGTTATTACCTTATTGAAATATTAAACATATTAATTTCAATCACTTTCTGCTACAGTCCGTTTCTTGATGTATATAATACTATAATATTTATGACTTGACTATAATTTATCTTGAGGTAAATTTAGTCATAAATATTATAGTAAACATATTAAATATGTGTATAGATATATATGCATTTATTTTGCACAACCCAGCACTTTTTAATAATCTTTTATTATTCACTCTCTCTCTCTCTCTCTCTCTGGTACAATTATTATTATGATGAGCTCATGACAATTTACGGTATACCGATTTTGTTAAAGAATTTACTGAATTTTGGTCATTTTAACATTCTTTGAAATATAAGATGGTTGTAGCTGATACTTAGCTGCAAATTTGGGTTGATGACATCGCACTACTCGAATCCTTCGATTGCACGTGCAAAATCTGACCTGTCACATCGTCTTAGGGCACACACTCTCGATGTAGTGTCCCCCCTCAGATCACACTTTGCCAGATTTTTTGGCTGCACGTAAGAAAGTCTGGACCGTCACATCGTCTTAGGGCACACACTCTAGATGTAGCATCCCCCCTCGGATTACACTTCTGCCAGATTCTTTTATCACGGTTGCACTTGGCCGATGACATCAACTCAAGATTTGTTACGGTACCACCATTATTATGTTATTAACAGTTATTAACCCACTTTTGGTGGTGTAAAAATTTAAATGAATACGCTTAGTGAATATGCCGGCTGGCTCGATTCACTGTCTGGACAAAAATGACACAGTTTCATCAGTCAACATTGCAGAGGTGGGGCAAAAATACGTCACTGGTTCTTTGTTCAAACGGCCCAGCCCAGTGGAATACAATGCGCACTGCATTCTTTGCTTCTGACGTAAACATGGGCTTGGTTGTTTACTGCTTATTTGGGACAAACAGTTTTTTGCGGCTTTTGTAATTTTCCAACGAATTTGACAGAAATCCTGTTAACTCAAATGTGCGTTGTTTAAAATATTCACCAAAACTTTATAGGGATTATGAAATAAAATTATTATTATTAAAAAAAAATAAATGGTTAGAGAATAAAAATACAATAATTATGGTTTTTGGGACCATAGATTTACAAAATTATTATGGTACCAGAATTGTACCGTCACAACCTTCCATGGAGCCTGGGAGACATGACTACCTCTAAGGAAAGCAGGAGAATCTTTCCTTCCACGGAAGCTGTACCAAGGCACGATAATTGAGCTTTAAATGTATTAATTTAGTTAATAGTTCTAATGAATAAGTATTTAGGAAAATTTAAATCTGTTACAAATCCATGTTAAAAAATTTATTATCTATAAATAAAAATAACAATAAATTAAAAAAATTATACTATGTTAATACCCATTTGTTTGTTGTAGTTAATAATTACAAAATGCCTTTTTGATTTTAACTATTCTTTCTCAAATTATAAAAAATATATAATTTTTTTGTTACAAGGATTCAGGGTTTATGTTGCAGATTTCATATAGAGAAGTTCAAAGATCTTCAACATCTGAAATAGTTCTGTGGCCCTGAAGTGAGAGAGTTTTAAAGTATCCTTCCACACAAATAAACAACAAATTTTAGATTGTAGAAAGTCATGAGCTATGTTGTCAAATTTTTTTATTATGATTATGGTATTTATAAGATCAGTATTCTCCATTTATGAGCCTCCAGGTGGTCTAGTGGCTAGCACGTACGATGTCCCGGGTTCATTTCCCGGCAGAGCCTTAGTATGGCGTATACTCAGTGTCGTGAGGCAAATTTGAGTAAAAATTGAGTAGCCAACTGAGATAACAGCGGCGCCTCTTGGCTGTGAATACCGCAACTAGTGCCTGGCGACACGTACTAGCCATGCAACTGTGTCACTAAACAGAAAAGCCATGTAGTATGCCTTGGTCCTTTACAGACTGTTGAGCAGATTTCTTTTTTTAATTCTCCATTTATATTTTAACATAGGTTAATTTTTAAACATTCACCGTTTTTTGTATATAATTTGACATTCATCATTTTTGCAATGTTTTTTTGACATCCAGCATTTTTGCTTGTTAAAACATATACTTACATCATTTTTTTATTGTTTTTAATTATACCTTTTGTCAAAAGTGTATCATACAATAGTAATAGACTTAAAACAAATGTACAATATAGTAATAACAAGGATGTTTTGAAAAAACACAACTGTTATTAACATATGTTTTTAAATTTTGAGAATCATCTCCTGTAAAAAGCAGATTTTCTGACAACCATCATTTTGCAGTGGGCTCTTCATATGAGTTAAAAATTTTCGTTAGTCTGATATACAACATGGATTTTTACAATTTGTTTAAAATTTGTATTCATATTTTGAGCCCTGGTGTCCTAAAATTTTCAAAACTATTTTGCAATCCACTTTTGGGTTCTCCTACCCCAAAATTTTCCAAACTGAACATTATATTCAGGTAGTAGTTAAAATTCCCTTTAACTTTATACCCCAATGGGGGGTTTTAAAAGTTTTCTCCTCACATGTTGCCTCACTTAGCTTGTTCAATTAAAACTTTTAACAACAGTAATAGTCCATGTAAACTATTTTCAAATTATGATAACATTGAAAGCTCACTGACACATCACAGCTTATGAGACTGAAAGTAAAGTAGTGATATCTCACACACAATGAAAAAATCGGTACGGAGAACCATACATGACTTCCATGTCCTAAAATTTATATTTAAAATCATTTAAATATTAATTAAATAAGTGGATGCTTGAGTTTTGAAAAAATTACGTATCAGCTAAAATAGTACTACCATGTCAGGTGGATTAAGACTATCCTCAACCTTTGTGAGGAAGGACTGTACTTTTGGATAAATGTCTGTAGGTCGAACGAAGAGCTAGCTAAAGGTAGCTGCGATCTGATTCCTGTAATGAAATTGGACTCTCGCTGCGAGAGGCTGAGGGATGTCTATAGTGTTATCAAAGTCTTTCCTGTCAATATTATAGTAGTCATTTTTTCTTTTTTAAAATCGAGTCTTGATTTCTTTCTTTCCATTTGTCTTCTGATTTCCTGAACGATTATTCTGTTCACCCATATAATTGTAAATTTCTCAGCAAAACATTTCTTCCTTAAAACATTTCTTCCTCCTGTTTAACACCCACCATTCTGATCCATGTCATAACACTATATTCCACACAATCTAGTAAATAACTAGCCATCAGGGAGGTCAAAATATTTTCAAGGAGGGGCAAACAATTTTCCAAAGGAGAAAAATATTTATATATTTTTCATACATACACACATGCACATATTAGTTTATAATTCTCGTATCATAATAGAAATAAGTACACAGATTGTATTAATTGCTTTAATACAACAACACTGCCCAGCGATCCACAGGAAGCAAGTCGATGTCCATCTTTTCGGCTTGCACGCGTTGTGTTGGTGTGGGTTTCGGCACTTTCCATTTAAAAAGCGTGCAAACATAAGAAAATAAACATGAGTGAGGCCAGAAATAACGCGAATTTTGTGTGTGTGTGTGTGTGTGTGTGTGTGTGTGTGTGTGTGTGTGTGTGTGTGTGTGTGTGTGTGTGTGTGTGTGTGTGTGTGTGTGTGTGTGTGTGTGTGTGTGTGTGTGTGTCCTGCTGGCTTTTATTGCGGTAATCACAATAATAAAACTTTGGAAAAGTAAACATTACATAATTGAGATATGCTTGCCTGCCAGGAACGATATATTTTCACTCATACATGATTTAAATTAATATGAAAAACTAGCGGACCCCGCAGACGTTGTCCTGCCCGAACGTTGGCTTGCCTGCTATTAGCGGGTTCAGCAAACGTTTTTTCGATATTCGAATTTTCGATAAACTATATACTAAGTGACATTTGACATTGAGTTTGACATTTCAATCTTTTCGTTTCGTCATTGTGTGATTTGCTATTGCCCAAAGCAAAATCAAAAAATGAGTGCAATTTCTCGTTATCCTGCGCCGTTCAATTCTCGTATCATGGCCGGACGATATTTGGTGCTTGTCATTGGCACATTTGGCGAAAGAGATTCACTTTTCGTGAGATTGGTGGTAAGTATAATAATGTGATTTCAAAAAAGATATTGCTGTTTTTGTATGCGTGTAAATGTCTGACAGTTTTTTTTTTCATATGTATTAGCTGTGTGGAGAAGACTGCGTGGAACTCAGTTGGTCCGTGAGCTCATAATGGATCTACAGGCGACTGGAGATGTGGCGACTCATGAAAATGGACGCTTCTACGCTGTGGATCCACTGAACCATATGTTCACCGAAGATGGACTGCGAGTAGCAGAGGAATGTGACGCCTTACCAATAACATATGATGCAAATTTGGACGATTTTCATTTGATTAAATAATAGCAAACAAAGAAAAAACTCAAATCATTTCCATGACAGTCATATTTTTATTAATGTAAAAAAAGTAAAGTATATTGAAATAAATGTTGAATCTTAATGCTAAAAGAATTAAAGTTTGTTTTGTTTTTATCTTAATGCGAGTTGATGAACAATGTTTTTCGTCAATCCCTGAGGTGTATAATGAACAAACTTGATGGTTTGCCAACGCGAGAACACGCGACATATAATTGGCCATGTGAGAAGCACGGATTTTCTAGATCCAACCCACAAATGGACATTGTTTGGCCTTGTGACTTATTAATAGTCATTGCGAATGCCAAGCGAATTGGAAATTGCAGGCGTCTGAATGGAATGGGCGAGTCTGAAGGGATCATTGGAATCCGTGGCAGGAGAACAACTTCACCTTGAAACTTGCCGTTCAAAATGGTAGCTTCAAGAACATTGCCCATGATTTTTTTTATGACCAATCGCGTGCCATTGCATAGCTTTGGTGCATTTAAATTCCGAAGCAAAATGATTGGTGAACCAATTTTTAATCGCAAGTTATGTGGTGGCATTTCCGGTAAATCCAGTGAATTCAAGAATTCAACAGGATAGTTGACTGCTTCGTCAGGATCGACAACAGTGTCGATCGATTTGAACGACATCTCATTGCCAGGCAATGACTGTTGTATTTTGAAATTAATAGCGTCAACATCGATATTTTTTGCGGCCAAAATAGCTCGTTCACGTAGCCACGCATGATTAATGTAATTAGCGCGCAAATCTGGGAATATGCTTTCAATCAAAGCATCTTTCGTGGCTACCATGTTGCAAAAATTGTCTGGCAATTTGATGCATTGTGTATTTCCATGCAATAGAATTTTTCCATTGCCAATGCTGAGCAATTGTTCGGAGAATGACAGTGCCAATGGATCGTTTTGCAGTTGAACACGCATATTTATGGTAAGGCGTAATGTACTGACATTTCGCCATATGTATGATTGTTTCAAACATGCGTTAATTTCGTCCGCATATTGTAACGAAACAAAATGTTACAAAAAGAATAGTAAATAATAGTGGAATCCGATCCAGAGAGGAAACAAGAAATAATAATTGAAAGCAAATTAAAGGAAACCTAGTTGGTTTGACTTATTTAATATTATCAAGAAACCCAGAAATAACCCAGTAGAATAGGGCAGTAAACAGACAAAAATTAAATAAATAAACCTAGTAGGCCTAATCAACTTACCCTGAATAACAACCAAACCCAATAAAGAGTACCTAATCATAAATTAAAATTGTATTAACAAAATTGTATCGACATATTTTAAGGATAGAAAAAGGGACACAAACCTTACAGTTATATGAGTGACATAATATAAATAGTGACACAGACTACTGTTAAACAGTGTTAATTATTTTTATATGAAAAGTGTTTTATTGTTATTATTAGACAGAATTTTAGTTTATCATACAGACAATAGTTTAGCAGTATAAATAAACTAAAACTGTCAAAAACAATTATTATTATTAAGAGTTTTGTTGTATGTTATAAGATTTTATGTCACCAGTTAATTTATGTAAATATATTTATCTCAGGTAGTCAAAGTAGAAATTACAATCAACCATAACAAATTGTTCCACCACATATCATAGAAATTCAAATTAATAAGGTTTTACAGTTATAAACTGAGGCATGTTTAGTATCAAATTGTTTATAATTGTCTAATTAATAATTGTATAAACATTGCATGTATCATTAGAGTATAATAATAAAATTATCTATTAAGGGTAATTTATAAAATATAAAGTAGGTAATGGGTGTTGATCCTATAACATTTAACCTGTACATAAATGACCAATCAAAATTTAAGAAATTTGTATGAGTTCTATGACTAAAAAAGAAGAAATAACACTTAATTGTTAATTGTGATGGAAAACAGTTGAATAGTGCGTGTCTAGATGTAATTAAAAAAATATAAAAATAGATAACCCGTTGGTGAAAGAAGATCTGAAAGACCATCATCGAAGATAATAATCCTTCCACTACAATTTTCATGAACAAGTAATACGCACAATCAAGAAAAATATTCAGAATAAACCAGAAAACCTTCAGAATATCGTCTAGATGTATAAAGTATAATTTGACAATATTTTATCCAACAAGGAACAACCACTAGACAATATAACAATTTACACTAACACTAATCACTAGTAAACATTTTAAAGTGCAACCAAATTCAATATCTAAGCGAACAGTGATTACAAGGAAAACATTTATTGTACACATTAATAAACTACATTATTTTCTGAGACGGACAAATAGTCATGATGTTGACGTTACTCTAACCTACATGCTTTTACGAAGCGTATTGAATATCGTCAAAACTTGTATGTAACTTAATATATAATTTTTGTAATTTTTCAGATTATAAGTAATATATTGTTTGTAAAGGTACTCTCTATTATTAATTAACATGTAAAGGAACTTTTCGTAGCAGCCACAAGAATTCCCACGAAATATATTAAAATTAATTAGTTATTAAATCCTGAGATAAATATCGATTGTGACAACCGTATGTATCGAATGGAATTTTCCAATAATTTGAATTTATGTTACACAGATTAAACCATTATGTTATTAAATCATATCCATGCGTTATTATTCCAGGAACGTAATATATAATACCATTAAGATACTACGGGGAAAAGGTAGTATTATAATATGTAGCGCGTGGAATGACCGGCAATGTCTGTCTGAAATCACCGGACAGCAGCAGTAGAGCGCCATCGAAAAGTCTGGTATTATCGTTGAGATCTTTCATCGTTCTATCGAGAGCTTCAAGTGAATGCTTGTGGGCCATAATGCATTCATCCCAGATAATAATTTTGCATTTTTGCAAAACTTTAGCCATGCCGGAATGCTTCTTTATGTTGCACATTGCGTCTGGATTTGTGTGAACGTTCAATGGCAACTTGAGTGCTGAATGTGCAGTCCGTCCACCATCAAGCAAAGTCGCTGCAATGCCTGATGAAGCAATTGCCAACGCAATATGATTTTGTGATCGAATGCGCGCAAGTATCAGTGAGATGAGGAATGTTTTGCCAGTGCCGCCTGGTGCGTCCAAAAAAAAGAATCCGCCTTGTTCTGTTGCAATTAACAAATTAATTCGATCGTATATGTTCTTTTGCTCAGTAGTGAGCAGTTGCTCATTATTTGCAACAAAAGTAGTCAAAGAGGCCGCATCGAACTGTTGTTCGCGCTGAACATCGCTGTTAATGATGTCTGTTGCTGGGCGGTTAGGCGATGGCATACCGAAATGAATGAGTGGCATATTCGAAATGAGAATGCAAATATCCTCAATCTTTATTAACGCCTCGTTATATATTTCTGGCGAAAAATCGATATTGAGATCTTGGTCAGCGGTCCGAATGCGATGCAGAATGTCTTCGCTCATGGAATCTTTATATTTGTCCCAGAGAGCAGAAGCTTGCTACGGAAAACATGTCGTCAACAATATGGCGAATAATTGGCGAATTTGATGAGGAGAGGAACTCAGTACTGCATCTGTAAGTGTGAGATCCCAATGGTTGTCATCTTCCAGCAAATGCAATTCGCGACACGCATCGTGGTACGTGTCGTACAAAATACCATTGACTGTTCGCAAGTATTGGAAGGACGTCGGTCCAGGAACGTTAACCAACAACAAACGCAAGAAGAAGCATTCGCGTTGCTTTGGATGGACTGTGTATAATCGGCCTAATGCATATCCCATAAATATGCCGTCGTATCCTTGGACTGGAACGTCTCGCTTTCGTGGGTCCCACTTTTTTGACTGTTTGTTCCACGTGAAAAATCGTGGCACATCAGTATACATTAATGTCTTTGCGAATTGACCGAAAATACCTGGTCGGTTGCATAGTTCGAAAAACTCAGTTAGTGTGGTTTTTGGGGCAGTTAATGCTCGTTGTACAGCAGTCTCTTCAGTGAAATAAACACGCTGTCCATTTTCAAGGTGCACGGCCAATGTAGGCTATAACAGCAGGGTCTCTGTCGTGTATGGGAAAACTCAAAATGCGCCAAACTGCTTCATTGCTGCTATATATCTAATGTATATCTATTGCTATATATGCAATGTATCGGCCCATTTGATAACGTGTTATTTCGTCGTTATCATTTATATTTTGAACAGCAAATACAGCCATATCGCTGCCCTTATGAACGTATTTGCAAATGTATTTGATGGACTTCACCGAACTGCAGAACTCAACGTTTATGTGTGCTTTGTAGGTTTTGGACAGCAATTGCGAATACGGAACCACCCAGCGATTGTCAATGTCAACCGGATTTCCACCGTTTGACATGCGCAATTGATATGATTGGCCACCATTGTCTGTGTCTCTACGACGATAAAATGGATAACCATCGATATTAGTGATAGTATCGTTTATACACATTTTTGGGAAACGTTTCGTACATTTTCCATTGTCCATGCACGGCGCCGTCATGTTGAGATCACCGCATGGACCATGGATCATGTTAGCGGTAACAATGTCAAACAACTCTTGATCGATATTCCGATCCGGAATTTCTGCTGAAATGATTTTATCAATTTCTTCTGGCCGTACTTTGTCGACCAACCAAATCAAAATATGTGCATGTGGCAAACCTCGTTTTTGCCATTCAACAGAATACAGCCAGCAACGTGTTTCGCCGAATACAGAGTGATGTGTAATCAAGTTCATCAACGATTTTAATTTTTGTTTGAAGACACGTGCAGTGATATCACGGCGATGCATTGCTGTTTGACCTGGCAATAACGAAATTTTAATTTCATCCCAGTTTGGATTGCACGTAAATGTAATGAACAAATCTGGTCGGCTGTACGCGCGCACGAAAGTCGTGGCGTCTTGAATGTATTCTTGCATATGACGCGGACTACCAATATATGATGATGGAAGAATATATGCGGTACCGATGTCGTTGATATTAGTTGTTCCATCTACGTTACTGACAATAGCATCACGCAAATGAATGTACTCCTCAGAACGCAGCTTCGCTTGATTATACTTGATGTAGCGTAATCGCTCGCTTTCAATTTTCGCATACATATCAACGATGTATTGATGAAACAGCTGGCGGCATCGCAGAATGTTGTCTTCATTGGCACGAATCATCAACCGATATGCGTAGAAGTTCATCGCGCTCACTTTTTTGTTGGTTTCTGCACCTGCAAAGTAAAAATATAAATAAGATAAAAAGAAATTAATCGTACAGAAAAAGAAAAAAGAAAATAATGTGTAGATTGTACCTGTCGCTGGATTTCTTTGTTTGATATTGAAATGATATCCATCTTCTCCTTCCCAAAATATCAATGGATATTGCAAAGCGTCGTAAGAACGATGACTGTCTTGAATTGTCTGCTCCGTGTTATCTCTGCGTTGGATCCGTATATCTCGACGTTCGTATGCGTCGCCAACCATAACAACTGCAACTTCATTAACGATTGGTGCATTGTATCGGCCTGCGTGCTCTCCAGATGGTACTTTGTCTGCTTTGATGACGATCATGTAGCTGTCGTTTTGCAGTTTGTTTGAAACGGTATTGAACAACTGGACCAACTGGTTGTGATTTCGCAAAAACGGTTCCAAAGTCGCCACAATTTCTCGCTCCTCCATCTGCTCGATGTGGTTGTATTGGCAGCGTGTGTTTATTTGTTGCTCCTCATCGCCCATGAAGTAGATTTGCAAGAATTTTGGATCGGCATCAGGCATTGACATTAAAGAACCAATTTGATGATACACTTGGCCCTGAATCTTAAACGTTGATTCAAAATTGCGACCATCCTGATTCTGAACGATTTTTGTTGCTCCAAATGATGTCATTTGGAAGCAAGAATTGAATTTACGAATTTTACGCAAAAACAATTTTGATTGAGGTGTGGCTCCAGCCAATAGTGTTTTCAATGGTTCTGGCGGCGAATTCAATGGTGGCAGTACAACTTTTCCAGACGCGCAGCAGAAACCGGCCGATTCACCTTTGTATTTGAATGCATGGCAGTGTTGGTATTCTTTGTCCATAGCGCCGATGACAATTTGTGAATGTGACGAATAGTCGATGTCCGACTCATATTCGAACGCAAGGCGGAGAAGTGATGCACGTGTCAATGCGCGACGTACTTGCAGGCGCTGTCGTTCATGTGCTCTGTGTGCGTCGGTGGCTCGTTGACGCGCCTGTCTTTATCTCAATGCATTAGCTCGAAGGCTTTCGTTGAGTTGCTCTTGACTTTCATTTGCACGTGTGTTTGCAACCTGGTCTCTTAAATTTGCATTGTCCGTCAATTGATCTTCTGCCGTTCTATTTAACCGACGGGTCCGGACTATTTGTGAATTCCGTGTACGTCGACCAATATTTCCTCCTCGTCCACGAAGACGTGGCATTGTTCTGTAATAAACACACAACACATAAATATAAGTAACTTATATTTGAATTTTATGGATGTTATAATTTGTTGAACAAACTTACATGTTGTTTATTTTCGATGAACCGTTTAACACTCCGTAAATTTTATAGAATCATCGACACAAATACGCACTGAAAATGAAAAGGTAAGATATTCACTTGAACACTGCACCTTACACATTTGCACAATGTATGTGTTTAAGTACACTTAAAAGTACACTTAAAACGTTATTTCAATATGTTTTGTCGATGAATGCACACTCAATATGCACGCAATTGTGATACATGGAATATCGAAACACAGCGAACAGAATTTGAAATGTCAAAACAACGTCAATTATTCGTGACCTTATGTTTTTTCATTTTAAAAAATATTGGGGGGTGATGGGGGGATGAAATTTTGTGGTTATATGTTCTGATATGCGAAAAATCTTTAAAAAATAAAAAAAAATTTTCGTCAAAAAAAAAAAAAAAAATTTCCTGGAACCCGATCGCAGCGCCACCTACCGGGTCCAATTGTGATATGGATGTTATAATTTGTTGAACAAACTTACATGTTGTTTATTTTCGATGAACCGTTTAACACTCCGTAAATTTTATAGAATCATCGACACAAATAAGCACTGAAAATGAAAAGTTGCAGGTTAGATTGATAGTCATTAAATGCACATGTATATAATTGAAATTCATGGAAGATCATGTAAGATATTCACTTGAACACTGCACCTTACACATTTGCACAATGTATGTGTTTAAGTACACTTAAAACGTTATTTCAATATGTTTTGTCGATGAATAATACACTGTGCCGGTCGTTTTACGAGCCGGCGATTAAATACGAAAAATAAACCGTAATACTGTATCTTAGTACGTAGGCTTTCACGGCCGGTGTCATTATGATTATTTTCTAAAACTTCCGGTCTGAAAGGCCGTGGTCGAGTGCTTGATCTACTGCTAAACGTTTCGGCCACACCACCGGTGGCCACCTTCAGTAGCAAAAAAATGTGTTCGAATAGATGACACGCCGAACACGTCTCCCAATGCACTGGGAACAAGCAACCAATGGATTGGGAGACGTGTTCGGCGTGTCATCTATTCGAACACATTTTTTTGCTACTGAAGATGGCCACCGGTGGTGTGGCCGAAACGTTTAGCAGTAGATCAAGCACTCGACCACGGCCTTTCAGCCCGGAAGTTTTAGAAAATAATCGTAATACTGTATATTTATTATATTATATAAATAATAATTAATAACGCGCAATTGTTTAGCTGTTTCGGTGTTTAACGAAGCGGCGAAAATTAGTTTATCCGGTTCTGTGTTTAACGTTTAACGAAACGGCGAAATTCAGTTCGCCGTGGCACATGCCAGATCATTCTGGTGTTCGCCTGGTACCTGGTTTCGGTACTGCGTTGTAACAACCGTCTTGTTCGGTCTCGCTTCGTCATTCACATAGTCAACATCACGTACCTCTTCGACAGAGCGGAGCCTATTTTTTGTAAGGATTCTATCACCTACCATGGGTAGATAAACACGCACAAAACTGCGGGCCCCTGGTCTTAGACGTGGACGCTGGCTCAGGATGATCATCTCCGCCTGAACGAGTAACAAAGACTCTCGACTTCGCCTGTCGTAGGGGATAGCAATATGACCACGTCCAACCAACACAGACCCTGGAAGTAGGAACTTCAACATCACCAGGTGACCTCAAACCATTTATTATAATTTTATTTGATCTACATAGACACCCGGATCTGTGCTGTTAACACCTTATAACACTTGTGGAGTATGAGTGATACACTGTCACATTTTGATCATCTTTCAAACGTTTTGATCAGGCCCCACTTTAACTAGACAGAATTGTGCGCGGATTTTGGGGGAACTTTGTTGATAATGTACTAACTTGGTATTAAGTGTAAGCCCGGGGGCTGGCATGTATCCAAGGCCTATCACATTTAATTCACTCATTATTTTCTTTCTAGTTTCCAGTAAAAGGGGGAGGGATATTTCAAGTATTAGGGGTCTGGTATTTCCATGTATGTAAGGGGGGAGTTCCGTGTGTGACAGGATGAAACCTCACCGGCTGGTAGGGTTTAGCTATAATTCCTGTCAACTTAGTTCAGACTATCACTGTCATTTCACATATTTAAATTACATTTTTGGGGTTTATGTAAGGGTTATAAGTAACAGTCCGGCCCCTGCTTAATCCTGTATAGGCAGCCTTGTATGCAGACATAGGCATGCTCCAGGCTTAGGAACATGTTGGTTCCCGGGCCAATCCAGTTTTCTTAAAATGTTACATAACTGATCAGGACATATTATTATTGTAAATTTTTAAACGCTATCGCTAAAATATATTTCTCACACAAAATTATAAATTATTATCTCAGCAAATTCACAATTACAGTTCCGGCCAAGGAAAGATGGTGGCTTACCGTCTTTCCTATTTATTATCCTCAGTTATAAATTTTCTGACTCATTGATTATTATCTTACCAAGTTTAAGAGCACTTTTATGTTACATCTGGCATTTTGGCCAGCCCAGATTCGTGGGAGCACTAGTGATATCTTTATACTTTCGGATGTCTGTAGAGAAATGTCAATAAAGAAAAAAAGGGGGGTATATAGGCGAGTGGCTATGTTTTCAAAATTATAAGGGTGTCGGTTATTGATATAGTGAGACTTATAATGTGGATGTGATGGAGATATATATATTGTAATGTTACAGAACGTTCCATAAAGGAATTTAATTGCAAAGTAAATTATCATAAGAGGAAGGTGAGGTGAACAGTATCGAACCCAAGTAATCCGAAAAATTTTGTAATATTGTCCGATAATTAATATCATTAACATGAAAAAACGACAAAGACTATGACTAAGACTCAAACCCCATATATATAGTTTAAGTGAAGAACAGTGTAAAACGAATAATATACTATAAGAGAAACAGATAATCTCAGAAATGACCAAAATGAGGTCATTACATATTAAGAAATGTAACTCTGAATAGGGTATAAAAAACTATTTATTGTGAATTAATGGACAAGATCTATTATTATACTTTGTAATATAAATAAAATAAATGTATTAAATGATTTAAATACATCATTAAAAAGGATGTAAGTTAAAATAAAAAATATATAAATGTTATGACAAAAAATCAAGGTTTTAGATTTGAGACCAGTCACTCAGATTTTATGTGAAAATTAATTATTATAGAATTAATATAAAAACTATATGTAAATGTCAAGTAGACAAAGACAAACAAATTATCTTAAATAGAGAAAGCTGTAAATTGATTAGAAGTCAATTAAAATAGTCATAAACAGTGTTAAACTGAAAACATGTGATGAACATATAAAATTGTAATATTTAATGTTGTCAAAATACAACAAAATTGTATTCTAAAGTTGAAATACAATATAATGTAACTATACTTATATATATGACCACCTAAAACACTTTAACAGTCAAGTTATGAAACTATTTACCTATACCATACCAGGATGAGGCCAAAAAACAATCACAAAAATAGTCATATTTGACAGAATAATTGCAGAATATTAGAAAAAATAAAGGAAAAAGGTACAATCCTATAATGTACAATGGAAACATACTTGCTCAGTTGAAGACAAGCTTAATTCTTAGAGAATTCTAAATATAAAAGTGAAAATTGTCACACCAAGAAAATAACTCATCTGTGCAAAACAGTAAGATGCTAAGTAATACTACAGAAAAAATAAAATGTATCAGGATAAACCAGGTATTCCCAAAGATAAACAATATAACAAACTCTAAGTGAATACCCAAAAAATCCCATAATAATACCGAAAAAGACAAATTATCATCAAAAACTAATGATAAAAATCTAGGCCATATGTAATGCCTAAAGAAGAATGAACTTATTTATATGTTATATGTTTTAATATTTGTTTATTTTGTTATGAAAGGATAAATATGTTATGTATTATTGTTATAGCAAGAACCAAGCAACTTCATAACATTTTAATAATTAGAGAATTAGAATTTTGTGCAAACACTACAAGGTAAGAATTGTATTTTATGTTAATTTATTAGATTTAATTTGTTCAAAACCAATCGTGTATGGTATCATTGTATTCAGTTGAAAGCAGAGAATCCAAAAATAATAATGGCATGCAGATTGTAAGTAGTTCTGTAAAATTGTTTGACAAATACCAGAATAATTTCAGTAATATCCTTTAGTATGAAGAATAAGAAGTTTTTGTTCTAAAGCTTCTACGGAAGTCAAATTTGTTCTATGATGTTCCATTTGCATATTCTCGAACGTTCCAGAAGAAAATTTTACTCAAAAATACCGGAAGTTCATGTTTAAAAATTAAAACAATGAGCCTTACAGAGTATAAAAGGAAGACGAAATTTGACATAAAAAACACTTTATGCTTTGAATCCACAAGAGACACATCACCTACGAATCCGATCATCTCGTCCAAGGCGAAGTCGAAGAACAAGAATTCAACACGAGAACACAGAAAGGCTTTATCCCGTACATGACAAAAGACTGACAACCTATACAAGGAGTATATCGCTAATCGCTAATGTGTTGTTGAATAGAGCAGCAACACGCCACATTTAATAGAAACGCACACAGCCAGATATCCAGCGGCCCTGAAAAGGACCGATTTTAATAGAGAGAATCAATTTTGCTGGTATTTGCTAAGACAAACCGACTTTGACAACATTCCCAAAACAATTTACTGACACGAGCCTTCTACATTGAGTTTGGAACTAGCGCTGTGACGGCCGAACAGAGAAACCACGCAGACAGCTGTTCGCCACCGCCAGAATTCAAAGCATAGATACAGTACGAATTTATTTCAATCGTGCGGAGTTTTAAAACCGTAATTTGACTTATAAATAATTACCAGTGCGTGAGGAACGTAAACACGAAGAGGCGCAAGATTGGAATCGTCCCCAAGAACAGTGTCCAGTGAAGGAAATACTTACCCACCGGAACATGAGTTGTTCAAAAGTTAAAATCATTTATAACTTACCTGGTATCATTGTCACACAGTTGTACTACACATGTCAAACACCTTCAAATCACACAATTTTTGTAAAGCATCCCACTGATTTGTCTTGATAGTTCAAAGGAGTCATGTCCTGAGTATAAAGTTTTTTCATACAATAAATTCATGCTATTCAACTGAGCAATAAAATATTTATTAGCCGATACTTACTTAAAAAAGTTGTCAATAATAATTTTTTGTAACTCTGCAATTTTGTTTAATTTGAGTGTTAGTCCTTCAGACGATTTTTATGAAAAGAAAGATCATTAAACATACGTTATTACAATTCAAACTGTCTTGTTCACATTTTTTTATATAATTAATTTAACAACTAAGAAATCAAAATTCAATTTTTTAATAATAATAATTTCTTGGAACAAATATCCAAGTGGCGCCCACATACACATATTAGCATAAGTTGTGTTTGCAGGACAACATCGTCGCAGAGAAACCAGCCATTAGTAAGTATTAAAAGTGCGCGGAGTGTAACACCCGAAACAATAAACACAACACACAATATCTTTTCGTTATAATATTTATATTTATATGTGTATTTATGTCAATTATGTATGTGTCACTTTTGTGGGTTATGAGTGGGGAAGATTTATTTATACAAAAATATTGCATTATAATAAAAACAAAAAGAAAACAATTGTTACATATATATACTGTTTATGTGATTTATGTAGGTGTTACTTTTGTGGGTTATATACGGGAAGATTTATTTATACAAAAATATTTGCATTATAAAAAACAAAAACAAAAAGAAAACAATTGTTACATATATATATATATATATATATATATACTATTTTTGTGATTTATGTTTGTGTTACTTTTGTGGGGTATGTACGGGGAAGATTTATACGCAAATTTACATTTATAAAAAACAAAGGAAACCAATTGTTACACGATATGCTACACACTCAAGTACTCAATAAAAGTTATTGTTGGTTATAACAGAGAGTTTAATTGCAAGTCCCGTCCCACTGGACCCAGCGCATTTTGGCTTCTCTAGGCTTTAGCCTAGTTTTAAATAACTAGTGGCCCCTCTTCAAAAAAAAAACAAATTTTTTTAAAGCATAAAACATCCAAAGAAGGGTTACATTTGGTAGCAGAGCATGGTTGTATCTAGGGTTAAACCCTTGGTTCCTTTGGGTGTGACGGGGCTTGCAAACTCGGGAATAGTTCTGGCGAAATGGAACTTTAAATATTTCTTGTTTAAAATTAACATCTAGGGTTTATCGTGTTGAGTTATGTCTATTGTTGTTGAGTATATTGGGTGACTGGATATTTGTTCGCCTTTTGTGTTATTTGTAAACTTGGTGTCGCCACGTGATGTAAAATTTCGGGTAGAATTTTTTTGAAACTTGAATTACCGCAGTTCTGTGGCGAGGTGTTGGGAAAATGATTTCGCGTTGTTCTTTACAAATGATAGTGAGGGCGTTTATAGGCATGCGGTATGGCCCAATCGGCAGTCGGTCTCGTCCGAGGTACGGGAGCCGAAGTTAGTGTACAAATTTTGGGAATTTGTTGTTGTTCGTTGGTCGGTAAATATTTTGTTTCTTGTTAAATATGATGTCGTGATAGATGTTGGGTATGTCGTGTGTTAGTGTAAATGTTGCGTTTCTTCTTGTATGGTGTTGTCGAGAGCCAGTTCAGGCTAGTGGCCGCGTCCTCGCAACGCTAGGGGGCCCGCAGTTTGCTTGAAGGAAGAGTTAGTACTCCAGTTTTTCCGTTTTTGTTCAATTGTCTTTTTCGTCGTGTGTTGTGTTTTCGTGGGCCGATCGTGAAGCTCGAGGATGAGCGTCTTGGATCCGGACTTGTTCCTTCGGGACGAGCTAGAATTTGAATTACAGGCCCGGGGTAGAAACCCGAAGGGGGCGGTTACCGTGTTGAGGAAGCAGCTACGAGAGGCAATGTCCGCGGGCGGCATGGTCTCAGCGGTCGAGATTGCGGATAAAGATCGGGAGTTGGAACGGTGCGTAGAGAAGTAGGAGGAGTTGCAGGAGTTATCACGATGTGTTGACAATTTGGAGGAGGGCCCGGGTTCCTCCAGGGGCGTCCGGCGAATTCGGCAGCGCCTAAATCATTTAAACCTGCGTCTCCAGAATCTTGACCAGCAATGGGGCACTCTTGAGCAAGCTCACGATATCAAGAGCTTGATTGAACAGGTCACATCGACCCTGCACGGGTCACCATGCAGTGGACCACCCACGCCGGAGGTAGCTCCTGGGTCCGAGGTCTCTACTCTAGAGTGCTCTCGCGAGCCTGCCGTAAGTGCCCCGGTTTTCTCCGGTATGGTGGCGGCTTCATATCACAAGCTGCCCAATCCACTATCTCAGATCATCCAGCAGTTGCCGGTCGTGGACGGGCTGGATGTGGATAAGCTGTTGCCGTTCTTTAAAATCGTCTTCCAGTTGGCGGATTTTCCGGGTATGTCGGATCGTACTATCCTCGAGCTCGTGTATCCGTATTGTCGCGGCCCCATGGCTGAGAGGGTGGCTGGTGTAATGCGGCGTAGTGGTGGAGTTGCGGAGTTCCACCGGGAGGTGTTGGAGGCGTTCGTGCCCGGAGGCTGATGCAACAACTACGTCACCGACACTTCTACCGCGTGCAGTCTAGGGGCGAGAGTCTTGCCCAAATCGTACACAGTATTAGGGACGTAGCGCGGACACTGGGTCTGGGCTTGTCGGAGGAGGAGGTAGTACAAAATATCCTTGACGGCGTCTCCTCCCAAGATAGATTACGACTAGTATTTGCCGAGCGCCCGCGTCGGTTTGTGGACTTGGACAGGCTGTGTGTGATGTCCAAGGCCATTCAGACGAGCGATGAGGCGAGGGGAGACAGGAGTGGGGAACAAACAATATCTCACAGGGTAGAAGGACGCAACGAACCTTTTCGCCCCCGACAGGCCCAGTCAGTTCGAGATCGCGAGCGATGGGGAAGCATAGTTTGCTACAATTGTAATCGGCCGGGTCAGGTGGCTCGATCATGCCCCCGGGGGCGCACGCGTCCAGCACCTCCATCGTCGGGACCCTCCCCAAAAAACTAGCCAGACAGGGGAAGATATGTCGGAGGATGTCTTCCCCTCGCACTGAATCTTTTCGGTTTCTACTACCTCCAGGCAATCGATAGGACCCAACTCTTCTGACATCAATGTCCTGTCTACTAACCCGCAACAAATTTCAGTATGCCCCTTTCTGTCGCTCGAGGTAAAAGGGGGTCAGCTCAGAGCGTTAGTTGACTCCGGTTCAGCCCGATCCATCATCTCGTCTCGAGTATGCGCGGACCTTGAGAAGCAGGGCTTAATAAAGAGGTCGGATATGTCGTCAGTGGTATGCTGGACTGCATCTCGGGAAATCTTGCCCATCTCCCAGGTGATTTCCTGCAAATTCAAGATTGACGGTTTTTCCTGGGTGTGGCCTTTTGTGGTTTCTCCTGCTCTGGGAGTGGATTGTATCATTGGTGCAGATTTCATCGCTAAAAGCGGTCTCGTGCTGGACATCCAAGGGCACCAATGTTATTTTAAGTTTAATCGGGGAGTTTTTATTCTGTTCCTTGGGTACCAGGGAGCTAAGGGAGGTATCCAAGAGGTAGCTTGTCCCGATTCTGCACGAGATCATCTCACTCCATCCCAGCAGAGGGCCTTAGACCAACTGTGTGAGGAATTTCCCTCAGTGGTAACTCCTTCCTTGGGACTCGCACATCTGCTGGAGTACAAAATACGCCTAACAGACTCCAAGATAGTAAGGTCACACCCTTACAAATTCGCACCTCCGAAGATGGCCGTTCTGAGAGAGAAGGTTCAAGAGTTATTAGAACAAGGGGTGATTGAACCTTCTCATTCCAGCTATGCTAGTCCAGCGTTTTTGGTACCTAAGCCTGGGGGTAAACACCGCATGGTCATAGACTATCGGAAATTGAACGCGAATATTGAGGTAGATTCTGTTCCCCTCCCAGACTTACATTCGGCCTTCGATTGGTTCAGTGGGGCCAGGTATTTCACCGTGATCGATCTCAATGCGGCTTATCACCAGATTCTCTTGGCAAAGGAGAGTAGACCGTACACGGCATTTTGTGTACCGTGGAACTTGTACCAATATACAAGGGTTCCCATGGGTTTGGCCGTGGGAGCCCAGACACTCACTCGTCTTCTTGATACCGTTTTTCACGACGTGAAATTTCAGTTCGTGTTTAATTACTTGGACGACTTGCTAGTCTATAGTAAGACGTTCGAGGAACATCTGTGCCATCTGCGCGAAGTAATGTGTCGCTAAAGAAGTTCTGGCCTCACTGTCAATCCTGAAAAGGTTCGTTTTGCCCAGGAAAGTATTTCTTTCTTGGGGCATTTGGTTTCACATCAGGGTGTTACTGTTGACCCCGAGAGGACACAGGGCATCCGTGACTTTCCCCCTCCCAGGGACGCGAAGGGAATAGCGAGATTCGTGGGAATGGTCAATTTCTATCGCAGATTCATTCCTAATATCGCGGAAATTGTCGCACCCTTGAACGAGCTACGGAAAAAGGGCGCAAAATTTACATGGAGCGATAGTCAACAGAAGGCTTTTGAAACCCTAAAGGAAGCCATTATCTCCCCACCGGTGTTACGGATGCCCGATTTTTCAAAACACTTCATTTTACAGACGGACGCGAGTTCGGTTGCACTCGGGGCGGTTCTGTCCCAAGTCGTTGATGACGCTAGGCAGCCTGTGGCTTTTATTTCCCGAACGTTGACCCAGCAAGAACGAAAATCATCAGTCTATGAGCTAGAGTGTTTAGCTGTTTTGTACGCTCTAGACAAGTTCAGGCGTTTTCTGGAACATGCTGAGTTCCTGCTCGAGACCGATAATCAGGCTCTCTCTTTGCTTCTTGCTCATCCCCGGCAACTGGGTAAGATTGGTAGATGGGTGGTCAAGATCTCATCCTTCAAGTTCAAGGTACAACACATTAGGGGAACTCAAAATGTGGTTGCAGATGCTTTGTCACGCATGTTTTCCCAGCCCAGTGAAGCCCAATCTGAGCAACCCCGTTCCGTTCTGCTAGACATTCCGTTAGCCTTCACTGATGTGTTACCCCATCAGTTGAACGACGAAGAGCTGGGTCCGATCATCCAGAAAATCAAGGAGGGTAACGTACAGGCCCCATACTTCTTGTCCAAGGGCGTCCTGTGTTGTAGAGAGAGAAAGGGACGTGCCCCTAAGATCGTGCTGCCTAGCAAGTTAGTGCCCATGGTCTTCAGCTATTATCACAATTCCCCAGTAGGAGGCCACAAGGGAATTTCGAAGACCATTTCCAGTATTAGGAGACATTTCATCTGGAAGGGCATGGATAGGGACATCGCAACGAGGGTTAAGAGTTGTCATCTGTGTGGCTTGAGCAAGCCTGCCCAGAACACTAAGTTAGGGTGTTGTCATCGGAAGTGGCGAGCAGACCGATGGAAAAGTTATTCATAGACTACGTGGGACCACTCCCGCGTAGCAAGTCAGGTAATTCTTACCTGCTTGTTTGTGTGGATGCTTTTTCGAAGTTTGCCTGGCTATTGCCCTTACGGCAGGCAACGGCTCGTTTAACCATAAGCGCGCTCCAGAATCAAATTTTTCAGCATTTCGGTCTTCCGACCATCATTGTATCTGACAATGGCCCCCAGTTCATTTCGGGTGAGTTCCGGCGAATGTGTTTCGCCAGTGGGATCAAACATATAACCACTTCTCCTTATTACCCACAGCCGTCCCATGCGGAGAGATTCAATAGGAATCTCAGGTCCGCACTCATTGCTTATCATGCTGAGCAACAGACAACCTGGGACCAGAATCTGAAGTGGTTACAGCTAGCCTTTAATAGGGCCCTACATGATAGTCATCAGGCCGTTCCCTTCGAAATCATGTTTGGATTCTCGCCCGCACTCCCGTTGACTAACTTGTGGAACATTGAAGATCTTCTACCACGGGAGCCAGATAATGGAACAGCAGAGAGGTGGAAGGAGGCTCGGAAGAATTTGCTGCGAGCGCAAGAGCGGGTCCGTCGACGATATAATCAGGGGCGAATTCCTAACCATTTCCAGATGGGGACTGGGTCTATTGCCAGAGCCACCCACTCAGCTCAGCCGCTAATAAACGGGCCGCTAAGTTGTGTTATCGCTGGTCGGGGCCATATCGCATCCTGGGGTTTGCGTCACCGGTGACTGCTAGGCTGGGCGTACCGGGTAGCGATGCGAAAGAGATTGTGACCCATATTTCAAAATTGAAGCTCTGTCGGAGGGGATAAACCGGCTGATAGAAGAAGGGGGTGAGATTTGGTGGTCTCCATGTATGTAGGGATTGTAGTCATTCTAAGGGGGTGTGCTCTGGGGGTGTGCCAGAAAGTGATATGGTAGCGGGTAGATGTCCCCCACAGTCCCAGTGGTGTTCGTCTACTTCAGGGACGCGCCCCTGCCTCCGCGAGCCTTGGTTCTCTCCATTCGTCCTTATTTCCGGAGAGAGCCATGTCTTTACCTTTAGTCCCCGTTCTTGACCTTTCAATGATCCTTGCCCTTTCCATCTTCCCGATTTTCCTAACCCTCCCCTCAGAAAAACATGAAATATCAAAACAAAAAATTATAAAAGTGATAAAAAAAGGAGTTAGTGGAGTGAAGCCTACCGTGTCAACGAGGCCGGTTGTGGTCCTGGTTGACACTGTATGTTTCGGCAATGCCCTTGAAGCACACATGTATTAGATTATAGGTATATATATATATATCTCTGTAAATGAAATTATTGTGTCATGGAAACCACCCCCTCTCCCCTGGTCCTGTGGGATGTAAGGGGGTAATTATGTGACCATGTTGCTATTTGCTTTTGGGGTTAACCCCTGTGTAATTATTGGGCAGGTGGCCCTGTTTAGGTAGCGTCAGTATTCAAGCATATGGTCAAGCCTCAGGAGAGCAGAACTCAGGGAGCTCCCGAACTTGTCTTTCTTCTTTCTTCTCTATTCTTTCTTGCTGTGGGTTGGCCCTGATCAGGTCAGCGCGCAGTGACAACACGCTTACATTCTACACGTCTTCTTTCTGCTCTTTCGTCTTCCTTCTGAGCCTCTGTGCTTCTGAGAGCGAAGACTACTGCGAATACTGATAGATACCCGTGTTGTAGAAGACAATATTTGGGTACACTGCAGGGTACCCCTCTGTCTAAGTGTTGGCAACTAGGTTGCCCTTTTGGGCTGGGGGTGTGCCGGTCGTTTTACGAGCCGGCGATTAAATACGAAAAATAAACCGTAATACTGTATATTTATTATATTATATAAATAATAATTAATAACGCGCAATTGTTTAGCTGTTTCGGTGTTTAACGAAGCGGCGAAAATTAGTTTATCCGGTTCTGTGTTTAACGTTTAACGAAACGGCGAAATTCAGTTCGCCGTGGCACATGCCAGCGCATTCTGGTGTTCGCCTGGTACCTGGTTTCGGTACTGCGTTGTAACAACCGTCTTGTTCGGTCTCGCTTCGTCATTCACATAGTCAACATCACGTACCTCTTCGGCAGAGTGGAGTCTATTTTTTGTAAGGATTCTGTCACCTACCATGGGTAGATAAACACGCACAAAACTGCGGGCCCCTGGTCTTAGACGTGGATGCTGGCTCAGGATGATCATCTCCGCCTGAACGAGTAACAAAGACTCTCGACTTCGCCTGTTGTAGGGGACAGCAATATGACCACGTCCAACCAACACAGACCCTGGAAGTAGGAACTTCAACATCACCAGGTGACCTCAATCCATTTATTATAATTTTATTTGATCTACATAGACACCCGGATCTGTGCTGTTAACACCTTATAACACTTGTGGAGTATGAGTGATACACTGTCACATTTTGATCATCTTTCGAACGTTTCGATCAGGCCCCACTTTAACTAGACAGAATTGTGCGCGGATTTTGGGGGAACTCTGTTGATAATGTACTAACTTGGTATTAAGTCTAAGCCCGGGGGCTGGCATGTGTCCAAGGCCTATCACATTTAATTCACTCATTATTTTTTTCTAGTTTCCAGTAAAAGGGGGGGGATATTTCAAGTATTAGGGGTCTGGTATTTCCATGTATGTAAGGGTGAGTTCCGTGTGTGACAGGATGAAACCTCACCGGCTGGTAGGGTTTAGCTATAATTCCTGTCAACTTAGTTCAGACTATCACTGTCATTTCACATATTTAAATTACATTTTTGGGGTTTATGTAAGGGTTATAAGTAACAGTCCGGCCCCTGCTTAATCCTGTATAGGCAGCCTTGTATGCAGACATAGGCATGCTCCAGGCTTAGGAACATGTTGGTTCCCGGGCCAATCCAGTTTTCTTAAAATGTTACATAACTGATCAGGACATATTATTATTGTAAATTTTTAAACGCTATCGCTAAAATATATTTCTCACACAAAATTATAAATTATTATCTCAGCAAATTCACAATTACAGTTCCGGCCAAGGAAAGATGGTGGCTTACCGTCTTTCCTATTTATTATCCTCAGTTATAAATTTTCTGACTCATTGATTATTATCTTACCAAGTTTAAGAGCACTTTTATGTTACATCTGGCATTTTGGCCAGCCCAGATTCGTGGGAGCACTAGTGATATCTTTATACTTTCGGATGTCTGTAGAGAAATGTCAATAAAGAAAAAAAAAGGGGGTATATAGGCGAGTGGCTATGTTTTCAAAATTATAAGGGTGTCGGTTATTGATATAGAGAGACTTATAATGTGGATGTGATGGAGATATATATATTTATATTTATATGTGTATTTATGTCAATTATGTATGTGTCACTTTTGTGGGTTATGTGTTGGGAAGATTTATTTATACAAAAATATTGCATTATAAAAAATAACAAAAAGAAAACAATTGTTACATATATATATATATATACTGTTTCTGTGATTTATGTAGGTGTTACTTTTGTGGGTTATATACGGGAAGATTTATTTATACAAAAATATTGCATTATAAAAAAAACAAAAAGAAAACAATTGTTACATATATATATATATATATATATATATATATATATATATACTGTTTCTGTGATTTATGTAGGTGTTACTTTTGTGGGTTATATACGGGAAGATTTATTTATACAAAAATATTTGCATTATAAAAAACAAAAACAAAAAGAAAACAATTCTTACATAAATATTACAATATTTATATTGTAATAGAACAACGTTTATTTTCGATGATGTGTTGTTAATTATTGGTTTGTATTTGAAATTAGAATGTTGTTTTATTAACTAGTCGTGTTGTTGTTGTAGTTGTAGACTCTTACATTGTCATATGGTTTGTTTAGTATTTAATATAATTAATTAGTAATGGGTAATTTGAAGTTAAAGTTTATGTTTAAAAGAGTATTAAAATCACTAATAATTCGCTGTATTCACCTCCCCACTTACCATCCGTGAATATCTTCAATCCTCTCGATGGGCGACTCTATCTCACTGTAAATACATTTATAACACACAGATATTTCGTTTGAATATCGATAAATGCACGTTAAATAAAACAATTCAGATATTCAATTGTAAATTAAATATTACAATATCAATAGTTCGAATATTGCCGCCACCTTGTGAAATAATTGTTTCTAAAAAAATGAGCTATTTACTTCTATTTTATAGAAATGAAGACTCTATATCCACTGGTAATAAATTGAGGATTTTATTGACATTAGTGAAATTTAGCAAAAACTCCTTTAAAACAATTAATATTGATTTTTTTAAAACAAACAACAACAAATTAAATGAATATTGAGACTTCTTCAGCTCAAGGCTGGTAACACTGTTACAATGTACGATAATATGGTACTTTAGGTTATGTTCACTTTGGTCATTTGTATTACCAATTTTCGTTAATTCTTTTAATATACATGATACTAGATATAAAGATGTGTTAATAAATAACAATGTTTACTTATTTATTATGATTTAAAAGAACAAAATTTAAAATTATTAACCTCAATACGATAGTCAATACTATCATACGGTACTCTGGTGCCTAGTGAAGCTAAGATTGTAAACACGTGCTTTTAACGTTGCACTATTAAAATAATATTATTGATTTATTAGTTATTACTATTATGAACTGGAAAGAGAAAAAAAATTGAAAAAACTCTTATTATCGATTCCACTTATAAAAATCATTTAGGACAGAAGTGTTTCTCTGTGACAAAATATACATTTTGGTTCTAGGTTAGTTTACCTAGATGAGAGTAAGTTATAACGTATAATCAGTAATATCATATAAAACTCTTAATACTATTTTTACAAACACTTTATTTATTAGTAATAGGATGTAGAATTATCAGTAATGATAGTATCCACAAAAGAAAGTTATTATTTATCAAGACTAAATTCATAGTCAATTAAGCGACTATATTTACAAGTAAATGTGTGCGATATTTAATATTGATTCCGCTTTTATTAATTATTCTTTAAATATAAAAATATAACATCTTTTAATTAATTATCGCCATCACACTGGACGATAACTTTGTTCATCTCATTCTGATAATTATTCATCGTTATCGGTGAATGCACTCAAGCGTGTTTACTTGACTAGTGCAGTCAAACAATAATTTTCGTTCAACCAAAGAGAATTATTTCATTAATATTTTTTAAAATTGTTAAAGTATTATACTCCCTGTTTCCTTTCACATGACATGACCCTTATTATACACTGGTCATGTCTTTTGTTCACTATACACTTATTACACTGTCAATCGATAATAGGGTGTTCAGTATAGGTTAATATTTGACCACGTTACTGGGGGTGACGCGCACATTTTAAAATATGTCTTGACGACTGTGACACGCTCCTCCTGCTTCGAGTGTTGGAAGACAATTAATTCATCTCGCTAAAGCGTCTCTTTTCGTCTGATGACATTGAGTCATTCGATTGGTTTAGAAAGCCATACTCTCTACCCCAAACGCCTTGGTTAAATAAATATTTTAATTTTTAGCGTTACTAACTTCGTGTTAGAGACTATCTATGACGTGTACATGGACATTCTAAAAATGATCGAAAATCTTATAATGGCTATAAGTTTCTTATTTTTGTCAGATCGTCATTTGGATAGTGGCATTAAATTGCGGACACTTGCGTCTTTATTTTAAGTCAAAACAAGTAATAATTCCGTCCATTAATAATTCACTTTGCCTTCTTCAAAACTCATATAGCGGTTCTTAACACAAATATGTCCTTTTCACTATATTTTGTTGTAATTACATCTTAATACTTATGACTAAACATTTTGAGTCCATTTCTCATTCATGCTAATACATAATATTGCTATATTTACAGTTTAAACAAAATTTGCTAATGGCGTATAAGCCAACTATGTCCGATTGTTTACATTTACTTATATCGCTATTATCCCTTATTCTACTACATATTTTTTGTATTATAACATTAATAGGTATATCTATATACATTTGTTCATACTTTATTTTGGTAAAATGCTATTTTGTTTACATATATAGTATGGTTCAAAATACATTATGCTCTCATCTCGCCATTTTTATTTAGTTATTTTACTACACATTGGATATATTGTTAACAATTAAAATTGTGTACAATTGTTGTACATGGTTAGTTTAGTGTATTCACTAACTTTTTGTTATCTGAAATCTCTCTAAGTTATTGTATGGTGGTTATTTACACCTAGTTCTATGATTGCAGTGAGTTAGTTTATTAAATTTCAATTATTAAATCACTAGTATAATATTTGTGAGGTGTTCTCATAGTAGTATTGAACATTTCTCTAACTACTGGTAACATTTCTTACATTCTCTTTATAAGTTTTGATAATGTTTTTTGACTAACTCTCTTGTCACATTGGGGTTCTGTCTATTTGGCTTATTGTTATTGTACTTAATCTGACTCATTTATTGTGTCCTTCAGTTCATATGGTATTCATTGTTTTGTATTTTTATTCTTATTTAGTCTCTATTTGAAACAATGATGGATAATTACTTTGTTTAATTAATGTATATGATTTTATGTTGTAGGTTCAATTCATGTGAGGTTATGTGTCATTTGTTTGACAACAATGTGCTTCATAGTTTTTACAGTATTCATCTCAACTACTGTCATCTCATTACGCCATGTTACTACAATGGTTTATTATTATGTTTTACACATTTTGTACACATTTTTACACTATCTGTTGAAACAATAATACTGGGTTTCTTAGTCTAATTATGTTACATATTTTGGTGGATTGTATCTAGGCTTTGGTACATTGACTTGTTTATACTCAACAAATTAGTTTATTCACTACTATTTGCTTGACATTCATCTACATTTTGTCCTGTGTTGCTATGACATTCAGGCACATTTCATATCAAGGATTATAAAGCTTTTATTATTGATCTCTATGAACAATTAATTCACTTTTCTGTATTATATATTTGGTGGTCTTATTGATTATATCTGTGGTTTTACAATCTTGGATTAAACTTGGTACACTAATTGTCTGTGCATTTCACTTGTTAATCGTTGGTTCTTTCACTTACAAATGGTCATTCACTTCCCTCCGTTATAAACACTTTCGCTGATATTGTTTGTGCTGTTTACTTGGGGTAAAATGTTATTATATCATATGTTGTTACACTTATATTAGGTATTCACTGTCATTGTTTGTGATCACTTATTGATGCTCAACACTTGGTTTCTTTATTATTGATAGTCCAATAATCATTACACTTATTCTGGTCACTACATTGATTTTGATGCTTTCCATATTTTGTGAATGTTGATGTCTTGTACTGGTCGTACATAATCTTCATTCTTCATGGTACATTTCTTCCTCTTCTTCTTCTTCTTCTTCTGGTTAGTTGTTTGTCACTTTTGGTGCTTTTCTTGGTTACACATTATTTGTAATAATTCATGTTCACTGAATATAGTCATATTCTTCCACATTTTCATTCATTATTATGATAGTCATTGTCCTATATTTATTTCATTCTTATAACAAATTAGTTTGTTTTTTCACTATGGTGATTGTATTTGATTCGTCTCCTTCTTACGATGATAATCATTTTCGGCATATCCCCTCACTATTTTGATCTATTGGGCCTGGATGCTAACGTATTATATTGACTCATGGTATTTTCTCTTTCTTTTTTATACTCGATATTCTTATTACTCTTCCTTCTTCTTCGTTGGGTTGTTTCAATATTATTTATTCGTAGATACACATTTTATTTTTATTCTCCTGTTCCTTCTTCTATGCTTGATGAAACATGTTCATGTTATTCTTCTACTTGACGTATTAGACATTTTTTTTTTTATGTAACTGCTATTTTGGTACGTTACATATGCCTTACTATAAGAATTGATTAATTCTGAATTCGTATATTTATTTTTACTGAAGAATTCATCAATTGTTGTACATTTCCAAGTTGACTCTTATGCTTTTCTTATATCCCTTCGTTTTCTTCTATTTGAATCATAATTATTTTCTTTCTATGTAATTATCTCCCTTGTTTATTTAATTCCCTAATTCCCTAACATAATTTTAGCTGGGGCAGTTCAGAGTGGCTCACTTTGGCATACATCTCTGCTGGCCATACTAACATCAATAAATACAGAGGAACATCATCTCTGTCAATAATATAAATGATTGCTGGAATATTTCATCAGTCAATTCATCTCAAATCAATTCAAAATATAAAGTGGTCGTTCTTTCGACAAATAATAAATATCCTTGGGATCATCTCACGCCATGGCCCCCACATTCGATTGCGGGCCCTGCAACCAGGATCAGGCTCGCCCCCCCCCCCTTCGTGTATTCGGATGGTATGCTGTATTTCAAAAATTAATTTTTTTTATTGTATTTTAATACTACACAAATTTTATTTAAACTGGTCATTTATGGAAAGAATAATTAAGGCTACCATTTCAATCTAAAAACCAAACTTTATTGACAAAATAATAAGATTAACATTATGGGAAAGATAGGAGCTAAGCAATTAAAATTAACAGTTAAAACTAAAACATTACTAAGATAGGAGCCACTGATAGTTGAAATACTTTATTTCAATATAACTTTCCTAGCTTTCTTTTCACTAAATTCAGTTATAACATCTGAGAAGTCGACAGTTTTGGCTAACTCATTTTCAATTGCCAAAATTGCGAGATGGTTCAATCGGGTTTGTCCAGTTGTGCTTCTTTGCCAAGTTTTTAAAGAATTTGACAATCTACTGAAAGACCTCTCAGCCGTTGATACTGTCACTGGAATAATACAAAAAAGTTTAATAGCTGTACAAAAGTTCAAGAAAATGGGCTGGAGGTTTTTTTCATTTATAGAGTTCAAAAGCTTTAACGGGTCCTTTTCCGAGTGGAACACTGTTACAAAAACATTCTTCATATGAAGAGTTTCTTCAAAGAGAGCTTCTGAGTCAGCAAAGTCTGAAGGGTAATATGCGACCAGATTGGCAGATTTAAGCTTCAGCTCCTCCTTGTCTAGATCCATGAATGCTAAAACTGGAGCAAAAAGTTCACAAATTTCTTTACAGCTAGCAAATCTGGTTTTCAAATCAGCCATTATAAAATCCAAAACAGGGAAGACAACTGACGATTTGAAATCCTGTGAAGCTTGTTGCTGAAGTTGCTCTGGCGTGCTTAGAGGTAGAGGGAGTGTGTTAGGCCCGCGCCGGCTGTTATATGTAAACAAAAGTAACTAGTACAAACACACTTAATTAAATTGTAACTAACATAGAATTTAGGAATAATATTATTTTACGAAACTTGCCTTTGTCATAATTATATATTCGAATTTATTTATCTTCGAAACCGTTAAATATTCTCTCTAAAAATAAATTTAAAAAAAAATAAAATAATTATGGCTAGGCCCGGGCCCCCCGGGGGTCCGGGCCCTGCACCCACAGTTGCGGCAGCCCCCCCCATGTGGGGGCCATGTCTCACGCATCTGCGGTTCATACATTATTATATTCTCTTCTTCTTGATTCAACTTAACTAAATTCTTCACATTTTACTGGGATAGTTTGTTTACATTTCATCACTGGTATATTCACATGATCTTCTTCGTTAGTATATTAGTTTTTCATTCTTCTTTGTCATCAATTAATCTTTTCTCTTGGTATTACATTAAACGTCATTTCATAATCTTCTCCATTTTCATGATTCACGTCTTTGTGTTATATTTCATTTGGTATAGGCTCTCTTCTAGTGTCTTGCCTCGTGTTTGGGTATCATCTATTGTTTATATCAATAATATTTACTTGCTTCCATTTCTCCAACTTCTTATGTTGCTCGTTCTGTATATCATCTTGTATATTTCTTTCTAATTATTAGTAGTACGGGTAAGCTATTAATAACTGGTTGACTTGGCTGTTGGAATTATTTATATGTGCCAATGGTCTTATTTGTCGTTCTCGTATAGTTCTCCTCTTTATTAGTACGGGTAAGATGTTCTTTACTAGTTGACTCGGCTCTAGGAATTTATATACACATTTCATATATTTTATGCCAAAGTTCTTGGGTGTCGTTCTCGTATAGTTCTCCTGGTCTTTATTATTATTACCATCTGGTGTCTCTCCTAATTCTGGTTGATCGTCATCTGTTTTCTGGTCGGGTTTTTCCATTGATTGGTCCCTCTTCTTCCGCAATTCTCTTATTTCTTGGGCGTATCCTTCAATGATCCGGTCCCATTGTTCTTGATAACTTTTCTTTTTCTTGGAATGCCTTATTCTTCTTTTGGAAATATTTGCTTTAAACACTTTATTGTCTATAATCTTCTTTGTTGTAACACAGTTCTTTTCTTCGTCCACCTTCATGAAGCTCCTTCGATAGTCCTTCCTATAGGTTCCTTCTTCACGGTCGACGATTGGGAAGTTAATCATATTAATTAGACCACTTCGAGTCATTTCTATTAATTCTCTGGTGACCCTTGTCTTCTTTGGGCGTATTATTCTTCTTTCTTCCGTTTTCTTCTCTCCCGTTTTCTTAATAATTTTGTTCCTTTCTTCATTATTTTTGGGTCTATGACTCACGTGTTCCGTGCTGTTATCTTCGGGTGACTCTTCTACCTCCATTTTATTATCATACCCTGGCAGAGTATTTTGTTCCAAGTTTTCATTCTCGGGTACCTCTTTAGTTCCTGAGTTATTGTCTGTTCTTAATTCTCCTCTTATCTTCTTAACACTCTCTTTTGTCTCCTCACAACATCTTTTTATTGTCTCTCCCGATCGCTTATAATCATCATCCACTACCGTATTTACCGACTCCACGCTCTCCTTGTAATCTTCCTTCATTTTCTTATTCATTTGGTCTAATTTTTCATTGATTTCATTGATTTTGGCTCCCAATTCCGCAGATAGATTATCTTTCATTATTTCCATATTTTTCTCCAATAACTCTTCTGTCTTCTTCTGTCCGTCTTCTATTTTCTTATTTAACGATTCTATGTTCTTATGGCTGTCTTTCTGACTGTCTTCTATCTTCTTATTGATTGTAACTAACTCCTCCTTTGTGGATTGACTGGTCTCATTCATTTTCTTGTTCAGTGACTCCATCATTTGTTTCAACCATTCTTGGAAAGCCGCCTCTCCTGTTTGAGTTGGTGTTTCAGGTTGCTTCACCTCCGGTTGGTTCACTTCCGGTTGTTCTTCTGGTTGTTGAACCTCCTCCGCCGGTTCAGGTTGTCTGTCCTCTATTGCCAGTAACATTTCTTCTACATCTTCTGCCGACGTCGCTTCCTTCTCCTCCACTCTAGCCTCTTTTTCGGCCTCTGCCGCTCGCTTCTTTGACGTTGATCTGCGATACATCTTTATATCTATGTAATGTACTTGCCGTCGAATTAGGTTTAAAGATTGTTTATTTATTTAGTTATTTTATTAGGTATCGTCGTCCTAATTCGCGCTCAGACGTTGGGCGCCACGTTGTAATAGTACAACGCTCTATTTCGATGATGTGTTGTTAATTATTGGTTTGTATTTGAAATTAGAATGTTGTTTTATTAACTAGTCGTGTTGTTGTTGTAGTTGTAGACTCTTACGTTGTCATATGGTTTGTTTAGTATTTAATATAATTAATTAGTAATGGGTAATTTGAAGTTAAAGTTTATGTTTAAAAGAGTATTAAAATCACTAATAATTCGCTGTATTCACCTCCACACTTACCATCCGTGAATATCTTCAATCCTCTCGATGGGCGACTCTATCTCACTGTAAATACATTTATAACACACAGATATTTTGTTTGAATATCGATAAATGCACGTTAAATAAAACAATTCAGATATTCAATTGTAAATTAAATATTACAATATCAATAGTTCGAATATTGCCGCCACCTTGTGAAATAATTGTTTCTAAAAAAATAAGCTATTTACTTCTATTTTATAGAAATGAAGACTCTATATCCACTGGTAATAAATTGAGGATTTTATTGACATTAGTGAAATTTAGCAAAAACTCCTTTAAAACAATTAATATTGATTTTTTTAAAACAAACAACAACAAATTAAATGAATATTGAGACTTCTTCAGCTCAAGGCTGGTAACACTGTTACAATGTACGATAATATGGTACTTTAGGTTATGTTCACTTTGGTCATTTGTATTACCAATTTTCGTGAATTCTTTTAATATACATGATACTAGATATAAAGATGTGTTAATAAATAACAATGTTTACTTATTTATTATGATTTAAAAGAACAAAATTTAAAATTATTAACCTCAATACGATAGTCAATACTATCGTACGGTACTCTGGTGCCTAGTGAAGCTAAGATTGTAAACACGTGCTTTTAACGTTCCACTATTAAAATAATATTATTGATTTATTAGTTATTACTATTATGAACTGGAAAGAGAAAAAAAATTGAAAAAACTCATATTATCGATTCCACTTATAAAAATCATTTAGGACAGAAGTGTTTCTCTGTGACAAAATAAACGTTTTGGTTCTAGGTTAGTTTACCTAGATGAGAGTAAGTTATAACGTATAATCAGTAATATCATATAAAACTCTTAATACTATTTTTACAAACACTTTATTTATTAGTAATAGGATGTAGAATTATCAGTAATGATAGTATCCACAAAAGAAAGTTATTATTTATCAAGACTAAATTCATAGTCAATTAAGCGACTATATTTACAAGTAATTGTGTGCGATATTTAATATTGATTCTGCTTTTATTAATTATTCTTTAAATATAAAAATATAACATCTTTTAATTAATTATCGCCATCACACTGGACGATAACTTTGTTCATCTCATTCTGATAATTATTCATCGTTATCGGTGAATGCACTCAAGCGTGTTTACTTGACTAGTGCAGTCAAACAATAATTTTCGTTCAACCAAAGAGAATTATTTCATTAATATTTTTTAAAATTGTTAAAGTATTATACTCCCTGTTTCCTTTCACATGACATGACCCTTATTATACACTGGTCATGTCTTGTGTTCACTATACACTTATTACACTGTCACTCGATAATAGGGTGTTCAGTATAGGTTAATATTTGACCACGTTACTGGGGGTGACGCGCACATTTTAAAATATGTCTTGACGACTGTGACACGCTCCTCCCGCTTCGAGTGTTGGAAGACAATTAATTCATCTCGCTAAAGCGTCTCTTTTCGTCTGATGACATTGAGTCATTCGATTGGTTTAGAAAGCCATACTCTCTACCCCAAACGCCTTGGTTAAATAAATATTTTAATTTTTAGCGTTACTAACTTCGTGTTAGAGACTATCTATGACGTGTACATGGACATTCTAAAAATGATCGAAAATCTTATAATGGCTATAAGTTTCTTATTTTTTGTCAGATCGTCATTTGGATAGTGGCATTAAATTGCGGACACTTGCGTCTTTATTTTAAGTCCAAACAAGTAATAATTCCGTCCATTAATAATTCACTTTACCTTCTTCAAAACTCATATAGCGGTTCTTAACACAAATACGTCCTTTTCACTATATTTTGTTGTAATTACATCTTAATACTTATGACTAAACATTTTGAGTCCATTTCTCATTCATGCTAATACATAATATTTCTATATTCACAGTTTAAACAAAATTTGCTAATGGCGTATAAGCCAACTATGTCCGATTGTTTACATTTACTTATATCGCTATTATCCCTTATTCTACTACATATTTTTTGTATTATAACATTAATAGGTATATCTATATACATTTGTTCATACTTTATTTTGGTAAAATGCTATTTTGTTTACATATATAGTATGGTTCAAAATACATTATGCTCTCATCTCGCCATTTTTATTTAGTTATTTTACTACACATTGGATATATTGTTAACAATTAAAATTGTGTACAATTGTTGTACATGGTTAGTTTAGTGTATTCACTAACTTTTTGTTATCTGAAATCTCTCTAAGTTATTGTATGGTGATTATTTACACCTAGTTCTATGATTGCAGTGAGTTAGTTTATTAAATTTCAATTATTAAATCACTAGTATAATATTTGTGAGGTGTTCTCATAGTAGTATTGAACATTTCTCTAACTACTGGTAACATTTCTTACATTCTCTTTATAAGTTTTGATAATGTTTTTTGACTAACTCTCTTGTCACATTGGGGTTCTGTCTATTTGGTTTATTGTTATTGTACTTAATCTGATTCATTAGTTGTGTCCTTCAGTTCATATGGTATTCATTGTTTTGTATTTTTATTCTTATTTAGTCTCTATTTGAAACAATGATGGATAATTACTTTGTTTAATTAATGTACATGATTTTATGTTGTAGGTCCAATTCATGTGAGGTTATGTGTCATTTGTTTGACAACAATGTGCTTCATAGTTTTTTACAGTATTCATCTCAACTACTGTCATCTCATTATGGCATGTTACTACAATGGTTTATTATTGTTTTACACATTTTGTACACATTTTTACACTATCTGTTGAAACAATAATACTGGGTTTCTTAGTCTAATTATGTTACATATTTTGGTGGATTGTATCTAGGCTTTGGTACATTGACTTGTTTATACTCAACAAATTAGTTTATTCACTACTATTTGCTTGACATTCATCTACATTTTGTCCTGTGTTGCTATGACATTCAGGCACATTTCATATCAAGGATTATAAAGCTTTTATTATTGATCTCTATGAACAATTAATTCACTTTTCTGTATTATATATTTGGTGGTCTTATTGATTATATCTGTGGTTTTACAATCTTGGATTAAACTTGGTACACTAATTGTCTGTGCATTTCACTTGTTAATCGTTGATTCTTTCACTTACAAATGGTCATTCACTTCCCTCCGTTATAAACACTTTCGCTGATATTGTTTGTGCTGTTTACTTGGGGTAAAATGTTATTATATCATATGTTGTTACACTTATATTAGGTATTCACTGTCATTGTTTGTGATCACTTATTGATGCTCAACACTTGGTTTCTTTATTATTGATAGTCCAATAATCATTACACTTATTCTGGTCACTACATTGATTTTGATGCTTTCCATATTTTGTGAATGTTGATGTCTTGTACTGGTCGTACATAATCTTCATTCTTCATGGTACATTTCTTCCTCTTCTTCTTCTTCTTCTGGTTAGTTGTTTGTCACTTTTGGTGCTTTTCTTGGTTACACATTATTTGTAATAATTCATGTTCACTGAATATAGTCATATTCTTCCACATTTTCATTCATTATTATGATAGTCATTGTCCTATATTTATTTCATTCTTATAACAAATTAGTTTGTTTTTTCACTATGGTGATTGTATTTGATTCGCCTCCTTCTTACGATGATAATCATTTTCGGCATATCCCCTCACTATTTTGATCTATTGGGCCTGGATGCTAACGTATTATATTGACTCATGGTATTTTCTCTTTCTTTTTTATACTCGATGATATTCTTATTACTCTTCCTTCTTCTTCGTTGGGTTGTTTCAATATTATTTATTCGTAGATACACATTTTATTTTTATTCTCCTGTTCCTTCTTCTATGCTTGATGAAACATGTTCATGTTATTCTTCTACTTGACGTATTAGACTTTTTTTTTTTTTTTTTTTTATGTAACTGCTATTTTGGTACGTTACAATATATATACTATTTTTGTGATTTATGTTTGTGTTACTTTTGTGGGGTATGGACGGGGAAGATTTATACACAAATTTACATTTATAAAAAACAAAGGAAACCAATTTACACGATATGCTACACACTCAAGTACTCAATAAAAGTTATTGTTGGTTATAACAGAGAGTTTAATTGCAAGTCCCGTCCCACTGGACCCAGCGCATTTTGGCTTCTCTAGGCTTTTTAGCCTAGTTTTAAATAACTAGTGGCCCCTCTTCAAAACAAAAATTTTTTCAAAAAACAATTTTTTTTAAAGCATAAAACATCCAAAGAGGGGTTACAACACGCAATTGTGATACATGGAATATCGAAACACAGCAAACAGAATTTGAAATGTCAAAACAACGTCAATTATTGATGAACTTATGGTTTTTTCATTTTGAAAAATATTGGGGGGTGGTGGGGGGGGGGTGAAATTTTGTGGTTATATGTTCTGATATGCGAAACATCTTAAAAAAATTAAAAAAAACATTTCCTGGAACCCGATCGCAGCGCCACCTACCGGGTCCAATTGTGAATCTAAACCATCCAGGGACCCACTCAAACACACACACAAAATTTCATCAAAATCGGTCCAGCCGTTTAGGAGGAGTTCAGTGAACACACGTAGAGAAGAATTATATATATAAAGATATAGAATTTTGTTGAAGTGAAATGAGAGGTTTCCATAGAAACTACTTCTATGTTGTCAGTAATGTAGTACACATATAAAACTTATATACAAATTTACCTCCTCCATCAAGTACCATTTTAATTTATAAAAAAAATTACCCCCTCTCCCCTTCAACTACCCTTTTCATTTATAGATATTTCATCTACCTTTCTATAGTGGATTATTATGACCTTCTTTTCAGGATACTTTATTTATCAAAATTAAGCACTTTACTCTTGTTAAAACGTAAAACGTTGCAGGTAAACTACCCCCAATAGGCCTTGAGTCCTCTACAATTCACGGCTGTATGCAAAAAATTATTTGATTCTGTTTGATTTGCGGCTGTTATCGTTTGCCATAGAAAAAATTCTACATACAATGACTTTTCGAAAAATGACTTTTTTTCATGTTTTGATGGTAGTACAATCAGAATCTGCCGTTATCTCGAACACGATTTTTTTAGCCATGACCATACTTCCATTTCCTTATGGAACATGGAAGTAAAAAAGATGTAAAGTTCCCAGTAAGATTTCAGGGATACTTCATAGATACAAATATTGTACTCATGATGTAGTGGCTGATTTCAGTAGGTAATTTCATTATTAAACAAGAAACCCAAAGGACAAAGAAATCTGTACAGACTAAGAATTATAAGAAAAGAAACTGGAATGCTGCCTAAATCATACTGTGAAGAAGACATTTTACATTCAAATCATACAAGCTGGAATGCTGTACAATTTGTAAATAAGAAAATTTAATTACACAATCTCTATGATAAAATATATAGAACAAATTCCATTTCTTCCATTTGGATTTATTTCTAGATTCAAGCCATATTAAAATAGCAGATGGGATCGCAAGGGAAGCATGCACAATGTATCCAACTAACCTAAAGAAGTTCTCCCTGCTGCAGTGCAGAAACTTGGGTGACCGACACTTCAGGAGCTCTTGGGAGGACAGTTGGAAATCAGCGACCACAGGTAGCAACTTATACCAAATACAGCCTATGCCGGCCAAGGAAGACATTTACAAGGGAGTCGCGCATCCGATAGCTGCTTTTGCTGCGAGGGCACGTACCGGCCATATCGTTACCCAAGAATATCTCTTTAGATTCAATCTCACGGATAAGCCACAATGCTTATTGTGTGAAGACGGAGAGGAAAACCTTGAACATATACTTAACAAAATGTCATTATCCGATTGCCGCAAGGGATATATGTTAAGGATGCAAGTGTCGGGATGGCAAGAAATCATGAGCAATAAGAAGTACTGGGCTCTCGCTTCTATCATCTACCATGGACATCGGGCTATCGGCTACAGTTGAAGCTGGACGCCTGTAGGAAGAAGTAAGTAAGCCATATTAAATGGCAAATAGTGCATAGCCAAGAGATGGTTACAGCCCCCTCTCTATTGGGCATTCTCATCCCCCCTCCCAAAGTTGTACTGTTGGGAGACGTTTGAGCCACCTTGCCAAATGCCCTTCCGGATTTTTAAATCTCAAGACCCAAGCACGGCATGGTCAGTGTGTAGTGAAAACTCTCTCCCATAGATGTATTTATGGAAGTGCTCCAAAGCTCTGACAATTGTCAGCAACTCTCCTTGTAAAGCAATAATTTCTCCCTGATTTAGAAACCCTCTTTCTGTAATACTCGTTCTTCACTGTTCTGCACTTGAGACAAAACTGCTCCTACACCAGTATTGCTCACATCTGTGTCTACGATGTACTTCCCTTCAGAAGCTGGGAAAGCAAGAATTGGCTGTGAACATAATGCAATTTTCGAAGTCCTCAATACTTGATCACACTCTCTCGACCACTGGAAGTTTCGTTTGTTTTCTGTTAGCTCATGCAGTAGTTTAGCAATAGTAGCAAAACTTTTACAAAATGTCTGTAATATAACCATAACCCCAGAAAACTCCGAACTTCGTGTTTACACTTTGGAACTGGCCAGTCTCCTACCATGTCTACTTTATTTGGATTGATACTACCACCTGCTGCCAAAACCAGATGGCCCAAATACTGTACTTCCTTCTGGAATAAACACTTCTTCGAGCTCAGCTTCAGTTGAAAGTAATCGGAAGACTTTCAAAGGCCATTTGGAAAACCTTAAGGAGGTTCTAACTAGAATTCACTGTGCATTTTGTTCTCAAAATTTACCATTGATTCAAAAATACTTGAACACTCCTACTCATTTAATCCTAGTACCACCAACATCCAAATCCTCCACATGCCTTTTATTCTCTGCTCTTGACATACTCAAGTACTTTCTCTTCCCTTCATAGATCCCCAGTTTCACCTGTTTCCCTTTATTTCTCATGAAAGGGCACTTTTAATGTACCTTGATGAAACATTCAATTTTTCTATAATTCTTTCAGAAATCACATGACACAATGGGGAAGATAGGGAAATACGTTGGATATATGGATTGCTAGCATGTACTGCGTGATTTGAAAATTTAGTTATATAAAATTTTCTCACATTATTGAAGTCACAGGTTTATAATTATCAAACTTTTCTAATGTAATAATTGTTATTCTCTATTATTCCACTAATTTTAAAATTATTTTGGCCAGCTGTAAAAAACAAAAAAATAATATGGTTGCTTTCAAACAGTTAGTTGAAATTAAATATATAACTCATATTTCCATTGTTAATTGACGTAAGTGGATTGTTGTTGCTTCAATTTGTAGCTTATATATCAATATGGTGATGGAATACTCAGTTCTGTTCACACTTATAAGATTTTGCTGATTTTTTTTTTTAAATTACAACATGAAAATGTTGGTCTGTGAGAAACTTTTTTGATATTAGGAATAGGTTATATAGTATATGCGAATGAAATTATCAGACTCAAATGAATTTAATTTTTATTCAATTTGTAAGGCTTAACAGGTTTTGAATATACAAGTGTTTCTACAGAGTGTTAAGTAAACACATAGCCCGCTCTTGATGCTGCAAGTGTACAAACACAACACAACTCATAACATTTGTAAAATTGACATAAGTTACTGTATTACTTTTTATAATATTTACTCCTAGAGTACTTCACAATTTATAACAAATGCATTACACTGAGTTATACTAGTAAATTTGAGCACTAAGCAGGGAAATAAAGTGAGCGCTGTGTTTGCTTGGTATAAGACTATATTAATTGTATTACGTTATTAATTGACAATTGCTACTTGTTTATAATAGCATATTTAAGTAATTTTGTATTCTAATAAGTAACCATATTTAATTACTCTTCCATGTGAATAGTGTGTTCATAGTTTGTTTGTTCCCTTGTAACACTGAAACAGCTGGACCAGTTTTGATAGATGGAATATCAAATCACTTGTATTGATTTTCGAAGTGTCAACTAAGATATGAATTTTTTGAAAACAAAATGGCTGATAGTAAATACCATATTGTGTCAAATGAAAGGAAACCTGTTGAGTTGGGTGTTGTTTTAATTAAACAATATTATTACAATTAAAAAAATAATAATAAATACTATTTTACAAATAGTCAGACATTATGGTCAGGCCCGTATTTAGGCACGTGCTATTCTGTGTTTGCCCACAGGGCGGCAAGATTTGGGGGGCGGCAAAATTTTGGATTCATGTTTACCGGTGTTTGTTAAACAATGGTAATACCATTGTCATAATAGACAAAGACGAGTATACGTTAAAAGTTAATGAATTCATAAAAAACAATAATATCACAATGGTACAAATTGACCCAACCGCAGACTTTGTCAAAGTTTTAAATAGCAAAATCAACCAGTGTACACACCTGTTTGACGTCTCTACACGCCGTTCGTTGAAACCCGTTAATGCGGAGGCGCCTAGATTTATTGGCCTACCAAAAATACACAAACCCAGTGTACCGATCAGGCCTCTTGTTAACTTTACCACTGCACCGAGTTACGGTGTATGCAAAAAACTTGCGGCGAAAATAAAAGCAGTATGAGAATAGAGAATAATCACGGTATAAAGAATAACGTTAAATTTGTTAATAAAATGAAAAGCATTACAATACAACCCAACTACAAAATAGTCTCTTTTGACATTGTTGACTTATACACAAATGTCCCTCTACAGGAAACACTTGTTGTCCTTAAAGCAAATCTTATTAATACCAGAATATGTAACCAGGAAGAAATTAACGAAATAATCGGGCTATTAGAAATTATATTAAACCAGAATTACTTTACATTCAATAATAATTATTATATCCAAAAAACAGGTCTAGCCATGGGGTCACCCTTGTCTAAAAGCCTGTTGGCGGATATATACCTAAATCACTATGAGAACACATATCTGCTCAATAACAAAAATAAGTTCTCTAACAGATTAGTGTCGTATACGTGCTACGTTGATGACACTTTTATAATTTTTAACGGTACATTGCGGCAGATAGAAAACATGAAAAAATACATGAATAGCGTTAATAAGAACATACAGTTCACCCTTGAAACGGAGAAAAACAACAAACTTAACTTTCTCGACTTGACAGTCACAAGACTAAATAGCAACTTCTGATACCAGATATACTGGAAGCCAACTACCACAGATATCACAATAAACGCTGAGTCGCATCACCCTTTCTCCCAAAAAATGGCGGCATATAACAGTTTCGTGCATAGACTACTGTCCATACCAATGGAAAAGGAAGACTTTCACGAAGAACTTAACACAATTGAATATATAGCTAGGGCCAACGGTTACAGTAGCTCAATTGTACACAATCTAATTAGAAAACATCGAAAGAAGGAAAGTAACAAAGAAATACGTGAAGGTAGTGAAAATGAGACTAGGTACATAACATCGTACTATGGTAACACCCTACCAAAAATGTTATACAGTGCGTTTAGAGATGTAAACATTAGGATGGGGTTCCGGACCAGTAACAACGTTGGTAAGATACTTCGACAAAACCCCCCAAAAGCAGTTGAAGACAGGACAGGTGTTTATAAGGTTGTGTGCAGCGACTGTTGTTGTTTCTACATTGGACAAACGGGTAGAGCGTTTAAAAAACGCTTTAAAGAACGCCTGCCCAAAAAAGATCCTAGCAGAATAACATCAAATTATGCACGTCATCTGGTTGACAATAATCATAGTTATACGGACTTTGCAAGTAATTTTTAACCCCTACACATATGCAAGAAAGGGAGATACAAGAGTGCTGTCGAGGAGTTTGAAATATATAAGGCATTTAAGGACACAAACACAAAAGAAATCCTCCTAAATGAACAGTTACAGTTTCAGTCAAATTCGCTATACGATATGGCTATACAGACAAAGTCCACAGTGCGGGGCGAGCATAACATAGGCTCAGCAGTCGACCGTTGTAGGCCGGGATGCGCATCTCGTCTTTGTGCGTGCTCCAAAGTTTAAACATTTTAGTGTTGAATATGTGTAAATTATGTTATAAGTTTTTGTTTTGATATTTTAATTAAATGACGACCTCTGCTGAGTGACAATACCTGAGGATGGGACATATGTCCCGAAACGCGTAGTAGTAACGAAGATAGAAATAAAGCCACCAGACGGACAAACAAAATAAGGTAAATACTTTATTCAGTCAAAATTTTGGATTTTTATTTTTTAGATTCACAATGAAAGGATATTTCCACTGCAAACTAACGCCTACGTCACACACGTCCACCTTTTCTACAAACATTGTGCACAGTTTAATCTGAGTTGTGGCATCGGGAACTCAGAAATGGTTAATAAACGTCAGCCACTGCTGTGTGTAGTGAAAATGTGTGTGTCTATTCAGCCTCACCACTGGTCTCCAGGCAAAGATACGATTTCTCATTCGTCAGAATCCCGCCAACAAGAGTATTCAAGGTCAAATAACATTTATAATGTGTAATGGCACAGCCATGTACGTTTACAAAACGTTTTGTTTTGGCTGACACTTATTACAGATCTACGTCTGACCTAATGCAACCTCTTATTTATCTGTACAAATCAGCTGTCTGTTTTTACGTTTCCACCAAATGTGTTGGTAGGCTGACGTGTCGTACTCCTTAAAAAATAATACAGTAATGTAATTACAGTACTGTATGTGTTTATTTGTCATTTTCAAAATAAAATACGCAAACTTTAGTTGTTAAATTCAAAATTTACATATTCATTACATTTACGATGATACGTATATTGTAACGAACGAGTTCTGGTCGTCTGTAAAATGTACACCAGTTTTTTATGTGTAGAAAGTGTTAGTGTGTTCGTCTCACACCTGTCGTTACTTTAATGGTTGTTGCTAACGAAGTCCGTAGCGTTGTCACAATTATCAGTACAACCTAGTGGAAACCTTACCTGTAATTTCATAGGGGTTTGTGAATCCCGGTTGGCGCCAAATTGTTTGTTAAAAACAATTAAATTAATGAACTAATATGTTAGTTTGGTGTTTTCAGCGATGACGGCTGTAGCGTTCGAATCGGTTTCCGCCTTTATACAGCTTACTGTATTGCACAGATAGCGAAAGCGCTAGTTGTTTGATCTTTGAGTTCGCTAACACACACATATATTATACAATTTCCTATGAAATAAAACAATGGTTACACTCTGTACTGTTTCTTTAATGATAGTTTGGCGTTGAATTACTGTGACAATAATATCATAATGTAGTATTCAATAAAAATTGCTCCGGCATAAAACATGAAACACATCTCAAGCTGACGAAATTAGTTTTGAAACGAGCAATTCTGACGCCATCATGGCTACTGTTTGTACATTATTTGTCAGCTCGCCCAAAATCTGGAGTTCTTTAGATTATAAAGAAAACATAAAATATGGTTACAATAAAAAAGTACACTACCGTGTACTTAAATAATATAAAGTGTGGTTACAATTTGTTCGGCAGTGTAGTAAGAGGTGTTACAAAAGTTCGCCACCATGTGCGAGGTTATTTTTTAGTTAACAAGTTTTTCTACGTAAGTTTATTTTATTCAATCCCTGAGAGAAAATTATTTTTAATTCATAGCGAGAGTTTGTATTGATATGAGAAATATTTAAAGTGCTTTTATTCCTGGGGTTAGGGTACTTAAATGATACTTATCAGTTCAGAAGGTTGTGATAGATCGTTGTTCTTTGATAATGGAAAATTCACCAATTTTGAGTGACGTAGGCTGCTGGCGTCCTTTTCTAATTTGTCTTGGGAATTTCTGCTTTTAATTTTCGTTTATTTAGTTCCCGGACATCAGTTAAACGTTAATCTTCTTCTTCTCCTTCTCACTGGTACATGTTTTTGACTTTTGAATATTTTTTTAAACTTTTTAAAGTAAAATTTCGGTCATACAAAATCTTGCGTCCCTACTACCCAAGCGTCATTTTACGAGTACTCCAAATTAACGGAAAATTAGTAACCAACGGCCCGTTTCTATGGTAACCTCAGCCCTTTGATTGGTTAAGGCATAGATTATTTCCATTGTTATTATATTTGAATTGTATTCAAAATTACTGTATATTTTCTGATTGATTTTATTCTTCTGTCTTCCTTCCTGAGTATTAAATATTATCACTATTGTATTTATTTCCTTTCAAAGATTAAAATAATACCTCACAAGGTCATGTTCTATTAGATATTAACTTTTGTCTAATTATGTTAACATTTGATAATTAGGGCATATTTTCTTTAGTTTAAGCTCTTATTGTAACATTTTTCTTTTAAAATGATTTATACATTATTTTTGGCTAGTTATTTGCCTTAGATTTGTTAATTTCCTTGTGGATTTTACACAATTTGTAATTACTGGTTTTGACAGTTAGGCATTTCAGATGCACTAGTAGCCATTGATTATATTTACTGAATTTATATAAATGATGTCTCATTTTATTCTAATGTATTTTGTTTTATTAGTGGTTCTGTTATTTTCTACATTTATTGATTTTCTATTGTAATTAGATTTGTATTGTCTTAACTTCTTAATCATCTATTTTGCCTTTGTTAATAATATGGCTACCACTCCCTATTCTTCCTCAATTAAAAAACAACATCTAGGCGTATGCTCTGTACAAATTCTTCAGTCATACCCTATTCATAAATATAATTATACAATTATTTTACCATTATTAAGTAAAGTTTGTTTACAACTTAATTCATTAATTACTATTTTTTGGGTGTTAACTAACACCACCTTTTGAACAATTGGTTTTCCTTTACAATCTAGGGTGTTTATTTATTTATTATTACTTGCTTATTTCCTAATTAAACTCTACTCTCAATCCATGTTAATACTAGCTGTTTATCTTTACATGGGATACTCCCCTTTTAAATACAATCGTTTACAACTACTCTTAAATCTCTTAATGGACAATGTTATTATCACTTTCCAGTGTTCGTTTCATATCACTAATTGTTTCCATTTATTATTATTATTAAAGCTTTATATTTCTAATTACTAATTTGTATCACTTTTACTCACACAGTGTTTTCTCATTACTCTTCAGTGTTTATTTCACATTATGAAGTACTTACATCTAATGTTATCATTAAAACCTTACTCTTAATTATTTTTGGATTCACTATTAATCAATTATTGTTTCTTATTGATTATTGAGCGTTTTATTATCATTGATATGGTTGCTAACCATCTTTGGGGTTTCACACTTTCACTATTGCACTTTTTAACCGTTTACATTAAGTGTTTCTTAGTGGGTAATCCCTATAATTATTTCTCTTTGTCACCTTCTCACTTTTTCACTATTTCTTTCATTACAAATTATACACAGTATTATTAATGTTATTTTTCTATAGATTTTTACTATATCTAACTCTAATTTTTTGGGTTAGTGTACTTTTTCTTTTTATAATATTACTTTACTGTTTTGGTTAAAACAGTTATATTAATTATTGCATTTAGAATAATATTTATTTCTGGTATTGGATAATTATTGCTTTTATTCCCAATATTATACTTGAGTGTACCATTTCTCCCTTTTATATTTGTGGTGTTTCTTATCCCTTGGTTTCACTTCGTTTCCTCTTCATTTTTCTTCTTCTTCTCCTTCATTTTCATTTGGCTTCATTTTAATGTGGTTCTCCCCTTCTCGTTTGGTTTTATTTTATTTGGTAGTATGAATTCGTTCACTTCCTTCAATTGTCTTTATTCTTCTTTGGTTTTGGTTTTTTCCCTTCTTTGTCGTTTTCCTGTTTGTTTGGTCAATCACTTGGGTTAGGTCATGTCGTCGTTTGTCGTGTCACTGTCTTTATATTTTATTTATATTTCATCATTTTATTTAATATGAAGTATATTTATATTTATTATCATCTTTTTTATCCCTGGTACTGGGGTGGCTTATTTGTGTTGTAACAATATATACAATATTATTGGTACTGTATATGTAATTGTTAATATGTATAATAAATATTTTCTTAGAAAAAAAAAACGCGTTATAGCGAATTCGTGTTATGTGGGGTCGCGCAAAGTGGGGTATGATTTGTATTCCGCTGCTGTTCTACTAGTGCTACTAGTCTGTATAAATGAGGTAGGGAAGGTTTTTGTTGGCAACACTGCGCTGTCGGCTGCCACTCTGGTCTGGCTCGCGCGTCGCTCTGTGCTACCGTTTGCCTATTCTGTTCAACTAAGTTATGTTAGTTTTTATTAAACTATGAACTGTGATGTGAAGTGAAAAAAAGTACGAGTTTATTTTTTACTTCTTTAGTTCTTTATTGGATTGCAAATCGATATTTAAGTATAAAATTGAAATGGACTGAAGAAAAAGACTAAGTGGGGCGGCACATAGACGGAAGGCAGAAGAAAAGAAACAAAAAGAAGATGACACCCTTAAAAAAGTAAGAAAATAATTAGAATCGTTTTATAGTTATGAAAGAACTGAAAACAAAATTTCTGAAGAACCAAAAATTCATGTAAGTAATAGTAATACTGGTGGTACTGGTAATGAATGCAAAACAACCAACCAAGGTTCTAGCACTTCTGATGAAAATAATGAGATTCATCCAGAACCCTCAACATCGGCATCTCCTGGTCTAGACAAAAATAATGACAGTATAATTTGTTTGCCAGACAATGATCCATATCAGTGGGTCATTACTGACGAAACCATTGATTTCTTAATCAAACAGGGTATAAAACAAAATGACGATTCTGATTTTTCAAAGTCAGTTTGTCTATATCATGATGGTAGAAAGGTCCCGGGTTCAATTCCCGGCGGAGGTTCCGTACGGCGTGCACTCAGCATCGTGAGGCAAACTGAGTAGGCGCTGAGATAACAGCGCCGCCTCCTGGCTGTGAATACCGCAACTAGCGGCTGGTGGCGCGTAGTACTAGCCATACACCGTCACACTAACACAAAAGCCGCGCGGTACGCCTTGGTCCTTAACGGACTGTTGAGCGGAGGTTTATTTTATTTAGAAAGAGGTACTGTACTGATAGTTTATTTAAAAGAAAGCTTTTGAATTGGAATGTTGTAAAACGTGAATATTTAGTTTATTCACCAAGTCAGGGGTCTCTATATTGTGCTCCTTGTATGCTTTTTGGAGGCCTATCTGGGTTTGCTTAAAAATCAGGGTTTAATGATCGGATTCACGCTGTAGAACGTATCTCCGAACATGAAAACTCATCCTCTCACAGAGATTGTGCAATTACATTTAAAACCCGAGCAAATGAGTTATCTAGAATTGACAAAAAGTTGTAACTGTTTTTGATCAAGAGGTCCAGTATTGGAGGAATGTACTACAGAGGGTAATTTCTGTCTTTAAAAAATTATCTTCTCGAGGACTAGCATTCTGAGGAGATAACGAAGTGTTTGGGTCAGAGCATAATGGCAATTTTATGATGTGCCTTGAATTAATAGCTGAGTATGACTCCTTTCTATCTGCTCACATTTCACGCTTGGAAATCCAGGTAGTGGAAGGACATCATATTTGAGTCCAGTAATTTGTGATGACCTTATTAAAATTATGGGAGAGAAAGTAGTCTCTAAGATTGTTGAAGAGGTCCAGTTGTGTAAATATTATTCAGTAATAGTTGACTCATCTCCAGACATTACTCATAATGACCAATTAACATTCATTGTTCGTTATGTAAATGAGATAGGGGAGGCACATGAGATTTTTAACCTTCTTCAAAAATCCTGGGCACACAGGTGAAAACCTTGCAGACGCAGTATTGGAGATTTTAAAAAGTATAAATCTATAGATATCTGATTGTAGGGGTCAAACTTATGACAATTGTTCAAACATGTCAGGTATATATTCTGGTTTGCAAGCCAGAATCAAGGCAATCAATCCACTAGCTTTCTATATTCCCTGTGCTTCCCATTCAGCAAATTCGAGTGGTTCTCGAGCAGCAGAGTGTTGTCGGGAGTCTGTAACATTTTTTGACTTCTTGCAGAGTATTTTTAATTTTTTTTCTAGTTAGACACAGAGATGGAATTTGCTTTTATCATATTTTGGTCCAAAAAGCTCAACATTGAAATCATTACGTCAGACTCGGAGTGCACGAGAAGAAGCATGTAAAAGTCTAAATTTAGATGGGATAGCTATATTCAATGCTCTTAAGTCATTTTCCGAAGATGCCACCCAAAAATGTTTGGACTGAAACAAAGCTAAAGGTTTACTTAAACAGTTAACTCATATTGACACAGCATTTATATCTAGCCTTTGCGGTGCCATATTCCAACAGTTTGGGGAGACAATGGAAAAGCTACAAGCAGAAGATATGGATGTCTCTGCTGCCAAGGAACTTTATGAATCGTTGATTGGTTATCTTGAAGAAATTAGGGAACTGTATCATGAATACAAATTCCAAGCTGTAAAAAAGATAAATGAGACAATGACACTAACACTAAATAAAACATTATCAGAACTTAATATGACCTCACCTAAGAGGAAGAGGAAAAAGAAACGATTTTTTGATCAGTCTGACTCTGACACGATGAAAAGGAAGGTGATAATTTATCTACACATGAAGATAAAGGATCAAAAGAAATACACTTAAATGAAAAAAAGCTTAAGTCAAGTTTTTTTGCTATAATTGACACATTGAAGGAGGATTTGCCGAGCAGCACAGAGGTCACGCGTGCAGTTGGAAATGGGATGTTTTGGATCACCCGCCGCATAGCCTGGACCTCGCGCCCAGTGATTTTCACTTGTTCCTTCACCTGAAACAATATCTGGCCGGAAAAAAGTTCGATGACGATGACGAGGTAAAAGAAGAGGTCATGACATGGTTCAAAGGGTTGGGGGGCAGATTTCTATGACACGGGGATACAAAAGCTGGTTCCCAGACTTAATTGGTGCTTGGATAATGGCGGTAATTATGTAGAGAAATAAAGATATATGTATTTACATAATTGTCAGTTAATGATTTGTAAATAAATATTTTTAGACCAATTACGACCTTTGTATCTTTACTTTCCAGACACGCCTCGTAGATAGTTATACTAGAATGTATGTAGTGCTATTTATTACCATGTGAAGTAAACAGAAGACTTCCAACACAGCTATAGGAATGTTCCTTGTCATATGTGTTTCAATTGTTTATTGTTTCTCTATAAATGTACACCTCTAAATATTAATTTTTCTGAAACTATGTACTGAATTACAATTTTAATTTTCTAAACTCCAAAATACAAATATCACCCAATTAATAAAAGTAAATTCTGTTTCCATAATTTAATATTAACTTCTTGGATTTCGTTGTCCATGACGTTAATGAAATAGTTGTATTAGTTAATATTAACATCAAAACTTCAACAAATATAAATGCATTTGTGTGTGCACAAATTCCTCTTGCATGATTTCAACAATAATGGAATAATAAAATCAAAGTCATTGGCTTGAAATTATAATCCAACAATTGTAACATACTTGTACAAATAACAAACATTACTGAACATATCGCAAAACCTTTTAATGCCTTCTTTATCAATTAAAACAACACCCAACTTGACAGGTTTCCCTTCATTTTACACAATATGGTGTTCACTATCAGCCATTTTGTTTAAAAAAATTCACATATTTGTTGACAAGTCGAAAATCAATACAAGTGATTTGATACCTTGCCTATGAAAACTGGTCCAGCTGTTTCACTGTTACAAGGGAACAAACTACGAACACACCATTACACACTATTTGCATAGAAGAGTAATTAAATATGGTTACTTAATAGAATACAAAATTACTTCAATATACTATTATAAACAAGTAGCAATTATTAATTAATAACTTAATACGATAAAGCACAATTAATATAGTCTTATACTAAGCAACCACAGCCCTCACCTTATAGGCCTACTTAGTGCTCAAATTCACTATTATAACTTAACGTAATGCGTTTGTTATATATTATAAAGTACTCTAGTAAATATTATAAAAACCAATATAGTAAATTATGTGAACTGTACAACCAAAATCAACAGGCCTTGAGTTCTCTACAATTTAGGGACGTATGCAAAAATGTATTTGATTCTGTTTGAATTTGTGGCTGTTATTGTTTGCCATAGAAAAAAATTACCCTTGATAAAAAAAAAAGTTGCAGGTAAACTACTCCTTTCCCTTTACCGATCTTCACCAAAAACAATAGGTCTTGAGTACTCTACAATTCAGGGCTGTATGCAAAAAATTATTTGATTCTGTTTGAATTTGTGGCTGTTATCGTTTGCCATAGAAAAAAATCTACAGACACACAGACACTTTTCAAAAAATATCGGTATGGAGAACCATACATGACTTCCATGTTCTAAGATTTATATTTAAAATCATATTCGAAATGAAATATTTCCATAGAAACTACGTCTTTCTACTTATTGCTTCAGCATTAACCACAGTACTGTGGTCACTAACGTATACCACCTCATGTTTTCGCACTCGATTTTCACCGATGATGGCAGTCGATGGCACTGCCGAAAAGTCTGGTTTTGCAGAAAACATTGGACTACGGCTAAAGAGCCCGGGAAGCAATTTTAACAAAAAACTACTTCTTTGTTGCCGATAACGTAGTACACATATAAAAAATTCTCCCCTCCACCTTCAACTATAATTTTTAATAATAGAAAATTACCCCCACCCTGTTCACCTAACCTCTTCATTTATAGATATTTCATCTACGTTTCTACAGTGGATTACTATGAGCTTCTTAACAGGATACTTTATTTATAAAAATTAAGTACTTTACTCTTGTTAAATCATAAAATGTTTCAGGTAAACTACCCCTTTCTCTTAACCGATCTTCTCCAAAATCAACAGACCTTCCGTCCTCTACAATTCAGGGAAGCATGCAAAAAAATATTTGATTCTGTTTGAATGTGCGGCAGTTATCGTTGGTCATGGAAACATTTCTCTTGTTACAACATAAAATGTTGCAGATAAACTACCCCTTTCCCTAAACTGATCTTCACCAAAATCAATAGCCCTTGAGCTCTCTGCAACTCAGGAAAGGGAGCAAAAAATTATTTGATCTCATTGAATTTACGGCAGTTATCATTCGTCATAAAAAAATTACCCTTTTTAAAACATAAAACGTTGCTGATAAACTACCCCTTCCCTTAACCGATCTTCAACAAAATCAACAGACCTTGAGTTCTCTTTAGTTCAAAAAGGTTTGCAAAAACCTAGTTGATTCTGTTTGAATTTACGGCAGTTATCGTTCGTCATATAAAAAATTACCCTTGTTAAAACATAAAATGTTGCTGGTAAACTACCCCTTTCCCTTAACCGATCTTCACCAACACCAATAGGTATTGAGAACTCTACAATACAGGGCTGTATGCAAAACATCATTTGATTCTGTTTGAATTTGCGGCTGTTATCGTTTACTATAGAAAAAAATTAGGCTTGATAAAAAATCGTTGCAGGTAAACTACCCCTTTCCCTTAACCGATCTTCACCAAAAACGACAGGTCTTGGGTACTCTACAATTCAGGCCTGTATGCAAACAATTATTTGATTCTGTTTGAATTTGCGGCTGTTATCGTTTGCCATAGAAAACACCCTTGATAAAACAAAAAACGTGTCTGGTAAACTACCCCTTTCCCTTAACCGATCTTCACCAAAAACAATAGGTCTTTAGTACTCAACAAAACAGGGCTGTATGCAAAAACGTATTTGATTCTGTTTGAATTTGCGGCTCTTATAGTTTGCCATAGAAAATACCCTTTTAAAACATAAAATGTTGCTGGTAAACTACCCCTTTCCCTTAACCGATCTTCACCAACACCAATAGGTATTGAGAACTCTACAATACAGGGCTGTATGCAAAACATCATTTGATTCTGTTTGAATTTGCGGCTGTTATCGTTTACCATAGAAAATATCGGTATGGAGAACCATACATGACTTCCATATTCTAAGATTTATATTTAAAATCATTTTCAGCCAAACAGCCAGGCTGTGTCTTACCTGCCTTTTTATTGCTGTATTAAATGAAAAATATTATATTACATTAAAATGAAAAAATTATAATTTTATTGCCTGGCAACAAAATTATTTTATTTTTAACAATTACCATTGTTTCAAAAAGTTTAAATAAATTTTCAAGTACTTTACTCTTGTTAAAACGTAAAAGGTTGCAAGTAAACTACCCCTTCCCCTTAACCGATCTTCACCAAAATCGAAAGTCATTGAGACCTCTACAATTCAGGGACGTATGCAAAAAATTATTTGATTCTGTTTGAATTTGCGGCTGTTATCGTTTGCCATAGAAAATAAAACGTAAAAGGTTGCAGGTAAACTACCCCTTCCCCTTAACCGATCTTCACCAAAAACAATAGGTCTTGAGTACTCTACAAATCAGGACTGTATGCAAAACATTATTTGATTCTGTTTGAATTTGCGGCTGTTATCGTTTGCCATATAAAATACCCTTGTTAAAAAAACGTTGCAGGTAAACTACCCCTTTCCCTCAACCGATCTTCACCAAAAACAATAGGTCTTGCGAAATCTACAATTCAGGGCTGTATGCGAAACATTATTTGATTCTGTTTGAATTTGCGGCTGTTATCGTTTGCCAAAAAAAAAAAAAATTCCCTTGATAAAAAAAACCGTTGCAGGTAAACTACCCCTTCCCCTCAACCGATCTTCACCAAAAACAATAGGTCGCGAGTACTCTACAAATCAGGGCTGTATGCAAAAAATTATTTGATTCTGTTTGAATTTGCGGCAGTTGTCGTTTGCCATAGAAAATACGCATGATAAAAAACGTTGCTGGTAAACTACCCCTTCCCCTCAACCGATCTTCACCAAAAACAATAGGTCTTGAGTACTCTACAAATCAGGGCTGTATGCAGAAAATTATTTGATTCTGTTTGAATTTGCGGCTGTTATCGTTTGCCATAGAAAATACCCTTGTTAAAAAAACGTTGTAGGTAAACTACCCCTTTCCCTTAACCGATCTTCACCAAAAACAAAAGGTATTGAGAACTCTACAATTTAGGGCTGTATGCAAATAATCTTTTCATTCTGTTTGAATTTGCGGCTGTTATCGTTTGCCATAGGAAATACCCTTGTTAAAAAAACGTTGCAGGTAAACTACCCCTTTCCCTCAACCGATCTTCACCAAAAACAATAGGTCTTGAGAAATCTACAATTCAGGGCTGTATGCGAAACATTATTTGATTCTGTTTGAATTTGCGGCTGTTATCGTTTGCCAAAAAAAAAAAATTTCCCTTGATAAAAAAAACCGTTGCAGGTAAACTACCCCTTCCCCTCAACCGATCTTCACCAAAAACAATAGGTCGCGAGTACTCTACAAATCAGGGCTGTATGCAAAAAATTATTTGATTCTGTTTGAATTTGCGGCAGTTGTCGTTTGCCATAGAAAATACGCATGATAAAAAACGTTGCTGGTAAACTACCCCTTCCCCTCAACCGATCTTCACCGAAAACAATAGGTCTTGAGTACTCTACAAATCAGGGCTGTATGCAGAAAATTATTTGATTCTGTTTGAATTTGCGGCTGTTATCGTTTGCCATAGAAAATACCCTTGTTAAAAAAACGTTGTAGGTAAACTACCCCTTTCCCTTAACCGATCTTCACCAAAAACAAAAGGTATTGAGAACTCTACAATTTAGGGCTGTATGCAAATAATCTTTTCATTCTGTTTGAATTTGCGGCTGTTATCGTGTGCCATAGGAAATACCCTTGTTAAAACATAAAACGTTACAGGTAAACTACCCCTTTCCCTTAACCGATCTTCACCAAAAACAATAGGTCTTGAGAACTCTACAATTCAGGGCTGTATGCGAAACATTATTTGATTCTGTTTGAATTTGCGGCTGTTATCGTTTGCCAAACAAACAAAATTTCCCTTGCTAAAAAAAAACCGTTGCAGGTAAACTACCCCTTTCCCTCAACCGATCTTCACCAAAAACAATAGGTCGCGAGAACTCTGCAAAACCGGGCTGTATGCAAAAAATTATTTGATTCTGTTTGAATTTGCGGCAGTTATCGTTTGCCATAGAAAAAAAATCTACAGACAGACAGACACACAGACACTTTTCGGAAAACGACTTTTTTTCATGTTTTGAGTGTTGTAGAATCAGAATCTGCAATAATCTCGAACACGATTTTTTTTGCCATCACCATACTTCCATTCCTTAAGGAATATGGAAGTAAAAATTACCCTTGATAAAAAACCGTTGCCGGTAAACTACCCCTTTCCCTTAACCGATCTTCACCAAAAACGATAGGTCTTGAGAACTCTACAATTCAGGGCTGTATGCAAAATATTATATGATTTTGTGTCACTTTGCGGCTGTTATAGTTTGCCATACAAAATACCCTTGATAAAACAAAAAACGTGGCAGGTAAACTACCCCTTTCCCTTAAATGATCTTCACCAAAAACAATAGGTCTTTAGTACTCAAGAAATCAGGGCTGTATGCAAAAACATATTTGATTCTGTTTGAATTTGCGGCTCTTATCGTTTGCCATAGAAAATACCCTTTTAAAACATAAAACATTGCAGGTAAACTACCCCTTTCCCTTAACCGATCTTCACCAAAAACAAAAGGTCTTGAGAACTCTACAATTCAGGGCAGTATGCAAAACATTATTTGATTATGTTTGAATTTGCGGCTGTTATCGTTTGCCATACAAAATACCCTTGATAAAACAAAAAACACGGCAGGTAAACTACCCCTTTCCCTTAAACGATCTTCACCAAAAACAATAGGTCTTTAGTACTCAAAAAATCAGGGCTGTATGCAAAAACTTATTTGATTCTGTTTGAATTTGCGGCTCTTATCGTTTGCCATAGAAAATACCCTTTTAAAACATAAACCGTTGCAGGTAAACTACCCCTTTCCCTCAACCGATCTTCACCAAAAACAATAGGTCGCGAGTACTCTACAAATCAGGGCTGTATGCAAAAAATTATTTGATTCTGTTTGAATTTGCGGCTGTTATCGTTTGCCATAGAAAAAAAATCCACACACACACACACACACACACACACACACACACACACACACACACTTTTCAAAAAATGACTTTTTTTCATGTTTTGAGTGTAGTACAATCATATTCTGCAATAATCTCGAACACGATTTTTTTTGCCATCACCATACTTCCATTTCCTTAAGGAACATGGAAGTAAAATGACTTTTTTTCATGTTTTGATGGTAGTACAATCAGAATCTGCAATAATCTCGACCACGATTTTTTTTGTCATCACGATACTTGCATACTTATGGAACATGGAAGTCAAAACGTTACACACCATTTTATTTTATAAGTGTGAACACAATAGATAAGAAATATTCATCACCATATTGATATACAGGGTGATTCAAAATTGCACGGCAATCTGTCAGGAGCTGATTCTATAGCTAAAAATAAGGAAAAAAGTTCATATAAACATAGGTCCTAAAACGGTTCATTAGCGAGTTACGGCTCGTGAACCAGTTCGCCCTGATTTCTACTCCCACGGTAAAATGACGCCATACTAAAATTCTTGGGGTATAAAGTGAAGAGTAAATGTGGTGGTTTCTTATGGTTTTTGATCTGAACAAATTGAATAAAAGAGGTCCCAGAGCTTTATCTTAATTAGTTTCTAAGAATAACTGTTTAAACCCAAAACACTGGAGTTGAAAAACACATTTTTAGATTTGGGATACAATAACTTCGTTAATTTGCCAATAAACAAATAAAAATTTCTAACTAACCTTGTAGAGAATTTAATTGTGAAGAAATTCGTGTGTATAATGTCTATTAAAAATAAGTACAAATTTGAGAAATCTGACTTTAATTTAAACAAATCAGACCAAAATGCGCCAGAAAAGTGTTACGTTTTAAACAAAATAAAGATTTTCATAAAAGTGTTCACAACAAATGTAACTGAAAACAAATTAAAAACTTACGTTATTGATTTTTCTTAAAATAATTAAATATAAATATTTATAAATTGATAATAAAGCTGCAAATGTTCATTAAAAGCAGTTGTTCACTGTGGTCGCCATTTTGTTGAATGCAGAATTCAGCTAGGCGGAATCCAGGCAAACCGTGCACGTCTTATAGCCTCAGAATTATTCTTAATAGTAGCTCCAGCTTCTATTATGCGAAGCCTCAATTCTTCTTGTGTGCCAATACGAGCAGAATAAACTAACGACTTCATCCAATCCCAAAGGAAAAAGTCTGCTGGCGTGAGATCGGGGTGGCCATTTTACTGGTCCATTTTGACCAATCCATCGCTTACTGAATGTATTATTAAAAGGGTTCATCACATCACGACAGTAGTGAGCAGATGCTCCGTCATTTAAAAAATCCATTTGCACTCTATCTGCAATTGGAATATTTTCCAAGAGTTCCATCAGTTTCGTTTGCAAAAAATGTAAGTATTGTATTTCATTAAGCCTTGGTGGTAAGAAAAAAGGGCCTAAGATATTATCACCAAGAAGACCGCACCAAACATTAAATGAAAAAGTATGTTGGTCATGTCTTGCAACAGTCTCATGTGGGTTTTCTCTGCCCAAGCGTGGGCGTTTCGAAAGTTTACAATGCCATTTCTTGTAAATTGTATATAATTTACAATAAACAGTTGCAATAAACTGTTGAAATGTACAATTTATTGCATTTCTGTTTTTAACAGCTTTGTTTATGGCCAAAATAAATTAAAAATTTGTGGAATGGTTGAGAATAACAATTCTTACATTATAAAAGTTTAGGAATTGTATTCCTGTAACTTAAATTTTTGGATGGCTAAATTTTCAATTCACGCAGTACATACAAGTAAAAAACTCATATGCAAATGTATTTCTTTATCTTACCCATTGTTTCCTGTGACTTCTGAATGAAGACATGCATTAAATACTTACAAAATGGTAATATAGAGATCCGTGAAACCCAAACTTTGCAAGACGAAAGAGTTACATACTTCCCACTGAAGTATTATCTACTGTTTTGAGAAGTTTCTTAATAAGAAATTTCACAGAATGTAAGTTTATCCTTTTATTAGATTAACTAGCTATATACCCGTGCTTCGCTACGGTCTTTCAGGAAAAAAAATTGGTTGGCCATTTTTAAAGTTAAAATTTTGTTTTACCTTTGGATAATTAAGCAAATTGTATTAAGACCCAGTGAATTTTTTGTACAAAAAGACTTATTTTTAGTAATCGTGTATGAAAGTAGTTTTTTTTTAATGAAACAACAGTCATATTATTGGGCAAGCAGCCCTTTTTACCCACCACCACCCCTGGCATATTGATATACTTGGTAGCCAGGCAACTGATTTGCTTAGCCGTTGACTATTACTAATAAGAAGGGACCTTAATTAGAATTTAAATTTTTAAAAATACTTATCGGCAATAATTCTGCAAGAAAATTAGGTTTTTAATCAAAAAAGCTGAGATTAGTTATAATGGAAAAGGGAATAGTGAGTGGATGCTTAATGTTAAGTAGTGAAAGTATTGTGTAAAATAAAACACACTGCTTTAAGGTATCTTTATAAAACTTCCTTGTAGACAACGTTCTTTGTTTGACCCTCTGGCTGAAGAATTGTTAAACTGGCAGAAGAGCTAACTCGTGAGCAAGCAACGTACAACTGGCCATGGGAGAAACAGTATTCTCTTAGATCTACGCCGGCCATTTTCAAAGATTGACCTTGTGCTTTATTTACTGTCATGGCGAAGCAGAGTTTGAGAGGGAATTGAAGTCTTTTAAACTTAAAATGGTAATCCGATGGAATTAGGGGAATGCGTGGAATGAAGACTGTTTCCCCCTGACCACATCCAGTGAATATTGTTGCTTCTATGACGTTCCTGTGCAAAGATTTTACCTGGAGCCTAGTACCGTTACGTAGCTTAGGAGGTACCAGGTTTCGAAGCAGCATTATTGGAGCTCCAACTTTGAGGTAGAGATTGTGTGGCAGAATGCCTGGAGGATTGAGCGTGTGCAGGAACTCTACTGGATAATGGACTGCGTCTTCTTCTTCCACCACAGAGTCCACTGATTGGTACTTCATAATCTCAGTTGGAAGTTTTTCCAATAATGTGTTATTGATGTTGGCTGCAGTGTCATTCTTTTGAGGAAGGATGGCTCTTTCTTTCAGCCAAGATGGATCTTTTAAATAAAAATTAGCTAAATCTGGGTAATTTTTTTCAGCCAACGTTGTCAAATCTTTTACAACTTTGCATAATTCTTTTGGTATTTTAACTTTGCCGTTTTCATCAGGTAGATTTCCATTACCGATCTGTACAAGTAAACTTGAAAACTCGTCTGGCTTTAAACCGCCTTTGAGGTGCACCCTCATGTTGACTCTCAGGGAACGAACATGGACTTTAGGCCACAGGAAGGAACACTTAAGACAGGCTTTAACTTCATTTGCTCGCGTTCCCCGAGGCACAACAGGTAAAGTCTGTCTGAAGTCTCCGGCCATTAGAACTGTGACTCCATCCATCAGGTTTTTATTGCTTCTTATGTCCTGCATAGTCCTATCCAAAGCTTCAATTCCTCCCTTGTGAGCCATGGTGGACTCATCCCAAATTATCAACTTACAATCTTTAAGTACCTTGGCTGTGTCGCTTTGTTTGGATATGTTGCAAAGTGGGGTCTTTGAGTAGCTTAAGTTGAGAGGCAGTTTAAAGGCAGAGTGAGCTGTCTTCCCTCCATTCAACAATGTTGCTGCTATAGCTGACGAAGCAACAGAAGTAGCAATTTTCCTATCTTTTCTTACACTGGCTAGTATTAAATTTATCAAAAAGGTTTTTCCTGTGCCACCTGGTGCGTCAAGGAAAAACAGCTGTCCAGCCTCTGAATCAACACTCGCAATTATTTCATTGTAGATAGTTTTCTGCTCGTCGTTATTTTAGGAACGTTTTCAGCAACAGTCTCAGATAGATGGACTGTGTTGTAAGAGAGTTCTTTCAGGTACTCGCGATTGATTGCAGAACTGTAGGGCTCTTGACTTGGAGAAGGAAGACCGAGTTGTTGGAGGGACTGATTGGACATTGAGAAGACAAAATTTTCTAATGAAAGTAGGCATTTGTTATAAATGATGATGTTGCAGAATTCAAGCTCTAAACCCGGACACTTATTCTTCATCTGCCTCTTAAAGTCCTCTGATAGACTTTCCCTGTGTTTTTCCCAGAGCACTAAGGGATCCGCTGTTTGGCAAAACACCAAAATGACAGTGAACAGTTCTCTGATCTTCTGTGGTGACTGACACAGCAGCTTCTTCCAAGGTGTGGTCCCAATGAATGTCATCCTTTAGTAAACCCAACACTCTGCAGGCAGACTGATAAGTGGGGTGAATCTCCTCTTAAGATCATTGAAACTCATTGGCCCTCTGACTTCGTGAAGGAGAAGACGTAGGTAATAAAATTCTGCATTGTTAGGGTGTACCGTGTAAACCCGACCGAGTACTTAACCTTCCTTCACTCCTGGATGACCGGGAACGGCTTTGCCTTGCTTCCGTCGGCAAAACTGATTGTTTTTCCAGATGTAGTAAGCAGGGACTTCACTATAGATTAGGGTTCTGGCAAAAAATCTGATTTGCACAGTTCAAAGAATGCCATTAGAGTTGTTTTGGGTGGATTTTGAACTTTATCATGAACATTTTCAGGATTGAAATAAACTCTCTGGCCATTCTCAAGGTGTACTGCCAAATGCATTACGGGATGATATCTTTCATGGATAGGGAAGCAAAAAATACGCCATGCCGCTTCGGAACTACTGATGTAACGCCCTGCTTCATACTTGGCAACTTCGTCCCACTCATTTACCAACACAAAAGCTGCTTGATCACTGCCCTTGTTGATGTATTTGCAAATGTACTTTATAGACTTCACAGAGTTACACAACTCGACATTGATATGTGCCAAAAAGGTACATGACAGAACAGGGTTGTACGGTACCACCCACCGACTGTCTAGGTCTACTCCATTGAAGTTAACTGTGAACCCACCGTCAGCAGGACACCTATGACGGTACTGGGGGTAACCATCGTCTGCAGTTTGGGTGTCTTTAGATAAAGGACAGGGATATCTTTTGGAGCATGAGCCGTTAACCATGCAGGGTGAGTTCCTGTTTAGACTTCCACAAGGGCCATGAATCATTGTCGATTTAATAATTTCATGAAGCTCAGGGTCGATTTCAGGGTCAGGTATCTCTGTGCTTATGACATTATCAGTTTGGTCGGCCATAATTCTGTCCTGCAGCCACAGCAAGATGTGTGCGTGAGGCAAGCCCCACTTCTGCCACTCCACAGTATACAGGTAACACCTACTTGGACCGAAAATGGAACCTTGAGTTGGAAGATTAATCTTTTTTTTTTTTACTTTCAAATGAAACACCCGAGCTATTATGTCATGCCTGTCTTGGGGCTTTTGTCCATATTTTAAGGCAGCTCCTATTTCAGACCATTTGGGGTTACATGTAAACGTGATAAAGAAATCATGACGTCCATAGTGATGAACATATGTCATGGCGTCCTGAGTCCTCTCGTGCATATAGCGGGGCCCACCAGTAAAACTGGATGGTAACACGACCATCTTTCCAAGATCCGAAACTTGACCACCTCCCTTACACATGGCGTCTTTGAGATTAACGTAGTTTTCCGCTTGCAGTTTACTCTGGTTGTGTCTAATGAAGTTTAGCCTCTGTCTCTATCTTGGCATACATGTCAACCAAAAACTGATTGAGAAGACTACGGTACAGTAAGTAACTTTCTTGGCCTTGTCTTTCCATTAATCGGTAAGAGTAGAAGTCTGAAGCAGAAACTGTTTTCTTAAGAAGGGCTTTAGAAATTGGATCATATTGCGGAATGTTGATAGAGTAGCCGCCTTCTCCACAACAAAACATAATTGGGTACTGGAGAGCGTCGTATCCACGGAGTTTCGCTGATCCGCACCAACTTTGTGTCCCTGCTGTAAAGAATTATGTCTCGCTTTTCAAACTCCTGTCCCACAATAACCAAAGCTACCTCGCTTGTTGTTGGCGTGTTGTAACGACCCCTATGTTCAACTGCAGGTTTCTGTCTGCATGAATCACAACTTTAAACTCTTGCCCTTCCGGAACATTTTCCATTGCTGTTTTAAAATCTCGTATGTATGGATTGTTATCATGCAAACATTTTTGAAGTTGACCAACTAACCAAGGTTTCACTACATTAAAGAGGTTAGATCTGATTTCTACTTTTTTTTTCGTCGTTGCCAACAAAATATATTTTTAAGAAAAGAGGGATCTTGTTGAGGAGAAGGTAACAAACTTCCTATTCTATGGTAAACCTGCCCTTGGACCTTAAAAGTTGGCATGAAATTTCCTTCGTGTACCTCTTTAGCTCCGAAGGACGTCATCTGAAAACATGTTATACTTTCTGGTGTTCGCTAAAAAATGATGAGACTCGGGGTGGTTATTGATAAGGAGGCTATGGAGAGGTTCAGGAAGCTGTTCAGTAGAAGGAAGATGAACCTTGCCATTGCTGCAGCATAGGCCGGGGCTTTCTTCTTTCCACTTTTTCGCATGGCACCACTTACATTCAATATGCTGACCAAGAGAAACAACCTTGTCATTATTGTAGTCCGTATTACAGTCATATTTAAAACCTGATAAGGGCTTTGTTTTCCATGGAAGCAGTTGTCTATTTTCATTGTACCTACAAACAGATTCCTGATTAACTTCGGGATGTTTGGTTGTGTATCTAGAAACTGAAGCTCTGTTTACATCAGGGTTTGCCTTATTGTATCTTTTAACAGCCTCTCTATTAACTTCAGGATTCTTTTCACTGTATTTCTTAACAGCTTTCCTATTAACTCCAGGATTTTTCTCATTGTACTTTTTAACAGCCTCTCTGTGAATATCGGGATTTTTTTCATTGTATTTCTTAACAGCTTCCCTATTAACTCCAGGATTTTTTTCTGTGTATTTTTTGACTGATTCCCTATGTTTTTGTCTCTTGATTCTATCATTGGCCCTTGAGCGTCGTTTTTTTCTCCTTTTTTTTCCCAACGCTTGAAGTAACTATGGAACTGATGACTGAAGAGGAAGAATCAAGATCATCAGGAGGCGTAACACAACGGTTCTGGTTATCAAGTTGAGCAGGGCTTAGCAAATGAATAAGAGGTATGTCATCGTCGGATTGGTCATGGGCAGATTGCTTGACGACGATATTTTCAGGGCTCTCTGTGTCAAGCGAGGTGTCAGATGGGGAGGTCAACAACAGTTGATTTAGGAGGAGGAATGTATTGAGGAATGAGAGGTTCAAAGTGGACACATGGGTCCAGAACACTTTAATCGAAATATGGACTTCCCCTCCTCATACTCATCAGGCTGTATAATCACCTCACCATTACGATACACCACCAGATGGTAAGGGTATACTTCGGCAGCACCCTGAATTTCATTGTGGGTGGTGTATGTGGTGTAGAGTGACATGTGAGCACGGTATTCGGCCACAGTTCTATAAATGTTACCACACGGCATCATTGTATGCTCCTTAAACGGTTGTCAGTTGTTGCAAATGTGCTGTACGACGCTTGTTCGCACTTGAGACGCAAGCGAGACAGTTCCGTACATGAGGTAAGACAGGGATTAAAAGAAGCACGACCCATCTGTGCCCACAGGCACAACATGGTGAGGTACCATGTCCCCATCAACTTCAATTTGTTCCATCATATGTAGTAGTGCACTCTTGTAAGGGAAAGGAGATAAAGTTCAACAGTTTAAAACACTCCATATCAACACCGAACACTATTTCCATAGGTTAATATTCCATGTTAACGTTCCAATTTTTTCTATAACATTGGTTAATTGCTAAAAAACCATCAACAGACAGACTTTTCAAAAAGGTTCTTAACAGAAATAACCTACATCATGAGAAAACACAAAACTGTTAATTAAAATACTTTAAACTGAAGAAAGCATTTTATTGTAAATCGTACAAAGAAGAAGATACCTACACTACATTTTCATTGTTTTGATTATGCGATAATATCGATATACCATGATAAGAAGAAGAAGAAGTGTACCAACTATAATTTATTTCATTGCTTAATGTAAAGTGATAATACGTTGTGAGGTTACGTAAAATAATGTTTAAATATTTTATTTTATTTAAAGAAAGGAAATCTATGTTTAGGAACAGTATAACGTTTAATGTGTATATTGTTACAACACAAATAAGCCACCCCAGTACCAGGGATGAAAAAGATAATGTTGAATATAAAATAATACTTCATACTAAATAAAATGCTTAATTTAAATAAAATATAAAAACTATGACACGACAAACGACGACATGACCTAACCCAAGTGATTGACCCAACAAAAGGAAACAAAAGAAGGAGGGAACTACGAAAAACAAACAAGAATAAAACCAAAGAAGAGAAGAAAGTGATTAACCAAACCAAAGGAAGAAGGGAAAAAACCAAAACCCAAACAAAAATGAAACAAGTTCATGGAATTAAAGGACTCAATGTAACACGTTAAAATGAACCCAAAGGAGAAGGTGGAAAAACCACGGTATTAACCAAATACAATGAGAATGAAGAAGGAGGGAAATAGATAAAAATGAAAACCAATAATGATAAACAAACAAGTAATAAAGCACATGAGCAGGAGAAATAATGCACTCAAAAGTAATACTGCAACCAAGACCAATAATTAACCTATGAGAAAGGAAAAAGTAAATGTCATTATCCATTAATGGACAATAATAATCTAGGGAAGAAACCCTGTTAAACTATGTTAAAGATAAATATAAAAAAGCAAACTAACCCACAATTTAGAGTTAGATGTAATAATAGAAATGTAAGGACATAAAACTGTTAATAGTACTAAGGAAATATTGTAATGAAAGAGATAGTACGGTAGTGAGATAATAATTAGAGGGATTACCCATTCAGAAACACTTAAAAAACAAAAACATTTGTGAAGTGCGAAATGAAAGTGTAAAAACCCCAGAGTGTAGTGATAAAGAAAGTACACTAATTAAATTATAATAAACTATAAATAATTTAAAAGTGAAGGTGAGGTATAAATAAGAATAGTGTAAGATATAGAATGTTATATTATGAAAAATTGTGAAGGATAAAGAAAATAAACACTTAATAAATCTATAAAGAACACTAAAGGTTTAACAGTGAAAAATAGTAGTGAGTAGGAAGGTTGTGAAAAATAGTATTAAATATAAACTATAAAGTAAGATGTATTGAACACTGGAAAGTGATAATCACAATAGTAATTACAACAAAATATATTATCAATAAGTTTAAAAATATGTAATCATATTTAAAAGGGAGAATCCCAGGAAAGAGTAACCAGACAGTGTTAACATGGAGGGAAAGTAAAGATTGTTTAAAAAGTTAAGGAGTTAGGAACAAATCAAAAAACACCCATGTTATAAGGGATCGTTATAAGTTCATAAAAGTGATGTTGTTTATCACAATAAAAAATAATATAAAATAAGATGTATTGTAAACAAAGATTAGCAAATAATAAGTTATTTAAATAATTATTCAATCAAGTTTATGAATTGGATATGGCTGTAAGAATCATACAGACCATAGGCCTACATATTATATGTAATAAGATCAAAAAAGTAGTGAATAATAGCCACCTTGTTATTATTGGCAAAGGAAATAAATAAAAACGTTAAGAAATGTATGACTAGAAAACATGGAAACCAAAGAGTAAATAATTGTGTATAAAATAATAGTGACATAATAATAACACATAAACAGACTCAAAACACAACACAACCAATTATAATAGCAAAATAAAGCCCATTAGGCTGAAATGAAATGTAATTTAAATGAAATAAGTCAAATACCATAATGGCTACTTAGGCCTATGAAAATGACTAACAATCATTTGTAAAACAAAATATTATAATAAGCATTTGGATACAAAAAGAAATGTAATTAACAAGTATTAACATAATTGTAAAAACATAAAAACCTGAATAACCCAAACTTGTGGGGTATCAAAATAATCTATGAAAGGAAATACATAATATAGTGACAATATTTAATAACCAGGACGGAAGATACAGGAATAACAGCAGTCAGAAGATATACGAAGAATTCAAATTTTGATAACAATGTATCATATCAAAATCAGCCAATCAGAATTATTCAGACGTTATTCAGAATCATATAAACTGACGTTGGTGGCGAAAATTACCGTTGAATACCGTTACTCGTGAAGCGTCAGTCAAGCAGTACAGAAACCAAAGTTTGGAAAACCGATTTTCTAATAAAATAATGTAAAACAGTAATCGAAGTTCATAACCATGACGGTATCAGAAGCAGACGACCCATTTATAGCAGTCCATTCAAGATCCAGGATAATTAAAACTGAAAATTAACAGAAAAGTATGACCAGATACTCTATAAAAAGGACGCCCGACCTAATGAAGTCCAAAAATTAAAGAAATTAGAACTTATTGCAGCCCAATCTTATTCCGAACCAGTGAATGAAAACGCCATGTGTTAAGTACAATTGAATTACCTATTTCCAAAGACCTAATCACTCTAAATTTTACTAAAGGTAAATTTATCTCACTATAAACCGAATATTTCTCTTTCACAAATTATTTAAGTAAAATAAAACTCACTGAAAATTTGTTAACATAAAATATAACCTATTATTTAAACACGAACTTTCAAAGCACATTTAACGACACTACAGAACAGATTGTAACATCACACATTATTATTTATGTATACTTAGAGTAAGGTAAAATATTTTTATTGTTACCATAGGAATTCTTTATCTCATAATCAAAAGAATCCCACGATTTGGGAACGAAAATAATTGTAATAACTAAACGTTCCACAGCCATGCTGATACCGATCATTCCTTAATCGATTCGTCAGCCTTGAGAGGAAGTGTTTCATGTAAAAAGTCGGTGCAGATTTATTATAATATAACTGTCAAATTGAATATTTTAATTATCACCCATTAAAAATAACTATTACAGGGAGTAACCGTTGTTATTATTTCATAGGGAGTGCATTACATTATTTTACTTGTGTTTATTTATGAAGACTAGGTTTGGTGAGCAGCGCTCAAGTCGTCATTTGCACAGCTGTCTATACAATCCAGACGGCAGTACGAGCGGGAATTATTTGAACGCCCCGACCTTCACACTTGAAAACACTGTATCAAGTAAATTTAATTGTTTTAATAAACAATTTGGCGCCACCCGGGATTAACACACCCCTGTAAGTAAACAGGTAAGGTTAATGCCGTGTTATACTGGTGATTACCGCAACGCTACGGACATCGTTAGCAGCGATCATTGATGTAACGACCCCAGTGCGAGACGAACGCACTAACACTTTATACACATACAAAACTGGTGTACATTTTACAGATACGACCGAGTCTCCGCGTTACAATATACATGCTTATAACGGGGTAACATTTAAAATAGAGAACAAAATAATTATTTCTAAATAATAAAATTCAATCAAACAAACAATGTACTGGTAGAAACTTCACGATTTTTGAAATTTTTTTTTGTTCTTTTCCTCCTAACTCCCCAACGAAAAGAGCTACAGTTTTCCTTCATATACCATTTTAAAGAGCTTGAAACCCGTAATAATTCGTTCACTTACACTATTATTCTAACACTTATACTTTTCGAGATATTTTAATCCTAATTCAGAAGTCACCACTGTGAAACTTCGGATTAAAATATATTGAAAAGTATAAGTGTTAGAATAATAGTGTAAGTGAACGAAATGTTGCGGGTTTCATACTCTTTAAAATGGTATGCAAACAAACACTGTAGCTCTTTTCTTTGAGGAGTTAGGAGGAAAAAATGTTCAAAAATCATAAATTTTTTATCGAAAGTCGTTAGTCACCTCTGTGGTTGAATTTTGTAATATTTTTTTGTAACACGCCTTATTGCACATCTACAGTATCCAGAGAACCATCATGTAAAGTTTCAGCTTCCTAGGCCCTGTTGTTCTTGAGATACAGTGATCAGTGTGTCAGTGAGTGGTATTTGGCTTTTATATACATAGATTTGTACTACTTTATACATTAATCTATCTTCATAGTTCCACTTATTTTTTAACATTGACATTACAAAAGGGAAAGTGATTTAATTTGGATGATTGAAAGGTGAAAGGGAGTTTTAAAAACAAGAAGCATATTTCTGGAGTGTTACACTTAGGAAAATTTGAACTCTTATCTTATGTGACCGTTCAACAGAACAGAATATAGGTATCAACAGAACAGAATATAGGTATCAACAGAACAGAATACCATTTAGAAAGTGAAAATGGAGTCTCTTTGATTGTCAAAATATGTGGTATATTTTACTGTTTATGTTGACAGCTCTGTTTATGAAATGTTTTTTGGCTGACTCCATGGAACCCACTGTCGTGGTTTGTTAAAAAGATAGGTCAAGTAGCCATCCAGTTTTAAAAACAAAACTGTGTTAATAAGTAATCCAATTTAATCCTTGAATAATAAGTGAATATTACCATCGCCCTGTGTCTTTAATTACTGAGTAACAATTGTGTGACATCATAAGCAGGAGTACTGTACTGAACTTTTAGTATAATAAATCATTTATCAGACAGTGATATTAAACACTAGAACATTTTTGCCTATTAAGATACCATAATACCATTTTTAACCAAGTCCTGTTCATATAACTTGAAAGAGTTAACATGATTTTTAGTACTTCCTAATGTTCAAAACAATATTGTAGTATAACATACACTTATTAGTTTATTGTTAAAATAAAATGACCTTAAAGTATCAAAAATTTACTTTAGACTGAAAATGCTACCAGAGACAAAGTGTAATTAATATTAGAGTTTGTAACTAAAGTGTATTATTATGCATTACATATTTTTTGTCTACAAACATTAATAAAATAAAATGTATTACTTGAATGATAAACCCACATTTCATATTACACAAAAAATGCATAAGACAAAAACAGGGACAACAATTTCACCAAATGTTACTGCAAAGTATGGGGATCAAATATAACAAATCAGTAAAAATAAATACTTAAACGATTAACCACACAACATATATTCAAATGAACAAATAACAGTTATCTGTACACAAACCATTACTGCATATTAATATTATATACCAAAGAATTTACAAAAAGAAAATAAATAAAATGGTACAAACATCATTGGTAAAAACATCATGGTCTTCAGTGAAAAAAAAACGTTACTTCAGTTCATTTGTTCACTCAGAACACCAATTATATGTTTCTGTAAAGTCTCATAAAGTAACTCAAATACACTCTCATAAAACAAATCAGTCAGTGGAATGAGACTGAATTTATACAATAAACGTTTTCAGGAATCAAACAGTACATCATTAGTTATGTCATCTTCATAACACTAAGAACAAAAGTGGCACTGTTTCTACTTCCTAGACAAAAATCAAATTTCTCTTCTAATAAATACCATAAACACTTTTTTCTGACTCGATTTAGCTTTCCACTTATCACAAACAAATATAGGCAAATTCTTTGTTATACTGTCATAATCTGGCATAAAAGCAATGCCAGTTAACCAAAATGGAAATGCATCACATACAAAATATACTTAATTTATATTAGTCAAACCACTAATACACCAATTTTATTTAATTCAATTAATGTTATAACACAAGCACTAGGTTAAGGATTTTTGATCTTATATCATCCACACAAATCATGCTTCATCAATAAAAATGCTACATATTTCTTTACAGTCACTAAAAATATTTCTAATGTACTTATAGTCTTTCTTGCACAATTCGCACTTAACACAAAACTCGTATGAGATTCTAAAAATAATTAGGTACATTCCATGGTGTGTGTACTTCAGTACTTCCAAAATGCGCTGCACTTACATTATAGTCTATATGCTTAAAGCATATATTATATTATCATATATCCAGTTCATTACCCGAATGAATTATTTTATGTTTGTTCAAATTGCTTTTCTGATTGAAAGATTTATTACAAACATCACACATATATGGTTTATCGCCAGTATGTAGCAACTGATGTTTCTTTAAATTACTCCCTTCATTGAAAGATTTCTTACAGAACTGACAAACAAATGGCTTCAAACCAGTGTGTAATAACCTATGTGTTTTCAAGTTACTTCGCTGACTGAAACTTTTGTTACAAAAATCGCACACAAATGGTTTGTCTCCTGTGTGTATAAGTTGGTGACTTTTTAAATTACTTCTTTGTGTGAAAGACCTATTACAAACTCCGCATAAAAATGGTTTACTTCCAGTATGAGTCAATAGATGGCTTTTTAAATTACTACGTTGACTAAAACATCTGTTGCAATACTCACAAACAAATGGTTTGTCACCTGTATGCACTAACTGATGACTTTTTAAATGACTTCTTTGGCTGAAAGCTCTATTGCACATTGGGCACACATAAGGTTTATATCCAGTATGAGTTAACTGATGGCTCTTCAAATTGCTTTTCTGGTTAAACGATTTGTTACATGTATCACAAACAAATGGCTTGTTACCAATGTTAAGAATTTTTCTGTTTGTATCTGACTTCAAGTCCTCAGTCTCTTCACTTTTTATTTTCAACAGATCTTTCTTGTCAGCCTCCTGTGGAATGTGTATGGGTGGAGGGTAGTTATGATGGTAACCATATTCCTACAACACAAAATTCAAGATGAACGTATTATTATTTTTTACTTCACTATAACATGTATACATTATGTTATGTCTTCTGAAAATAAGAAGGAGGATATAAGAAGTAAGAAGAATGAGGAAATAAGAAGTAATTCGAAAAGGTTACATACCAGTAAATGTCACGATTCAAATTTTATGTGACAAATACTTGAAATATAATAAATTCATAATATATTTCATACAAACAAATCAAATATTAAGAATTTATATACAATAGATATTTACAGATTACTGTTAAAAACGAAACTGTTAAATGTGAATCAGTTCTTCACATATAAAATGGAAGCTAACACACTAGTTTTACATGGAATACTGAAAAACTATATACCTTTCCTATAAGTGGTGGTACTGAATTCAGTGCATTATGACAACCCCTGGAACATTACAAACTCAGTTCAGTCAACAATGTATAAAAATGTACAAATGAAGTACATTATACATTCTATAGATAATTTTAACTCACATAATTAAAATTGGATTAATACATTCAAGATGCAAGTTTAAATCCTCATCACCTTTATGTAATTCTGAAACAGAAAGAAACACATATAAATACAATACTCACAGTACCTAAAAGTTCCTCATAACACATTATGATAATGGTAAATGGAAATGCTATTCACTTATAATTATTTTGAATGCAACTGTGATCACACATTATTCTGAAATACAATATTTTTCACATAAAAAACTTATGATATAATCAGGACTGTAACAATTAAATTGAAAAAAAACTTTGAGAACGTCCTTAATATGAGGTGAATGATACAACGTGAGTTAGGTGAAGTACAGCTAGACACAGATAGTCAAAATAAGTCATCAACTGCTCCTTACACAAACAATATTGTAGCTATAAAGAAAATATAACAATATTGTGCATGAAAAATTTGAACTATGGATTTGTAATTTGAAACCGCTTGAATTCAAAACAATCATTTGTGAATCTGATATTTATCTGTGAGTTCTTAAGAACATAATTAACTGCACAATAAGTTTAGATTCTGAAGTACTGGTTACTAGACAGATGCTGATTTTTTTATACGAACAGGCCAATTGGAATAAGATGTAAATAGTTATTTAATTATGTTGTATGATCTGAGTTCAGTAGATTATGCCAATACTTTATGTTGCCAATATTTTACTGTGTTAAAGTTTTGTTACGGATAACATAAAATTAAAATTCAAGAGTGTCACAGTCAATGAACCATACTGACATTTACTTTTCCTCATTATCTTCCATTAACATGCCCTTATTACACACAGACTTTTATATTATTGGAGCCTGTTAAAGTACTTTACAATGCTAAGTATACAGTAGTTTATAATTTAGATAATACAGTATAACATCAGTTATAAAAACTAATTGGGACCAATACATATTTTGAATATACAAAAATTCAAGTATGGCTACAGTTTTTTAAACTCACAATTCATTTTAAAACCAGAAGGATCTAATTTTGTATTCATAGGCCTATTGGTCCACCTATATATTGGCCTATTTTATTCATAGTAAATGCCCAATTCATTGGTTCACTTAAACTGTGTTTATGAAAGGACCATAAATAGACAGCATTTTATTTATTGCTTACTGGCCATTCTTAAATATTTTCTTTTAGACCATCATACTAGATTACCTCACTACAATGACTTCTCTATTGCTGTTTATTTAAATTAATGTAGTCTTTCCAACACTACAAAATTTTACCAAAAACAACCTGCTTCCCCCCTTTAAAAATTGTAATTTTAGTTTCTACAAGTAAAAACATTATGTTTCCTTTTAGCAGGTACAAATTATGCCACCACCATTTGAGTAATACAGTTGAAATAACAAGAAATAAATACCAAGAACACAAACAACACTTTACAAGCCACAACAAACTGTAACTCACACTACTTGCAATTCTTATCTATAAGTTTCCACAGGACTGTTTACACTCAACTAAGTATAAAATGTATCATTTCTACTATTAAATTACAAAAATTATACATATTATGGTGATAACTACCAATCCATTATCTCTTACCATCATTGATTCACTTGATTGTTTATTCATTTCCTGCCTATAAGCTCAAGAATTATCGACGGTTTAAAAATAAGATCAATAAATAGTCTGTTTACATTAGTAACATAAACTGAAAAAGGTTAAATAATTAATATAAACTGAATCGATTAATGAGGATAGATGTTTAAAAGAGTTGCACATCTTCTTCTTTTGCAGGACTACAGCCCAACATTCGTCTAAGGTCTTCAGACACCAAGCACATCATCCAATCATCTTATTTTAGGTTACACAAAGCATCTCTTCTGCTTGTATAAACATGTGCCCTCAGGATTTTCCTTGGCATACACTGCCCACCCACCCATCTGTTCCAAGTGCCCTAGTCACTGTATTCATTAAGCTATTCCAAATCTTATGGTATCCTTAGGTTCCAATATATCAACTATATCCTGGTACATATGTTGTGCATACAAGAATAATTATACAGCATTTGCAAATTCTTCTTTTTCATCACATTTGTACGAGGGGGACCCAAAAGTAACGAGAATTTTTTTCTGGCAGTTGGTAGAACGTTAGTTCCGACTTCTCCCGCTAGGTGCCTTCACTAGACACCATTTTGTATCAGTTGCCCTAGCGGCATTGTTGTGGAAACATTAGCGCGATCAGTGTGACTATTTTTTGTAAGCGCTGTTTCACGTTTTCGGCGATTTGTCAATGGCAGACATTAAATACCAACGTGCTAACATCAGGTTCTGTTTCCTGTTAGGGAAATCAGCAGCAGAAACTGTCGCAATGCTTCGGACGGCTTATGGGGAGGAAGCTTTGAGCCAGGCAAGGATTTTGAGCTGACAAGAAAGCACACGCGGAACGAATTTTGCTGCAACACGTTTCATCTTCAGATCTTCAGTCAAAATTCGTGGGCATGAACTCCAGGATATTCCAGTCATTTCCTCCAATTCATCGATTGTTCTACGACGATCAAACATGATCGCAACTCGGATTTTTTCAATTTTTTCGTCCGTTTTGGAAGTCGAGGGACGTCCCGGTCGTGGTTCGTCTTCAATTGATATTTGACCACTTTTAAAACGAGAAAACCACTCGTAAATCCTTGCCTGGCTAAAAGCTTCCTCCCCATAAGCCGTCCGAAGCATTGCGACAGTTTCTGCTGCTGATTTCCCTAACAGGAAACAGAATCTGATGTTAGCACGTTGGTATTTAATGTCTGCCATTGACAAATCGCCGAAAACGTGAAACAGCGCTTACAAAAAATAGTTACACTGACCGTGTTAATGTTTCCACAACAATGCCGCTAGGGCAACTGATACAAAATGGTGTCTAGTGAAGGCACCTAGCGGGAGAAGTCGGAACTAGCGTTCTATCAACTGCCAGAGAAAAATTCGTGTTACTTTTGGGTCCCCCCTCGTATATTTGGCGTTTGGATATTTGACACTATACTGTAATACAAAAGGCAGTAACAATATACAGTACATAACAATCTACAATACTACTGTTTATAATGCTGTTATGTATACACCAACACTCTTAAATTTTTATTTAATGTTCTATAAGGTAATGGAAGTATGGTAATGGCGAAAAAAATCGTGTTCTGATATCGGCAGATTCTGATTGTACTAACATCAAAACATGAAAAAATGTCATTTTTCGAAAACTGTCTGTGTGTAGAATTTGTTCTATGGCAAACGATAACAGCCTCAAATTCAAACAGAATCAAATAATTTTTTGCATACACTCCTGAATTGTAGAGGACTCAAGGCCTATTGTTTTTTGTGAAGATTGGTTAAGGGAAAAGGGTAGTTGACCTGGAACGTTTTACGTTTTAACAAGAGTAAAGTGCTTAATTTTGATAAATAAAGTATCCTGAAAAGAGGTCATAATAATCCACTGTAGAAAGGTAGATGAAATATCTATAAATGAAAAGGGTAGCTGAAGGGGGCAGGGGGTAATTTTTTTTATAAATTAAAATGGTAGTTGATGATGGAGGAGGTAAATTTGTATATAAGTTTTATATGTGTACTACATTACTGACAACAAAGAAGTAGTTTCTATGGAAACATTTCATTTCACTTTAACAAAATTCTATATTTTTCATTTTAATTTAAATCACGTATGAGTGAAAATACATATACTGTTCCTGGCAGGCAAAAGCATATCTCAATTATGTAATGTTTACTTTTCCAAAGTTTTATTATTGTGATTACCACATTAAAAAGGCCGGCAGGACACACACACACACACACACACACACACACACACACAAAATTCGTGTTATTTCTGGCCTCACTCATGTTTATTTTCTTATGTTTGCACGCTTTTTAAATGGAAAGTGCCGAAACCCACACCAACACAACGCGTGCAAGCCGAAAAGATGGGCATCGATTTGCTTCCTGTGGATTGCTGGGCAGTGTTGTTGTATTAAAGCAATTAATACAATCTGTGTACTTATTTCTATTATGATACGAGAATTATAAACTAATATGTGCATGTGTGTATGTATGAAAAATATATAAATATTTTTCTCCTTTGGAAAATTGTTTGCCCCTCCTTGAAAATATTTTGACCTCCCTGATGGCTGTTATTTACTAGATTGTGTGGAATATAGCGTTGTGACATGGATCAGAATAGTGCGTGTTAAACAGGAGACACAAACGTATTAAGAAAGAAATGTTTTGCTGAGAAATTTATAATTATACGGGTGAACAGAATAGTCTTTCAGGAAATCAGAAGACAAATGGAAAGAAAGAAATCAAGACTCGATTTTAAAAAATAAAAATGACTAGTATAGTATTGACAGGAAAGACTTTGATAACACTATAGACATCCCTCGGCCCCTCGCAGCGAGAGTCCAATTTCATTACAGGAATCAAATCGCAGCTACCTTTAGGTAGCTCTTCGACCTACAGACATTTATCCAAAAGTACAGTCCTTCCTCACGAAGGTTGAGGATAGTCTTAATCCACCTGACATGGTGGTACCATTTTAGCTGATACATAATTTTTTCAGCACTCAAGCATTCACTTATTTAATTAATATTTAAATGATTTTAAATATAAATTTTAGGACATGGAAGTCATGTATGGTTCTCCATACCGATTTTTTTCTTTTCCCAAAGATAAAGGAAACAATGAAAGGAACACATTTTAATGACAAAAACAGCAATATGATGGCACCCCTGATGTCAAGTAAACAAAATAAGTTCTGAAGCTCCTCTAAGAAGTGGAATATGAACTGACATATTGGTGTATACCTTCCCAAGAATGTTTTGAACCACAGCAATACAGTACTCTGAAATGTGTTACAGCAAGTTTATGACTGTATTGTCAGCCCACCTTGTATTTTTAAATTTCTCACTTTTAGTTTTTCATTTAACTCTCATTCCTCTCTTCTGTGTTTTACAGTGTCCATTGTGTTAAGACTACTCTTGGTGGCTGTTTGTGTATAAGATGGTGTGATGGTTCTTTAAATTAACTGAAATATGAGATATGATACTGAAAGTACCCACAGTACCACAGTTGTTCATCTTATGGTACCTAGTAACTAACTGCATCAGATCACCACTTTCATTATAATTATAATCAAATTTATTCATTATAATCATTAGTGTGATAACACTATTAAAACTAAACAGTAAATAACATGTAAACAGCTAAAGTCAGGATTCATAACAGTTAGGTGTGTAAGAATAAATATTTCTCTTGATTTCAAGAATTTCAGAGTTACAAAGAAAACTGTTTTTATAAATTTAAAATTAACTTGAATACTATTAGAAAAACGGCAACTTTTTCATAAACATATGACCATTCACACAAAAACTTATAAACATCAAACGGGCTAGTACTTAAATGATTATTTATATTTACCTTTTTTATACTCTTCTACACTTCTATGCAACTCCTGCAACTTATGGTTTGATGTATAACTGCCAATGTCTCTGAGGGCTTGTTGTTTATGAAGCGATTCACTGGCAGCTGCGGCAGCAGCACGAGCCTCCAGAAGGTGCATGTTACTGAAACCAAGTACTAATTTAATACTACTAAACAAATAATACCAACATAGTAAGTAAGCAGAGCACATCTATATATATTGCAACGTTACAACAATTATACAAATATATTACCATGTACTCAACGCAACTATAAAGTGTATTACACCGGCCAGGTCGCAGGATTTTTTTTCTCGTTGCATCAAGTATATGTAGTTGCACAATAATTAAATAATTTTTAAAGAGGAGTGAGATGTTGTTGACATGAAATAATCATTTAAAACCGTTTCAAAATAATCATTCTATGATTTATTAATTAATAGAAAAATATTCAAATATTTAAATTTCAAACATTAGACAAATAAATATTCACTTTTATAAGCTTTACAAATATACTGGTAACCTGCTATGCTATTCATAACACAACACCAAAAATAAACACCCATTATAATCTTACTAGCTAAACAAACATGATAAACAAGTTATTTAAATTCTTGTTCTTTTTGTGTGTCTGAAATTAACTCAAATTTTAAATAATAATAGCAACTCATTTACAAACAAAATACTATTAAAACTCAAGAATAAACTTTAATTGTTGCTATAAACAAAATGAAAATGATATTACATTTACTTCCAAGCTATTATTGATTTCTACTGTCACACCCAAAAATACAACAAAAGATTTGTATTTCTTTTCTAAAATTTGTTGTTAAATTAAATTAAATTCTCATATTTCTAATATTTAACTTACTAACTTTAATTATTTAATGTTTATAGTTCAGTTCTTTTTAAGAGCTCTTTTCACAATAAAAATAATATAATTGTTTTGTTATCACTTGCGTATATCTGCCATTACCGTTGCGTGTGTGTGTGTGTGTCCAGACTCTTGAGAGTATGATGATGATGATGATGATTCTGATGCTGTGATCGTTGTCTCTAAGGGTTGTTGTTGGTGATGCTCCAGAATTCCTCCTTACATCTTGGTGTGAGTGTGTCCAGGTTGATCTGCAAACGGGCAGCATGACACCGTGTGTAGATTTCTTGAGTCTGAGTGTGTGATCACCCAAAGTTGCTAGTGGTATTTACACTGGAGGCGATTTGACAGGTTCAGGACTGTTTTCGACATGTCAGATATTGTCAATTCATGCAAAGTGTCCTTTTTATTACACTCACTTTTTGGTTAATTATCGCGAACTCATGAACATACTCATCACATGAGCGATATCATTGTTTGCATAATTTTTTTCTGGTCACTCACATATACCACACATCTTAATTACTATTCAATTACACTAGTAATTAATATTAATTAGTTACCATCTTTAATATTGCACATTTGGCAATAATTTTTATATCACCATATTCATCAAAAATTCCTTTATGTAATGGTGTCTTTATAATTGGGGTAAGTCTTTGCTTACAGGTTTAAAATGTATAATTATAGTAGTTTATTTTAATCCTGTTAAAACCTGATTAATTGACAACCAACAATTCTTATGCGTCTCCCCTTTTTGTCGTTCGATGCAGGTCGGAACTGGCTTAACACACACATAGACACAAACGCTGTATTTTATGCTAACAAAGCAGGTGTCACTTTTGACAGGCTCCAGCCGGTCCGTTCCCGCACAAAACTGTCTAAAACTGTTCGTCTTATTCTTTTTACACTAAGTACAATACAAAACATACCGCCCTGGGCAAATATGCAAATATATGTATTGTTGCAATATATATAAGCGAAATACTACTGACTTATTCATACACTCACTCATCACGAAATCTCCATAACTATAAAGCCTACAAACTTGAAATTCGGCACGTATGTTCCTCTTGGCTTCTAGGTACTCGCTAAGAAAGGGTTTTGAAAACTTTAACGCCTAACCGTGAAAAACCGCGACACCGATAATGCAGCTTTTTTTCAACTGTATGCTTCCTGGAAGTCTTGTTTATTTTTTTACTTTGCTTTAGGCTTTTGGGGAGTTTCAAAACAGTATTTTTTTCATCTATCCTATAACCATGAGGAGGCGCAAAAATAATCGCGACATAGTTCAACCTGTCCCTATATTCCCATCCAAGTGGTGTTGAGGGTTTATTTTCCGTACTAAGTTCAGCACATATATTCCGAACAGAGCACGGAGACACTCTTTGGCCAGTTTCATATAAAAAACGTTCAAGCAAACCAAATAAATCCTGTTTCGATTGTACTACAAATGGTTCAATGCTGATGAAACACAGCACCCATATGTAGGCCTATCTATATCTATATATTGTTACATTCAGTTTATTCTGGTTATTTAAATTGTACTTGGTTTGTATTTTAAGGATGAGTATGTTGTCAGGGTAATTTTAGTTGAGCGCCAATTTGCAATCAAATGTTGCAAATAAAATTTATTGGTAAATTGGTAAGTAATATTGCATATAGCATAAGGGTTTCTTTTTTTTATGACTACTAATGCTCAGTAAGGCAGATTCAAATCTGGTGCCATACTTCCTTGTTGGGAGTGTTACCAACCTATGCTAGTTGATGAAAAAATTAACATTAGTTAATATGGTGTGCATAATATCATATACATAAAATTATCTACTAAGTAAAGAAAAGAAAACCTTTTATCTGTTGTTATTGAACTCAAATCCGTTATTATCCTTATTAAAGGTTTTTAAGAGACAATTATAATTGTTAACAAAGTCTGGCCGGCTTTTCTTTAAATATGCTCAGAATGGCAGCAGTGGCTCTTATTTCTCAGGGCAAACCATTATCTGTACATTTTAATAATTATTAAATCAAATAAAATGGTTTTACGTTAGATCCTTTTGACTACGGTATAAACTACTAATATCTTGAGGAAAAGTACCAAAATACATAGGCTTAGAATAAAATACAGAGTGGTTTAACAAGAGTCTATTATGGAATTTACAATGGTCAGTGTCTAGGTTATGTTGATCTATGTATTTTCAATGTCTAATACACTTTAAATGGTTATATTACCGAATAGTTTTGTACACTGAAAATAATATTGTTCATTAATTATTTTCCCAGTGAAAGTTCGAATATAGTTTTAGTCAAAAAGTGTAAACAGTGTCTTGAAAAGTGTAACTTAGGCCATTAAGGTAATTTCTTCAGTTTAGTTATTTAGCAAAAATACTTCCCTTCCTGAATAGGTTGATTTTGTTTCTTCATATGTTAATTGGTTTCCTTCTTTTGAATAATGTTGTACTTCTTTCTTCTAAACATTTAGTCTTGTAATATAATTTCACTTTAATTATTTTCACTAATATTAAACTCAATATATGTTGGATTGGTCTCTTATATTTTATATCAACCTTTCTCGTTTAGATCTAATAATGGACTCCTCTTCATTCAATTTATAACATATCAGTTGCTAAGGCCTATAACTTAGCTTTCATCGGTTTAAACTGTATCATCTGGAGTTACTATGGTTCTCTCTGAGCCTCAAGATAAACAAACTTCTAATATTTTACTTTCAATTTTCTTAAAATTGTTATAACTTTTTTATGTGATCTTTGATCTTCAATATACTAGTATCTTTGAGTTTCTGATGGAACACCGATTGTTTTGATATCACTTTTGATTATCTTCCATTCCATATTTCCTGAGTTACTATTTTACACTTTTAACTATTTGTACAAAATTATTTATAATTAGTTCTTTTTGTACCCTTCACTTTACTAAAACCATTAGATACAATCAGTAATAACATAGTTCAACCTGACATTAATTATTCTAGTTTTAATGTAAACTCTTTTTCAAATTCCTTAACTATCTAGGCCTCACATGCCTAGTTTTACAAATCTCTATTATTATAATTTTGGTACCCTTCCATTAACATTAACATTTGTTGAAATAATATTACAGCATATATTATTTATCAACCTCAAACAGTTAATTACTAACAACTATTAGGAAACATATAACAATTCTTATTAAACTTATGGATCCAATCCAGTCTTTATAAACATAATAGAACATGGTAAGTAGTTCCCAAAACATTGTCCTCCTTACTTACTAACTTCAATATCTCCAAACACAACGATTAAAACATTGTTTATTATTAATCACTTCCCTTATAAACATAACACAACTCTTATTAAACTTATGAATTAATTTCCACTCTCACACACATAGTGGGATTAGTATTAGCATAGTAAGTATTTATAAAATATTGTCCTCCTTACTTACTAACTTTAATAGTTCAAACATAACTATTAGAACATTATTTAATATTAGTCAATAATAATAAACCTATAATTGGTAGTCCTTGAAACAAGCTACTTTATGTTTCCTGGTACTTTTCTAGGATTAGTAAAATATATTTTACTCATGCAATTACACAACAAGATGATGGGCAAAATATCATGTAACAATATATATATATATATATATATATATATATATATATATATATATATATATATACACAAAATACCACTGACTTATTCATACACTCACTCATAACAAAATCTCCATAACTATAAAGCCTACAAACTTGAAATTTGGCATGTATGTTTCTCTTGGCTTCTAGGCACTCGCTAAGAAAGGGTTTTGAAAACTTTAACGCCTAACCGTGAAAAAACGCTAAAAACCGTGACACCGATAATGCAGCATTTTTTCAACTGTACACTTCCTGGAAGTCTAATGTATATTTTTTTACTTTGTTTTAGACTTTTGGGGAGTTACAAAACAGTATTTTTTTCATCTAACTATAACCACGAGGAGGCGCGAAAATAACTGCAACAAAGTTCAACCTGTCCCTCTATTCCTTGCTATGTGGCGTTGAGGGTTTATTTTCCGTATTAAGTTCGGCACATATATTCCAAACAGGGCACGGAGACACTCTTTGGCCAGTTGCATATGAAAAACATTCAAGCAAACCAAATAAATCCTGTTTCGATTGTACTACAAATGGTTCAATGCTGGTGAAACACAGCACCCATATGTAGGCCTATCTATATCTATATCTATATTCAATCACTTTCTGCTACAGTCCGTTTCTTGATGTATATAATACATTTAATATTTATAACGAAATTTACCTCAAGATGTTCTTTTCCTCATTTGGAACATGTTTCGAGAGCTCCCACGCTCTATAAATCCAATTTAGCCACACATGCAATTAACACAGGACATGAATTCCCAGACATAACCAATATGTCACTAATAAAACATATACCACACAAAGGCACCATAATGAACATTTGGGAAAATTTACAAATATATAAACATAAAACACAAAACAAACTAATACCAGAACAAATACAAATCAATACAAAACATGACACAATATTCAAAGCACTCAACATCGAAAATACACAAAATACAAAAACATATACCACAATCACACACAATAATACAACTTTAAAATACCAAAGACCAACAAACAACCTTAATAGCATCCAGCACCCAACACACAAATACTTCACCAGACACAAGATCATGAAGGCTGAAGATGAGAGCACGGGAGCTCTCGAAACATGTTCCAAATAAGGAAAAATAACATCTTGAGGTAAATTTAGTTATAAATATTAAATGTAATATATATATATATATATACATATATATTATTTGTGATGTTTTCAATTTGTTTCTTCTGCAAGTAGATAATATTGTATATTCTTTTTAACACCTGACGCACGTTTCACTGAAAAATATCAGTATCATCAGAGGTTTCTAAGTGAATTAATAACAATCGAAATAATTCTATTAATATAAAATTAACGAATAATCGAATTTGTATTGATTTTAATGTAAAATAAAATAACTGATAATCGATTTAGGTCGATTAGTTAACGATTGTTTTAATGTTTATTTTCTTCAGCAGCTGTTTTCTCGGTTATATTTGAAATTTTGTTTATATTTTATTCATTTTTATTTTTATTTTTTAGTAAATTTATAATTTTAAATAGATCGTCTTGTTTTGTTTTTATTTGGGTTTGTTCTTTAATTAATAAATTATTGTTATTGTGTTTGTAAATGTTAAGATTTTCCCAAATATTCATTTTTTGACCTTTTTGTATGTTTTTAATTAATTTTATATTTTCAATGTTTGGAAACTGGTGGTTATTATTTAGACAATGTGTGGCTAAATTAGATTTATAAATATTTGGTTTTAAATATGCATTGCGGTGTTGAACGAATCTATCTCGTAGTTTTTTCTTCGTCTGGCCCACGTAAAATTTATTGCAATCTGGACATTCTATTTTATATATTCCATTTTTATTGTGAGTATTGGATTTGGTTTTAGGTTTTATTTTATTAAAAATTATATTATCTGTGTTATAAGATATTTTTAAATTAGTATCTTTAAATATTTTATTTAGTTTTTGAGTTATATTTCCGTAATAAGTGAAGGTTGTATATTTTATATTATTATTAATAGATGAATTTTTAAATGTAGTGTTTTTAGGAATTTTATTAGTGATTTTATGTTTAATTTTATTTTCTAATTTATTAATAGTTTTTATTTTGTATCCATTTTTAACTGCTATTTGTTGGATAATTTTTCTTTCTTTGTTTCTTTCTGTGTTATTTAATGGGATCCTAAGCATTCGGTAAATCATGGAATTAAATACTGCCATTTTGTGTTGGGGAGGATGATTAGAAGTATTTGGTATTACAAAGTCAGTTTGAGAAGGTTTCCTGTATATTGCGTATTCAATATATTCAATATTCAATATATTGTAACATAACCAAATATGGCAGTTACATAAAATGAGCTTAAAGGACGGCAAGTAAGAGAAAAATATGAATGTAAATCTAGATAAGTAAATCCATGTATATATTGTGTGTATCTACAAATGTGTTAATATGAAAATCCAACTATGAATAAGATAATATCAACCTAGTGACATCAACTACGAAACATAAGAAAGAAAATGACATGAGCCAAAACAAAATACCAGTAACTAGACCCAATAGGATCCAAAAGTGAGGGGAAACAACGAAATAAGGATTAACAAACTCCAACAGAGAGAGGAACAATTAAGAAATAATGACTACGATGAAAATAACGAGGAAGAAGAAAGAAGAAGGACAAGAAAGATGACTCAGAAGAGAGAAGAAGATGAATAAATCATACCAGTAATCAATATAAAACCACGTGTACCAAAGACTATATAAGTGACAAGTGAAATGATGATTATAAAATGTGAGGAAGAAAGCCAGTGTTTAGCATTTAAGGAAACACAAACAATAACAGTGCGTACTTAATAGATGTGAAACATGTGAATAACTAACTATTTCTACTGATAAAACCACACAAACAATTATAGTGATGAAGTTTATAAGTATATGAAAATATGTTAATTCCATGATGAAAACAACAAGATGTTAAATAAGTCAAATAGACACGAACAATGAGTGTGACGCATTTAATAAAGTTGTGATCAACACAGAAAATCATAAGACCACCAGAATAAAACAAAATAGAACAATATAATTATGTTTTTTTTTTTTTTGTAAAGAACTGACAACAAATAAAAAACCCTTGTATCAAACAAAATGGATTGAATTGAATTCAACCTATGACTAGAAAAATATAATAAATAATACAATAAGATACGTGTTAGTATTTAAGAAGGAATGTATAAACATGTGTAACAAAATAAGTAAAATATTATTGTGGAATACCATGCTGATACCATGTAAGTAGTAGAGACATACTGCATTAAAACAGATGGTACATTGTTACATAACCCATAGAGAAGGTACCTGTTAAACAGAAAACCAAACATATCAAGGAAAATAAATGATTATCAACAATGATATCAATTAAGGAATTGTTATAAATAACAATACATCCTAATAGACAATGCATTAAAATGCAACCAAGTAAATAAAACCAATCAAATGCAATGGCAAACAGAGATAGCAAAGATGCCACAAATATGCCAATTCAATTAGGCAAAGTGCAATATCAAAACCAATACTAAAGTGAATAACAATATTACCAGTAGTAAGACCAATATCTGGTAATGTTTTGAGAACAGATCCTTAACATAATAACAACAGTATTATAAACAAAATGTTGTAAACTAAATAACCATGTAAATACAATCAGATGTAAGATGGACCATTGTATGGCCCATTAGTTAAGGAAAATAGTGTATTAAAGATTAAACACAGATTGTTCACAATATTACCAGTAGTTAGAGGGAAACTCAATACAACTTTGAGAACAGATTAGAACCATAAAAACAGTCAGTATATATGCAAATGATTAGAAACCAACTGACCATAGTGACAGAAATCAGATGTAAACAAACCATGTTAAGTAAGTTACTTAGGAAAATATGACCTATAAATTTGTCTAAGAGTAACTGAGAACATTACCAGAAGTAGGAGTAATGTCTAATACCAATATAGAAACACAAACAAAATGTAACAATAACAGTTTAATTATTGTTTTTATGAAAAATAAATGACCACTATGATGAGACACCATAGGAACAAACCCATTATTGAAGAATTGAAGGGTTCTAAACTAGCTAGAAGCTGACCACTATATGTAATGCATTAAGTACAATATATGTACACTAATGATATTTAATACATAATATAATTTACACAGAAAAGACTAAAATTATGTTGACAATTGTATGAGACAGGTAGAAGAGGAATAAGACAGTATGTATATTATATTTAATACAATCATGTAAAGATATTTTAGTGTGAAATCATGTAAATAGTCGTTTTAGTATTATTAGATTGTAAGATTACTTGTATTAAATAAGGGAAATTCATTTTAAATACATTTATATAAAAACAAAGATGGACGCCTAATGACGCTATAATGAGCTATTGTTAAGGAAATAATTATTTCCAAATAATAAACTAAACCAAGTGAGAAATGGACTCCAAGTGTTTATTTAGAAAGTGTTTTTATTAAAAATAATTAAATCTGGTGACAAAGACTTATAAAAATAAGAAACACCAAAGATAATTAATAAAAACGTTATATTAAGAGAAGCGATGTAAATAAAATAGTGTTGTTTAGACTTAAATTAAAGAAGAAAATGTCTATAATTCAATGACATAACTCATGTAACGATAGGACGTTCAGTAAGGAAGTTATTGTAATTATTAACTTTTCAATTATTTTTTACACTAGTGCTTACGTCACATAAACTCCAACCCAAAGTCAAAATTTGGTAAAACACCAAATATTTTAATAAAACATAGGCTTTTGGGGTGAAGACTATAGTGTTTACAACCAATCAAATCAACGCATTTTGTCAGACTCGAAAGAGACGCTCCGGCAAAATGTAACAGTCTACGATCAGCCTTCAGACGAAGTGGCCACGCAGCTCTACACCATGGAAAAGTATTATTTTCAAATTTGTGCGCGTCCATTAACAATAAGTTGATAAACATACATAACCTTGACACAACAAAAATACTTCCGAGTGGAATGTGCGGTATTATCGAGAGAGACAAGTACGATAGTGTATAATCCCGGTCGTACTCGCGTGTGTTGTGATAAATAAACAGGGAGTACAATATTTTATTTAAATAACTTTGGTTTAAAAAATAATAATTTTAAATAGACATATATGAATACTACGCGAGTCATGTACTAGCGAAAGGTTAAATTATAATGGAATTATTAGAATTCCAAGAAATGTCAATTTATACTTATTAAAATATTAGATAAATATTTTAATTAATTTTCATATTTTTAATAATTATGTTTGAAGTAATTGTCATTAATTACAAGAGTTAACATTTAGTCACTCTTTTGACTAAACTTAGTTTGTTGTGATTATTTCGATGTTTTGAAATAAATAATAATAACTTTCAAACAAAAGTATAAAAGTAATTCTAATAGCAACATGTCAAAATGTTACTAATAATATGTTCAGAAATATCAATTAAGAAATGATACCGTTAAGAAATCATTTACCATAATAACATTACCTGTGATAGCTAACCTCAAAATAGTAGCGGTAGCTTGTTAATTCAACTGTTGCATCTGTTCTCAAATAAATTCCAAACCAAATGGAATTCATATCAAGAGTTTTTTTTTTGTATTTTATTAATTTTTTCTCTTGAAAATATATATTTATCAAACTAATTTTTGAAAATAAAACGATACATTGAAACTGTACAAGCCACGAGTTTGATGCTGGCTAACAAGTAATAAGGTGCGTGCGCAATCCCACGTACGGCAGTACCATAATTCTCAGATATATGGTACCAACTTTTTTTTTGACATTTATTTGTTATTTATTAACCATTGTTCAATTTTCTTAATTCTATTAATATTACATCTTGACACTGATATCATGTCACCTCAAAGAACCTAACAACCTGATAATACATTGACAAGAAAACATAACCTATTAAGTTCAAATTATTGTACCAATGACAGGACTACTAGCATTGAGTCTGGACAGAGTTTTATGTTAAAATTAATCAATTGTAATTATTATTTAAAGGGTTATTAGCCCAAATGATTGTTAATTGTTTTTAAAATTTGCCATTTTAAAATTGTTAATAAACCTTCACTTATTTACCTATGAACAAGAGTATCATTTCAAATATAAATTAAATTATTTCTTGTAAATCAGTTCTACCAAAGGTGGCGGAAGAATTCAAACAGAGAGTAATTTAAAGTATTATCTATATGTGCTAACTCATTCATATTGTGTGTACTAACTGTTTTGAATATTCAAATTGAATATTTGTGTGCATTTTAAGTGTACGTATTTCAGCAACAACCGTCACAGAACAGGACTGAAACAGATACTTGTGGTAAGTGAGGGAGGCATACAACAAAAGTGCGCGAAACCTATTTAAATCAAAGGAGTGAATTACTCATATACACTTATACAGATTATACAATCACACTAATAACTCCTAATAATTATAATTGGAGCAGTTTTTAGAAAAACAACATCACAGCAGATACTGGAGCGTATCTGCAAGCACACTACACAGTATAGTAGAACTTGTTCCTTAACAAGTTGGCGCCCAACGTCCGAGCACGAGTTAGGGAGATATACAATAACCAATAACCTAAATATACTAATTCGTGAGAAGACAGCAGGAACATTATCAGAAGATCAAGATGTATACAGACAGATTGAAATCAAGATCAAAATCAAGGTCAACGTCAAGGAAAAGGGCGGCGGAAGCAGAGAAGGAAACCAGAAAAGAAGAGAAGGAGGCTATGTCAACAGAAGACGTGGAGGAGATAGTAGTGGAAGTAAAAGACAAACAAATTGAACCGGCGGAGGGGGTTCAACAACCTATGGAGGAACCGGAAGTGATGATCCAAGAAACCCCACCGGAACCAAGCCAGCCTGAACAAACAACGCCACTAAGAGAATTAGCATTCCAAGAGTGGATGAGACGAATGATGGAGTCGTTGAAGGAAGACAATCAAAATTTGAGAGCAGACCTAAATAGCAAGATAGAAGAGAGCCAGAAATCCACCAAGGAGGACTTAAATAGGATAAAGGAAGGCCAGACATCCATGAGAGAATCATTGAGTAAAAAACTGGATGAGTGCCATAATAGTACAATAGAGGTACTAGATAGAACCATAGAGGAGAGCAGAAAATTCAGAGAAAAATTAAGAAGAGAGATAAGAGAACAGAGGGAACAAGCCAGCCAGAAAATAGACGACAACAAACCAGAAACTAAAGAAGTACCCGAAGAGGAACATTTGGAACCAAATGAGCTACCAATGGATGACGACCAAATGGAATTTGAAGAAGTACCTGAAGCTAAAGACATGGAACCGGCGAATCTAGAGCCCAAAGATAGTGGAGACAAAAGGATCCCAATAATTATGGAAACGGAAGAAGTGAAGATGGAAGAAAGAAGAACCCTACGTCCGAGGAAGGCAAGAGTTACCAAAGAGTTAATTGAAATGACTAGAAATGGTCTAATTAATGTGGTCAATTTACCAATTGTCAACCATGAAGAAAGGGTCTTCAGGAAGGAGTATCGGAGGAGTATCATGGAGATGGACGAGAAGGAAAATTATGTAACAACAAGGAAGAAGATAACCAACAGAATATCTCAACCCCGTATTTCCAAAAGAAGAGTAAGATACTTTAAGAAAAAGGAAAGCGACCAAGAGAGATGGGACCGGATTGTCGAAGGATACGCCAGAGAGATAAGAGAACTGCGGAAGAAGAGGAATCAAATAACGGAAGTACACAATCAAAGGATAGATGAAGGTACCCAAACCAAATTGAGGGAGTTATCAAACATCAGTAAGGACAGCCACCAGAAGAACAACAGAAACAAATGTATTGAAGAGAGCGAGAGGAAGAAGACAGAAGAATGGAAGGCAGACTCAGACCTAACAACTTGCAAATGGAAAAACCAGATGATAGCCCAGTATAGATCAAGAACGGGCAGAAATATGGACACTGGAGAAGTCCGGTCGACAAGAAGAGAGGAGAACGACGATTACGGCTAAAACATAACATATACACTGGATTATAGGACCGAATATTACGATAACCAGTAATACCTATAATCAAACTTCCATGAAAAAATATGTTGACAATTAAGATATGAAATTACAAGTGAAAAGTGAGCGATAAGGATTATTTTATTATTAATATTACGAAAAGGATGAAAATGTTGGTTGTGTAAAATAAAAAGATGATTATGAGTATAACTGTCGACTATATCAAGATGAAAAATGAAATGTGGCCATGAAGATTATTGTTATTTACAAAATGAAAAGTGAAAATATGATTATAAAAATAGATGTTGACTGAAGAAAAAGGGTGAATTATTATCATGAATATTATTATATGTTTATATTAAATGAAAAGTAACTATGTAATTATGTATTAAACATTGAATGTATGTTGTCATTTTATAATGTGGGAAAAAATGATCCCAGAGAATTTATGTAAAGGAATCAGAACATTGTATTCATCAATAATAACTACTACTATAAAAAAGATGTCAGTACGAGGCCGACACACACCATCCTTGGCACCAACTAATTCCAAGAGCCACGTCAACCAGTAGAACAACAACATCTCACCCGTACTACTACTATAAAAAAAAAAAAAAGATGTCAATACGAGGCCGACACACTACAACTATGGCAACAATTATTTCCAAGAGCCTAGTCAACCAGTAGAACAACAACATCTCACCCATACTACTATAAGAAAAAGAAGAGTTGGAAGAATAAACCAAATGAACACTATTACTGTAGAGAAACAACCACACACGACAAATTTGTATTTGAATAAAGAAAAGCCAACACTACATGAAGTACAAATACCAACTAAAACCTGGAAAAGGAAAGAAAAAATAAATGTACTAATAAATAGTATCTAGAAGAATGAATTTGGAATGAAGATTATGACGAAATGACGTTCAAGGTAACACAGAATGAAGAGATTAATCTATGATGAAGAAGAATAAAAAGAATATACTAACGAAGAAAATCATGAGAGTATACCAATGAGGAAATGTAAAACAAAATATCCCGATGATATGTGAAGAATTAGTTAAGTTGAATCAAGAAAAGAGAGAATCACAATGTACAAACCGCAGATGCGTGAATTAATCCCAAGAATATTTATTATTTGTCGGAAAAACGACCACTATTATTATTATTAATGATTTGAGATGAATTGACTGAAGAGTAATGCCAGCAATCATTTATTATTATTAAAGGAGATGATTTGCCTCTATATTTATTGAAATTAGTATGGCCAGTAGAGTCGAATAGCCAAAGTGAGCCGCTCTAAACTGCCCCAGCTAAATGTATGTTAGGGAACTAAATAAACGAGGGAAGTAATTACATAGAGAAGAAATAAATATGATTCAAAGAGCAGAAAGCGAAAGGATATATGGAAAAACATGTGAATCAACATGGAATGTACAATAATTGATAAATTCTTCATAGAAAAATATAGTATGATCATAACTCAGAATTAATCAATTCTTAAAGGAAGGCATATGTAACATAACCAAATATGGCAGTTACATAAAATGAGCTTAAAGGACGGCAAGTAAGAGAAAAATATGAATGTAAATCTAGATAAGTAAATCCATGTATATATTGTGTGTATCTACAAATGTGTTAATATGAAAATCCAACTATGAATAAGATAATATCAACCTAGTGACATCAACTACGAAACATAAGAAAGAAAATGACATGAGCCAAAACAAAATACCAGTAACTAGACCCAATAGGGTCCAAAAGTGAGGGGAAACAACGAAATAAGGATTAACAAACTCCAACAGAGAGAGGAACAATTAAGAAATAATGACTACGATGAAAATAACGAGGAAGAAGAAAGAAGAAGGACAAGAAAGATGACTCAGAAGAGAGAAGAAGATGAATAAATCATACCAGTAATCAATATAAAACCACGTGTACCAAAGACTATATAAGTGACAAGTGAAATGATGATTATAAAATGTGAGGAAGAAAGCCAGTGTTTAGCATTTAAGGAAACACAAACAATAACAGTGCGTACTTAATAGATGTGAAACATGTGAATAACTAACTATTTCTACTGATAAAACCACACAAACAATTATAGTGATGAAGTTTATAAGTATATGAAAATATGTTAATTCCATGATGAAAACAACAAGATGTTAAATAAGTCAAATAGACACGAACATGAGTGTGACGCATTTAATAAAGTTGTGATCAACACAGAAAATCATAAGACCACCAGAATAAAACAAAATAGAACAATATAATTATGTTTTTTTTTTTTTTGTAAAGAACTGACAACAAATAAAAAACCCTTGTATCAAACAAAATGGATTGAATTGAATTCAACCTATGACTAGAAAAATATAATAAATAATACAATAAGATACGTGTTAGTATTTAAGAAGGAATGTATAAACATGTGTAACAAAATAAGTAAAATATTATTGTGGAATACCATGCTGATACCATGTAAGTAGTAGAGACATACTGCATTAAAACAGATGGTACATTGTTACATAACCCATAGAGAAGGTACCTGTTAAACAGAAAACCAAACATATCAAGGAAAATAAATGATTATCAACAATGATATCAATTAAGGAATTGTTATAAATAACAATACATCCTAATAGACAATGCATTAAAATGCAACCAAGTAAATAAAACCAATCAAATGCAATGGCAAACAGAGATAGCAAAGATGCCACAAATATGCCAATTCAATTAGGCAAAGTGCAATATCAAAACCAATACTAAAGTGAATAACAATATTACCAGTAGTAAGACCAATATCTGGTAATGTTTTGAGAACAGATCCTTAACATAATAACAACAGTATTATAAACAAAATGTTGTAAACTAAATAACCATGTAAATACAATCAGATGTAAGATGGACCATTGTATGGCCCATTAGTTAAGGAAAATAGTGTATTAAAGATTAAACACAGATTGTTCACAATATTACCAGTAGTTAGAGGGAAACTCAATACAACTTTGAGAACAGATTAGAACCATAAAAACAGTCAGTATATATGCAAATGATTAGAAACCAACTGACCATAGTGACAGAAATCAGATGTAAACAAACCATGTTAAGTAAGTTACTTAGGAAAATATGACCTATAAATTTGTCTAAGAGTAACTGAGAACATTACCAGAAGTAGGAGTAATGTCTAATACCAATATAGAAACACAAACAAAATGTAACAATAACAGTTTAATTATTGTTTTTATGAAAAATAAATGACCACTATGATGAGACACCATAGGAACAAACCCATTATTGAAGAATTGAAGGGTTCTAAACTAGCTAGAAGCTGACCACTATATGTAATGCATTAAGTACAATATATGTACACTAATGATATTTAATACATAATATAATTTACACAGAAAAGACTAAAATTATGTTGACAATTGTATGAGACAGGTAGAAGAGGAATAAGACAGTATGTATATTATATTTAATACAATCATGTAAAGATATTTTAGTGTGAAATCATGTAAATAGTCGTTTTAGTATTATTAGATTGTAAGATTACTTGTATTAAATAAGGGAAATTCATTTTAAATACATTTATATAAAAACAAAGATGGACGCCTAATGACGCTATAATGAGCTATTGTTAAGGAAATAATTATTTCCAAATAATAAACTAAACCAAGTGAGAAATGGACTCCAAGTGTTTATTTAGAAAGTGTTTTTATTAAAAATAATTAAATCTGGTGACAAAGACTTATAAAAATAAGAAACACCAAAGATAATTAATAAAAACGTTATATTAAGAGAAGCGATGTAAATAAAATAGTGTTGTTTAGACTTAAATTAAAGAAGAAAATGTCTATAATTCAATGACATAACTCATGTAACGATAGGACGTTCAGTAAGGAAGTTATTGTAATTATTAACTTTTCAATTATTTTTTACACTAGTGCTTACGTCACATAAACTCCAACCCAAAGTCAAAATTTGGTAAAACACCAAATATTTTAATAAAACATAGGCTTTTGGGGTGAAGACTATAGTGTTTACAACCAATCAAATCAACGCATTTTGTCAGACTCGAAAGAGACGCTCCGGCAAAATGTAACAGTCTACGATCAGCCTTCAGACGAAGTGGCCACGCAGCTCTACACCATGGAAAAGTATTATTTTCAAATTTGTGCGCGTCCATTAACAATAAGTTGATAAACATACATAACCTTGACACAACAAAAATACTTCCGAGTGGAATGTGCGGTATTATCGAGAGAGACAAGTACGATAGTGTATAATCCCGGTCGTACTCGCGTGTGTTGTGATAAATAAACAGGGAGTACAATATTTTATTTAAATAACTTTGGTTTAAAAAATAATAATTTTAAATAGACATATATGAATACTACGCGAGTCATGTACTAGCGAAAGGTTAAACTTATAATGGAATTATTAGAATTCCAAGAAATGTCAATTTATACTTATTAAAATATTAGATAAATATTTTAATTAATTTTCATATTTTTAATAATTATGTTTGAAGTAATTGTCATTAATTACAAGAGTTAACATTTAGTCACTCTTTTGACTAAACTTAGTTTGTTGTGATTATTTCGATGTTTTGAAATAAATAATAATAACTTTCAAACAAAAGTATAAAAGTAATTCTAATAGCAACATGTCAAAATGTTACTAATAATATGTTCAGAAATATCAATTAAGAAATGATAACCGTTAAGAAATCATTTACCATAATAACATTACCTGTGATAGCTAACCTCAAAATAGTAGCGGTAGCTTGTTAATTCAACTGTTGCATCTGTTCTCAAATAAATTCCAAACCAAATGGAATTCATATCAAGAGTTTTTTTTTGTATTTTATTAATTTTTTCTCTTGAAAATATATATTTATCAAACTAATTTTTGAAAATAAAACGATACATTGAAACTGTACAAGCCACGAGTTTGATGCTGGCTAACAAGTAATAAGGTGCGTGCGCAATCCCACGTACGGCAGTACCATAATTCTCAGATATATGGTACCAACTTTTTTTTTGACATTTATTTGTTATTTATTAACCATTGTTCAATTTTCTTAATTCTATTAATATTACATCTTGACACTGATATCATGTCACCTCAAAGAACCTAACAACCTGATAATACATTGACAAGAAAACATAACCTATTAAGTTCAAATTATTGTACCAATGACAGGACTACTAGCATTGAGTCTGGACAGAGTTTTATGTTAAAATTAATCAATTGTAATTATTATTTAAAGGGTTATTAGCCCAAATGATTGTTAATTGTTTTTAAAATTTGCCATTTTAAAATTGTTAATAAACCTTCACTTATTTACCTATGAACAAGAGTATCATTTCAAATATAAATTAAATTATTTCTTGTAAATCAGTTCTACCAAAGGTGGCGGAAGAATTCAAACAGAGAGTAATTTAAAGTATTATCTATATGTGCTAACTCATTCATATTGTGTGTACTAACTGTTTTGAATATTCAAATTGAATATTTGTGTGCATTTTAAGTGTACGTATTTCAGCAACAACCGTCACAGAACAGGACTGAAACAGATACTTGTGGTAAGTGAGGGAGGCATACAACAAAAGTGCGCGAAACCTATTTAAATCAAAGGAGTGAGAATTACTCATATACACTTATACAGATTATACAATCACACTAATAACTCCTAATAATTATAATTGGAGCAGTTTTTAGAAAAACAACATCACAGCAGATACTGGAGCGTATCTGCAAGCACACTACACATCACTAAATATATATTATACTTGTACTGTAATACTACTTGTTCTTTAACAAGTTGGCGCTCCATCGCGGGGCTGAAGTGATTGAAGATTAAACATCGACACACTATAAATACAACTATACTTATTAAACTTGTAATACTAATACACTGGTATTACTTGTTCCTTTACAATATTCAATATAGGATTTGGTTATCTCTTATCAGCTTTGGTTAAAGTGAGGTTATTAGTCGTTAGTTTCTGTTTTATTATCTTAATGGTTTTATTTTACTATTACATACTCACAATAAAAATGGAATATATAAAATAGAATGTCCAGATTGCAATAAATTTTACGTGGGCCAGACGAAGAAAAAACTACGAGATAGATTCGTTCAACACCGCAATGCATATTTAAAACCAAATATTTATAAATCTAATTTAGCCACACATTGTCTAAATAATAACCACCAGTTTCCAAACATTGAAAATATAAAATTAATTAAAAACATACAAAAAGGTCAAAAAATGAATATTTGGGAAAATCTTAACATTTACAAACACAATAACAATAATTTATTAATTAAAGAACAAACCCAAATAAAAACAAAACAAGACGATCTATTTAAAATTATAAATTTACTAAAAAATAAAAATAAAAATGAATAAAATATAAACAAAATTTCAAATATAACCGAGAAAACAGCTGCTGAAGAAAATAAACATTAAAACAATCGTTAACTAATCGACCTAAATCGATTATCAGTTATTTTATTTTACATTAAAATCAATACAAATTCGATTATTCGTTAATTTTATATTAATAGAATTATTTCGATTGTTATTAATTCACTTAGAAACCTCTGATGATACTGATATTTTTCAGTGAAACGTGCGTCAGGTGTTAAAAAGAATATACAATATTATCTACTTGCAGAAGAAACAAATTGAAAACATCACAAATTATATAATTACTGCAAGAAACATCGAGTTACTTATATAGAAAATGATATATATATATATATATATATATATATATACTATAATACTTATAACTATTTTACCTCAAGATGTATTTTTTCTTTAGGGACATGTTTCGGGAGATCCTGTTCTCCCATCTTCAACCTTCGCCATCTTGCTTCTGGTGCTGGATGGTTCTGGACACCAGAAGCAAGATGGCGAAGGTTGAAGATGGGAGAACAGGATCTCCCGAAACATGTCCCTAAAGAAAAAATACATCTTGAGGTAAAATAGTTATAAGTATTATAGTATTACATACATCAAGAAACGGACTGTAGCAGAAAGTGATTGAAATATATATATATATATATATATATATATATATATATTATAACGTACCAAATACCATAGATTTTTTATTTAAATAACTTCTATAGTAAGTGAGCTAGGGAGTTCAAATTTGGATATGTTATAATTGTAAAAATTACGAATCAAATGTATATGTTAGATTAAGCATAACTTGGCTTGCAGCCAAGATAATCGCAATACAAATTGCAACCAGACATCCGACCAACAATTGGTTCCGGTGTATTCCAGAATATTAAAAATAATAATAATTCTCGGACTGTGGGAATTATTTTTCGTTCTCACGGAATGAGGTGACTAAGTTTTAAGTAGAAGGGAGAATGTTTCAGCCAATCAGATCATTCTAACAATTTTGAACAACCGTTGATTTCGGGCTGAACGCTCTTCACTCTTCTGTTGGCGATCAAGCTGTCTACACACACACTCTCTTCTGTTAACGTTCATGCAGTCAACACATACTCTTCAATCAGGACTTAAACAGTGAACACACACACACACACTTCTGTAAAGTATCAACTTGAGAACAACATAGACACTCTTCTACAACGACTGGACCGTGACGACGTCTACGTGCGATAGTCTTATTCATCAACAAATAAGCGTACAGCGCAATACACCCAAACTGTTTGCGTACACATATAAGAGATCGACCATACACTACGAGAAGTCACGTCCAGACTACAACAGAGCGAGGCCGTCTAAATCGTGGTACGAGCTGAAGAACTGACGACGCAGAGCTACACCCAAGACGAGGTACACACACACACACACACACACACACACACACAGTGCAGAGTATCCGAATCGAGGGCCTGAAGCAGTTGCAGCAGTTAAACCACTGATGTTAAATCCATCAACAGTTGCTGAAGGAACCGAGTTGCTGATCCCTGAACTCTTCATTGGAACCCAGGACGCAGCGGAAATCATCGCCACTAGCTGATTGGACTGGGACATCGAGGGACCCCAGAGGACATCTTCAAGAACTTCAGTACCAGGAAAGTCAAAATCATTTATACATTTTTATATAAAAAAAAAACATTTTTCTTTCTTTTGTTAAATCAATTGTAAAGTCAATTTCATTCAGATGCCTATAAAAACAGAGACTCTAAGTTAATAAGAACTTCAATATTGTGATAATCTGTAGAACAAGTATAAGTTAATTAAGAAGAAATAGATAAGAAGTAGAGTAGATAAAAAGCGCTATACAAATCTTAATATTAAATCACTTAAGAAACTTATACTGCAGTATACGTGAAACCAATCACAAAGTAAATAAAAAGCACGTAGAACAAGATTCACGGCTAATTTATTTAAGAGTATTTTAAAAGCACTCTGAAATAGTAAAATCAATATTAAAATCTTGAAAAGTCATTAATTAAATTATTTAAATAATTAACTTTGAAGGTAATAATAAACAAGTTCGAATACATTCATATTTATAAGCTTTCCTTCTGAAAGCTAATATTCATTCTAAAAACATTGATCAAATTACTAAATTTACTAAATACTCTTTAGTACGTAAAAATTACATTAGGTATAAGTTTTTCATTTTATGTGCTATTAGAATAATAAACCCCAATTTTATACCCGACACTGTTTTGTTATTGCTGTACTCCAAAATCTATCAACATCACAAAACTATTCACAATAATTATAACGATTCACTTTGTGCTTGTGCTTTTGAATTAATCTACTTGCGAATTCAAATCACAAATTCCTACAGCCCTAGTCGGAAGAAGAAGACGCAAGAATGCACAGCAGGTAGGTCAGTTCACACACGCACCATAACAGTAAAGTTATAAATGTCGCCCTGAACTTGGGGCTTCCCGAAGTTAACAAAGTTTGATTAGTTATATATGTCCCGGAACGTGGGGCCCGATTTAATTTTGATTAAATTTTAAATTGTAAAATTTCATTGTAGCAAATTAAATTGCAACAAATTTGCTGTTTTAATTAGTAAAACCGCTGACGTCCAACCCAAACAATCCCTAAAGAAAGTTTTTTGTGAATTGGTAATAAGTACAGCAATAGAGTGTTAAGAATATTGTGTAACAATGGACACAGACAAAATGTCCAAACAATTGTTGCAAAAAATGAAACAAAACGCGGCTAAAGCTGAGCATACTGCGGCAGAAATGAACGCGAAATTTGAGCAAACAAACGCGGAATTAGTAGCTAATATGAACGCGAAATTTGAACAAAGTGCAGCCAAAGCTGAACTAAATAACGCGGAAATAACGGCTAAAATAGACGCACAGAAAACAAGTTTAACCGAGACACTAGAACAGAGTAACGCGGATATAAACGCGGAGATAAGACAAACCGATGCAAAAATCAATGCAAAATTCAAGCAAGTAAATAAAGAAATAGCTGCTAAAATTGAAGAAAGCATGAAAAACTTAGATTCGAAAGTTACCGATGTCGGAGAAAAAATTCATATGGTCGAGACTAAAATAAATGAACGTTTTAAGGTTTTTGAGACCACAATGCATAAATCGTTTATTGAACAGATTACGCGTATGGAAGGGCGATTTAAAGAACACATCGTCAAGTGTGAAAAACAGACTGCGGATGTAGCTAAAAAAGTCGATAATCTAGAAGTACGGATACAAACCGACGTAAGCGAAACACAACGACAAGTTGCTAGGTTAGACGCGTCGATTGTAGAAGTTCGTTCCGATGTCGATACAAATAGAGTAAACGTATTACAAACGCTTAGCGAGGAGATTTCTAAAGTGCGACAGGAAGTACGGAGGAAATCGGCACCAAATATTCTAGTACAAGGGCAAGTAGACAAGAAGAATCGAGTCTATTTTACCGGTGAAAATAATGAAAACCCGATCGAGTTCTTGCTAACTTGCGAAAATGAAATGGCAAGGGTAGGTTCGCGATTAGAGGACCAATATCGGATACAATGGGTAGTTAACGCGATGCGTGATTCAGCCAGACGATGGTATAACATTGTACGTGATAAAATTACCACATACACGGAATTTAGACAAATGTTTGAAAACCGATACTGGAATGCGCACACGCAAAGACTCCTGCGTAATGAATTAGAATACGGACGTTATGACCGGAAGCAGGGTATAACGCCCGAAAACTATATCATACAACAGGTTGAACGCGCTAAACATTTAACACCAGCGTTTTCCGAGGTCGATATAGTCACAAAATTGGCGTACCATTTTAATCATAATATTCGTGTAGCCGCATTTACGCAAGGAATACGTACGGTTGACGAACTATTAATATTAATATCCCAAAGTTAAACCGTTTTCGATTTCGGCGGATGGAGGTATAGCCCGAACTATAATCCAAATAATGATAGCCAAAATAGGTGTGGGCAATATCAGACCCAAACTGACCCAAGGCCTAGTACTAGTTCGGCTCCACAACCAGCATCGCCAAAACCGTTGAATATAAGGGGAAGGCGAGTTTCAATAGGCAGAAAACAATAAGTAAGGGCAACGATGGAACTCCAATGAGAGCCATACAAACAGTCACGGTATCAGAAACTGCTACGACCGCACAAACTAGCGAAATAGAAAATGTTAGTAACCCTATTGCAAAAGCAAAACAGTTTCCCCATACAAAAAACTTGCAACAGGGCGCATCCAAAAAGGATGTGCAATAGATCCTGCAAAAATGTTTAGAAATAAGATTGGTAGAAATAGGAAAAATAGTAGGTGTAAGAAAAGTGATTTTTCTCATGAAATTTGTGTGCCAGTTAATAATGTGTTCACACCGGATGTTAGAGAACAATTGTGGGAGGTAAGTACAATACAACAATGCTCCTCTAACACAGCGTGTCCGGTAGTACAGGAACTTGGAGACGACGTTCCCACAGACGTACTGTTGGATGGCGTTACTGTGTTATCCGGGGATAGCGAAGCATTTTACGCGTGGATAGAAGAATATGGTCGAATCACCCATAAAGAGGGTTACGAAATATTAAAGGCACTGTAAATATGAATCATATAAAGTTAGAGATAATTTAAATACTAATATTTAAATATCAATAATAATTGTTTAAAATAAATTAAGAGTATTAGATATAAATAATAATAATTGTGGGCAAGTTATAAATAATTAACAAGCATTCGTAGCATTGATAGAACAAACACACAAGCGAGGTGTGAGACAGATGGGGGACGGTTACAGGAAACGCGTTCACAAAGCAACGATGCGCACACGAGCCGCGCTCACCTGGTTTTTAAACGCATAGGCTAATTAACAGCGTTTACTACGCGATAACAGGGGTAGCAAACGGAAGCACATTCCTGAGCGCACGCGCCATAATTGTCTATTGTCATCTGTGTGAAATACCTGGCTAATTGTCTCACTATCAAGTACTACCCATGCTACAAACATTGTCTCACAACATCTTAATGTATTAGATTTAGGTTATATTTATAATACTTGTATGAATAGGATAGTTACATCAGTATAAGTTTTTGTAGGTAAATAGCACAATGCATATTTGTGAAACATGAAAAATGTACATGTAGGAAAAAAAAATAACTGTATAATCTACATACATTTTTTTTTTAAACGGGTGGGGGTGTATATAATGTACCAAATCCCATAGATTTGGGGTTATATGTAGAAAGTTTTAAAAACCAAGTATAAAATAAATTTAAATCAATAGAACCATCTCGCGCTGTAGCGAGCATTCCAAACAATTGTAAATGCCCGGCGGATATGTTCCGTTGGCGTTATATAACCACGCACACGCACCGTTATAAATTAGGGACACGCCCTAACTTTAAAACATTAATATTTCGGAAACGAATAAATATAGGCAAAATCCAAAATAGCCAAAAGTTTACCGAAATATTAAGAATACGGTGTGCGAATTTCATTAAATATAATTAAAGAGTTAATGAGCTAATTCATTTTATTTAAATAACTTCTATAGTAAGTGAGCTAGGGAGTTCAAATTTGGATATGTTATAATTTTAAAAATTACGAATCAAATGTATATGTTAGATTAAGCATAACTTGGCTTGCAGCCAAGATAATCGCAATACAAATTGCAACCGGACATCCGACCAACAATTGGTTCCAGTGTATTCCAGAATATTAAAAATAATAATAATTCTCGGACTGTGGGAATTATTTTTCGTTCTCACGGAATGAGGTGACTAAGTTTTAAGTAGAAGGGAGATTGTTTCAGCCAATCAGATCATTCTAAAAATTTTGAACAACCGTTGATTTCGGGCTAAACGCTCTTCACTCTTCTGTTGGCGATCAAGCTGTCTACACACACACTCTCTTCTGTTAACGTTCATGCAGTCAACACATACTCTTCAATCAGGACTTAAACAGTGAACACACACACATACACACACTTCTGTAAAGTATCAACTTGAGAACAACATAGACACTCTTCTACAACGACTGGACCGTGACGACGTCTACGTGCGATAGTCTTATTCATCAACAAATAAGCGTACAGCGCAATACACCCAAACTGTTTGCTTACGCATATAAGAGATCGACCATACACTACGAGAAGTCACGTCCAGACTACAACAGAGCGAGGCCGTCTAAATCGTGGTACGAGCTGAAGAACTGACGACGCAGAGCTGCACCCAAGACGAGGTACACACACACACACACACACACACACACACACACACACACACACACACACACACACACACACACACACACACACACACACACACACACACACACACACACACACAGTGCAGAGTATCCGGATCGAGGGCCTGAAGCAGTTGCAGCAGTTAAACCACTGATGTTAAATCCATCAACAGTTGCTGAAGGAACCGAGTTGCTGATCCCTGAACTCTTCATTGGAACCCAGGACGCAGCGGAAATCATCGCCACTAGCTGATTGGACTAGGACATCGAGGGACCCCAGAGGACATCTTCGAGAACTTCAGTACCAGGAAAGTCAAAATCATTTATACATTTTATATAAAAAAAAACATTTTTCTTTCTTTTGTTAAATCAATTGTAAAGTCAATTTCATTCAGATGCCTATAAAAACAGAGACTCTAAGTTAATAAGAACTTCAATATTGTGATAATCTGTAGAACAAGTATAAGTTAATTAAGAAGAAATAGATAAGAAGCAGAGTAGATAAAAAGCGCTATACAAATCTTAATATTAAATCACTTAAGAAACTTATACTGCAGTATACGTGAAACCAATCACAAAGTAAATAAAAAGCACGCAGAATTCACGGCTAATTTATTTAAGAGTATTTTAAAAGCATTCTGAAATAGTAAAATCAATATTAAAATCTTGAAAAATCATTAATTAAATTATTTAAATAATTAACTTTGAAGGTAATAATAAACAAGTTCGAATAAATTCATATTTATAAGCTTTCCTTCTGAAAGCTAATATTCATTCTAAAAACATTGATCAAATTACTCATTACTCTTTAGTACGTGAAAATTACATTAGGTATAAGTTTTTCATTTTATGTGCTATTAGAATAATAAACCCCAATTTTATACCCGACACTGTTTTGTTATTGCTGTACTCCAAAATCTATCAACATCACAAAACTATTCACAATAATTATAACGATTCACTTTTTGCTTGTACTTTTTGATTAATCTACTTGCGAATTCAAATCACAAATTTCTACGGCCCTAGTTGGAAGAAGAAGACGCAAGAACGCACAGCAGGTAGGTCAGTTCACACACACCATAACAGTAAAGCTATGAATGTCGCCCTGAACTTGGGGCTTCCTGAAGTTAACAAAGTTTGATTAGTTATAATATATATATATATATATATATATATATATATATATATATATAGTAACCTCACATAATCAGTACATCATACTAAATGAACAAAATGTCTAATATTCTGTAAGAAACAGTAAAATATCTGATATTATTATTATTAATGATAAACAAATTCAGTAGATATCCCATTACACAGGTCAGAAAATGTATTATACAAAGGTATCATGCTATAAAACCTTTGTCTTAGATTATTAGTAAACTAAAAAATAAAAACTCTAGTTGTGAATAAACAGTGTAATAAGTGGTGCTATAAAAATACAGTGTACACCAAGTGCGACATAATAAGAGAATGTGATGTTATTATAGTTAATGAAGTTAAAGTGAAACAAAATCATAATAAATAGAACTATAGTAAAGCATATCCTATTTATAAAAAACGCGCGAGTCCGGTGATCAATTGGCATTTCTGGATGTGTTGGTCCTGAAAAGGACCGATGGCAGATTGGGGCATAAAGTTTATAGGAAGCCAACGCACACTGACAGATATCTGCACAAGTCCTCCAATCATCATCCTAGGCAGAAGAGTGCGGTGCTGAAGACTCTGGTTGACCGGGCAAAAAGAATCTGTGAGCCCCGGTATCTCGAAGATGAGTTTCGGCATCTCGAGGAAGCACTGCAGTCCAACGGCTACTCTGCTGCGGAGGTTAGGAGAGCTGCCCGGCCGAGAAGATCTGGTAGGCCGGACGAGTCGGTGTTGCCCGAGGTTGTTGGCTCCGCTGTCTTGCCCTACATCCGGGGCGTCAGGACGATCTTTAAGCCAACCAAAAAGATCCAACAGTTCCTGCGACCGGTAAAAGACGCCAGGGATCCGCTCTCGTCGTGCGGGGTGTACAGTATTCCTTGTACGTGTGGCCAGGTATACATAGGCACCACGAAGCGTAGTGTCTGGACGCGCCTCTCTGAACATCGGAGATACTGCCACCTGGGCCAGCCGGAGAAGTCTGCAGTCGCTGAACACGCTCTCTCCCACGACGATCACCGGGTAATGTTTGATGAAGCCCAGCTGTTGTCTTCTGTCCAGGGTTACTCACTCACTCTGGAGTCCATCTATATTCATAAGAATGCGTCCGTCGCTATGAACCGCCGAGGTGAAAGCATCGCCTTAAATAGTGTCTGGCATGGTTTATTTTCCATGGCCAATCAGAGTGGAGACTGATGAGCTGGCTTCTGATTGGTTCGCGTTATACACCTTAAGCGGTCAAAAAGTTATAAATAGAAACAACGTAGCCTTCTCTCACTGTTGCTTGTTCCCAGTTCATTGGGCGACTTGTTTGGCATACCACCCTATTTCGAACAATTTTTGCTACTGAAGATGGTCACCGGTGGTGTGGCCGAAACGTCTAGCTGCAGAACATTAAGCATTCGACCACGGCCTTTCAGCCCAGAAGTTTTAAATAATTATAAACAGATTGTTTATTTAACAGAAAAAACTATTCCCACAAAACAAATACGACATAATCCGGTTAAAATAAATCAACGAAGAGAAGGTTTGATTACCACAATGTTACAAATGGCTTCCATCGCGGGGCTTAATTAGGTGAGTTTCGAAGAGTATCAAATAGACGCAACCCACACACGTCGAAAGATTTGTTTATTACAATATATAAGCGAAATACCACTGACTTATTCGTACACTCACTCATCACGAAATCTCCATAACTATAAAGCCTACAAACTTGAAATTCGGTTTGTATGTTCCTCTTGGTTTCTAGGTGCTCGTTAAGAAAGGGTTTTGAAAACTTTAACACCTTACCACGAAAAACCGTGACACCGATAATGCAGATTTTTTCAACTGTACGCTTCCTGGAAGTCTAATGTTTATTTTTTTTACTTTGTTTTAGGCTTTTGGGGTGTTACTAAACAGTATTTTTTCATCTTACCTATAACCACGAGGATCATCTTGAAACCTATTTCAAGCTTGATCACCTTCAAATTGATCGAGCTTAAATAGTTTCTCTTAATTTCAAAATACCGGTATCTAAGCTTGACAAATAAGCTATTTCTTTTTTGTGATTTCACATTCTGTTTTTTTTTCTGATAATCACCGTAGCGAAGCACAGGTATCCAGCTAGTACTAAATATAAAGACGTTTTACCTAAACATCAAAGCAGATGTTTTAACAATCCCACAGTTATTCATCTAACAGTACTAGTTACTAACTGTATCAAATCATCAGCGTCATTACAATCACAATTTATTGCATTGACACACTGCAATCCACATTGTCTTTATTCCACATTGTTTTAATCTATATAATAAATCTCTAGGGGGGTCTACGTTTGTCCCTGGTAATCTCAGAATCTACAGAACCGATTACAATGAAACGTTGCACGCTGATAGCAGGTACCCAACGGACGGGTTTCCACTTTATTTGATAACGATGGGTTAAAAAGAACCGAAGTTATTGCAAAAAAACGCATTTTTTAAACCCGCGGCTTTGATCGCAAATAACGATAGGTTAAAAAGAACCGAAGTTATTGCAAAAAAAAAACTCATTTTTTTAAACCCGAGGCTTCGATCGTGAATATTTGTATAACTTATGATTGTTGTGGTAACTGTCGAGTTGGTAAATTGCTAATGGTACATCTATATTAATAATATTCTTATATTGTAAGTTATGAATATCCAAAAAGTGCGAAGCAATAGATCCATCATTCATGTTTCCTCGATACGTAAAATCAAAATTTGATAATTTAGTAGATATTTACAAACATGCAGTAACACAATTAGATGAAATGTTTATTCATATAGAATAATACAAATAATGTATACATAAGTATACAGATATCAGTTAGTCCATTTGAATATTTACATTTTAGTAGGGATATGGAATTCTTATCAGCATATAGAATTTATATAAACAATACAATAATTCATTGTTTGATTATATTGTAACATTGATTATATAGTACACGTTGATTCTGACAAACCATACTCTTTGACATTTGAATATTCAGTAGGCCTATGTGCAGTAGGAATAATTAATTGTCGAGAATTATACTTAACCTACTTCATTGAGAATTATGCGATGAGCGTCAGTGATGTAGTATCAGTGCCTTTTTTCATTAATTTTACGTCATCGGTAACTAATATGTGTAATATGTATTGTATTGTATAAATTATTAATTGCCCCCTAGAGATTTATTAGTATAGATCAAATAAATACATTTCCCTTTTTTTAGCTTTGCAATGCCAAAAATGATCATGTTTAGCAAGATCTACTGCTGCTGCGGAAAGAAAGAGGCGTCTTAGAGCATCTGAAAATGACGTCGAAGGAGTCAAAATGCAATCAGCTCCTGGAAACTCTTCAGAAAGATCTGGATTAGAAGAAGTCTCACGGGTTGAAAGTCCTACGATTCGTGAAAATAGATTAGCGGCACAAAGACGCAGGCAAGCGACTCTCAGATCACGAGGTCCTACTTTACGATGGAATGCAAAATTAAATAGTGGTTTCAATTATAATCCAGTTATTAACTACGCGAATGAAACAGATATCGGGTTACCGAGTATGGTTTGCCCTCATTGCAAAACTTTAAAGTGGAAAAATGAATCACATGGATTATGTTGCTCTGCAGGAAAAGTGCGATTAGATCCCATACTTCCTCCTCCAGAACCGTTAAAATCATTATTAAATGGAGAACATCTTTTATCGAAAAAATTTTTGAATGCATTAAGATCGTACAATTCAGCTTTTCAATTTACATCATTCGGAGCCAATGAAATAGTCGAAGGGAGCTTCATGCCTACTTTCAAAATTCAAGGGCAAGCAGGCCTATATCACCTCATGGGATCATTACTCCCCATACAAAACGAAGTACCAAAATTTCTACAGATGTATTTCATAGCTGATTATTTACAGCAATCTGAAACAAAAATGGATCATATTCGTAACTTGGATAAGCCATTAGTAACAGAACTTCAAAATTTACTTCACGCAATCAACCCATATGTTAGTGAACTGAAAAGTGCGTTTGAATTTGTAACATCTGCGAATAATAATCAGTACAATATTGAGATTCATGCTGATCGAAGAGAAAATAATGAAGCGCACAGGGGTCGCTACAATGCACCGACAACTAATGAGGTGGCAGTAGTTTTAGTTAACCAGGAATGCGATAAACTCGATATAATAATCCATGCGAGGGATCATACGCTACATTAAATTGCAGAAACACATCGAGCTTATGATGCTTTACAGTACCCTTTAATGTTTTGCAGAGGAGAAGATGGTTATCATTTTACATTAAAATTAGTCGATCCTCAGACTGGGTTACAAACTACTAACTCGACAGTTACCACAACAATCATATACAAATATTCGCGTGCGAAGCCGCGAGTACCTGCTAGTAGACAATAAAAACATTTTAATGAAATAAATATCTTTTTTAAATTAGGTACAAATAGTTATAAACACATATAAATTCTAATACGTTTTTCCAGTTAACACTTTCCAATCTGAGGGTATAGTTACCTTCCAGTCTGGCCGATTTTGCCAACTTTCCTGGCTCTGTATTTCTTAAAACTTTTTATATGTATATATGCATTACATTTTAAATAAATACTCATGCATTACTTTATTAAAATATCACATTAATATATACATAAAGTTACAAATAAAATAATACTATTTCTTTCAAAATGTCAATTTTTTATAAAATAAAAGAATTGGAACGCCCAGGTTCTAGAGGTAATTGGCAACTCTATGTTTTGGAAAAATTCTGACATACATAAAGGCTTTATGTTAATTTTGTTCAATACTTCGCTCACTTTAATTAGAAAAACAACAATGAACACACGCTAACGATAAACACACAATGAAAGTGGTTAGAAACCAAGCTAAAAAAATTGAATCATTTTTTTAAGACTCGATTGTGTTTACGAAAACTGAAACCAGAGCACACTGTACACAATCATATATTGATATGAAAGCATTTTGTGGTGCTGAACCTGATATGTATCCCTAATGTGATAGCAAGGCGAGCGAATACACTGCCCAAGCTATACTGGGCCTCCGTCCGCTAGACAAAAGCACACTGCCTGACATATACTCGGTGTTGGACCGGAAAGTGTTAAACACAGTGTAGGCAAGTGTATATCTTACATGTTTAGAAATAACATTTAATAGGCCTATTTACATATTATACAGTTAATTTATTTAATTATGGATATCTAACTTTCATGAATAATTCCCTGTGTCAAACAACTTTTTAAAAGTGATTCTTTTAACTCTCAAACCAGCTAACTAACAAAAACTTTTATCTACAGAATTTGAGCTTCACAAAAAGAAAAAAAAAACATATTCTTTTCTGCATTCTTAAAGAAATTACCAAGTCTTGTTATTCTATTTAAATTTCAAAAACAGTTTAAGAAAAATAAATGAACAATTCAAATAAATTTTGCCCCAGCTTTTAAATCAGTCATCTTTTCATATAGTCTAAACGTTTCTACAAGCAGATGCACATTTTTAACACAGCATATTAAACATGCTATAATAAAATAAATACATTCTATACATTAAATACAAATTCCTAACTATTTACTACCAATAAAAAATGTCCTTAAAACAGTATTAACTCCAGTCTCATTGGCACTTGGGTGAAAATATAAACGTTTTACAACATTAAAACGCAGTAATTTCACATAAGTTTTATTATCAAACTGTGATAATTGTTTTAACTTATTAGTGTATTCTTAACATGCTTCCTGATTTTCGACAACTTTTGAACTGTTATTCCTACAAGAAAAAGTTTTAAAGAAAACCATAACTCAATGAAGTTAAAAATATGCCAATTTTCATGGTAATCTTAGTTCCTGGGAAGGTTGACAATCTGACTCATTTGACATGACTGACACATAATTTTTTGTTACTCATCAGTGCTATATAAATATATATTTATATAAATAAATATATATATATTATAACATTGCCAAACCCTGATCACATTTGATATAAAAAAGTATGTAAAAAATGCCAAGAAACAATATATTTTGATAGATAAATGATAACGAGAAAGAAAGTAGTAAATATAATCAATAGTGAAGGAGGAAGAATACAACCAAAGGTGGTCACAAAACAAGAAAATACGAACTAGACTGACAGACAACTGACATTGACCCAACCCCAGAGATTGGCCAGATATTAACCAAAGTAAAGCGAGACAAGAAGACAGTGAAAAAAAAAGGAAAAGAAAATAAAAAAGTACATGGCCATAACAATTAACTCACAAGATTGTTTTAAAAGAGAATAATTTTTTATTATTGTTAATAATTTATGTTTAAATTTTTATTAGTGGTAACTTGTAAATGACAGTATCTCAGCAATTGTTATACGTAAAAAACCATGTGTAGATATGATTGTATGTATATCCTTATCTATAGGTGATGTGTCAGCTGTTGTGTTTAAGGTTACACTCATACAGACAGGGAATAGAAATGTGTGCGTGGTTCAATCAGAGAACAAATTGTATATCCTACTATATACTTTGGAACTTTTACTAAGATTATATCAGCAGTGTGTATATTATTACAGTATTATGTGTTCGAAAGTATAAGATGTTGGAGAGTTTATTTATTCAATAACATTATTGCTATTGCTACAGATATAGTAGATTTCAATTAACACAATATATTAACATTATTAAACTGTTGTTATTATTACTAATTATGACATTTCAGACCAATTTTTATCACGTTAATGACAAAATATATACAAAGTTATGTTTTATTTGAAAGAGGTATTTACAATACCATGTTGTTTGCATATTATAAAATGATATGTGACAATCTGAAGGTACCAAAAAAGACATGAACTCATTAGATACAAAAACTTTGTAATAATAGTGAGATCGTGAGAAATATAAGGGTAATTAGAGATAGGTAGGGAGTGACAAAGACGAACAGTGAAGTGATAAGTGTAATAAAATAAACAGCATATAGTCTTAAGAAAAAAGAGTGAAACAAGTGTGACAAACCCAAAATATAAGCACATGTTAAATGAGCAACTAAGTTAAGTATATTAGACTGATAATTGTGAAAGTAAAAAACAGAAAAAATATTATCTCAGTATAAAAATCACCAGGATGATTACTGTTATAAAAGAGATGGTGTAGGTATAGCACTCACCAAATTTGTTCATTTGTTAATTTAAAGAAAGAAGTTATTGGCTTAATGTTTAAGGCAATAATTACCAGAAGAAATAGTTTTACAGTAATATGTTAGTATGTTTTAAGTAAGTAAGGAATTTATAAAGAAAATAATAGCAATACCTTTATAAGAAATAATAGGCAAATTATATTAATTATGTGTAACGAAAGGGAACATGGCAGAATTATATTAAAACTTAGAAATAAGTAAATTATGTATTAGCATAGTATTATCCATTTTGGACTAAAACATTAATACATGGCTTAGACCAATCTTGTAAGATATCAAACTAATCTTTGAAAGAAAATAGGAACATCTATGTAAAGATTACGACCATTGAAATTATCCCCAAGTAAATATAGCCATTATAAAATATTTATTCAAATTAAACAAAAAATTCAAGGTTTGATAACAATGGGTTTATTTTGAGATCGACCAGGTAGAATAATTACGTTACCATGGAAACTGTGGAGTAACAAGCCAAAAAATACCGTTAGATTTTTTACTGAATGTATGACGCTTTAATGGTATAGACGCTAATTTTCGAGTGACCAAAATTGTCCATTAAAACATAGCAAATATCAGAAAAAGTTATTAATAAGTGTATACCAAGATATAAGATAAAGACTGGAGCCATATTATTGAAGTTGAGGCCAAATTAACGGAAAAAGAAAATCAATTACTACCAGTTAAACTGAAAAAGATGCCTGATGTCCTGAACCCAGTACATTAAAGAAGATTATAGTATAACCCATGAATAACAGATCGTATGAATTCGCCATAACTACGGAAGTGATAAGTACCTCTTAAATTACCCGAAATATATAAATAAACTCACGTTAATTATCTCACTAAAGGTCGAAATCTCACTGAACTGAAATTCATTACTTTCAGAGATTAAAAAGAAATTTAAGTCACTGACAATTTATAAACTAACCAATATAAACTGTTGTTAATGATCCATAACTTGTAAACACTTTTACGACACTGCGCTAAACAAATTACACCTACACAATATGTTAGTTAAGTTTACTTGATGTAAAGGTGTGTATTTTTATTGTTTTTAAAATATTTTTAATCCTTTGAACGTAACCTCAAGAACCTATGACAAACGACATTAATAATTTGTATACGATTTTCAACAGACGCCATCATTAAACGTCTGGTATCAATTCAAATATCGATTGTCAAACCCTGTAATTGTCTCATATAAATAACCGGAGCATTTGTATTAGAATAATTTGTATTAAATGAATAATAATCACTAATAAAAAATGTGTAAGTATTGAGTGTAACCACGGTGTTATAATTTCATTAGGAGGTGCACAATATTCTATGTACATTTTAGCAGATGACTAACGATTTACACAGCCCACGCATCGAACTGCTGTGTGCTACAGTGGGCCTAGCTGGCGGAAATATTTGAATTATTCAAACTGCCTGAGCTGCGCTGGTCATACGCCTTTGAATTTTATTTTAATTGTTTTAAGAAAACAATTTGGCGCCACCGGGACTTTATCACCCCTAGTGAACATCAAGACCTGGTTATTCGTACGTTCGCAACGAACGAAATATACAGAAGTTGCACGCATTTGAACTACGGATCGAGAAGACACGTACACTCATTACACACAAATTATACATTATCCACATTTTGCAGAATAAAACGGTAGACGTACACACGATAACATTAAAAATTGACGCATCCAACGTGTGGCAGAATAACACTGTCAGAAAGACACATACAAGGATAGTTACAAATTGGCGCGCCAACTAGTAGGGCTAGAATAATAAAGAAATTACACAATTAAACCCTATAAGTTCTAGCGGCGATTACGAAAGATTACAAAATGCACACCAGAGGAGTATCGAAAAAATTGGCAAAGGAGAAGGAGATGGAAGAAAACAGAGGGGAAGAAGAGGAAGGAACACCGATTGAAGAAGTGGAGACAGTAATAACCACAACAGGACCAAGCCAAGACGAAGAAATGGAAACACAGGCTGGAGATAGGGGGGAAGCCACAGGAGGAATGGATTTACAAAGATTATGGGAGTTGATTAATGGAAAATTAGACAAGAATGAGGAGAGTTTGAAGGAGATGAACAATAAATTCGACAGCATGAAGAAAGAAACCAGTGACAATTTGAAACAGATCAATGAAAAAATAGTGAGTACTAAGGAAGAATTGAGGAAAACAGTCAACCAAAATAATGAAACACTACAACAACGATTACTGGAGGAAATTCAGCAAAGAAATGAAGATTTGAAGGAAGAATTGAAGGGACAGCTGAAGATGGACCACGAGAAAAATAAAGAAGAAATGAAGCTGCAGATGGCACACCAATTAATGGAGTACCGAGAAGAAGCAAAACAGCAGGTTACGGAAATCAACGACAAATTAGAGGAAACGTTGGAGAAGCTAGAGAAGACCAACGAAAATGTTTCTGGAGTCCGCAAGGAAGTACTCGATAAAATGAACCATCTCGAAGGAGAAAATAAGAGAAGAATTGAGGAAGGTCATGAAGAAACAGTCAGAAGATGTACCCAGATAGACCAGGACATACACCAAGTCCGGGAAGAAAACCAGAAAGAGGTAGCAGCTGTACGAGCAGACTTGGGAGAACGAATGGAAGGAGTTTACAGTAACTTAAATAAAGTAGATAGCAAAGTAGACAAAAACCAACAGAGGATTGACGAAATGCGCAGAATAGAAGAGTCATTACGGGAAGAAGTGGATGCCTGGCGTGACCGACCATGTAATAATAATCATGTCATGAACACAGACAACAGAGATACCATCAATTTCCGTAATTATAAAAGAAACCCTATTGAATTCTTGAAGAGGGTAGAAGAGTTAATCCTCAAGAATCGAGAGACTCGATGGACTACAATAAGAGGGATGTTGGACGAAATGTTCAAGGAGACGTACGACAACTGGTGGACTGCCACTCGACCAGACATCCAAAACCTTCAAGACTTTAAGACTCAGTTCAAGGCTAAATACTGGTCTGAGTCAACTCAGAATATGGTCCGCAATAACCTGAGCAATGGAAGGTATGAAAACCAGAATGGACAATCCCTTACCTCCTACTTCTTGGGAAAAATCTGCATGGCCAGGAATTTGGAGCCACGTATACCTGAAGAGTGTCTGGTAATACAATTATCTTACCACTACGACGACGCCATCCAAAAGGCACGGATGTACAGCCAGGTAAAGACCATCCAAGATATGGCTAGCTTACTGGAAAGCCATGAACATGAGTGGCAGTACAGGAAAAATAGAGGGTACAGCTTCAGAAATAATAGAACCAATGAGGGACAATTGTCACAGAATCAACAGGGAGATAATAAACCACCAGTAAATAACCCTAACAATTACCAAGGGAACACACGGGGCAATAACGCGCCCAGAAATTTTAACAGAAGTGGAAACCATAATAATAACAACTTTAGGAACAACCACAGGGGTAATTTCCCGTCGAATGGTTACAACAACAATTATCGCCCTGGAAACAACAGTAATCAGAACAATAATCCAGGATACCGGCCACAGGTAAATTACATAAGGGGGCAAAGACAAAGGAGCCCAAGAAGAAACTATCCCTCATCTAACTATCGGCGAACGTACTATAACCAGGTACCCGATACGAGAAGTCACCCATTCGAAGAAGATCACAGGCACAGCGTGGATAACCGGAATAATCAACAGGAGCCGAACGCTAACCAACCATCAAACACTACTGATGTTGGGGGCAATGAGGTCAACCCTCATTTAAACGCTTAAGGCCAGTGAAAACTGCGGACAGCCCATCACTGGACCAATCTCTGGGGGAATATAAGACAACACATGACAAGGAGATCACCATAATATGTACTAATTATTTGAAAAACATAAGGGACGATTTGATCGAAGAAAATGATAACATGATGCCCATTAGAAACAATGAAACAGTGTATGTGAGTGCCCAAATAAATGGAATTCTATCAACCATAATGATCGATACAGGGTCTAATGTCTCCCTGATCGACCAAATAGAATTAAATAGACTACAGCAGGGAAGTAGTGTACCCATATCAACCCTGCCCATAAACAATATAACTATCATTGGTGCTACCGGCCGACAAAACAAAACCGTCCGGAAACAAGTATCCTTGGAACTTAATAGCAAAGGTATAATAGTAACTATGCCATTTCTTGTTGCCAGCGGCCTACCTTTCTCATTACTTGTTGGATGTGATGTACTCAGACAACACTCTGCCATAATTAACCTGCGGCAGGGAGAAGTATCACTAACCACAGAACAAGGAATATGGTCAGCCGATATAGTGAATGGTGGCAACTTACCATTGATAACAAACCACTATAACATGATCCAAAGCAATTATTGCCGACAATCACCTGAAAGAATATTGACAGATTGGAAGAATGAAGAATTATGGTCAAGCAAGCTGGATGAGATCAGAAACTTCCAACGAGAAGAACAAGATCCACAGATTAGTGTGCAACAGTCAGAGGAACTTATAAGTATATACAACAAATACAAACACATTTTTTCTGACGCTCCAGGCAAAGTAAAGAATTATCAATGCCGAATACGATTTAAAGAACCCGTTGACTTCAAGAGAAAATCTTACCCCATTGCTTACTCACAAAGAAATGCAGTGAGGGCAGAAATCAATCAAATGATGGAAGACGATATCATTGAATTAAGTCAATCACCGTATACAAGTCCAATAGTGGCGATACCAAAAAAGGACGGAAAGGTGAGAATCTGCCTCGACGCCAGAGAAATTAATAAAATGATAGTGAACGATAGAACATCACCGGGTGAAATAGAAGAAATCCTTAAGAAGTTCCATGGTATAAAATACATTAGCTCTTGGGATACGGTATGTGGCTACTGGCAGGTGGAGCTACATCCGAACAGTAGGCAATACTTAGCATTCCTGTTCGATGGGAGGAACTATCAGTTCAAAAGACTGCCATTTGGACTGATAAATTCGGTCGCAGTATTTGTTAAATGTATGGACCAAATACTGGGACAAGATGTACTGGATTTTACCACCGTGTACGTAGATGATCTGTTAATAACATCATCAAATTGACAAGAGCACTGTGCCAGAGTGGAAACCGTACTAAAAAGACTATCAGATAATCACGTAACCCTTAAGCTGGACAAGTCAAAGTTTATAGCCCGAAAAATACAATTTCTAGGATTCAATCTTGCAGAGGAAGGCATATCTCCTTCGTCAGAAAAAGTTGAGGCGATACAACGATTCCCCACGCCAAAAAACAAAAAACAACTTCAATCCTTCCTGGGAATATGCAACTATTACCGTAAGTTTCAAGATAATTATTCCAAACTAACAGCAAAATTCAAAAAACAATTATCAGTCAAGGACAAGTGGACTTGGGGGTCCGAACAAGATGAAGTATTTAACCAAATAAAAGAAAAGTTCTTGAACACCGTGATCTTACATCATCCAGACTTCAAAAAGCCATTCTTCATGAACTGTGATGCGAGTGATGTCAGTGTAGGTGCGGTATTATACCAAGAAGATGAGAAGGGACAGCATATGGTTATTAGTTTTGCAAGCAGAATTTTAAATGGATGCGAACGAAATTATCACGTCACGGAGAAAGAACTACTTAGTGTCGTGTTCGCCTGCAACAAATTTAGGACTTATATTCTGGGATACGATATAACAGTGAGAAGTGACCATAGATCCATATCATTCCTTAAGCAGTGTAAACTCAGCCACGGAAGATTAACTCGATTGATATTGTTGCTACAGGAATATCACATAAATTGGGAGTACATCCCAGGGAAGCAAAACGTAGCTGCGGACATCTTATCCCGTATAAACGTCCAGCAACAAACTTTCGAGGGGGAGAAAGAACAATTAGTTAAGGTGTATAACATTATTAAAAACAGAGTAGATCTAGAAAAAATAACCCAAGAAATAAGAAGATGTCAAACTGTGGATCCAAAAATAATGAGTATCCGGGAGAGAATGTTAAAAGATGAAGAAACCATTCTACAATATTATAAAATACATGACAACTTGCTATTTATTAAAAACAATCCTGCAATCGGAGAATGGAAACTTGTAATACCATCTACAGTGGAGGAACAATTGATACTAGACTACCACATTAGATACGGCCATATGGGGGCTGTAAAAGTGATAAAAGCTTTACAGGAACAAGTTTACATTAAAAATATTTATCGGAAAGTAAACAAAATCATTCAAAAATGTGATATTTGCCAAAAAGTAAAATGCAATAATTCAAAAAAGGAAGGTATGATGATACCTATCACATCAAGTCAGAAATTAGAAAGGGTATTCCTTGATATATGTGGTCCGTTTCCTATCAGTGGAGGAAGACACAGATACAAATTTATAATCATTATGTTTGACCACTTCACCAAGTATACAAAGTTGTACTCCATTAACCGTGCAACAACAAAGAAAATAATTGAAATTATATTAACCAAATTTATACCAGAAGTGGGAAGACCGACGGCCGTTATAACAGATCATGGAACCCAATTTAAGGGAAATCTTTGGAAAAATAAGCTCTGTGAACATAATATTAAAACTTACAAAACATCCGTTTATCACCCAAGCAGCAACCCAGCTGAAAGGGCACTCAGAGAAGTGGGTCGTATACTGAGAACCTACTGCCACGATAAACAAAGAGAATGGCACAATTATGTGAAATCCACTGAAGAATTTATAAACTTAGCTTACCACAACTTTACGGAAGCTACCCCATACACAATGATGTTTGAGCGGCCACCGCCTAGAGAGATAACCGATATGATCCAATTCCCCACCAACACCGAATATCGATTCGAGAAAAAAAGATTCTATAACAGAATAGTCGAAAAGGTAGAGCAACAAAAGAATAAATACGCTAAGAACCAAAAAAAGACTATTAAGTACGAGGTAGGAGAAAGGGTACTGTTAAAAAACAGAGAATTACCCAGCTCCATAGAAGGCATCACTAGAAAGTTACTATTATTATACGTGGGACCATACACTATAACAAAAGACAAGGGCAATAACACTTACGAGATCACTCACCCCGTCACCAAGAAAATAAAGGGGGTATACAATCAAGCCTCAATTAAGAAATATTATGACAACCAACAATAACTGTAAAAAACAATTTAAAGTAAAAAACCAACAAAAATACTTTAAATAAAGAAAAAAAAAATAACGTGACAAACAAACAAGTCTGCCACTGCCATAAAGAAAAGATCTCTAAAGAATGTCAAAATTCCAAAACATTCGTAAGTACAGCTTACACTAAGCATTAGAGAAACCATTATGATGAATACAAATTGTAAAAAATCAAAAAAGATATGTAAGAAAAGCTTACCCAAATATCTTAATAATATTTTAGAACAAGTAAAAATGGAGAGATAAAAGTCACAAGGCATTCAGATAAAGTAAGAGCAACCAACTTACTACAATATTTAAATAAAAAATTAACAATAGAGGAGTGTAGTTACAAAACATTCCTCCAAAATAAGGTTAAATTACCATAATATTTAGCCAAAAAATGAGGCATAAAAAGCATAACATACTGTAAAGGAATAAGCTACAAAAATTCCTAACTAGTAAGAAGCCATAACTTACTATGATATTTAAAAATTATGAAAAAATATCAATCAAAATGATCAGCTTCCACAACTATTTAGAAAGAGGGGAAGTAAAATTACCCAAACCAATGATCACAAAACAATATAAATGAAATCAACGTTCTAAGAGTTATAATGTGAAATGAGATGAAACAAAGAGTAATTAAGAATGAATAAAAATGTGAATTGTATCAATAAAAAACAATGCTTCAAATAGTATCTATAAAGAAAGATGAAACAATATATGACTCGAACTGAGCTATAATGAAGTATAAAAGTAAAAGATTCCCAACAAATATTATGATTATGATTATTATTATTATTATTTTGAGTCACGAGTTGACTATATTTAAGAATTATTAATTGAGATTGTCTGTTGAATGAACCAGCAATCATTTTACTGAGCAGGGATGATGTTCCCCTGATATCAGTATAAGAGTAGTTTTGATGAAAAATAAGATTTATAGGGAATAAGTTATAATGAAAAGTCAATAAGCCAGTTCGCAATATGAGAAGATAATGAAGAAAAGACTAAGAAGAATGGAATTAAAGGATACAGAATTAATTATAAAAAATGAATGAGAAGCAGGAGAATTTGAAAAAAAAAAAAATAAAAAATAAAAAAAAAATTTGATACGATACAATTGATAATTTCATCAAACTCAAATTCACGTTTTATAAAATGATCAATTTTGGTGGAAGGGCATTATATAACATTGCCAAACCCTGATCACATTTGATATAAAAAAGTATGTAAAAAATGCCAAGAAACAACGAACTAGACTGACAGACAACTGACATTGACCCAACCCCAGAGATTGGCCAGATATTAACCAAAGTAAAGCGAGACAAGAAGACAGTGAAAAAAAAAGGAAAAGAAAATAAAAAAGTACATGGCCATAACAATTAACTCACAAGATTGTTTTAAAAGAGAATAATTTTTTATTATTGTTAATAATTTATGTTTAAATTTTTATTAGTGGTAACTTGTAAATGACAGTATCTCAGCAATTGTTATACGTAAAAAACCATGTGTAGATATGATTGTATGTATATCCTTATCTATAGGTGATGTGTCAGCTGTTGTGTTTAAGGTTACACTCATACAGACAGGGAATAGAAATGTGTGCGTGGTTCAATCAGAGAACAAATTGTATATCCTACTATATACTTTGGAACTTTTACTAAGATTATATCAGCAGTGTGTATATTATTACAGTATTATGTGTTCGAAAGTATAAGATGTTGGAGAGTTTATTTATTCAATAACATTATTGCTATTGCTACAGATATAGTAGATTTCAATTAACACAATATATTAACATTATTAAACTGTTGTTATTATTACTAATTATGACATTTCAGACCAATTTTTATCACGTTAATGACAAAATATATACAAAGTTATGTTTTATTTGAAAGAGGTATTTACAATACCATGTTGTTTGCATATTATAAAATGATATGTGACAATCTGAAGGTACCAAAAAAGACATGAACTCATTAGATACAAAAACTTTGTAATAATAGTGAGATCGTGAGAAATATAAGGGTAATTAGAGATAGGTAGGGAGTGACAAAGACGAACAGTGAAGTGATAAGTGTAATAAAATAAACAGCATATAGTCTTAAGAAAAAAGAGTGAAACAAGTGTGACAAACCCAAAATATAAGCACATGTTAAATGAGCAACTAAGTTAAGTATATTAGACTGATAATTGTGAAAGTAAAAAACAGAAAAAATATTATCTCAGTATAAAAATCACCAGGATGATTACTGTTATAAAAGAGATGGTGTAGGTATAGCACTCACCAAATTTGTTCATTTGTTAATTTAAAGAAAGAAGTTATTGGCTTAATGTTTAAGGCAATAATTACCAGAAGAAATAGTTTTACAGTAATATGTTAGTATGTTTTAAGTAAGTAAGGAATTTATAAAGAAAATAATAGCAATACCTTTATAAGAAATAATAGGCAAATTATATTAATTATGTGTAACGAAAGGGAACATGGCAGAATTATATTAAAACTTAGAAATAAGTAAATTATGTATTAGCATAGTATTATCCATTTTGGACTAAAACATTAATACATGGCTTAGACCAATCTTGTAAGATATCAAACTAATCTTTGAAAGAAAATAGGAACATCTATGTAAAGATTACGACCATTGAAATTATCCCCAAGTAAATATAGCCATTATAAAATATTTATTCAAATTAAACAAAAAATTCAAGGTTTGATAACAATGGGTTTATTTTGAGATCGACCAGGTAGAATAATTACGTTACCATGGAAACTGTGGAGTAACAAGCCAAAAAATACCGTTAGATTTTTTACTGAATGTATGACGCTTTAATGGTATAGACGCTAATTTTCGAGTGACCAAAATTGTCCATTAAAACATAGCAAATATCAGAAAAAGTTATTAATAAGTGTATACCAAGATATAAGATAAAGACTGGAGCCATATTATTGAAGTTGAGGCCAAATTAACGGAAAAAGAAAATCAATTACTACCAGTTAAACTGAAAAAGATGCCTGATGTCCTGAACCCAGTAAATTAAAGAAGATTATAGTATAACCCATGAATAACAGATCGTATGAATTCGCCATAACTACGGAAGTGATAAGTACCTCTTAAATTACCCGAAATATATAAATAAACTCACGTTAATTATCTCACTAAAGGTCGAAATCTCACTGAACTGAAATTCATTACTTTCAGAGATTAAAAAGAAATTTAAGTCACTGACAATTTATAAACTAACCAATATAAACTGTTGTTAATGATCCATAACTTGTAAACACTTCTACGACACTGCGCTAAACAAATTACACCTACACAATATGTTAGTTAAGTTTACTTGATGTAAAGGTGTGTATTTTTATTGTTTTTAAAATATTTGTAATCCTTTGAACGTAACCTCAAGAACCTATGACAAACGACATTAATAATTTGTATACGATTTTCAACAGACGCCATCATTAAACGTCTGGTATCAATTCAAATATCGATTGTCAAACCCTGTAATTGTCTCATATAAATAACCGGAGCATTTGTATTAGAATAATTTGTATTAAATGAATAATAATCACTAATAAAAAATGTGTAAGTATTGAGTGTAACCACGGTGTTATAATTTCATTAGGAGGTGCACAATATTCTATGTACATTTTAGCAGATGACTAACGATTTACACAGCCCACGCATCGAACTGCTGTGTGCTACAGTGGGCCTAGCTGGCGGAAATATTTGAATTATTCAAACTGCCTGAGCTGCGCTGGTCATACGCCTTTGAATTTTATTTTAATTGTTTTAAGAAAACAATTTGGCGCCACCGGGACTTTATCACCCCTAGTGAACATCAAGACCTGGTTATTCGTACGTTCGCAACGAACGAAATATACAGAAGTTGCACGCATTTGAACTACGGATCGAGAAGACACGTACACTCATTACACACAAATTATACATTATCCACATTTTGCAGAATAAAACGGTAGACGTACACACGATAACATTAAAAATTGACGCATCCAACGTGTGGCAGAATAACACTGTCAGAAAGACACATACAAGGATAGTTACAATATAAATATATCTTAAAAAATAACTACTAACAATAATCTTCACATATGATCACAATCAACACATGGTCAAATAATTAAAAACATCCACCTACTTAAGATATTTTATTACGCTAAAAGCATTTCTACTGTTAATTACAATGATACACGCAATCTTCTATTGTAGTATATTCATTGTTCATAGCCTAAAGATACCATACTTATGATGTGTATCCTTGTATGATAGATCATATATATGGTGTCTTTAGACTACGAACAATGAATATACTGCAATAGAAGATTGAGATTATAGATACCGTTAGTAAGGAATAAATGTCTGTATATTATAATACATCACATTATCATTAATAATACACGTGTTTACTGTGTATAACACTTGCCACACAACTAATCAACCATAAAGTGAGCTTTGTAAATTATCACAGCAAGAATAAGTATGGTAAGTTAAAAAAAAAAGATATCAGTTCAAAAATAAGTGTAGACTGTGAAAGCAGTGCATGCAGAATGAGTTTATTAGGCTTACTCCTTGAAGAAGGAAGAGGAAATTATCCAGAGGCATACCATTTTGGATAAAATTATCAAAAGTGAATGAACACGCAACTTGAATAAACTATCTACTATATTATTTTTCAGCTGAACTTAGTTAAATTAATTAAATAATACAAAATACAAGTTATTGTATAAAAATACAGCACATATATAAGCAAGTAAAACAGATGTCATTATTTTAATAAATAACGGAACACCATCAGATAATTACATCATTTACGTTAACCAAGTGCAATTAAAACATCTCATATGTTAGGTAGGCTACATAATTTTCATAATAATTTCTACACTTCAGTGTTTTACTAGCAGATTATATAAAATGTGCTGGGGAATCACACAAAAGTGAAGTATCATTAAGATACAAAGTAGATAATCCCTTTACTGCCCATTTCCCATATGAATAGCTCAAAGTAAATTTTATGTGCTATTAGAATAATAAACCCCAATTTTATACCCGACACTGTTTTGTTATTGCTGTACTCCAAAATCTATCAACATCACAAAACTATTCACAATAATTATAACGATTCACTTTGTGCTTGTACTTTTTAATTAATCTACTTGCGAATTCAAATCACAAATTTCTACGGCCCTAGTCGGAAGAAGAAGACGCAAGAACGCACAGCAGGTAGGTCAGTTCACACACACCATAACAGTAAAGCTATGAATGTCGCCCTGAACTTGGGGCTTCCTGAAGTTAACAAAGTTTGATTAGTTATAATATATATATATATATATATATATATAGTAACCTCACATAATCAGTACATCATACTAAATGAACAAAATGTCTAATATTCTGTAAGAAACAGTAAAATATCTGATATTATTATTATTAATGATAAACAAATTCAGTAGATATCCCATTACACAGGTCAGAAAATGTATTATACAAAGGTATCATGCTATAAAACCTTTGTCTTAGATTATTAGTAAACTAAAAAATAAAAACTCTAGTTGTGAATAAACAGTGTAATAAGTGGTGCTATAAAAATACAGTGTACACCAAGTGCGACATAATAAGAGAATGTGATGTTATTATAGTTAATGAAGTTAAAGTGAAACAAAATCATAATAAATAGAACTATAGTAAAGCATATCCTATTTATAAAAAACGCGCGAGTCCGGTGATCAATTGGCATTTCTGGATGTGTTGGTCCTGAAAAGGACCGATGGCAGATTGGGGCATAAAGTTTATAGGAAGCCAACGCACACTGACAGATATCTGCACAAGTCCTCCAATCATCATCCTAGGCAGAAGAGTGCGGTGCTGAAGACTCTGGTTGACCGGGCAAAAAGAATCTGTGAGCCCCGGTATCTCGAAGATGAGTTTCGGCATCTCGAGGAAGCACTGCAGTCCAACGGCTACTCTGCTGCGGAGGTTAGGAGAGCTGCCCGGCCGAGAAGATCTGGTAGGCCGGACGAGTCGGTGTTGCCCGAGGTTGTTGGCTCCGCTGTCTTGCCCTACATCCGGGGCGTCAGGACGATCTTTAAGCCAACCAAAAAGATCCAACAGTTCCTGCGACCGGTAAAAGACGCCAGGGATCCGCTCTCGTCGTGCGGGGTGTACAGTATTCCTTGTACGTGTGGCCAGGTATACATAGGCACCACGAAGCGTAGTGTCTGGACGCGCCTCTCTGAACATCGGAGATACTGCCACCTGGGCCAGCCGGAGAAGTCTGCAGTCGCTGAACACGCTCTCTCCCACGACGATCACCGGGTAATGTTTGATGAAGCCCGGCTGTTGTCTTCTGTCCAGGGTTACTCACTCACTCTGGAGTCCATCTATATTCATAAGAATGCGTCCGTCGCTATGAACCGCCGAGGTGAAAGCATCGCCTTAAATAGTGTCTGGCATGGTTTATTTTCCATGGCCAATCAGAGTGGAGACTGATGAGCTGGCTTCTGATTGGTTCGCGTTATACACCTTAAGCGGTCAAAAAGTTATAAATAGAAACAACGTAGCCTTCTCTCACTGTTGCTTGTTCCCAGTTCATTGGGCGACTTGTTTGGCATACCACCCTATTTCGAACAATTTTTGCTACTGAAGATGGTCACCGGTGGTGTGGCCGAAACGTCTAGCTGCAGAACATTAAGCATTCGACCACGGCCTTTCAGCCCAGAAGTTTTAAATAATTATAAACAGATTGTTTATTTAACAGAAAAAACTATTCCCACAAAACAAATACGACATAATCCGGTTAAAATAAATCAACGAAGAGAAGGTTTGATTACCACAATGTTACAAATGGCTTCCATCGCGGGGCTTAATTAGGTGAGTTTCGAAGAGTATCAAATAGACGCAACCCACACACGTCGAAAGATTTGTTTATTACAATATATAAGCGAAATACCACTGACTTATTCGTACACTCACTCATCACGAAATCTCCATAACTATAAAGCCTACAAACTTGAAATTCGGTTTGTATGTTCCTCTTGGTTTCTAGGTGCTCGTTAAGAAAGGGTTTTGAAAACTTTAACACCTTACCACGAAAAACCGTGACACCGATAATGCAGATTTTTTCAACTGTACGCTTCCTGGAAGTCTAATGTTTATTTTTTTTACTTTGTTTTAGGCTTTTGGGGTGTTACTAAACAGTATTTTTTCATCTTACCTATAACCACGAGGATCATCTTGAAACCTATTTCAAGCTTGATCACCTTCAAATTGATCGAGCTTAAATAGTTTCTCTTAATTTCAAAATACCGGTATCTAAGCTTGACAAATAAGCTATTTCTTTTTTGTGATTTCACATTCTGTTTTTTTTTCTGATAATCACCGTAGCGAAGCACAGGTATCCAGCTAGTACTAAATATAAAGACGTTTTACCTAAACATCAAAGCAGATGTTTTAACAATCCCACAGTTATTCATCTAACAGTACTAGTTACTAACTGTATCAAATCATCAGCGTCATTACAATCACAATTTATTGCATTGACACACTGCAATCCACATTGTCTTTATTCCACATTGTTTTAATCTATATAATAAATCTCTAGGGGGGTCTACGTTTGTCCCTGGTAATCTCAGAATCTACAGAACCGATTACAATGAAACGTTGCACGCTGATAGCAGGTACCCAACGGAAGGGTTTCCACTTTATTTGATAACGATGGGTTAAAAAGAACCGAAGTTATTGCAAAAAAACGCATTTTTTAAACCCGCGGCTTTGATCGCAAATAACGATAGGTTAAAAAGAACCGAAGTTATTGCAAAAAAAAAACTCATTTTTTTAAACCCGAGGCTTCGATCGCGAATATTTGTATAACCTATGATTGTTGTGGTAACTGTCGAGTTGGTAAATTGCTAATGGTACATCTATATTAATAATATTCTTATATTGTAAGTTATGAATATCCAAAAAGTGCGAAGCAATAGATCCATCATTCATGTTTCCTCGATACGTAAAATCAAAATTTGATAATTTAGTAGATATTTACAAACATGCAGTAACACAATTAGATGAAATGTTTATTCATATAGAATAATACAAATAATGTATACATAAGTATACTGATATCAGTTAGTCCATTTGAATATTTACATTTTAGTAGGGATATGGAATTCTTATCAGCATATAGAATTTATATAAACAATACAATAATTCATTGTTTGATTATATTGTAACATTGATTATATAGTACACGTTGATTCTGACAAACCATACTCTTTGACATTTGAATATTCAGTAGGCCTATGTGCAGTAGGAATAATTAACTGTCGAGAATTATACTTAACCTACTTCATTGAGAATTATGCGATGAGCATCAGTGATGTAGTATCAGTGCCTTTTTTCATTAATTTTACGTCATCGGTAACTAATATGTGTAATATGTATTGTATTGTATAAATTATTAATTGCCCCCTAGAGATTTATTAGTATAGATCAAATAAATACATTTCCCTTTTTTTAGCTTTGCAATGCCAAAAATGATCATGTTTAGCAAGATCTACTGCTGCTGCGGAAAGAAAGAGGCGTCTTAGAGCATCTGAAAATGACGTCGAAGGAGTCAAAATGCAATCAGCTCCTGGAAACTCTTCAGAAAGATCTGGATTAGAAGAAGTCTCACGGGTTGAAAGTCCTACGATTCGTGAAAATAGATTAGCGGCACAAAGACGCAGGCAAGCGACTCTCAGATCACGAGGTCCTACTTTACGATGGAATGCAAAATTAAATAGTGGTTTCAATTATAATCCAGTTATTAACTACGCGAATGAAACAGATATCGGGTTACCGAGTATGGTTTGCCCTCATTGCAAAACTTTAAAGTGGAAAAATGAATCACATGGATTATGTTGCTCTGCAGGAAAAGTGCGATTAGATCCCATACTTCCTCCTCCAGAACCGTTAAAATCATTATTAAATGGAGAACATCTTTTATCGAAAAAATTTTTGAATGCATTAAGATCGTACAATTCAGCTTTTCAATTTACATCATTCGGAGCCAATGAAATAGTCGAAGGGAGCTTCATGCCTACTTTCAAAATTCAAGGGCAAGCAGGCCTATATCACCTCATGGGATCATTACTCCCCATACAAAACGAAGTACCAAAATTTCTACAGATGTATTTCATAGCTGATTATTTACAGCAATCTGAAACAAAAATGGATCATATTCGTAACTTGGATAAGCCATTAGTAACAGAACTTCAAAATTTACTTCACGCAATCAACCCATATGTTAGTGAACTGAAAAGTGCGTTTGAATTTGTAACATCTGCGAATAATAATCAGTACAATATTGAGATTCATGCTGATCGAAGAGAAAATAATGAAGCGCACAGGGGTCGCTACAATGCACCGACAACTAATGAGGTGGCAGTAGTTTTAGTTAACCAGGAATGCGATAAACTCGATATAATAATCCATGCGAGGGATCATACGCTACATTAAATTGCAGAAACACATCGAGCTTATGATGCTTTACAGTACCCTTTAATGTTTTGCAGAGGAGAAGATGGTTATCATTTTACATTAAAATTAGTCGATCCTCAGACTGGGTTACAAACTACTAACTCGACAGTTACCACAACAATCATATACAAATATTCGCGTGCGAAGCCGCGAGTACCTGCTAGTAGACAATAAAAACATTTTAATGAAATAAATATCTTTTTTAAATTAGGTACAAATAGTTATAAACACATATAAATTCTAATACGTTTTTCCAGTTAACACTTTCCAATCTGAGGGTATAGTTACCTTCCAGTCTGGCCGATTTTGCCAACTTTCCTGGCTCTGTATTTCTTAAAACTTTTTATATGTATATATGCATTACATTTTAAATAAATACTCATGCATTACTTTATTAAAATATCACATTAATATATACATAAAGTTACAAATAAAATAATACTATTTCTTTCAAAATGTCAATTTTTTATAAAATAAAAGAATTGGAACGCCCAGGTTCTAGAGGTAATTGGCAACTCTATGTTTTGGAAAAATTCTGACATACATAAAGGCTTTATGTTAATTTTGTTCAATACTTCGCTCACTTTAATTAGAAAAACAACAATGAACACACGCTAACGATAAACACACAATGAAAGTGGTTAGAAACCAAGCTAAAAAAATTGAATCATTTTTTTAAGACTCGATTGTGTTTACGAAAACTGAAACCAGAGCACACTGTACACAATCATATATTGATATGAAAGCATTTTGTGGTGCTGAACCTGATATGTATCCGTAATGTGATAGCAAGGCGAGCGAATACACTGCCCAAGCTATACTGGGCCTCCGTCCGCTAGACAAAAGCACACTGCCTGACATATACTCGGTGTTGGACCGGAAAGTGTTAAACACAGTGTAGGCAAGTGTATATCTTACATGTTTAGAAATAACATTTAATAGGCCTATTTACATATTATACAGTTAATTTATTTAATTATGGATATCTAACTTTCATGAATAATTCCCTGTGTCAAACAACTTTTTAAAAGTGATTCTTTTAACTCTCAAACCAGCTAACTAACAAAAACTTTTATCTACAGAATTTGAGCTTCACAAAAAGAAAAAAAAAACATATTCTTTTCTGCATTCTTAAAGAAATTACCAAGTCTTGTTATTCTATTTAAATTTCAAAAACAGTTTAAGAAAAATAAATGAACAATTCAAATAAATTTTGCCCCAGCTTTTAAATCAGTCATCTTTTCATATAGTCTAAACGTTTCTACAAGCAGATGCACATTTTTAACACAGCATATTAAACATGCTATAATAAAATAAATACATTCTATACATTAAATACAAATTCCTAACTATTTACTACCAATAAAAAATGTCCTTAAAACAGTATTAACTCCAGTCTCATTGGCACTTGGGTGAAAATATAAACGTTTTACAACATTAAAACGCAGTAATTTCACATAAGTTTTATTATCAAACTGTGATAATTGTTTTAACTTATTAGTGTATTCTTAATATGCTTCCTGATTTTCGACAACTTTTGAACTGTTATTCCTACAAGAAAAAGTTTTAAAGAAAACCATAACTCAATGAAGTTAAAAATATGCCAATTTTCATGGTAATCTTAGTTCCTGGGAAGGTTGACAATCTGACTCATTTGACATGACTGACACATAATTTTTTGTTACTCATCAGTGCTATATAAATATATATTTATATAAATAAATATATATATATTATAACATTGCCAAACCCTGATCACATTTGATATAAAAAAGTATGTAAAAAATGCCAAGAAACAATATATTTTGATAGATAAATGATAACGAGAAAGAAAGTAGTAAATATAATCAATAGCGAAGGAGGAAGAATACAACCAAAGGTGGTCACAAAACAAGAAAATACGAACTAGACTGACAGACAACTGACATTGACCCAACCCCAGAGATTGGCCAGATATTAACCAAAGTAAAGCGAGACAAGAAGACAGTGAAAAAAAAAGGAAAAGAAAATAAAAAAGTACATGGCCATAACAATTAACTCACAAGATTGTTTTAAAAGAGAATAATTTTTTATTATTGTTAATAATTTATGTTTAAATTTTTATTAGTGGTAACTTGTAAATGACAGTATCTCAGCAATTGTTATACGTAAAAAACCATGTGTAGATATGATTGTATGTATATCCTTATCTATAGGTGATGTGTCAGCTGTTGTGTTTAAGGTTACACTCATACAGACAGGGAATAGAAATGTGTGCGTGGTTCAATCAGAGAACAAATTGTATATCCTACTATATACTTTGGAACTTTTACTAAGATTATATCAGCAGTGTGTATATTATTACAGTATTATGTGTTCGAAAGTATAAGATGTTGGAGAGTTTATTTATTCAATAACATTATTGCTATTGCTACAGATATAGTAGATTTCAATTAACACAATATATTAACATTATTAAACTGTTGTTATTATTACTAATTATGACATTTCAGACCAATTTTTATCACGTTAATGACAAAATATATACAAAGTTATGTTTTATTTGAAAGAGGTATTTACAATACCATGTTGTTTGCATATTATAAAATGATATGTGACAATCTGAAGGTACCAAAAAAGACATGAACTCATTAGATACAAAAACTTTGTAATAATAGTGAGATCGTGAGAAATATAAGGGTAATTAGAGATAGGTAGGGAGTGACAAAGACGAACAGTGAAGTGATAAGTGTAATAAAATAAACAGCATATAGTCTTAAGAAAAAAGAGTGAAACAAGTGTGACAAACCCAAAATATAAGCACATGTTAAATGAGCAACTAAGTTAAGTATATTAGACTGATAATTGTGAAAGTAAAAAACAGAAAAAATATTATCTCAGTATAAAAATCACCAGGATGATTACTGTTATAAAAGAGATGGTGTAGGTATAGCACTCACCAAATTTGTTCATTTGTTAATTTAAAGAAAGAAGTTATTGGCTTAATGTTTAAGGCAATAATTACCAGAAGAAATAGTTTTACAGTAATATGTTAGTATGTTTTAAGTAAGTAAGGAATTTATAAAGAAAATAATAGCAATACCTTTATAAGAAATAATAGGCAAATTATATTAATTATGTGTAACGAGAGGGAACATGGCAGAATTATATTAAAACTTAGAAATAAGTAAATTATGTATTAGCATAGTATTATCCATTTTGGACTAAAACATTAATACATGGCTTAGACCAATCTTGTAAGATATCAAACTAATCTTTGAAAGAAAATAGGAACATCTATGTAAAGATTACGACCATTGAAATTATCACCAAGTAAATATAGCCATTATAAAATATTTATTCAAATTAAACAAAAAATTCAAGGTTTGATAACAATGGGTTTATTTTGAGATCGACCAGGTAGAATAATTACGTTACCATGGAAACTGTGGAGTAACAAGCCAAAAAATACCGTTAGATTTTTTACTGAATGTATGACGCTTTAATGGTATAGACGCTAATTTTCGAGTGACCAAAATTGTCCATTAAAACATAGCAAATATCAGAAAAAGTTATTAATAAGTGTATACCAAGATATAAGATAAAGACTGGAGCCATATTATTGAAGTTGAGGCCAAATTAACGGAAAAAGAAAATCAATTACTACCAGTTAAACTGAAAAAGATGCCTGATGTCCTGAACCCAGCAAATTAAAGAAGATTATAGTATAACCCATGAATAACAGATCGTATGAATTCGCCATAACTACGGAAGTGATAAGTACCTCTTAAATTACCCGAAATATATAAATAAACTCACGTTAATTATCTCACTAAAGGTCGAAATCTCACTGAACTGAAATTCATTACTTTCAGAGATTAAAAAGAAATTTAAGTCACTGACAATTTATAAACTAACCAATATAAACTGTTGTTAATGATCCATAACTTGTAAACACTTTTACGACACTGCGCTAAACAAATTACACCTACACAATATGTTAGTTAAGTTTACTTGATGTAAAGGTGTGTATTTTTATTGTTTTTAAAATATTTGTAATCCTTTGAACGTAACCTCAAGAACCTATGACAAACGACATTAATAATTTGTATACGATTTTCAACAGACGCCATCATTAAACGTCTGGTATCAATTCAAATATCGATTGTCAAACCCTGTAATTGTCTCATATAAATAACCGGAGCATTTGTATTAGAATAATTTGTATTAAATGAATAATAATCACTAATAAAAAATGTGTAAGTATTGAGTGTAACCACGGTGTTATAATTTCATTAGGAGGTGCACAATATTCTATGTACATTTTAGCAGATGACTAACGATTTACACAGCCCACGCATCGAACTGCTGTGTGCTACAGTGGGCCTAGCTGGCGGAAATATTTGAATTATTCAAACTGCCTGAGCTGCGCTGGTCATACGCCTTTGAATTTTATTTTAATTGTTTTAAGAAAACAATTTGGCGCCACCGGGACTTTATCACCCCTAGTGAACATCAAGACCTGGTTATTCGTACGTTCGCAACGAACGAAATATACAGAAGTTGCACGCATTTGAACTACGGATCGAGAAGACACGTACACTCATTACACACAAATTATACATTATCCACATTTTGCAGAATAAAACGGTAGACGTACACACGATAACATTAAAAATTGACGCATCCAACGTGTGGCAGAATAACACTGTCAGAAAGACACATACAAGGATAGTTACAATATAAATATATCTTAAAAAATAACTACTAACAATAATCTTCACATATGATCACAATCAACACATGGTCAAATAATTAAAAACATCCACCTACTTAAGATATTTTATTACGCTAAAAGCATTTCTACTGTTAATTACAATGATACACGCAATCTTCTATTGTAGTATATTCATTGTTCATAGCCTAAAGATACCATACTTATGATGTGTATCCTTGTATGATAGATCATATATATGGTGTCTTTAGACTACGAACAATGAATATACTGCAATAGAAGATTGAGATTATAGATACCGTTAGTAAGGAATAAATGTCTGTATATTATAATACATCACATTATCATTAATAATACACGTGTTTACTGTGTATAACACTTGCCACACAACTAATCAACCATAAAGTGAGCTTTGTAAATTATCACAGCAAGAATAAGTATGGTAAGTTAAAAAAAAAAGATATCAGTTCAAAAATAAGTGTAGACTGTGAAAGCAGTGCATGCAGAATGAGTTTATTAGGCTTACTCCTTGAAGAAGGAAGAGGAAATTATCCAGAGGCATACCATTTTGGATAAAATTATCAAAAGTGAATGAACACGCAACTTGAATAAACTATCTACTATATTATTTTTCAGCTGAACTTAGTTAAATTAATTAAATAATACAAAATACAAGTTATTGTATAAAAATACAGCACATATATAAGCAAGTAAAACAAATGTCATTATTTTAATAAATAACGGAACACCATCAGATAATTACATCATTTACGTTAACCAAGTGCAATTAAAACATCTCATATGTTAGGTAGGCTACATAATTTTCATAATAATTTCTACACTTCAGTGTTTTACTAGCAGATTATATAAAATGTGCTGGGGAATCACACAAAAGTGAAGTATCATTAAGATACAAAGTAGATAATCCCTTTACTGCCCATTTCCCATATGAATAGCTCAAAGTAAATTTTCTAAAGCATTTTATTCGATATCCGAAACTATCAAATCATTTTGACACTGTTGGGTTCTAAATTTAATCTTATTTATGCTATGTAGAATTCACCACTTTTATAATTTGTATTTTTAGTAATAAATATAACTGACTTGCCAGACTATTAGTAATATTTGCCAGACTTGTTTGTTCAGCAAGTAGGTATAATATATATACAAAAATTATGATAAGAATAGAATCTGGTTTATTTCATCCTCATTGGATGCTTAAGAAGACTTTACAATGATTACCATAAAAATAATAAGAATTAATCTTTTCTTTTGACACCCAGACAAAAATTTTTTATTAACTTACCAACACGTTTCACTATTCATTTCTTCAGGCATATCATACTCGCACCTTACTAATTCAAATGGAAGTGGGCCACTTATGTCCTTCCGATCCTTGAACACAGTAATTATTACAAGCAATTCAAGAAAATCTTGAAAAAATAGTTTACTTAGTTTCAGTACAAAATCTTGTGAATTTAAAATTGGTATCATTAGCACTATATAATTAAATACACAGGGACAACTGAATAAACTGTGGTATTTTATTTACACCATGAACATATTGTATTATTATAAAAAATTACTTTACAAAGTTGAAAACCCTTGGTCATATTGGTGATAAGAGAATTTTAATCTGACCTTATTATTAATGTCTGTACACAGTTACAGGTGTACTGATATTTTATTTTGGTATTTAACAAAAAAGGAAAATTAATACCCACCATCAATAAAACACAACCCACTAAATTCTTTTAATAGGTTATGAGAAAATTATAGTAAGACATCAGTTTTTTGAATAAATCAATTTGTTGAAAACTACCATGTTCAAGACTTTCTGCGCACATGAGAACTTACTGTCGTTTTCTGAGCATACAGATTTGAAAAGCAACACCAAAAAAATTAAAAGAAACGCACAAATACGTAACAAGAGCAGTATTCTTCTGATCGTGCCAACACAGCTGTTTTTACGTTGATAATGATCAAAACAAGTGTCTGTTGGTTTTCAGATTCACAAATGTAATTTCCGTTTATAAGTTTATTACTGTATACAAGAAATTTGTAACGCACTTAGTTCAAATCGGATCATTAAATATTTCAACTGATTAGTAACAATTAATCATAACCTTTCGTTTTATGTAGCATAATAACGTTAAGTAAAAATTGCTACAGTTGATAATCTTTAACAAGGGTTGGTGTTGGTATTACTTACTAATAGTTTCGCCTGTAAATGTCAATATATACATGCTATAGTAACATAACCTGAAATATTATTAAGTGAATTTCAAAGTGAACTGTTTTAATATGAATCGAAGTGTAGTCAGTTTATTGTGTAAAAGTTGTAGACTGAATTTTCGGGTACTTTCATTATTAAGATGTACTGTTAACAGAAGTAATGAGCACAGTATATTAAAAATCGGTCAGGTAAGAAATTCGTCATCCAAACAATCTGTAAGACTGAATTTGGAAAACGGACCAGGCTTACACGATTTCATAAAATCAAGCGTTACCAATGACAAAAGTTGTATGACAGAAGCTCCACATAATATGTCACCGTATCTTACACCTAATGATTGCCAGGGACTGAATCGAAAAGGTAGGTTATGTTCCGTTTGTTATATTTGAGTTATCATTATTAATATATACGAATTACTAGTTGATACAGCAGTATGAAATTCAAAATTTGAAAATTAGTTTTTAAATACGCTTTGTTGTTATTAATAAATGGGGTAATAGTTCTGATGGGACACCCTTGTCTGGAAAAGCCACGAAACCTAAAAAAAACGGGTTTTTTGTGTTTCTGCGTAAACTACAGGTCAAGCCTAGGTGCGGAAACGAAAAACTTGAACTTTTTATTTGCAAGTTGCGCGAAAAAATCCAAACTTATAGCAATACAACACTGAAACACAATAACGTACCTTACATAGTGTATTCTATTATTCATATTTAGATGCAGAACAACGTTACAATTAATAAATATTTACTCTCGTAGTGTTCATGCTGTTTGTAAATGCAAGTACCACATGAAAACTCAGTTGTGCAGAACATCACATCAAATTTTCTGTTACTTACTGGGGTAGTAAAAATACTGATTCAAGCACAGGCATGCCTTCATTTGTTAGTGCGCAGAGATTAGATGTTAGACAAATGATATATGTAACGTATAAATATACTGTAGATATATATTATATACCACTTGGAGTCGTAGAGTTATTAATGACTTGAGAATTGTGTAATAAGGTCTAGCAAAAAATGTTTTTGCGGATTATTCGCTTCCGCACCTATTTTTGGTCTGTAGTTTACGTAAAACCTGCAAAAACATCGGTTTTTGCAGGTTTCGTGGCTTTTCCATTACCATTACCCTTTAACAATCCTGAACTATTATGTTTATACATAACACTTCCTTAAAATACAGGGTGATTCAAAAAAAGACTTTACAACTTTGAAAGGATGTAACAATTTATTCAAATGACTTACAGTCAGTTGAGGTCCAATTTTAAAGCAAGTCACATCAAGTTAGGCTCACTTAGTACTGTAGTTCCAAATGCAGCCACAAGAAGCGCTAGCACCATTGTTAAAAATTGCTAGTTTCACTGGTGTGGAATGTGCTCGTTGTGTGTTTTGGTTTCATGAAACAAAGTCTGCTGCTACAGTCCAATGTAATTTTCGTACTGAGTATGGTAAAGACATACAATTTACTATTGGCAACAAACCATACTTGAGACTGGTAGTTCTGTACGACATGCAAAATCAGCAGGACACTTTCAAGTTTCTGATGCCGCAGTGGAATAACTCGGAGAGATCTTTGCATGTAGCCCTAAGAAGTCAGCACAATGTGCTTCTTGTGAAACTGGCATACTGCAGGTGACCATTTGGCTCGTATTACGCAAATCTTTGCACCTGAAACTTGTATAGTTTAAACATGAGATATGAGAACATGAAACATGAGAGTTAAAAGTTTGTATAACTTTCCATGTTACAAAAAGTTAATGAGGCAGTAAAGTCGCTTGTCGTCACTTTTGTGCAAAAATGGTAGATCAAATAGAAGATGATGAGACATTTCTGGACAGTGTAATTTTTTGCAATAAGCCAACATTTCACATCAGTGGCAACCCACAACTGCAGGATCTTAGGTAGCAAAAATCCACATGAAAAATTGCAGCATGAGTGTGAGAGCCCAAAAGTGGGTGTTTTTTGTGCCCTTAGCAAATTCAAAGTGTATGGCCCATTCTTTTTTATGGAGAAAAACATAAATGGTGTCATGTACCTGGATATGCTTGACAATTTTTTCATTCCACAGTTAGATGAAGATGATTACGATCGTCGGCTTCACTACCAGCAAGTTAGGGCACCACCTCACTTCAGTTTACATGTCCAGGATTTACTTAATAACCAATTCCAAGGTCATTGGATTAGCCATGCAGGGCCTATTGCATGGCCACTTCACTTCCCAGATTTGATGCCCCTGCTGATCTCCCAGAGCTGAGAAATAGCGTTTATGCCGCAGTTGGAGAAGTGGAATGCCAACGTTCTGGCTGGCATTTGGAATGAAACTGACTTCAGGTGGGATGTGTCTGCTGTATCATAAATGGTACTCACATTGAACTAAAATGACTGTTTGATTAAAAACTTACTTGATGTGTTTTGCTTTAAAATGTCATCTCAACTGACTCTGTAAGTCATCTGATTAAATTTCTGTTTGCTTTCAGAGTTTTAAAGTCATTTTTGAATCACCTTGTATAGATTTAAAATTAGTTCAACATTCCACAATATTTTACAAAAGTATTTTACAATGTAGGCTAACCTGTTCTGCCCTGTTAGAGAATACATTATATTTTAAAACATAACCTGCAAAAAGCAATTAATAAATAATCATTCTATAAATAATAATTCAAATTCTGGTAAATGGATATCTCATTTAAATATACATACTAACCAAATATAACTACTTCAGTATTATATACAACTCTACTAAGGTCAAAATCAGCAGTTTTAATCATCACATTACTTTGAGTTATTGGATTTTTGTAACTTATTAAATGTACTCTTAGTAACACTTGAATAAACATGTTTGTAAACATTTCTGTTTCATGTATTATTTTCAGTTTATTTTGAAATACATGGTTGTCAGATGAATGTGAATGATGTTGAAGTCGTTTGGTCGATACTGAAGTCAGCAGGATTCCAAAAAACAGAATCTATCAGCAATGCAGATGTCATACTGATCATGACTTGTTCAATTCGTGAGGGAGCAGAAACAAAAATTTGGAACAAACTTCTGCATTTCAAGGGCATGAAGTCAAGAAGAAAACAGTTGAAAATTGGAATTTTAGGTTAATATTATGTTAGATTTTAACCATCCTCTTACATAATAAACTCTTGATTATCCATGGCTGTGAGTGATATTGATTGCTCAGGAAATATGAAGATGATGTAAAAAGAAAGACAATAAACTATAAGTACAATACTGCAAAAATCATAATATAACTTCAAACCTGGCTCAGAATATGTTTAGAACAATTTAAAAAATGTTTTCAAGTAGGCCTTTTTTTGAAAATTTTTTTGCAAGGATGGCTGTTTACAGTATTTTGTTACTACCACAGAAGTTTACTGACATGAGAGTTAAAGGGAAAAACTCCAACCTTTAGTACTTTCTACCCATGCAGCTTCAGTGTTCTACATATTTAGAACATGTATATATCACAGCAAACTGAACAAGAGTGGTTTTCATTGTTCATCTCTCTCTCTCTCTCTCTCTCTCTCTCTCTCTCTCTCTCTCTCTCTCTCTCTCTCTCTCTCTCACATATTTATCACATGATAACTTTTACTTTAAATTTTATTAAATTTTTATGGCTTGATTTTTTTTCCCTTAACTCGTGCTGATAATCAAGAGTTTACTATGTACAGTAAAACCTCACTTAATGGCCACCTTTATGAACAGCCACTTTTCTGTAGAATCAATTTTTATTGTAGATTTTATTTTCCATAAGATCAATGTAAATTTTTCCTTCATTAAAAGGTCACTGATGTTCATTTATCTTGAATACAATACAGCAGACAAAGTAGTTTTGACAGTACAGACTTCTGTGAATACTCAAGTAGTGCTTGTACCTGACCAATTGAAATGGCCTAGCCATCTGTACCAGTGTACATTTAAATTTACAAATTGTTATTTATAATCAATACACTGTTGATGTTTCCATAATGTTGAAACAGTAGTATACGCTATCAGTTACATGCGAACGTTCTGAACTTTTGAAACCGTTATAACGTTGAATTGGTGTAAGCGATCTGTATGTGCTTAAGAAATGTTCTTGTAATTTGTAGTGTAATTTAACAGTAACCGTAGTTTAACAGTATGTCAAAAAGGTGTAACAAAGGAAGAATGTATATCAGTTTAGAAGTTAAGCAAAGTGTTGTTTTGAAAGTATTAAAGGTATTTCAGCAATGAAAGTTGCTGAAGTTTTTAAATGTGAAAGAACACGGATTAGTAAGATCAATAAAAAATAAAGACAAAATTTTTTAATAGTGGCAATCCAGTATGAATTGGGAAATAAAAAGAAACGATGAATCAAAGTGTGAAAAAGTAAATGAAATTCCTTATGAGTGGTTTACATGCACTTGTGCAAAAAACCATCCCAGTTAATGGAAAAATGTTATGGGAGAAGGCACTCAAAATTGCTACTGAAATTAAAGTCGAAAATTCAGTAGCAGGTAATGGGTGGCTGGAGTGTTGAAAAAGGTACAATATATCATTCAAAATAATTTCGAATGAAGGTGTAGATGTACAGTAGAATTGAAAGTTAAGGGCATATGCACAGAAACCAATTTATGGATGGACGAGTCCACTTCGAAATTGTGAGTGGCAGGAGAGTAGTGGAGAATCAGCTGGTATGCAAGTGTAGGTGTTCCCAACTTGCGTGTGATGTTTAGTTACCAGTACATTGTTAGTTATTGTGTTACGCGCTACCTCAGTCTTGCATTTGTTATTATTATCTCAATTCATTATTAATTGTATTGTTGATTTACAGTCACTCATTTTTATTAGTTATTTAATTTTTTAATTAATTTCTATTGGTAGTTTTATTCTGTAATTACGTATTATCTTAATTATTTGTGTTATCACCCAGTAACGGGATTTGTTAAAATGGATACTTCTCTTTTAGGAAAGACAGGGAAGTTATTCATTGTAAAGCACGGGAAGTAATTTTTAATGTTTACAATTTATGAGAAGAGAAGCAGCTGAAGGAATAACAATTCCAATTAAAAGTGTTTTCGAACGGGTTACTGCAGCAACTGGAATATCTGCTCACATGTTATTGCGTATCGCAAAGGAGGGAGAAAAATTAGGAGGAGAGTTTAAGAGCCCAAAAAAGGCCAAACCCCAGGTTAGTCCCAAGACACCTGACACCCACGTTATACGTCAGACTGTTAATCAGTTCCATATCACTCACAAGAGGCATCCAACGGTAAGTGCATTGCTACCCATCAGTAAAGAAAACATTAATTTCAAGGGCCAAAATAGTTCCGTCAAAGTTCTAAGAAAAATTGGATACAGGTATGCCTGAGCGTCAAAGTACGCTAATAAGCTTTTTTAAAAATGAAACTATTCATGCTAGCTTTTGCACATTCTTGAATGAGTCTGAAGGTGTTTTATTAAGGTCTTGCGTTTCTTTAAAATAAATGTAAGTAATTATAAAAAAGAACAGAAATAATAGTAGAATATTAGTTGTATTATCGCAGAGTTTATTCATAATTTGGGACCAAAAGCCCTTACGACATTACTGTTGGTATATAATAAACATTGGAACTCCAGAGATAGCCTGCCTGATGAGTGGAGGAAATCCAATAATAGTCCCCATATTAAAACCTGGCAAACCAGCAAACATTCTAAGTTCATACAGATCTATAGCATTAACATCTGTACTAGCAAAAATCCAGGAGAGAATGATCTCAGCCAGACTGTGCTGGTATCTAGAAATCCAAAATCTGCTTACTGAAGAACAAGCAGGCTTCCGTCAAAATCGCTCTACAACATACCAACTGATAAAACTCTCTCAAGAGATAAAAGGAGCATTTAATCGAAAGGAAAGCACCCTGGCAGTGTTCGTCGATTTTAGTGGAGCATACGATTCCGTGTGGAGAACTAGACTCATTGAAAAACTAAAAGATATCAATATAGAGGGAAACATTCTGTCTTGGCTTTCAAGATTTCTGGACCAGAGATGGGCCAGAGTCAAATTCGGTGAATCCTTCTCCAAATACAAACAGACAAAAGTAGGTCTACCCCAAGGAGCAGTACTGAGCACCACACTCTTCAATGTTTTCATAAATGACCTCTCAAAAATTTTAAAAGATAAAAATGTCAAAATGGGAATGTTCGCTGACGTAGTCATTTGGACCTCAGCCAAAAACAATGCCAAGCAGCAGAATATATTAGAACAAAGAATGAACGAAACCTTGGACTCCTTGCACAACTGGGCCTCTGAGAACAACATGAAAATTAACATCTCAAAGACTGCTTACCAATTTTTCACGATGCGCCATAAAAATGACAACTTCAATTTGAAGATCAACAACCTAAACCTTCCCAAAAGCGAATGTACAAAATACTTAGGTGTACACATGGATAACAAACTATCTTGGAAGGACCATGTGACAAACATAGCAAATAAAGTCAACCAAAAACTGAGACTTATAAAGCGTCTTGCTGGAGCTACCTGGGGATGTACGCAGGACACTCTGAATACCACATACAAAACCTATATAAAACCAGTCATGACATATGGAAGTGAGATACTTGTAACAGCCAGCAACTCTAATCTGAAGACATTGGAAACAACACAAAACAATGCCCTACGGCTGATTAGCGGAGGTGTGAAGACCACACCTGCCCTTTCTCTTCAGTTGTACACAGGCCACTTACCGATCACTTCAGAAATAAACCAACAAGCTGCCATCTCTCTGGCCAAAATAAAAGCCTTACCACAAGCAAAATGGGCAAAAAATAGCCAAGACGGGACACATCTGAAGACCCAGACATTACCAGTTAATACTGCCAACAAGTACGTGACACTGCTGGGCATCACAACTGAAATAGAACCTTTTTGCCCAAAAATTAAACCTACAGAATACCAAACAATCAACACCAATCTCTCTCTTCTGTCTGATATGAAAAAGCAAGATGCACCTTCCACAATCTTGCACCAAATGGCACTAGCAACCATCAATGAAAGATATCCCCAGGATGAGTACCTTAGAATCTATACACACGGATCGCTCATAGGAAAACATGGAAAGGCTGGCGCAGGAGTACATTGTGAACTGTTCTCCCACTACATTTCAGTGGGAGAAAATAAAACCAGTTTTGACGGAGAAATAAAGGCAATACATATGGCATTACAACAACTCTTACTCAGACCACTAGCTTTTAAAAAAGCTGTTTTTCTTGTTGACTCCAAGTCTGCAATCCAGTCTATCGCATCAAACAGACAGCCTATAGATAGCACTGTAAAAGAAACAAAGGATGCAATAAACTTTCTCAGTAAACAAGGGAAAACAATAATTCTCCAGTGGATCCCCTCACATGTAGGAATAAGTGGGAATGAAACAGCTGACCTGCTAGCTAAAAAGGGTACAACATTGCAAGGGAGAAAAACACTACACAGCACAAGAACAATCAAAAGACTTGTTAAAAACAAAACACAAGAGATGTTCACCAATGAGGCCAGCCTTGCGTCTAGTGGTAAATGGTGGAAAAACATTGGAAACACTTGGGACAGAAACAAAAATATACCCAGAAACCAAGCAGTAGCGAACTTCAGACTCAATACTGGTCACAACTGCCTTGCTGAACACCTCCACCGTATTAAGATCTACAAATCCCACCACTGCACAATTTGTAAGCAGCTGAATACAGTGATGAAATGAAAAATATATGGTACCAGTATGTGTGTGTGCGCGCGTGCACACTCAAATTTTGTGTAATAATAAAATGAAATAGATAACTGAAATGAAAGAAATTTTATAGATATTGACCATCGCATGTTATAACTTCAACTTTTCACTTTATTTACAGTAAAACGTTGTTTGCCAGCTGGTAAAACATAAATTATCTCCTTTCTCATACACTTGTTTCTTTTACCGGTTGTAACACTTTTAGATTCTTGCAATTAAATTAATACAAAGAACGCGTTCCTTTATGTAACAATAAACTGGAGATACTCGTGTGTAATTAAGGAGTGGAAGTGTACAGTTTGCAAATTCCATTGCGATAAGAATGGTCAGGAAGGCTGTAGTTTTTTATGTCTCAGCAGTACACAGTGGCAGAACCAAACAACACTCAGATGTGTTTATAAAACATTCTGATATGTAACAGCAACAAATAGGCACGCACGTGCGCCCACACACACACATACACAGATAGAGATTCGTGGTGACACATTTACAAACAAACCTTAACAGTCACGAGTTTTTGTTACTATTAGAAACAAGATTCATAGGTTGGCTGCACTGTCGCTGATAACAACAATTCTCTTCTCACATCTCACAGTGACTCCCTCCACATCGCCTTTCCCCTCTGACTGTAAGCGTTTCACGCATTTCCATACCCTTAACTTTCAGTTTTGCTATATCTGTTAATGAAGTCAACGACTGGAAAGACAGGTTATCAAGTATTCTTATATAATACAAATTAAGTGATACAGCATTGATGAGATGGGATTATATTTTAAATGTGTGCCAAATAGATCATGAACACTACGAAATGAAGAGTGTAAAGATGGAAAATGGGTAAAGAAAGACTAACTATTATGTTGTGTTGTAGAGTGCTGCTTGCAAGAAAGAGCAGCTGTTATTTATTGGAATATGATTAAATCCAAGGTGTTACAAAAATTTAGAGGCAACATTAGTGTAATCGCCACATGATTTTATTATTGGATAATGCGACGTCAGTTTCATCAGTATCCAATATCAGACTCTTATTTATTCTACTAGACATGACTTCCCATCTTCAGCCACTGGACCAAGGAATCATTCAGACATTTAAGCTTTTTTATCCAAAAAGAGTTCTTCAGTTCATTTTGCCCCATATGGATGATAGCAATTCAGCATGTGATCTAGTGAAGAAATTCACTGTCATCGATGTGGTATCATTGGATCAAGACAGTCAGAAACTAGGTTGCTGTTACCACCATTAAGAAGTAATTTACATAATGAAGCATTCAGATTAGCAAACGTGATCTTGAGGTGCAACCAATACATGAAGTTTCACAAGCACTTCACACTTGCTACAGTTGCTGTACTATATATGATGAAAACGTGCAAATGGAAAGTCTACAAAGCTGTTACGATCTCGAGGGCAATTGGGAGGATGGACCTTAGGAAGATTATAAAGGTAGGGCAGAAAAATTTTTGTATTTACAATTGAAACTTTTAAAATGGTCAATTAAAATCTTTACTATTCCAAGATATAGACTTTTACAATACAGTAACTTATCTGCTTTTTGCAGAAACAGGTGATGATGACATTGAGAGTGAAGGGGAAGAAGAATTTAAAGAACTGTGGATGAGTTTAAAAGAAATGTTATATCTCTTAGGCGTATCAAAGATATTTGCATTACCCTCAATAAGGAATGTGAGGAGAATACTGTATAAAAGTGTAGTAAACTGTACTGTTTGGTCACAAATTATGGAATTTACAGAAAAAACTGCTACCTCAAAACAAACCACTTTAAAAGACTGTTTTTGAAGTATATCGTTACCAGTGTGTTGTAATGTAAATGTTTCTAAGGCAAACATACTGTAAATAGGAGTACAACTGCAAGTACATAATAAAAAGCTGATCATTCCTATTTAATATACTGTACCCCCCAACCCCCTTTATTAAATGGCCACATTTTATGGAGATCCAAGGGTGGCTGCTAAAGACAAGTTTTACTGTACTATGTTACTATGTGACTAGTGATATAAAATGGTGATTCCCTATATCACCTCGAAGTTATATGTCTTGAAAGTAGTAATATTTCGGTTTATTAGTATTCCTGTATTGTTTCTTTGACTGATTAGCAATACATATTTCTTAAATTTAATATGATGATTTATATTGGTCATTATAAATATGATGATAATTTTGATCAATTTCCTGATATGGCCACATTTGTTTTAAGTGAACAAAATATAAATGTAAAATAGCATTATAACTTTACACACTTACTCAAAACTCTTTCTCTCAGGTGTAAAAACAGGAAAATTTTAATAGAATTAATCTTCTGGAATATGGTTTTCTTACAGGCTAAATGCAGTAGGGTTGTCAGAGTGTTTGTCTTTACTGTGCTGTAAAATATGTAAACTTATAGTGAATGTATAAAGTACAAACTTTATAAAAAGAAGTGTCTTATACAAAGTTTAAATATAAAGTATCCCATAAAAAATTGGTATGGAGAACCATACATGACTTCCATGTCCTAAAATTTATATTTAAAATCATTTAAATATTAATTAAATAAGTGGATGCTTGAGTTCTGAAGAAATTACGTATCAGCTAAAATGGTTTCACCATGTCAGGTGGATTAAGACTATCCTCAACCTTCATGAGGAAGGACTGCACTTTTGGATAAAATGTCTGTAGGTTGAACGAAGAGCTAGCTAAAGGTAGCTGCGATCTGATTCCTGTAATGAAATTGGACTCTTGCTGCGAGGGGCCGAGGGATGTCTATAGTGTTATCAAAGTCTTTCTTGACTATACTAGTCATTTTTATTTTTTTAAATCGAGTCTTGATATCTTTCTTTCCATTCGTTTTCTGATTTCTTGACCGACTATTCTGTTCACCCGTATAATTATAAATTTCTCAGCAAATTTCTTCCTTAATACGTTTGTGTCTCCTGTTTAACACCTACCATTCTGATCCATGTCATAACACTATATTCCACACAGGCTAGTAAATAACTAGCCATCAGGGAGGTCAAAATATTTTCAAGGAGGGGCAAACAGTTTTCCAAAGGAGAAAAATATTTATATATTTTTCATAAATATACAACAACACTGCCCAGCGATCCACAGGAAGCAAATCGATGTCCACCTTTTCGGCTTGCACGTGTTGTGTTGGTGTGGGTTTCGGCACTTTCCATTTAAAAAGCGTGCATACATAAGAAAATAAACATGAGTGAAGCCAGAAATAACGCGAATTTTATATGTGTGTGTGTATGTGTCTTGCTGGCCTTTTTATTGCAGTAATCACAATAATAAAACTTTGGAAAAGTAAACATTACATAAATGAGATATGCTTGCCTGCCAGGAACGATATATTTTCACTCATACATGATGTAAATTAAAATGAAAAATATAGAATTTTGTTAAAGTGAAATGAAATGTTTCCATAGAAACTACTTCTTTGTTATCAATAACGTAGTACACATATAAAACATAAAAATGTACCTCCTCCCTCATCAACTACCATTTGAGTTTATAACAAAAATTACCCCATCCTCCATTCAACTACCCTTTTCATTTATAGATATTTCATCTACCTTTCTACATTTGATTATGACCTTACTTTTAGGATACTTTATTTACCAAAATTAAGCACTTTACTCTTGTTAAAACGTAAAACGTTGCAGATAAACTACCCCTTTCCCTTAACCGATCTTCACCAAAAACAATAGGCCTTGAGTCATCTACAATTCAGACTGTATGCAAATAATTATTTGATTCTGTTTGAATTTGCGGCTGTTATCGTTTGCCATAAAAAAAATTCTACACACAGACACTTTTCAAAAAATGACTTTTTCATGTTTTGATGGTAATACAATCAGACTCTGCCGTTATCTCGGAACACATTTTTTTGGCCATGACCATACTTCCATTTCCTTATGGAACATGGAAGTAATAATACATTTTATTCTTTAAAATAATTCCAGTTGTTGCTGAATTCGATTATATTTTCAGGTTGTATGGCAGAACGATTAAAGCATACTTTATTGGAGAAGGAGTCAGCAATAGATCTGATTGCTGGACCTGATAGTTACAAGGACTTGCCAAGGCTATTAGCTCTTACAGATAATAGTCAGACAGCCGTGAACGTGTTACTCTCATTAGATGAGACTTATGCAGATATTATGCCTGTTAGACTGAATCAAGATGCAGTCACAGCATATGTGTAAGTTTTGTACTTTTGCCAGAGAAACTGTTAAATTATATTTTGTGTGATTGATATTTCTGATTGTTAGAACTTTATTAACATTATGAAACAGACATTAACAAGATTTTGCCTGGAATATGCTGTGGTTTTCATTTTTAAAAACAACATTGTTTTACAACATTGATTCATTAATTTTTTTTTTTAAATTAACATCAATCTTTTCTTCACTCATTCTATAATGAGGCATCCTCTGTGGCTAGATAAGGCCGACTCTTTCCCCCACCCACAATTGTTACAAAGCATGTGCATTTTTAACACACTGGCCACTGAACACAACTGTTACACAGCCCATGAATTTACAATATAATTACACTGAAATAATTAAATGTAAAAAAAATAGTTAATGTTTACTTTACTTAAAGTAGATAATAATTTTAATTTACAATAAGTATGTAATGTTACTTATGACCCATATGCAATACCGAACTATTTGTAATTGTTATCTCTGTTAAAAAACTATTTTTACATCTTCCGTTGGAAGAAAAAATAATTTTATATTTTCTCTTTGACAGTTATATTCATAAATAAAATATACGTTTGCTTTCCCTTCCATGCAGAATTTTCCATATCCTCTTTGTTTGTATGTCTCATGTGTTTTCATATTCTTGTGAACACTTACTTGTGAGGTTGATTTTAACATTTGTATTAGCATTCATGTAACTGTTTCCAGTACAATAATGCGAGGCTGTGACAACATGTGTAGTTACTGCATCGTTCCATTCACTCGAGGCAGGGAAAGATCAAGGCCAGTTGAATCTATACTAACAGAAGTCAAGAAATTATCAGATGAGGGTGTAAAAGAAGTGACACTGTTAGGTAATAAAAAACCTCATATTTAAATTAGATTAGTTATTAGTGCATATTGGACAAATCAGTAGATTATATATAAAGTATATTCAAACATATTTGTAACGGGAACTTGTAGGAATATATGTAGATGTTACTTTAAGTAACATATTTGTATATTTTATGATTATTCTAGTGAACTGACATTATTGTATATTATTTGAATGTTTAATGACTGTACACTACAGTAGTGTGTAGCAGCACACAGTGGCGTAGCTAGGCTTTTTGGTGCTCGGGGCAAGTAGATCGTCGGCCACCTCGCCTTCACAATTACAAAATGAAGGCCCAATTAAAAAAGAGCAAAAATGAAGGCCCAATTAAAAAAGAGCAAAAATGAAGGCCCATCCAGTGAACAGAGTACGTAATAAGTGCATATGTTTAGATTTCTGCATGAAAGCACGTCCAGCAAATGTTTTGAGAACATCTGTTAAGTCAAAATTAAGAAATTACATATTACGTATAATGTTACTGGTATTCAGTTTGTATACATTCATTAGTAACAAATGTAGACTCTAAAAAAATTAGTAATATAAAAAATTTATAACATAAAAATGTTCTAATAAAAATGCAAATTCCTTGTAAGTCTAAAGGGCATCGTCAAAACAATATCCTAAAGAAACATAAAGTTAAACAGAGACTACATTAAAAGTAATAAAATGAATCATTTACCATTACAGGTTAATGGTTCCATCTTCTATTAATAAATATTTAATATTTATTTTTAATATTTAATAAATATTTAAAACAAGGAATTTTAAAATGTAACTTTCCTGAGCTTAAATGCTGCAAAGTCGGTTATTAAATCATTATAATCTAAAGACGAAGCAATGTCATTTTCAGTTGAAAGTATCGCTAGATTTGATACCCTGTCTTGAGTTATTTTTGATCATAGGTACGATTTAATCAATTTACGTTTACTAAACGATCTTCAACAAGAAGACAGACACTGATAAAGTAAGAAAAATTGTTAAAGCTGTTGCTAGTGTTTTGTAGGCTTCTAATCCCATCGAAGAAATGTATTGCTGCAGTCCCTGAGGTGTAAAGTCCATTTGTTCTCTGTTAACTTGTACTATTTTTAATAAAAGTATGACGCCTTTCAAGTCACTGAAAAAGTCTTCACTGTTTAGGTCATGTGGATACAGTTTTGCAAGCACTGTGTATTTAATGTTGATTTGGGAAAGCTGTTTCTTAAAATGTATATCCCCATCATTCACGAATGCCAAAAATGTATAGAGGAACCCAAAGAGTTTTCCTAACTCTTTTATGTTAGAGAAACGGCTTGAATTTTCAACTGACAGTTTGTCCAAAATTTCTGTCAGAGAATGTCGCATTTCTTGCCAAACGGTTAATGCAGAATCGCCTGCATACTCCCCTGACATCGTGCGCTTCCTTCTTATCCTTTTTGTGATACTGACACCCCATTCATAACATACCTGCTCTGCTTTACAAATGACATTGTCACACAGCTCATTCCTCAAAACATTTAATTTTATAAATTAATTTAATTTACCTCCGTCTTGTGGCTGCCTGATGATCTTCTTACCACTAACGCGTTTCGGAACCTAAGGTTCCATCATCAGAGTGCAAAATTATTAGTCATTCTAAAAGACGTCGTTAGTCATTAAACATAAAAATAAAATTGCACAAACATACAAATACAAACGAAATTTTAACCACACACGCGAGTCTTAGAGTGCGCACTCCACGATCAATCGCGACACACTGATAGTTCTGTAGTCATGTCGTCTTATCTAACTGCGACGTTGCCTTTACTTATATTCACTGCGCCCACAAATCTATCATACAAATCATGCGATTTGAAATCCAGTTGGTCGTTCAATACATTATTTTGGTTGGTTTTGAAGGCCTTGTATATTTCAAACTCTTCCGCCGCGTTCATGTAACGTCCTTTACTGCATACATATAATGGTATGAAGTTGTTATCAAAATCGGTGTAATTGTGATTAAATGTCATTAAATGCTTAGCATAGTTAGACCTAACTGTATTTAGATTACTTTTTGGCAGATGTTCTTTAAATCTCTCACTGAAGGCCCTGCCCGTCTGGCCGATATAAAACATATCACAGTCATCACAAATCATTTTATATATGCCCGTTCTTCTCTCCATGGGTCTATGTACGGTGTTTCGTAAGAATTTATGGATGTTATTATTAGTGCGGAACGTTACATATATGTATGGTGTTATTAAGAATAAATGAACACAGACATAAATTTAAATGCAATAAACACTCACAGTGTTATCTCATCTGGACTCTATTTTAAATGGTTGTAACTTTTTTTGTTGTTGATTGAGTTTTAAGAGATGGAAGTGTTGTTATAGGCCAGAACATATTTGCTTCAGTTCCTCTTGGAAATGTTATCTGTAGCAGCAGGAAGTGAAAATTAAAACCTTAACTTATCAATAAGTTGTAGTTTAAAGTTTATAGTTAACTAAGTGAAGAAATAGTGACTGCATGAGAAATAGTAAATCTTTACAAAAATATTTGCCCTTAGGTCGATTCTAAAAAATCCTATTTGGTGCTGCACTCTTAAGAAAATCTGAAAATGAAGCACCTTTTGATTGTGGTCCATGCAGCAATGTCAGTCTTTTTAGTGACAAGGGGATTTTAATATAAAATTTTTGTGTTTGTCAAAACAAACATTCTTTGCGTAGAATGTAGTGAATTTAGATAAGGTTGGGAAAAATGTTAAAACATCTCCCAAAAAAGCAGGCAGTGGTAGTAAACAAATGATTCACTTGATCCAGAAATGTCACATTGACTTATCTTTCTAACAACGTTATCTCTGATTTAGTTATAATTAATAATGTAATAATCAGTATATATAATTAGTAATAGTATTCATCCAGACAGTAACCATCATACAATTTTGATATACCATCATACACAGTGCTTTGATCTTTATGACTGTGTGATTGTCTTCAAATGTTAAAAAATTAATGTAATCTTTGTTAAAACTGCTAACCTTTTGATAAAATTAGATTCATTGTGTGCAAATACAGAAGCAAATCATCATTTATTAGGTATGATTGATCTGTTGAAGCTAAATGAGAGATAATGCATATTAAAATAAAATAGAAATTATGCTGACTCTACACTTTACAAAGTATAGAACAGAATCACCAGCTTCCAAACATGACACTTTTACAAAAAATAATATACAAAGGATATGTGCAATTACAGAACCAAATCATCACACACAAATTAATCATTAAAAAAGTGTTTAGAAAAATGCACATTAAATACAAAATAAAACAAAAATATTGAAATAAAAGCATTGAAGATATTTACTAGCCTTGAACAGGCCACTAGGTAGAACCGACCAGCACCTGCAGGCCACTCACAACGACCAATGTCACAGAAATACGAGGCTTATCCAGAAAGTAAGTACCATCTGCGCATATTGTAGTACGAAGGTCACGCATGCGTAGTTACTTCCTTCTATTCGATGACGAAGTAGCCAAGCTATATTATTTGTTTACGTTCCGATTTACGTTTACTACACATCGGTAATCATGTTAAAAAAAATCGATCGCCCCGCCAGTTGTGAAATAAGAACAGTTATTAGGTTTTTGAATGCGAGAAATCTTCGTCCTTATGAAATTCATCATCAAATTTGTGAAGTTTATGGACAGAATGCGATTAGTGAAGGTATGATGAGAAAGTGGGTTAGGATGTTTAACGATGGAAGAGGAAATGTTCAAGAGAAAGGTTCGTTCCAATAGGCGATTCACAATTTCTGATTTGTCAATGCATTTTTCAAACATTTCTAGATCTTTATTACACGAAATTGTGACTAAACATTTACAATACAAAAAACTGTGTTCGAGATGGGTGCCGAACGCAGAGATGGGTGCTAACAGACGGTCACAAAACGAAACACATGGGAGCAGCCTTGGAATTTTTGCAGCGTTATGAAAGAGATGGAAATTGTTTTTTGAAATGAATTGTCACTGGTGATGAAACATGGGTTTCTTACAAGCCACCTCTTTCTGCAAAAAAAATCATGTGCCGGGATCCGTTTTTCGGGACTGTCAGGGAATTTTGTTAGTGGAATTTACGGAACGAGGCACAACAATCAACGCAGAAGTTTACTGTGAAACACTCAAAAAGTTACGGCGAGCAATACAAAACAACAAGCGTGGACTACTGGCTTCCAGAGTGATGTTTGTGCATGACAACGCGCGACCGCATACCGCACGTGTAATGACAGCGCTGTTGATTCATTTTACTGGGAACAGTTCAGTCATCCTCCTTACAGTCCAGATTTGGCTCCCAGTGATTTCCATTTGTTTTTGCATCTGAAGAAATTTCTTGCCAGCCAGAAGTTTGAAAGTGATGAGATAAAGGGAAACGTCAAGCAGTGGTTGAAGTCGCAGGCGGCCGAATTCTTTGAAACAGGCATATTAAAATTAGTGCCAAGATACAACAAATGTCTCAACTTGCATGGTGACTATGTAGAAACGTAGATTAAGCTATATAGAATTTTTGAAAAATAAATAAATTTTAAAATAATTTGTGTCATTTTCTTAATGCCCAAACGGTACTTACTTTCTGGATAAGCCTCGTATTTTATAATAAAACATAAATTTCAAGCAGTATACTTGGGAAAGGTAAATATTTATCGCTTATAGAAACATTACTACATTCACCAACTCACAGTCTGTTACAGTCTGACTATTGGCTCAGATACAGTACCTTTAACATGCCAAAATGAAAACTTACTGCACAAGTAGAGCAGCCTCTTACAGAATATTTCATACTATTTTAAACCCTTTACACATTAATTATTATTTCTTTTATAAATTTGCTAACTGCTACAATTTTTATTGTTCGACAAAGCTTTTCATCATCACTGACATCATCAGGTCTTAAACAACGTCTGTCAACTGTACGTTGTAGACTTTTATACTTTAGGCCCCTCCCCTTATGTCATCGCCCCTCCTATTGGTTCTAGCTGCTGCCGCTCTTCACGGGAACTTTGTCTACATTTTTCTGTTAGGCATTTTTCTAACGTCCGTCAAATTGTTTTAAGAATCTCCCGTTAATTTCTTCATTCTTAACTTATAATTTTTTGTAACCTTTTACATTTCGTCATTTTTAGTGTGTTATTCTTTTGTTTTAATTTATTTTTGTTTATTGTTTAATATATAATAAAATATTTCTTCATTTTTAAAATCTACTTTTATATTCATTAATTTATTCTTATCTTCTTTTTTGACTTTAAGTAGTTCTTCTATTAGTTTTCTTTTTTGCGGATTGTTTTCTATTTTGATTATTTCCATATTTTCATTTGGATTTATGAATTTATGGCCTGATTCATTGAAATGTCTTGCATATAGTGAGTTTGTTACTCTAACCCCTTCTCCTTTTGCATGTTCATTCATTCGAATTTTAAATTTTCTTCCAGTTTCGCCCAGATATATCTTATTACATTCCCCACATTTTAATTTGTATACGCCGCTTTTTTCTGTTAATGGAATTTCTTCTGTTTTAGCATTTTTTATATATTCGAATACATTTTTCGTTTTCTTTATTCCTATCTGTATTTCATATTTTTCGAAGCATTTTTGTAACATTTTTGTTTGATATCCTATATATGTTATTGCTCCTTTATATTTCTTTTCTTCATTTGTTTTTTCTTTTTTGTTCTTTTCTATTTCTTTATTTTCCTCTATTTTTTAAACTATTCTATTAATTATTTTAGGGTTGTAATTATTATTTTTTGCTATTTGTTGTATTTTCTTTAATTCTTTTTGTTTGAGTTCTTTATTTTCTAGATAATTTATAGCTCTATAGCAAAATGAATTTAATGCTGCCATTTTATAATTAACTGGATGTATGATTCTTGTGGAATTATTAAATCTGAGTATGTTTCTTTCCTATATATATCGAATTTGAGTTTGTTATCTTCAATTTTTATATTGATATCCAGGAAATTAATTTCTAATCCTCCAATTTCTTCTTGAAATTTTATTGTTTTTTCTATGTTATTTAGTTCTTCCGTAAATTTTTTAAATTCATTTACTTCACCTTCCCAAACTATTAGTATGTCATCTACATACCTGATCCATTTTTAATTCTTCTTTCTTTATCTATATCTTTTAAAATTTTGATTTCGAAGCTATTCATGAATATCTCTGCCATTAATGGTGAAAGCGGTGATCCCATTGGTAATCCATTTTCTTGTATGTAAAATTTGTTATTAAATCTGAAGTAGTTCTGGCTTAGGCATAATTCTAATCCTTCTATTATTTCGTTTTTCCATTCTACATTACTTAATTTGTTTTTCTTTATTATTTCTACTGTTTTTGCTATTGGTATGTTGGTGCACATATCTTTTATATCTAATGACATTAATTTTGTCTTATTTGTTATGGTTATTTCTTTTAATCTTTCTATTACCTTTTTGCTATTTTCTATGCTGTGGATTTCTTCTTTTTCATATGCCATTTTGATTCTTTTACTTATTTCTTTTGATATTTTGTATGTTGGCGAATTTATAAATGATACTATAGGTCTTAATGGCATTTCTTTTTTATGTAACTTAATTTGACATCTAAATTTTGGAGCTTACAGGATTATGTTCTATTTTTTGTTTCTTTTGCCATTCTGTTAAATATGTTGTCTTTTTATCAATTTCTTTGTTTGTGCTTGAAATTTACTTGTGTAATCATATTTTATTTCTCTATATGGTCCTTTTTGTATAAATTGTTCTGCTTTTTTGATGTAATCTTTTTTGTTCATTACCACTGCTGTGTTACCTTTATCGGCTTTTATTACTATCAAATTGTTCTCCGTGATTTTCTGTTTTAATTCTCTTATATTTCTTTTTATTTGTGTTTCATTTTTATTTCTTGCATTTTTTATTTTCTTACATATTTTTTCTACTATTACTTTTACTTCACTTCTTAATTGTTTTTTAGTTTCTTCATTTTTTATTTTATCGATTATTTCTTCACATTCTATTATTGTATTTTCTTTATCTATGTTTGTTTTTGTTGCATATTTTAAACTTTTCCCTAATAATTTATGTTCATTTTCTGTAAACTTTGTTTCTGTTAAATTTAATACTTCTTCAGCAAATTTTATTTCTTTATCTTTTTCTTTATTTTTATTTCTTATTCCTTCTATTAATTCCTTGAGTTTCTTATTTAATCTCTCTTCCATTTTTCTTATTTTCTTTTCTATGTATTTTTCACCAAACTCTTTTCTCATTTCTTCTATTTCTATATAATTGTAACTTGTATATAATTTTTGATGTAATTGATACATTTCTTTGTTATATTTATTTATTTTACTGTATAAGTTCTTTATTTCAAGTTTTATCCATATTTTTTCCGCCATATTTTTCACTTGGTTTGCTACTTTGCTTTTGTTATTAATTTTAATTTTTGAGTATTTTGGAGTTATTTTATTAATTAAACACTGTTATTAAACCAAATTTTCCCTAGCGTTTTTTCACTTTTGCTTTAATTTTTAAATACTTAAAAAATTCCCTTACATTTTTATATTTATCTGCTTGCAATTCGCATGTTTTATTCTTCGTATTGTTTAAATTAGCAGCCATCCTTAGTAAGATAAATATAAAAATGTAAGGGAATTTTTTAAGTATTTAAAAATTAAAGCAAAAGTGAAAAAACGCTAGGGAAAATTTGGTTTAATAACAGTGTTTAATTAATAAAATAACTCCAAAATACTCAAAAATTAAAATTAATAACAAAAGCAAAGTAGCAAACCAAGTGAAAAATATGGCGGAAAAAATATGGATAAAACTTGAAATAAAGAACTTATACAGTAAAATAAATAAATATAACAAAGAAATGTATCAATTACATCAAAAATTATATATAAGTTACAATTATATAGAAATAGAAGAAATGAGAAAAGAGTTTGGTGAAAAATACATAGAAAAGAAAATAAGAAAAATGGAAGGGAGATTAAATAAGAAACTCAAGGAATTAATAGAAGGAATAAGAAATAAAAATAAAGAAAAAGATAAAGAAATAAAATTTGCTGAAAAAGTATTAAATTTAACAGAAACAAAGTTTACAGAAAATGAACATAAATTATTAGGGAAAAGTTTAAAATATGCAACAAAAACAAACATAGATAAAGAAAATACAATAATAGAATGTGAAGAAATAATCGATAAAATAAAAAATGAAGAAACTGAAAAACAATTAAGAAGTGAAGTAAAAGAAATAGTAGAAAAAATATGTAAGAAAATCAAAAATGCAAGAAATAAAATGAAACACAAATAAAAAGAATATAAGAGAATTAAAAAAGAAAATCACGGAGAACAATTTGATAGTAATAAAAGCCGATAAAGGTAACACAGCAGTGGTAATGAACAAAAAAGATTATATCGAAAAAGCAGAACAATTTATACAAAAAGGACCATATAAAGAAATAAAATATGATTACACAAGTAAATTTCAAGCACAAACAAAGAAATTGATAAAAAGATAACATATTTAACAGAATGGCAAAAGAAACAAAAAATAGAACATAATCCTGAAGCTCCAAAATTTAGATGTCAAATTAAGTTACATAAAAAAGAAATGCCATTAAGACCTATAGTATCATTTATAAATTCGCCAACATACAAAATATCAAAAGAAATAAGTAAAAGAATCAAAATGGCATATGACAAAGAAGAAATCCACAGCATAGAAAATAGCAAAAAGGTAATAGAAAGATTAAAAGAAATAACCATAACAAATAAGACAAAATTAATGTCATTAGATATAAAAGATATGTACACCAACATACCAATAGCAAAAACAGTAGAAATAATAAAGAAAAACAAATTAAGTAATGTAGAATGGAAAAATGAAATAATAGAAGGATTAGAATTATGCCTAAGCCAGAACTACTTCAGATTTAATAACAAATTTTACATACAAGAAAATGGATTACCAATGGGATCACCGCTTTCACCATTAATGGCAGAGATATTCATGAATAGCTTCGAAATCAAAATTTTAAAAGATATAGATAAAGAAAGAAGAATTAAAAATGGATCAGGTATGTAGATGACATACTAATAGTTTGGGAAGGTGAAGTAAATGAATTTAAAAAATTTACGGAAGAACTAAATAACATAGAAAAAACAATAAAATTTCAAGAAGAAATTGGAGGATTAGAAATTAATTTCCTGGATATCAATATAAAAATTGAAGATAACAAACTCAAATTCGATATATATAGGAAAGAAACATACTCAGATTTAATAATTCCACAAGAATCATATCATCCAGTTAATTATAAAATGGCAGCATTAAATTCATTTTGCTATAGAGCTATAAATTATCTAGAAAATGAAGAACTCAAACAAAAAGAATTAAAGAAAATACAACAAATAACAAAAAATAATAATTACAACCCTAAAATAATTAATAGAATAGTTTAAAAAATAGAGGAAAATAAAGAAATAGAAAAGAACAAAAAAGAAAAAACAAATGAAGAAAAGAAATATAAAGGAGCAATAACATACATAGGATATCAAACAAAAATGTTACAAAAATGCTTCGAAAAATATGAAATACAGATAGGAATAAAGAAAACGAAAAATGTATTCGAATATATAAAAAATGCTAAAATAGAAGAAATTCCATTAACAGAAAAAAGCGGCGTATACAAATTAAAATGTGGGGAATGTAGTAAGATATATCTGGGCGAAACTGGAAGAAAATTTAAAATTCGAATGAATGAACATGCAAAAGGAGAAGGGGTTAGAGTAACGAACTCACTATATGCAAGACATTTCAATGAATCAGGCCATAAATTCATAAATCCAAATGAAAATATGGAAATAATCAAAATAGAAAACAATCCGCAAAAAAGAAAACTAATAGAAGAACTAGAAATACTTGAAGTCAAAAAAGAAGATAAGAATAAATTAATGAATATAAAAGTAGATTTTACAAATGAAGAAATATTTTATTATATATTAAACAATAAACAAAAATAAATTAAAACAATAAGAATAACACACTAAAAATGACAAAATGTAAAAGGTTACAAAAAATTATAAGTTAAGAATGAAGAAATTAACGGGAGATTCTTAAAACAATTTGATGGACGTTAGAAAAATGCTTAACGGAAAAATGTAGACAAAGTTCCCGTGAAGAGTGGCAGCAGCTAGAACCAATAGGAGGGGCGATGACATAAGGGGAGGGGCCTAAAGTATAAAAGTCTACAACGTACAGTTGACAGACGTTGTTTAAGACCTGATGATGTCAGTGATGACGAAAAGCTTTCTCGAACAATAAAAATTGTAGCAGTTAGCAAATTTATAAAAGAAATAGTAAGGATGGCTGCTAATTTAAACAATACGAACATTAATTATTAGTTGGGCCAACATCATGTTCTATTATATAATCAACATCATACTCCATATTACACATTAGTTTTACATTCCATTATGTTCATTATGTTTTTTAAGTCTTCTTCTGGTATGGACACCATGAAAAATGTCTTGTATGACAACGTTTCACTCATATTACAATGACTATCCTCAGGGCAAGTCACTTAGACCTGTCATACAAGACATTTTTGACACAGTCCATACCGGAAGAAGACTTCAAAAATATAATGGACACCGGCCGCGGAACCCTACGTGAAAATATAATTCCATTATGTTATTCTGTTGTGACTTACCGATCAATCACATTTATTATTATAATTAAATCTCAAATTAAATTGTTCCTTACCGTTACGAAAACTTACAGGGTCCCAGGATTCGTTCACATGTACCTAGATACAAACATGGTCTATGGGTTATGCTAAGTACTGACACAACTCATTTTAGAAGAGAATTTATATTTATTATTATTTAATCTTGGCTGTTTTTAAACTCATTGAAATTCATTGAGATACATTGCTGCAAAGTGGTGCAATACCAACATAACACTTAGGAACTACAGCTTACCTTATTATTTCACAAGACACAAATGCAAATATCAAATAAAACACAAATACACACAAAAGCTGCCCAGCTTTGCCATCCACACATATATACTGAATTTACAAACCCTTTAACATTTCATATTAAGTCCCCCCCCCCAACCCTTACGTAGACGTCGCCACGCGGTTCCTACACACACTCATAGTTTAAACGAAAGATGATTGTTCCTTATAAAAAAAAACTGTTTTCTCTACTCCCGGTTGGGTCGACCGCGGTCACATAAAAATTTTGGCCATAATTAACACCTTTTCTATTGATAAAGTAAAACTTGGTTGGCGAGCCTACTTTAATTGTACCGGCGCCGGTGGATACAACTGTTAGACTGCGCTGTAATGTAACAGGTACTTTTTACTTTCGGCCGGGAATCAGTGTTTCACTGCCCCTATGCTTTCGTCGCTCCGGACTCATTTGTTGGGAAGTAACCACTTTATATATGGATTAAAGCTGATATGTGTGTGTGTCCAGAGGCCGATATTGGACTTGGTTCCGCTGATGTCACCAACAGTAGGCGGAGTTTAATGCGACTTCCATGAGGTCTTAGAGAAGGCGACGAATATTTTTTACGCTCTGGCCATCTTGAGTTGTTTGTCAGAGCGTCACTTGGAGCGTGATTGAGCAGTTGCGTATGTGCGCTGCCACACACAGGTACAAAGTTCTAAGAATTTTGTGGAGGTGCAAATGCTCTGCCGCATTCCTCAACAACAACAACTGCGTCTTATTGCGTTGTTTCATTGTTCTGTTACACTGACTGCTATACTGACACATACGTTGCACAATACAATTACTTCGCAATGTTTTATAAGGCTCCCGACCAAAAACGAAATGAATAAAAATATATAAATGTCCCAAACGGTTAAAATAAAACACCCAAAATTTGACCCGCTACAATACCCCCTCGATGAGAATTCTGCTGTTCATGACAGAAGAAATCTCATCGATAACCCCGAAGAGGACCGGTGAGGAACTGGTGCCAACAACCCCCTTGTTCTTAATCTCATGGGTACACGACCCCCCTGGCTCAGCGACCATGGACTCATCTGAACGAGATCCCTGGACTTCTCCGTAAGAGATCCCAACACCGAGAAATCGAACAGACTCGCACCACAGCGCGCCTCGCCTTCTAACATGCTACCTCCAAAAATCCTCAATCCCTGGCTAAAATTATTCCAGCTCCTCCGCCGATATGTTTCCCCTTTTTGCAGGCTGGGCTGCCTTTAGCAAATACTGGGCTCACACATACTAACATTACATGTTACCATAACACATAAAAAAAAATAAAAATTTCTTTTAAAATTTACTAAAAATTTAAAAGATTCAAAATTCAAAAAAAATAATCTTTTATCAAAAAATTCTCTTCATCTTTTTTCTAATTTTTGTTTCAAATGACTTAACCTAGACATTTCTAATAATATGAACACATCCTTATTCTAACAGGAGAATCACTTATAGTCTACCAATATAATGCAATACAATAAAAGAAACATGGTTAATACACACATAATAAAAGAATCATTACTCAAAAATATTCACTCGCTGGCAGGCGAAAAATCAAGTTTTTTTTTTTTTTTCTCAAAAAAATTTAAAATTTCCAAAAATTTTAAAATTCAAAAAAAAATTTAAATTTATTCATTAAAAAATTGTATTAAATTTATTTATTAAATAACATTTATTAAGATTATTCAAATATTGGTTTGAATTAATTAAACAAACAAATTAAAATTGGATTCCTACTATACAAGTTTAGTAGGTGTATGACCCCATCAGCTGATAGTAACTAGGTCAAGTCCAAAACCCTTGACCTACATATGTTATGTATGATTTCTATCTGAAATACATTTGACATCTGTAAAATCCTATCTTGAAATACAAAACGTAATAACACAAAATATTTAAAATAAACAAAATATTAATATAATAATCAAGTTGACATTTAAATTATTTAGAATAAACAATTCTTGACTTTACATTATTTTCAAATTTTATCAAACTTCTGTCACTGGTTGAAAAAAATAAACAATTGTATAATCTTGATTATAAATTCCTCTCTTTAGTTAACAGTTTAATTCTACATTACTGTGGGTGTTGTAACTCATTTATTCTCATTACTGTACTAGATCTGTGTACATATATAATCTTTACTCTCTGACTCTACTATTAATCAATTTCCATTCTCCTGACACCCATCTCTATCAAAATATCTACTAATCAGGACACTCTAAACCCCAACTTATCATTTAACACAAAACGCCACCTTCTCTACATATAAAATACTCTCTAACCCGTTGTATATAGGATACATGTTTCCCCGCCCCCAAAAAACTCAATTCCCTTATTTGGCGGCCCGGATTCTACCTAAGGCGGCCCCTTCCCCACTAAAATCTATTCCTATCCCGTCCCAACCCTTGTTGCGGACTCCTACATTACACTACCCTCTAATACAAAATTGCCATCCCCAAAAATCTCAATCTCATTACATTACTACAATTACACGAAATAACCTCATTAACTATAAAAACAACAATATGTCACTCAAAATCTACATAAAGTCTCCATTACAACTGTGTCAACATTAATACTTCACCAACTCTGTTACATCACATCAACTCAAAAACAACATTACATTATATTCATCTCCACTATTTCACATTCAACTTTTAATTCCATTTGGACAGGTCTACATGTCCCATAAAACATTTATCACCCGTCAATTGTCTTTTATTAATTGGCATAAATTATTGTTATTTTATTTCTCATATTCTTTTTATCTTTACTTCAAAATATCTGTAATACGTTAAACATTAATTACTTGTAACATTTACAAATCAATATACCAGTGACATGGTATTGCTGATCAGCTGATCTCCTGACATAATGAAAATACATCTTAATATGGAACAAATTACACGGAATATACATATTTATTTTTATTTATTCTCACTTCTCACCTCATTGTTTCCCATTTCTCTGATTCTGATGCTTATGTTAACCTGCCAGACGATTTACTTATTTGCTTAAACACATACACACATAATAAAATTACATATTCTTATCAATGCTTATCTAATAGACAACAATAAAATAATACACTTAAAATTATAGCATGAACACCTTAATTTACGAGTCTGAACATATAATTATGTGGACAGAGCACAAGCATTTTTGATAACCTTGAATAAGCAAAAACTTTTACGTCATAAAATTTTAAATTCGTGACTCCTTTACGTCACCTCCCAGCCACACACACTATTTCAGATTATGGAGGACTGTCTCGCCCTTTCGCTTCCACAGAGACGGTATATTTTGGAGTAGGTTTTACCTCTCCGTGTCTCTGCTTCCGCTATTAAGTTTAAAATTGGTGAACATCAACATGTTCTTGTTATAAAATCATACACCCTTAAAAACGGATCTGCCACCGGTCTTGCTGTTCCTCCTCGAACAGAGTGGCAGCCGCTGTTCCCTAGTTCCGGAGATTTCCTCTAATTGTCCCCCCATTGAATTTCAAATTTATACCAATTTCAAGTCAGCTATGGTCAAGGGACTTGATATGACCATAGCTGGCCGCTAGCCAAAACCACGGTTAGTGCTGGTAAGGCAGTAACCGCCCGAAAAGTCGAGGAAATCTAAACTTTAAATTCACTGCCTGTTTCATATCAATAATTTTATGTGCGACACTGTCATTTAGTATTGTGTGTAAAATTTTTATTTTACACGGATAAGGTGTGTCGCACATTTATCGCCAGCTCGGCCTCCGATGGAGGTAACACTCACTGCTACCCCCAACCCTTTTCGCTACTTGTGAGAGCACAGGCAACCCCCACAATAGCCACTTAATAACTAACTAATTACTTAATAAATGAAATTAATCTTTCTACAAATACAGTTCAACACCCCATTGTTATTATCACTTCATTGAGCGCCAAACTACCCCCCAAAGTCATCCCCACTTCTTGTATTGACAACAAGTTTTTATTTTGTTACACCTCGTTTCAAAACGTTCCCATACTCACTGATACTAAAACTCAACAATTATATTGGGTCAATTAATGCTAAAATTTATTTAAATTTAAAATTATACATTTCCAAAAAATTTATATCTATTTTTTTTTTTTTTTTTTTTTTTATATACGTTGAATCTGTGATCGCCCGAAAATGGGGTTTTGCCGAGATGGAGTTGGGGATGGACAGACACCATACGTGAATTCACGTTCCCCTAATCTACCATTAACTCACATTACCTTTTTTTTTTTTTTTTTTTTCAACTACCTTAATTACAATTTATACAAATCTACTCTCCCTCTCATTCATCCATGCATGCCGTCTGTCCGGCCCCAAACCCATCTCCACAGAATCCATTTTCTTAATATACTGGAACTTCTATCATTTGCTAAATTTTTATTTTGCAAATGACAGTGGTGAAATAATACTTGAAACATTGCCTCACTTTATTTTTGTCTTCATACTCTCCCTTAGGCAATGTTGGTATGTGGTGGTGTGCTTATTTATGCATCTTGAGTGTATAAAATTTATCTCCACATACCTTAGGGGTCCCCCTCCCCGTTCAATAATGTAGTTAAATTTCTAATTGATACCAATTTTGTGAAGTCGGACCGTAGCTGTTTTCACTGCCCGAAGGAAGATCCTGCCAACCATGGCCCGCCTCCGATTTCCGAATTCCACGGCCAGGACTGGTAAGATCGTGGCCGCCCAAAAATGGGGGAGGATCCCTTCTGAAAACATACAATAATGGTTGAAAAACTTATTTATAAACATAACAATTAAAGTGACCTATATAACTTTAAATTCGTCGCATTTTGAGTACCTACTATTTCCTGTGTCGCTGGGTTCCTCAGCACATACGCATTCTGCATTTTTATTTCAACAATTTCATAAGGTCCTTCATATAACAAGAAAAACTTCTTTATTTCCCTATCTTGAGCACTGGACAAATCATGTCTTTTTACTAACACTAACTGACCTACCTCATATTTGGTCCATTTCCCCTTAGCATCATGTTTCTGTTTTCGTCGCTCTCCTCTAGTAAGTAAATTCTCGTTCGCCAATCTAATTTTCATGTTCCTGTCCAAAATCTGACCTTCAGGTGGGTATGTGAAAAGTTGTTCTAATATCCTGGGCGGCCTTGTTCCCCTGATCAACTCATGCGGCGTAAATCCCGTGGACTCATGGGTGGTACAATTCAGCCACTCCTCTACTTTTTTCACGTAGGATGGCCATTCTGTGTGTTTGGCGTGACAGTACGCCCGGAATATCCTGCCAATCTCTCTCATCACCCGTTCTGCTTGATTCGACTGAGGATGGTACACTGCCGTATGCTTGGGTATGATGCCTTCCCATCCAAGCGTCTGCCGCCACTTGCCGCTTATAAACTGTGGACCATGGTCAGATAATACAATTTTCGGCTTTCCTACATTAAGCATATAATCTTTGACTATCTTCTCGCTAAGTACCTTACTAGTTGCTCTCTTAATACTATATAACTTTACAAATTTTGAAAAAGTGTCTAAAACTACAAATACATATAACACACCTCCTCTACCTCTGGGTAATGGTCCATATAAATCAACCGCAACTAGATCGAAAGGCTTATCTACTTTTATATAATTCATCTCTCCTTCCACTCTATAATTCACTACTTTCGATTTTTGACATAAATCACACACTCTCAACACTTTTCTCACTCTCCTCTCCATGTTCTTAAATATACATGACTCTTTCAAAACATTCGCACACTTCCTCGCACCAAAATGACCATACCTTATATGACAATCCCAAACAATTTTATCTATTAACCCATCAGGTATAATTAACCTCCAATCACACTCCCCACCATCTACTTTTTTAAACAAAACACCCTGATATATTTGAAATCGCTCATTATATTCAGATCCCTCTACATCTGTTTCTAAACTAACAATTATTTTCCCCAGTTTGCTATCAGATCTTTGCAAGTTTTTAATGTCACTTAATTCCTCACCAAAAATTCTATCTTCCCTAGTTAGTCTAAAAATTTCTATTTCTTTAAGGTCCCTACCAGTTTTATTGTCTATAACATCTATTCTAGAAAGTGTATCTGGTACCTTATTTTCTGACCCCTTTATGTACTCCCATGAAAAGTTATATTCTTGTAAGGCTAATACCCACCTGGTTAATCGGCTGTGTGTTAGCTTACATGAATTCAGAAATGACAGTGCCTTGTGGTCCGTCCAGATGATCGTGGTATTCCCTAGGATGTACGTGCGGAATTTACCCACGGCGAACACAATACTTAGTAGTTCCTTCTCAGTTGTCGTGTAATTCTTTTCCGCCGATAACAGTGATCTACTAGCGAAGGCGATCGTTAGGTGTTCCTTGTCGCAGCTCTCCTGGTATAACTCGGCACCTAGCGCTACGTTGCTGGCGTCGGTCTGTAAATAAAAAGTCTTATTAAAATCGGGATGATTCATCATGATCATGTGACTGAACTTTCTCTTAATTTCATTAAACGCAGCTCGTTCCGTATCACCCCATCTCCACTGTTTATTCTTCTGCAGTACAGCACTCAGTTTGGATGTTGTGTGTGCATAGTTCTCCTGAAATTTCCTGTAAAAATTGCATAGGCCTAAAAAACTCTGTAGTTGCTTAATGTTTTTAGGTTCAGGGAATCGCATTATGGTTTCGACTTTGTCAGGGTTGGCTAATATCCCCTCCTGTGTAATAATAAATCCTAAAAAGTGTATTTCTGTCTGCAGAAACTTAGACTTGTCCCAATTCACTGTTAAACCCCCTCTTTGTAACTTATCTAATACATATTCTATGTGTTCTAAATGTTCAGTGAATGTTCTAGAGGCTATCAAGATATCATCGACATATACTGTTAAAAAATCTAAATCCTTAGGTTGTAAAATATTACCTAAACATTTGATAAAACTGGCAACACTGGTGTTTAATCCAAAAGGTAAGCGTTTAAACTGGTAATTCTTACCGTTAAAAAGAAAAGCTGTGTATTTCCTGCTCTCTGTTGCTAATGGCACCTGCCAGTATCCAGCGGTCAGGTCTAAGGACGTCATGTATTTGACTCTGCTAAACTTTTGTAAAATCTCATTTATGGATTCTGGAGATTCCCTGTCAGGTATAATAATTTGATTAATTTTCCTAGCATCTAAACATAACCTTACCTTGCCATCCTTCTTTATCACTACCACCAAAGGATTTGAATAAGGTGATACTGAGCGTTCAATTATGCCTCCTTGCACCATCCGGTCTAATTCCTCCTGTACAGCCCTCCTCTTCGAAAACGGCACTGGGTAGCTTCTCTGCATGTATGGTGCGTGGTCCCGAACTTTCAGCTCGCAGATGTAGTCCTTCGCTTTCCCTGGTGATTCATCAAACACCTCTCTGTACTGCTTGACAACTGCCCACAACTCCTGTTGTTGAGTATTTCCTACAACTGTATTTTCATTGAAAAATTTATCGGCTCTATTTGCCCACACACTCATTACGCTCATGCATCTCTCCCTCCTCATTCTCTATGCTATCACTCTCAAGACATATATTTATTCTGGTCTCTATCTCTCTATCGCTTATCTGCTTATGTAACATTTTTATTCCCGTGACTTTATTTTCATTTACTACTTTCTTAAACTCTATTCTGACTGGTTTATTCCCCTTCTCAAATTTTACTATTTGTTTATTAAAATCTATCACTGCTCCGTTTCTTTCCAAAAAATCATTTCCCAATATTACATCTAAACTTAACCCTTTAACTACTAGGAAAGTGTTTTCAAATTCAACTTCATTTATTAAAATATTTAATTGTACTTGTCTGGTTATTCTTTTACTTCTCACCCCAGTTACCCCCACTACTGTAACCCCTGCAACTGGTAATGACGGTATATTCTTGTTTAACTCTTTTAATTCACCCATGACATTTTCAGAAATTACTGAGATCTCGCTACCGGTATCAATTAAAGTTTTATAATTCTTACCTTCAAGGTTAATCGTCACCTCAGTTAATCCTGCTCTGCGTTCCACCACCTTGTTCTCCTCTTCTTCTAACAGTTCCTTCGCCATGTCCATCTTGATAACGTTATTATGGTATCTGTTGATTATTTGGACCCTCCTGTTTTCCATAGACAATGGTTCGGCCCGCTTCTCCATTGTCCTCCCTAGTTTTCCGTGGAGGGACCCGCCACAGCTGGATGATTTCCCCCTCTCCCTCTGTTATATTGTCCTCCTCCTCTCGGCGCTCCTCTGTGAAATTCTCCTCCTCTCGATTGTTGATTGGGTGGTGGGTTTGCTCGCTCGTTCCTGGCGCACTCCCTGTTTCGATGACATCTGAAACAATTTGTTCGATTAGCATAATTGTCGGTTTCACATGTTCTACACCTCCAACTCTCGCCCCTATTATCGAAACTTCCTCCCCGCGCTCCTCTATGAAAATTCTGTGTACCCCTGTTATGATGGAAATTATTATTGTTATTATGGTGTGGTACTACTGGTGTGGTTGAACGTCGCCCTATGTCGCGTTCCCCTATATTCTGTAATACATCTAACATGTTTTCTAACTCGCTTATATTTGTAATCTCTCTAGTCATTAACGTAATTTGCACTTCTCTGGGCAGGTGTTTGCTAATATGTCTTACAAATGATCGGAAAGGCAACGGCGGTTCTAGATATTTAGCTTCGTTGTATATGGTCATCACATATATGGTTAGGTGGTTATTAATCCTACCAAAATTCCCGTTACCCATTATTTTACTTCTTAATATTTCTTGGTCTTCTTCTGACCAATATTTGTTTCGAAAAGCTATCTCAAAATCCTCAAAACTATCCCATTCGGTATGGTGTACTTCCGACCATATCTCGGCACTACCTTTAAAACATTTGATAATCTTCAGCAACTTAACCTCCCAGCTACTACTATTAAACCGATTAAACTCTCTAACCCTATTTAAAAATTGCATTGGGTGTACTCCACGATTGTCACCATTGAAAGTTTCTAATTCTATTTCATTATTTGTATCTCGTGTCATAAATATGCGCTCAGTAACATTGTTTACATTTTGATTTTTCACTAAACTTAATTCATCTCGCATACTACTAATATTTTGTTCAAGAGAATATAATTTTTTGTCATTACTATATTCAGACTGTACATTATTTTTTGATATTACATCGATAGATTCATTTACTGCTTGTATTTCTGTCTTATAATTGTTTTTAATTTCATTTATTTTATAGTCTACCTTGTTTTGGTGTTCATCAAAGTTCTGACTGATTTTTTCAACTGTCATTACTACACTATTCAACTTACATTCAGTTTCAATGTTACATTTATTAATTTTAAATTCCATGTCATTGTTATGCTCATTCATTGAACTTATTAAATACTCGTTATTCTCATTTATCTGCTTTTCAACTCTATCTATCTGACTGTTTATTTCATTAAATTTAACATCTACCTTTTGCATTGAATCATCTAACTTGGTTTCTACTTGGTTAACTCTATTGGTAAATTCTACTTTGGTATTTTCACAACGTTTATTAATTTCTTGAATTTCGTTTTTTAACTCGTCAAACTTGTCATTCATTTTATTGTATTTGACATTGGAATCAATTTGTTGCTCTTTATAATTGCTATTTATATTTTCAGACATGGTTTTCATTAGATTAAACAGATCGTCCATCGACAACCCTTTGGTTCGTGTTGTCGACGGGGTAGATTGCGCTGCTATATTTCCGTCAGTGAAGCAGACTTCTTTACTATCAATTCTACTTTCCCTATCTAATTTCGGGGTTATTTGAATCCCTGAATCTTCATTTACTTTACTTTGATCTGTTACACTTATTTCTGCTTCACTCTGACTCACACTTGGAGTCGAGTGTGTTTCATAGTTACTAACGTTTGAGTCGTCGAAAACTTCGACACTCATTTTACTTACGTCATTTTCGTTATTTGACATTTTATATTATTGATATAAATTAAATTATATAAATTGCTTAAATAGAATAATTAATTAAATTAAATAAAATAAATACAGTAATTATTTAAATTTTTTAATCTACTGTTAGGTTACTAAGCTAACCCAGAACATGCTTGTATCCATGTCGATGCGGAATTCAATTAATTAATTGTAATTAATTCAATTCGTGCCTGTTTCGTGGCGCCAACTGTGACTTACCGATCAATCACATTTATTATTATAATTAAATCTCAAATTAAATTGTTCCTTACCGTTACGAAAACTTACAGGGTCCCAGGATTCGTTCACATGTACCTAGATACAAACATGGTCTATGGGTTATGCTAAGTACTGACACAACTCATTTTAGAAGAGAATTTATATTTATTATTATTTAATCTTGGCTGTTTTTAAACTCATTGAAATTCATTGAGATACATTGCTGCAAAGTGGTGCAATACTAACATAACACTTAGGAACTACAGCTTACCTTATTATTTCACAAGACACAAATGCAAATATCAAATAAAACACAAATACACACAAAAGCTGCCCAGCTTTGCCATCCACACATATATACTGAATTTACAAACCCTTTAACATTTCATATTAAGCCCCCCCCCAACCCTTACGTAGACGTCGCCACGCGGTTCCTACACACACTCATAGTTTAAACGAAAGTTGATTGTTCCTTATAAAAAAAAAACTGTTTTCTCTACTCCCGGTTGGGTCGACCGCGGTCACATAAAAATTTTGGCCATAATTAACACCTTTTCTATTGATAAAGTAAAACTTGGTTGGCGAGCCTACTTTAATTGTACCAGCGCCGGTGGATACAACTGTTAGACTGCGCTGTAATGTAACAGGTACTTTTTACTTTCGGCCGGGAATCAGTGTTTCACTGCCCCTATGCTTTCGTCGCTCCGGACTCATTTGTTGGGAAGTAACCACTTTATATATGGATTAAAGCTGATATGTGTGTGTGTCCAGAGGCCGATATTGGACTTGGTTCCGCTGATGTCACCAACAGTAGGCGGAGTTTAATGCGACTTCCATGAGGTCTTAGAGAAGGCGACGAATATTTTTTACGCTCTGGCCATCTTGAGTTGTTTGTCAGAGCGTCACTTGGAGCGTGATTGAGCAGTTGCGTATGTGCGCTGCCACACACAGGTACAAAGTTCTAAGAATTTTGTGGAGGTGCAAATGCTCTGCCGCATTCCTCAACAACAACTGCGTCTTATTGCGTTGTTTCATTGTTCTGTTACACTGACTGCTATACTGACACATACGTTGCACAATACAATTACTTCGCAATGTTTTATAAGGCTCCCGACCGAAAACGAAATGAATAAAAATATATAAATGTCCCAAACGGTTAAAATAAAACACCCAAAATTTGACCCGCTACACTGTGTCCTCTGTTATGGGAGCATTCAGAGTACATGCTGTACAACTTACCTTTCAATTGTATCATAGAAAATGAAAAAATGTGTTCTCTGCAATTATACAAATTTCTTTTCTTTCTGGCTTATTTTATTATTTTTCTGTCTGTGTTGTTTTGGCAGGATACTGATTGTTTTTGAGCAGAAAGCCACCAAAAATGCTTTGCATGTAATAAGAAGTTCTGTCATATCATTTATGAGGTTGTATCATCATAACAGGTTAAGATTTATCATTTGATGTGAAGAATATTTAAATTAAAGTAAATTTATTAAATAATGTATGGTAGTATTTAGGTTTTAAAGCTAGTTGGAAAAAAAATCTAATTTAGTTGAATCATAATAACCATGTAAGTAATAGTAAAGTGTTATCAAGAGTTAGTTTAGGTGTACATATTTGTTATTGTAGGACAAAATGTAAACAGTTACAGAGACTTATCTGTTACAAGTTACTATAATGAGCAGGAAGTAACGCATACAGCAAAAGGTTTCAAAACTGTCTACAAACCAAAAAAAGGAGGTCTCCGATTTGCTGATCTGCTTGCCAAAGTGTCAGACGTTGATCCAAACATGAGGATACGGTTCACATCACCACATCCAAAGGACTTTCCTGATGAGGTAATTAGAATTTGTATTTTTTTTTTAGGATTGTCCATAAGTTATGTTTTTCAGTTATGCAGTTTAAATTTAATAGTTAAAATATATTGCAACAATACATATATTTTCATATTTGCCCAGGGCAGTGTGTTTTGTAAATAATTAGTGTAAAAAGAATACGATGAACAGTTTTAAACAATTTTGTGCGGGAGAATGCAGGTTGGGGCCTGTCGATAGTGACACCTGCTTCGGTAGTGTTAAATACAGCGTTTGTGTCTATGTGTGTGTAAGCCAGTTCCGACCTGCATTGAACAATGAAAAAGGGGAGATACTTATGCATTGTTGGTTTTCATTAATCAGGTTTTAACAGGATTAAAATAAACTAATTAATACGTTTTAAACCTGTGAACAAAGACTTACCCAAATTATAAAGACACCATTACATTAAGGAATTTTTAATGAATATGGTGATATAAAAATTATTGCAAAATGTGCAATAATAAAGATGCTATTAATTTAATATCAATTACTAGTGTAATTAAATAATAATTAATATGTGTGGTATATGTGAGTGACCAGAAAAAATTACGCAAACAATGATATCGCTCGTACTACGAGTGTGTTCATGAGATCGCGAAAATGAACCAAAAAGTGATTGTAATTAAAAGGACACTTTGCACGAACTGAAAATATCTAACATGTTGAAAACAGGCCTGGACCTGTCAGATCGCTGTCCAGTATAAATACCACCAGCAATTTTGGGCTGGTCTCAGACTTAAGAAATCTTCACACGTCACGCTGCCGGTTTGCAGATCAATCAGGACACACACACTGTACCACACATACCAAGATGTATGGAGGAACTCTGGAGCATCACAAACAACAACCCATAGAGACAGAGATCACAGGATCATCATCAAATTCTCAGAATTCTGGACACGGACACACACACGCAATGGTAACGGCAGATGTACGCAGGTGATAACAAACAATTATATTTTTTATTGTCAAAAGAGCTCTCAAAAAAGAACAGACCTATGAACAGTAAATAATTAATGTTTGAAATTAAATAGTAGTTAAATAAGAGAATTTAAGAACAAGAAAATCTAAAAAAGAAATACTAATCTTTTGTTGTATGTTAAAAATTTGATGTGTCAGTAGAAATAAATAATAGATTGGAAGTAAATGTTATATTATTTTATTTTGTTTATAGCAATAATAAATTTTATTCTTGAGTCTTAATATTATTTTGTTTGTAAATGAGTTGATATTATTATTTAAAATTTGAGTTAATTTCAGACACACAAAAATAAAAAAGGATTTAAATAACTTGTTTAACATGTTTGTTTAGCTAGTAAGATTATATGGTTGTGTATTTTTTTGATATGTTGTGAACAGCATAGCAGGTTACACTATATTTGTGAAGCTTATAAAAGTAAATATTTATTTGTCTAATATTTGAAATTTTAATTTTTGAATATTTTTCTATTAATTAATAAATCATAGAATGATTATTTTGAAATGGTTTTAATTAATTATTTCACGTCAACAACACTCCTCTTTAAAAATTATTTAATTATTGTGCAACTACATATACTTGACGCAACGAGAAAAAAAATCCTGCGACCTGGCTGGTGCGAGCTGGACACTTTATAGTTGCATTGAGTACATGGTAATATATTTGTGTAATTGTGTATAATACTTGTAACGTTGCAATATATTATACAGTTTAAATGATTTGTAAATAATAGGCCTTAATTAATATTATAATTTGATAATCAAATTGAAATGTTTAATTACAAGTATATGTTGGAGCAGCATTTTTGTTTATATGAGTCCTCGTAAAGCTTGTAAAGTATGCCTGGAAAAGTGCGAAAGTTTGCACAAAAAATTGAAAACAGAACTTTATTTATGGGAAAGTTTGTGACCGACCAACTTTACATGCTACTTTTGCTATTGTAATTTTTCTCTACACTGAACATATTGTAAATAAAACTGAATAAAGTTTATTTTCCCTTTTTTTCAAGTAAATGGAAGCAATAAATTAGTGAAACTAGTGACTGTTTTTCAATAAAATAATAGCTACAGTTGTATCCACTGATATAATGGTCGTATTCACATGATGACATTTTCCACTAGACGTTACATCTGCTCAGTCCCACAAAACCACTGGCCAAAGTGTTCAGAATACTGCTAAATTGTTAGTACAGTAGTTAATAAATTTCATAAATCCATTACTTATTCTGTAATCCATACATATTAACAGTTCACTGTCAGTTGTATTTTATTTCAACCTCATGAAAGTTTATGTAAATTTGAAATGATTTAAGACAGTAATAAAGTTAGTAAAGAAAAATTGTATAATTAATTTTAAAGTAATTTTTTTAATTTGTGAATTCTAACCGTCTGTGTTTATAGAACTTAGTCAACTTTCTCAACTCTTCTAAACTTCTCAGAACTTTCCCTTGTCTTGGGAATTTTTTTAAGCAATTTCTATCACTAGTGCTGCAGCTGTTGTGCATACTTAGTAACAGCCTTTGACAAGAAACTGTCATCTGTTCCATTCCACTATAAGCATTAATCTTTAGGTTATGTCCATTACAATGACCATGCACACAAGATGCCTGTAAGATTAGTAATAAATGATAGTATAAAATATTGAATATGTGTGTGTGTACATTATTTTTCTGTAAATTTGGAAAAACTTACAGAGGCATTCCTGTTGCATAGCCAAACATGTGGGGAAGAGTAGGTATTTTTTTGAAAGTTAGTAGCGGAAGATCTCCATCCATATGACCTTCCACATTAACAGCCAACAGCTATGACAAGACAGTTCTTGCATTGGTGTGTGTCAGGGGCGGTGATATGGACCCACAACTGCGGGGAGGACTCAGTATTCAGGGGCACAGTCTTACTGATAGGGGAAAGAATAGGGATGGGAAAGGATGAGAAATGCCTGATTGCTTTTCAACAAGTTAACCATGAAATATAAATAATTGACAGATTTTTAAATGCAGCTTTGCCGGATATTCACTTGTATGAGACACAGGAATCTTCAACGAATTTGTCTACTTCTGCTGTTCATTCTTTACCAGCTAAAAAAAAATATGTGTAATGAAATGCTGTTTTGTGTTTCTATTTTTTTTTTTATTTTTTTTTTTAGTTTATGTGTATTTATTTTTCTGAATTCTTTAGTTCTGCTGTTTGTTTACACAGCCAGCATCTCCCCCTAAATTCTTTGTAACCCACTAGGGAACTTGGCTTGATGATGCAATGTGCAAAATTTTATTGCACAAATTACTGTAAGATACAGATTTTCTGTAGATTTGATGGGAGTGGTTCAGCTGCACTCAAAACAATTCAAGAGTTGTTTTCAACTGCACTGTTAAGAAATATTGTGTAAATTAAATCTAATGTTTGTGTTCTATCAAAATACTAAGCATGAAACCATGGTTGTGCAGTTTTGTGATGTGTTAAAAATTCTGAACGATACTGAAAGTGAGTCATCCCAGAATAAAGCAACCAAAAAAGTTACAAAAATCCAGGATATTCAACGGTATGTAAAATTACTTATTAGCAGAAAATCACTGAATTGGATAATGTGATCTAGAACTTACCCCAATGACTTTACATGTTTCAAGTTCATTCCCATTATATCATGTGATGTAGAAAGGAGTTTCTTGAAACACAATGATGTACTAGTAGGGAACACAAAGTCGATTAAGTCTCAGTATTACATCATTCAATATTACAGTGATGAAAGTAAAGACTAATTTAAGATAAAAACTTATATCTGTAACTTTTTATTAAAAATATACACAGTTTGTCCAAAATAAAGCGAAAATTATTTACACTGTAGGGTATCCAATCGTATGTGTTTATACAGGGCATATTTTGCCAGTTTTAGATCATATTCCGGTAGTTCTTAGGACTTAAAATGCATGCATCTTTTCAAAATTTTAAGGTTTTATAAATCCAAAATTTAATAATTTTAATTATACTCAGTATTTTTTAGTATATCAAAGTTAAATACACATTGTTTTTTGATAGAGTAGTGTGTATACTCAGGGTGAAATACTCAGTCATAAATCATCACTAATGATACCATCAATATAGTTGAAAATACGTAGTATAGCTGGTTAGTTTTGTAAATTGTAGTACCAGAATATTTGACAGTGTACTTTATTTTAATTTTCTGCGAAGCATATTGTAGCAAAAACGTTCATACGACTCTGTGTGTGTGTGTGTGTGTGTGTGTGTGTGTGTGTGTGTGTGTGTGTGTGTGTGTGTGTGTGTGTGTGTGTGTGTGTGTGTGTGTGTGTGTGTGTGTGTGTGTGTGTGTGTGTGTGTGTGTGTGTGTGTGTGTGTGTGTGTGTGTGTGTGTGTGTGTGTGTGTGTGTGTGTGTGTGTGTGTGTGTGTGTGTGTGTGTGTGTGTGTGTGTGTGTGTGTTAACATGGATATGACTGTATGTACATGCTTTGTGACTGTTCCAAGAACCTTGTTGCAGCTGCTTCAAGTAATTAATGAGCGTGACAGTATCTGTGGAAATTTACATCTACCTGCTCAGTCTGGCAACACTGCTGTGTTGGAACGAATGCGACGTGGTTATTCACGAGAGGCATATTTAGAACTTGTGCATCGCATTCGCCAGATTTTACCCAATGTGTACTTGTCAAGTGATTTTATATGTGGTTTTTGTGGCGAAACAGAGGAAGAATTCAAAGACACTTTGTCACTTATGGCTGAAGTCAAATATAATGTTGCTTACCTGTTCCAATACAGTATGCGTGAGGTATGTACCTTATGATCTGAAGAAAATTAATTGAATTTTACTATAAATATGTTAAAAAGCCATTACATAACATTTGTTTTGTGTTCTGTAAGGAATGGAAACATGGTGACAGCCTCAAAATATTAAGTTTTAATAAATTAAAATTAAACATATTGTATTGTCTAAATATCATATTGTAATGGTATTATTTTGTACAATGTTCTATAGTTTCTGGAGAAATCAATCTGTATAATTCCATTTTTTTCTATAATTATTTTGTTACATAGCTACTAGAAGATCTGTGATCCACTATTAACATGTTGACTGTCAAGAGTAATATGTTGAAACATTCCAAATATGTACTGTTTATCTACTGTTTATAAATACAGTAACCCACATCACAGTCAGATGCTCTCATACGTTCTTTACCTTTCTATACCTTCCAGACAGTGAGCAATTATTCTGCTGATATTGGAAGGAAACCCCTCATAAATGTTGTATCATAAATGTTCCTGCTGGATATAAATACAGCAATCCACACCACAGTCAGTTACATACATACTGTGAATCAAAACAGTAAGACATGTGATTAGGCCAATTTTTCAGTTTTGAGATTTGGCGCTTGTTATGTAATGTAAAGTGTTAATTCTTAATCATTGTATATGTAAATTTGTAACAGTTGATTTAATTTCATTATTGTTAGAGAAGACAATTATAAATACGAAGAATTGTTGTCTATAAGTGTCCTTGTTTATAAAAACTGTTATAAAAATGTAACAGTTTCTCTGGGGTTCAGTTATTTATTCCACTGTTAAAAGATTATGATCTGTGTGATCACATATGGTGATCAGAAGCAGGACATAGGATATTTTATAGTAAGTTTGTATCATAACATAGTTTGTTATGTGTGATCAGAAATTTAAAAAAAAAATTTTTAATTTACCAGCGGCAACCTCTGAAGAAGCTTTTTAAAAGTGAAAACCGGTTCAGGTTGTAACGTAAAGCTTTTACGTTTTTACCCATAAAAAGTTTTGTGTTCTGAGTCGTTAGTGAAATAATTATATTTAGTTAAGAAACGGACACGTCATGGACAACGATATCCAAGAAAAAAAAAAGAAGACACCCAGTCAAATTTTAATGCTGGTAGCCTTACAAGCAGCAGTGTAAGAAGAATGCCAACAGTAAACAAAAGAAGCAGAAAATGAATGGAAAAACTGGTGTGAAAACAGAGGAAACGGCAGACAAAAAAAGCAGAAATCAGAGGAACAGAAGTATAAAACAGAAGACAGCATCGATGCAGGAGCAAAAACAGAATTGGATTTTGTGCCTGGTGATGTACTTGGACGAATTATACATATTGATCTGAAACGGTAAGATGTAATATTATCTGAAGTAAAAGAATATTATCATTATAACAGGCAGGATGAAGAAATTAATTAGAAAAACAACTTCGAAAGTCAGTTGTACCACAACGACTTTTTTGTACCATGTCCTAACTGTGCTTAGGAGGCCCAAGTGTGCTATAAATGTGAGAAATGAAGCCATCTCCAAGCAGATCATTGGGAAACTAACGAAACAGTGAGAATGGTGTGAACACATCAACTGGAGGAATATAGTTCTACCTGGTGAGTGTGCATGAGCAGGATATAGTCTTCATACTTCATAAGATTAAAGAAAACCTGATTGTTAATGTATTTGTTTGAAGAAACCCCAGTAACATAAGCATGGACACTGTAGCGCCCCTCACACATCCAGATCTAATCAGTCGCCTTAAGCAGCAGCTGTGTTCCTTTACCTTACAGCGCACAACTGGAAGGTTCATTAGAGTGGTAGGAAAGGTGGATGTACATTTACATTGGGTCTCCTTGAGTTTAGCCCCTAGAACCCATTGTAGACATTGTTGATGAATTGATTCTTGGCACAGAAATTGTGAATTCTCCAATCCATGAAGATTGGCCAAAAAAAGTAACTTTTGCATTTCTGAAAGGGTAGGGAGAGCCAATTATTTGATTAAGCAGGTAATTGTGACCAAAGGAAGAGTGCACAAGTGCAGAGAAGAAAGAAAACATTAATATCAGGTATGAAAATGGAAGAAGAACAGGACAGTGAAGTACCAATTCATGTGATAGAAAAGGTAATCAAAAAATAAACTGTGGCCATTGCAGAGAGATGTGTGCTCATTTGTAAGTTAAAGGAAGTGTACTTTAGAGAAGCTGCTAAAAAGGAAGAATTGGCTGCAAGTAAACAAAATGTAGGACCAGTGAGAAAATATGTGCCGTAAGGATAGAGAATAGAAAAGCTCACAGATATGTGAAGGCAGAAAAAGCAAAGGTTGCTGAAGAGCATGTTACACAAGGATTGGGGGGGGGGACAGAGTAAACTAGGAAAACAATATGGAATCGAAGAAGAGGTGTTTGCAAGTGATAGGAAAAGTCTGTGGAATTTGCACAAGGAGTTTTTAAAGTCAAACTTAAACTCAAGTGTAACAGACAATTTGCCAGTTTGGGATGAATAGATGTAAGAAGAACCAGTGTTATGTGAGGAGGCAGTCAACTTGCATGGCATATGCAAAGTTACACACATTGTATGAGCTATAGAATGACACAGTGCTATCGTATGTGCTTGATCTTTCCTCCACGTTCCAGAATATGAGTGATTATTCCATCAACATCTGTAAATTCCTCATAAGTCTGTCATAACTGTCCCTGCTGACTATAAATGCAGTCATTGTTTTGCAGCAACTATACAATGTTAGTTATATATTCCAAATCAAAGTGTCAGGACATGTTATTTGACTGCAGTAACTATAGTAATTGTTAATTATACTATGCGGCTATTTGTAACTGGTGATTCTACGTGTTGCAATAGTGTGTATTCAACAATTGTTGTATAAGAGAGGTCCTTGTTTATAAAAACTTAAGTTGTGAGTAATGATTTCGGTGAAGTTCAGGTATTTGTTCCACTGTTAACTGATCACAATCCTTGTGATCATTTTAACAATATGTGATAACAGAATAATATTCTTAAAGATATTCTTCAGAAACTTAAAAAAAACATTAACTTCAAGTATTTTATATCTTGTAATTTATCAATAATAATCTATCTACAAAATTATATCACTAAATCTGATAAATTATTAAGTGCTGATGTGTTCTGTCTGTGTTTGGGGGGGGGGGGGCACAAATTGTTTCTATGTGTAGAAAAATGTTTACCATATTTGTTTTTTTTATTGTGTCTTATGTGAGTAGAATGTGGTAGGTAATCATAATAATTGTAGAATCAAATAGCATTTTGATTTAATTAATTGTATAACACTTTTATTAAGGATTGATAAAAACATAGACAGTGAGCACAGAAGTCTAGTTTCCTTTGTGTGGGTTTTTTTAACCATACATATATTTTTCATTATAGTACTATTAATCAGAATAATTTGAACACGAGTACGTACTTTTTTCAAAACTGTCAAACTTGTATGTGTATTATCGTAATTGAGATGGTGCATCCTAGAAATAAAATAGATTCTGATATTGATCTCTTTTACTTTACAATAAACTGTGTGAGAATAATCAAATTATTTGGTTCAGTTTAGTGAACTGATATTGCATTTTATTTAGTTTAATGATTCTTGTCCAAGATATTATGTTCATTGTAAGTTTTCTAGAAACTTACAATGCTTTTCTAGATCAATATTTAAAGATTTAAATTATAACATAATATATAAAATCTGTTAATAAATTTAGTTTTAAAATGTGATCTTTTGTATGTACTAACTGAAATTTAATCAATTGAACTATCCGCTTTTTTTAAGCGAAAGCTTCAGTCTCTACTGGACCAAGGATTATGTTGGGTGTGCAGAGCTTAAACCTACCTGACATCGAATAAAATTATCTGCGAATCCCTGCATGTCTGATCCCTGGATGCCAATATACGGACACTTTCCCAAAAGTTGTATCGCCGCACCGCCCACTTCCAGGGCAATCACCTTATTAGCGCCCTCGGTCAGAATCTATCTGTGCCAGGTGAATCTTGGACCTGGCCTTAGCATACACTCACCCTCAATTAGATAACTAATTGAACCCCCATGGCCGGTAGCAGGCCACGCCCTTCAACATCCAGAAGTGCTCCCTGTGGCAGTAGCTCTACTTGAAGCTCGGTATGCAGCACACGAGCGGCGACGGGCTTGCCCTTTGGCTCTCACAACCCCGCTCCTACCCTTTTTTGTATTCATTTATAATATATTTTATAGTATAATATAAATTTTATAATGTTAAAATTTATATAATTTTTAGAATAATAAGTTGTTTATTTTATTTACAAACAGAAAACAACAGCCCACAGACGTCTAAAGGATGATGTTGCACCAGAAATTAAACTTGATAGAATGGAAAGGATGGTGTCTGTATACAGGCATTATGCTGGACAGCTAAACCTAGCTCAAGTTGATCAGACACAACTGATTCTCGTTGAAAGTGTAAGTTATGACTGTAGTAAAGTGTGTCATTTTAAATAAATTAATTAATTAATAATGCAATACTCTGTGTTCATCATTAAATGTTTACAGTCCCTGAACTTTCTTTAATACAGTGCTTCAAAGATAAATTGTTAAATTTAGGTTCTTGTAATTACAAGTTTTATTTCTTATTGTTCTTATTTTCATAGGACAATCATCCCCCCCCCCCCGCCCAAAGCCTTTATTTGAACATTATTTGGGAAAATTAAGGTGTCCATATAGTAGAGTGATGAGATTATTCTGTTGATTAAAGATTTATTCACTATTTAAAACCACAGTATCCTGTCAGACATATTTGTGCATCTACATTATGAAATAACTTTTGTCCTAGCCTCTCCTAGCATTTCTCCATGGACTTTCCTCTAATGCCATAGTCATTATGTGTTAGCTGTTTATCTATGTCTATCAGTTGTCATCTCTAAATAAGTACTCCAGCCACTAATGATAAGACTTTATAAAGTCTCAAAACTGTATAAGTTTTGTCCTTGTTCTGAATTCAGTGTTTTCTGATATTAGCCACTTCTTCTTTTTCATTAAATCTATTTTTGGTCTGCCATCCTACATCAACATGACTATGCAATTTTAATTGTTGTTTCAACTGAATAATTTAAAATAATAATCAGAATGATCAATATTGCACACCACTATATAAAAATTATCCCGATTAGCGCTTTCAAGCTTCACAGCTCATCGTCAGATCAGGAATAGACATAAAATATGTAATACCCAACCCTTCACCCCTCTCCCCCACCCTGCTCACCCACAACAAACTAAAAATTAATGACCCTTCCCCACCCCCTAAACTCTGTCTCACCATCTGTACAGTTACATATTTTTCTAGTAAATTCCTTGTGTTTCAGTGTGTGTGTGTGTGTGTGCATCCTTTTAAACTACCCTCTTCCTCTCCACACACGTGGGTCAGTCACACACCCTTATTTTAAAACAACCAATTAGTACTATGAAATATAATTCTTAATCTTATCTATCTGCCCTCTCTCATTTACTTCTTAATCATGTTATAAAATATTTCTTCATTAGGGGGTGGGGAAGGGTCATTAATTTTTAGTTTGTTGTGGGTGAGCAGGGTGGGGGAGAGGGGTGAAGGGTTGGGTATTACATATTTTATGTCTATTCCTGATCTGACGATGAGCTGTGAAGCTTGAAAGCGCTAATCGGGATAATTTTTATATAGTGGTGTGCAATATTGATCATTCTGATTGTGATTTCAACCACTAACACAAATTTCTTCATTAAATTTAAAATAATGTTTTGCTATATCCTGAAACTGCTAATTAGTTCATCGTGATATTAATTTCCATATACGTATGGTTGGATTCAATAAAGATAAAGTATTTTGGATTATTATCAGAGTCATTCAGTCTGGTACTTTAGCTCAGATCCACTTTGATTATGTCATTAAATGACAATGCACTTTGATTGTATATTAAATTTTAATACCCACTGAGCTTTACAGTTTTGGCATATCTCTTTGCTATACTTGATACCTTGTATAACGAGTGTGAATTAGTTGTATATTTTCAAATTTGATGTAATGTTTTTTAGCAATGGTTACAGATACCCATGTCACCAAACATTTTACCCTTTTAGTCATTGGACACTGATGATCATTCTCATCCAGTGGGCAAAACATTTGGTGTTATGAAAATTATATTGACCCTTCAGACAGTACTGTTATTATTAAAATAGTAATCGACGTATGGTACAGTGGAACAACAAAATACAAGACACCAATTATACAAGAATCAGTTCTTAGGAAGCTTTAGACAACAACATATTGTAACAATAAAAAGGTGTTGTGTACTACCTTTATTCTTAAAGCCCCTCGTTGGGTTCGTCAATATGTAACGAGAAACTTGGGTCGTACCTGTTGAAATGTATCACAATTGTTTATATTGTGTATTCGTGTGAATGTAGTGCGTTTGCCTCACACTGGTCGTTACATAAATCGACGTCACTACTGGAGTCCGTAGCGTTGTCAATGTTACCAGTACAACCTACCTGTTAATTCATAGGGATTGTTCTTCCCGGGTGGCGCCAAATTGTTTCTGTTAAAACAATTAAAATATTTAATTTCTAAGATAATACGTGATATTAGCATAGACAGCTGTGTCGTTCGAATTGTTCCCGCTGCTAAACAGGTTGTCGACTCGGCCACTCGTGATGAGCGCTAGTTGGCTGTTGCTTAAAACTTCGCTAACACACATATATTCTACAAAATCCTATGAAATAACAAGATAGTAATGATCTGTACGGTATTTTTTAATACAAATTGGGTCATCAATAAATATGACAAATGAATTACAAATAATTTTATAATATTATGCTCCGGCTTAGAGCTTGAAACACAAAATATCTCAGAGTTGGCAAAATTGATTCAAACATAATCGTTGCCGAACATGGCTTCAGTCACTTTTAATAAATTACTATGTTTAAAATCTGGAGTTCTTTTGATCATGAAAATAGACATAAACGTTGGTTACATTAAAAAAGTACACTACCATACCTTATACGTACTTAGAAGTTATAATGTGTTTATACAATTTGTTCGGTAGTGTCGTATTTCTGTTACAAAATTTGTGTTCTCAAATAAGGTTATATTGAATTTAGTATAAATGTTTTTTATGTAAGTAAATTATGCCTTTAACTTTGAAAGAAAATATTACTTTTTAAATAGTGAGAAATTTTATCATTTGAAAATAATTTAAGTAATTTAGGGTTTTGGGAATAATGAATTTATTCGGTACTTATCAGTTCATCTCACGTTGAAATGTCGTCATCAGGATAGGCGTATATTCTTCGAATTTGGGTTGGCGTTAAACTTCTAACATCTTCTTCATCTGGTCTTGGGTTTTTCATTAATTATTTTAGTTAATTTAGTTCCTGGACATCATGAATCCTTCGTAGACTGACATCTGTTCGTCTTTGGTTATCTTGATTCACTGATTCGACTTTTTGTAACTGTTAAAATTAAAATTTTAATCGTTCCAATTTCGCGTGCCGCTTACCCACGCGTCGTTTTTCAGAGTCTATATAATTTAACGGAAAATAAGCCCTCAAACGCTCGTTGTCATAGTAACCATAATTCGATGATTGGTTAATTACTCCTTTAAGACATTGTTAGAAATATTTGAATTTTTATTCAAATTTATTAAGTATTTTCCTAATGGTTTTATTCCTTTATAATTCCTTTGGGATAATAAATGACATCACTATTATCTTTCTTTCCTTTCAAAGTTTACAATGATACCTCATAAGGTCATATTCTGTTATACATTAACTATGGTCTAATTATTTGACATTTAATAAATAACATATTTTTCTTAAATTAAACTATTACCATGATATTTCTGTGTTAAAATAACTGATATATAATTACTGTCTATTCACTGGTCTTAGATTAGTAAGATTTCTTGTGAAATTGATACAATTTACATTTGAATGTCTTTGGCAGTTAAATGTCTTCATAGTCAAAATCAGCCATGATTGTTTTTTGGTGTATTTACTTTTTAAATTACATTCTGAATTCAGCCTGATGGGCTTCACTTATTTGTTTGTGTTTTAACTACTATTCAACATACATTTTCATTATTCTTCATTTAAAATATAATAATTAGGTTTATGGACTGTAGGTTCCTTTCAGCCATATTCCTCCTTTAACATTGAACCAACTATTCTTTACAAGTCATTAGTTATTACTAGTACTAACATTGATTTCTTTCTTGTGTTACAAACTAAAGTGATAAACATTGTCACTTTTCATAAAATTATGAAGGTTAATTCCCCTTTCAACATGGGGTGTTGTATTCTTTGCAATCTTAATTTTAATAACAAAACTTTAATTCTGTTCTATCATGCCATGTTAACACAAGTTATTTGTCTGGGCTTTCTCCCTGAATAATATCACAAGCTTCCTTAATATTAATTTGGAATACTATTTCTAGTTACACCTAGATATATTACTATTTATAATATCACTCCAATCATTGGTTGTTCATCAATGTTTTACAGAGTGTCTGCTTACTTATCATTCTATTTTGAATGTTTCACATACACTTCACTATTTTTTAGGGTACTTACACTTCACTTTGGTTCACTGTTTTGTATTTAGTGTTATTTAATGGGTAATCCCTATACTTTCTCCTACCATTTCTCACTATTTTGTTTTAGTATGATATTTACTATTAACAACATTAGGCTAGTTGTGTTTTGTTAAATCTAACCTTTCTGACTGGGTTAGTGTACTTTTCTTATATTATTATATTTTACAATTGTATTGTCTTTAAAATGGGTACATAGGTTAATTTCATGATAACAATAATATTGGTTTCATTAATACATAATTATTCAAGGTTTATTGACCGTATTCTATCTTTAAGTATACTATCTTTCCCTTATATATGTGTGTTAGTTTCCCCTTGGGTTTTATCTGTCTCCTCTTCATTCTTCCTCTTCTTCATCTTCAATAGTCTTCACCTTCATTCGGTTTTCCTCTTCTTCTCTTGTTAGTTCATTGTTTATTTGTCTATCATATTTTTCTTAAGTATGTTACGTGGTTCCCTTCTTTATGTTTGTGTTGTTGGCTCAATCACTTGGGTTGGGTAATATCGTTGTACGTCGTGTCAAAGTATTTACATTTTAATCATTTTTTAAACATTTTATTTCATATGAAGTATTTTTATATCAAGAATTATCTTTTTTATCACTGGTACGGGATTTGGCTTAATTGTATCATTACATAATGCCTCTCCTCTAAAATTGATCATTTTAATAAAACACTAGCATAGTTTTTATGAAATTATCAGTTATAGATAACTTTTTTTTCCTCCTCTTCCTTGTTTGATTCTCCATTCTTCATTTCTCTTCTTACTTAATTCACTCCATTTTATTTAGATCTGTTTTTTTTTTATTTCCATTGGTGCATTTTCCCTCATACACAATTTTTTCCCTAACTTTTATACAGTAGCTGGTTTCTCCCATTACTACTCATTTTTCTGAGACTAGAGGCACATCTTCTCTACTCAGTTCATTTGGATTGCTGGACTTTTCAACAGTCAATCTTAAATCTTTGTCAACTTGTGACTTAATAATAATAATAATATAATAATATACTTTGGGATTGTCCACCTTGTGGTTTGTTTTTAGATCTCTTTGTCATTACTACTCATTCTTCCTTCCGCTATACCTTAACTATACACTATTATCTACTTATACACTTGGTTGTTTTTATCTTTATTTATATGTTAATTTCATCATATCTCACTTTTCATTATTTTATTTTCAATGCTCGTTGTGATCATTTTAATTGTCTTAGACCTTTTTTTTTTTTCTTAGTCATTTAGCAGGATTCTGCTTTAGCCATATCTGTATATTGGTTTTATATACAATTTCTCTTTCTCTCCTTGTACCAGGTAACATTTTAATTTTTTTTTTTCTTATGATACTTTTGATTCAGTATAATTTCAAGTATTTATCTCAGTAATTTGAGCTTGATTTTATTTTTGTTTATTTTACTCTGTATTCAACATCATTTTTGATAATTCTTTGGTAAGTTAATGGTCTTACCTTAAAGGAATGTTTGTAGCGTATTCCTTTTTAGCTAACTTTTTGTTTTAATTATAATTGTAAGTTGGTGCTTCTTACATTTTGATTATATAGGAATGTGTGTAACTTATTCCTAATTATCTCACTTTTTTACTTCATACTTCATATATCAATTTCTTGTTATATTGTAAACTGATTTAAATTGAAAGGAATTTGTGTAACTGTTTCCTTTGTTTTTTTTTTCATTATTATATACTTATATTAATTCTTTTTATTGTTCCGCATATATCATCTAAATAAGTTAGTAAGCTGCTCTTACAGTCTCTTTTGGAATTTTGAAATATGTTTCATTTCACAATGGCTTTATTCTTCTTCGTAAAACTTTTTTATCGAAGTTTGGTTATAAACTCCCTTGATTTTCCTTGTATTGATATTACTGATCTGGTAAGTATTATTACCATTGTCTCTTCTGATGATATATGGACTATTATGATGTACATAATTGTTTATTCATATTACTATATACCGGACCTTGTTATTTATTTTTGTAAGTTGACTTCTCCTTTTCTTTCCTTTATTATTTCCTTCTCTTGTTCGACTCTTTGTTATTATGCACCTCTACTCCTTCAAGTGCTTGGTAGACACACTTATTCTGGATGATTATATTTTATTCAAGTCATCACCACCTTACTACATGTTGGGGCCATACCCTCTCTCCAAAGCTTAAATCATCTTCTACATTACTTTCATTTCTGTGATTATCAGGTGGTTCTTGGCTGGTTTCTGCCCTTATGCTGTTTACCTGAGCTATCCGGGGTCCTTCGTCATTACTTGTCGTATCATGCCGTATTGAAAAACCCGGATTCTCATGGACTGTTACCCAATTTCCGCTATTATTTTGGTTGGTGTTGGGTTCCTGGCGGTGGTTATCTTCACTGCGAGGTGGTTCATCATTCCTACCCTCTGCTGGTGGATTATTATTGTTATTTGATACTTGATAATAACAGTTAGGACGCCAGTTCGGGCTATATCTTCTTTGGTTATTCTGCCTTTGTCCACGGATGAAGTTTACCCGACGTCTGTCGTCGTTTCTATTCTGATTACCCCCGGGTCCCCGGTTGTACTGGTAATTGGGATGATACCGGTTGCCGTAGTAATTATGGTCATTGGGGTGACCGCTGGTACGTTGTTCAGGTCCATTTCCTCGGTAATTATCATCTGGTTGGTTATGATTATTCGGGCTGTTTCTATTATTGTTTTGATTTCCTGAATGATGGTTCTGTTGACCTCTGTTACCAGGCTGATCATTTGGAGGGTGTTGCTGGGTATTTCTATTGAATGTTTGTTCTGCATTATTATCATTGTTATTTCGGCCCCAGTTATTCCTGTTATTGTTTTGTGGATGATTGTAGGGTACATTGAAATTAGTTGTATTGTTATGTTCATTCCACTTGTTGTACCTTTGGTTTGTGATCCTGTTCTTTTGATACTGGTTATCATTCTCCATGTCCACCAATAGACTAACCATTCCTTGAATTGTTTTAATTTGCCCTTGTCTTCTGGCCTTCTGGATGGCTTCTTCGTAATGATAGCCCAGTTGTATTACCAACGACTCCTCGGGTATCCTGGGTTCCAAATTTCTGGCTAAGCATACTTTTCCCAGAAAGTAAGAGGTTAACGTGTGTCCTCCTTGGGTCTCGTACCTTCCGTTACTGATGTCATTGCGGACCACATTCTGTGTTGATTCGGACCAATACTTCTCCCTGAACTGTTTCTTGAACTCTTGGGTATCATTAATCTCAGGTCTTGTGGCCGTCCACCAATTGTCATGGGTGTCACGGAACATCTCATCGATCATACTTCTCACACTGGACCATCTGGTTTCTCTGTTCTTCTCTATCAGTTCTTCTACCCGTTTGAGGAACTCTATCGGGTTTCTCCGGTAGCTATGAAAATTAATCGTTTCTCGATTCTCACTGGTTATGAACTGTGTGTGATTATATGGTTTTTCTCTTAATGCATCTAATTCTTCCTGCATCTGTTTCTCTCGCATACTGATCCCCTGGATTTTTTCTCGGTTTTCTTGGGTCAGTCCGTCTATTTTATCTATGACGGTGTACACTTTCTCCACCCGATTGTTTACATCCTTTTGCATCTCTTGGTGCCTCTCCTCCAGTTCCTTGATCACCTCCTGTTTCTTCTTCTGGCATCCTTCAGTAAGGACTTTGTAACTTTTATCTTTTTGATAATTGTTATTTATTCAAAATAAAAACTCCCACTTACCTTTTATCTTTGATCTGGCCGGATCGCGTAGTGTGGACTAACCCATTTCGTTCGACGAACTCTGACAGTACATAAACGAATTAAGGCCTTGAAAGAATTTAACTCTCAATTTTATGGAAGAGAAATTATATTTTTTATTAATCAGAAATATTGAATTTATAGATCTTTGTTTTACATGTGGTGCAACTCTTGCATAATAGAACTTACGGACTATGTCTTACCTTAGGTACCCTTTATAAAGCACAAACACAATTATCACACAAACAGCCCAGCATTGCTCACTCACACTCACAAACCCAAAAAATTTATTTATTTATCCCTTAGCATTTATATAATGATGATAAATTTCCCCCCACGCCGGCCACGCGGTCTTCGCACACACGCATTGTTCGGTTACACTGCTTTTATTGTCCGAAAGAAAATAAAACTCTTAATCAAGGTCCAATCGACGGATTGACCGCGGTCACATGACAATTTGCTGTATTTACACCTTTTTTACTGATAAATTAAAAACTTTTATGACGAGCCTACTTTGGCAGTCCCGGTACCGGTGAGTTCAGTTAGTAGACTGGGAACGATAACGTAACAGGTATTACTGTTGTGATCTCATACTTGGTGCGGAAATCACTGCCTTGATCTTCGTCGCCGTAGCTTAGTCCTATGCTAAGCATGTAGTCTTGTAAAATAAAGTAGCGAACGATCTCAGCTAGGCACTGGCTAACATCACAAAAGGGGCCGGACTTAAGACATTATTTCCTGCTGTTCCCCGACCATGTGCTCATATAGTTTCTTGCTTTTAGCCATTTTGTGTTTTTTACGGCGTCACTTCAGCGCTCCGCCCGGCTATGTTACGTACGGGCGCCGACATACATATACAAAGTTCTTAGAATTTTTTACGTGGCGCGGATTCCTGGCTGCATTACTCAACAGCAAATTGCGTCTATGCTTTGTTACACCACTGTTTCTCAACACGTGTTCTGTTATAATGAAATTGACGTTACACAATAATTTTACAAAATCCCGCACAAACACGAAATAAACAAAAATGTACATACCCCATACTGTAAAAAATAAAATGACCCAAAATTGACACGTTACAATACCCCCTCGATGAGAATTCTGCTGTCCACAACAGAAGAAATCTCATCGATAAACCCCGAAGAGGACCGGTGAGGAACTGGTGCCAACAACCACCTTGTTCTTAATCTACATGGGTACACTACCCCCCTGGCTCAGCGACTATGGACTCACCTGAACGAGATCACTGGACTTCTCCGTAAGAGATCCCAACACCGAGAAATCGAACAGCTAAGTACCACAGCGCACCTCGCCTTTTAACATGCTACCCCCAAAAATCCTCAATCCCTGGCTCAGATTATGCCAGATCCTCAGCCGATATGGATCCCCTTTTATGCAAGCTGGGCTGCCTTTAGCAGATACTGGGCTCACTCACACTCACATTACATATTACACCTTGACAAACTCCTTAAAATTTATGAAAAATTTAAAAAAATTCAAAATTCAAAATAATATACTTGACAAAAAAATTCTCTTCCTTGTTTTTTATGTTTTGTTTAAAATGACTTAATTTAGATATTTCTCCTAATCAAAACATATACTTACTCTAACAGGTGAGTACTTAAAGTCTAACAACACAATGCAATACAAATAAATCAATAGAAATAAACATGGTTAATACACAAATAATAGAATAATCAACACTTAAAATATTCATTCGCTGGCAGGCGAAAAATCATATTTTTTTTCTCAAAATTAAAATTTCCAAAAATTTTAAAATTCCAAAAAATTTAAATTTATGAAAATGTTTCCTTCATATTTAGACATTATTTTAAAATTGGTTTAAATTGATTAAACAAACAAATTAAATTGACTTCCTACTATACAAGCTTAGTATGTGTATGACCTCATCAGCTGATCGAAACTAGGTCAAGTCCAAGACCCTTGACCTACATATGTTATGCACAATTTCTATCTGAAAATACATTCAGCATCTGTAATATCCCAACTTGAAACGCAAAACATAATAAAATAAAACATTTAAATTATTTAAAATAAACACCATAATTTTACCTTATCAAATTCTCTCAAAGTTTTGTCACTGGTTTCAAAAAGTGAAAATTTTATATGTTCAACTATAACTTTCTTCATTTAACAGGTTCATTCTACATTACTTTGGGTGATTTAGATTATTTATTCTCATTGACTGTACTACTTGATCTGTTTATACATATATCAACTTTCTACCTCTGACACTAACCTCTAACAACTGTAACTCACATGACACCCATCTCTATCAAAACATCTATCCCAAAACATTCTAACCCCAACTTCTCATTAAACTCAAATCGCCACCTTCTCTCTACATATAAAAAAATACTCTCTACCCCTTTGTACATAGGATACGTGTTTCCCCGCCCCCAAAAACTCAATTCCCTTATTTGGCCCCTGGATTCTACCTAAGGCGGCCCCTCCTCCTTAAATCGGTACCAATTGCCGTCCCAACATATCATTTTGTTGCGAACTCCCACATTACACTACCCTCTACTACAAAATTGCCATCCCCAAAATCTCAATCTCATTACCTTACGACAAATACAACAAAATAACATCATTAATTATAAACATAAATATATCACTCAAAACTCCACATAAATTCTCCACAACTACTGTGTCAACATCAATACTTCTCAAAATTCTATAACATACATTAGTTCAAAACAACATTACATTCTTCATTTCTACTATTTCTTTAACTTCAATTTGGACAGATCTATATGTCCTATAAAATATTCATCACCCAAAACTATCTCTTGTTAACTTGCATAAATTGTTACTTTATTTCTCATTTTATCAAGTTATTTTTATCATTACTTTAAAACATCTGTAATACATCAAACATTGCATTGAACATCAATTACTTAGAACATTTGTAACCAATATACCAGTGACATATTATTGCTGATCAACTGATCCTCCTAACACAATTAAAACACATTTCATACTTGAACAAACTACATGAAATATATATATTTTTATTTATCATACTCCTCACCTCATTGTTTCCCCTCTCTCTGATTCTAATAATTCATTTTGACCGCCTGCCAGACGATTTAATTATTGGCTTAGTTTAAAGTATACATATATAATGAAAACACATGTTTTATCAACACCTATATCTAACTTACAACAATAAAATAATACACTTAAAATTATAGCATGAACACCTTGTATGTTGTGTCTGAGCAGCTAGTTATTTAACAGAGCACAAGCAGTTTTATTGGATCAAAATTTGACTAAAAAAACAAAATTTTTATGTGGTAAAAGTTAAATTCGTGACTCACCTGAGCCACCTCCCAGCCACACACACTATTGCAAATTATGGAGGACTGTATCGCCCTTTTCGCTTCGACAAAGACTGTATATTTTGGAGCAGGCTTACCTCTCCGTGTCTTTGCTTCCGCTATTACATTTGAACATTGTCGAATATCAACATATTCTTGTTACATAATTACATACCCTTAATGCGGGTCTACCACCTGTCTTTGCTACCCCCAAGCGGGCAGAGTGGCAGCCGCTGTTTCATAGTTCCGGGAGATTTCCCCTAATTATCACCCCCCATTGAATTTCTATTATATACCAATTTCAAGTCAGCTATGGTCAAGGGACTTGATATGACCATAGCTGGCCGCTAGCCAAATCCACGATTAGTGCTGGTAAGGCAGTAATCGCCCGAAAAGTCGGGGAAATCTAACTTCAATTTGACTGCCTGTTACATGCATTACTAGTATGTGCGACACAGTCGTCTATCAGTGTGTAAAATTTTAATTTACATGGAAAAAGGTGTGCCGCCCATTTTCGCCATTTTGGCCTCCGATGGAAGTAACACTCTCTGTTACCCCCAACCCATTTCGCCATCTACGGGAGCACAGGCCACCCCCGCAATAGCAACTTACTAACTAATTACAATTGAAAACTAAACTTTCTACATTTGCAGTTCCACACTCCATTGTTCTATCACTTCATTGAGCACCAATCTACCCCCCAAAATCATCCCCACTTCTTGTATTGATACCAAGTTTATATTTTGTTACACATCTTTTCAAAGCGCTCCCATACTCACTGATACTAAAACTTGACAATTATATTTGGTCACTTAATTCTACAATTTATTTACATTTAAAATTATACACATCCAAAATTGTTTGGGTATATATATATGTTTTTTTTTTCTTCTTCGGCGATTATGGACGCACCTGAAACGGGGGTGTTTTGCGATGAAGCATAAAAAAGCTCCAGGCCAGATCTACATTGAGCAGTTACTTCCCCTTTATCCCCAACTGTTTGACCTTATCTCTCTCTCATTTCTTCTAACCCGTCATCTGAGCTGGAATTCACTATACTTCTCCGCAAAACTCTTCGGTTCGGGTGTAAGCAAAACTATTGTCAATGGCTCAGTTTTAAATTTGCCAGTGACACTGCAAATTTTTTAAAATTTGCATGCACTGCCTTGTATTTAGGTGTAGCCTCCTTTATATACAACCCTCTACGGCAGTGCAGGCACGTGACAGGTACATCAAAATTGTTGCACCTAGAGTGTATAAAAAATTTTAATTCGTCACGTACCTGTTGGGGTCCCCCTCCCCGTTCAAATATGTAGTTAAATTTCTAGTTTATACCAATTTTGATGGAGCCGGACCATCGTTGCTTTCACCGCCCGAAAGAAGATCTGCCAACCATGGCCCGCCTCCGAGTTCCGAATTCCACGGCCAGGACTGGTAAGATCGTGGCCGCCCGAAAATGGGGGAGGATCCCTTCTAAAAACATATAGAAAAAACAATTAAATGACATTCATACACTTACTCATTGATAAAAATCCTTATGCTGACCAAAATAATTTCAAATTTGTAGCGTTGTGCGTTCCTACTATCTCCCTGGTTTCTCTATTCTGTAACACATACGAATTCTTCATTTTTACCTCTACTATCTCGTACGGCCCCTCGTACAATAAGAAAAATTTCTTTATCTCCTTATCTTGGGCACTCGATAAATCGTGGTGTCGCACCAATACCATCTGTCCAACCTCGTACTGCGTCCACTTACCTTTCATATCATGTCGCTGTTTTCTCCTTTCCCCCTTCGTCAACAAACTAAACTTTCATTCGCTAGTCTCAGTTTAACATCGTGACAAATAGTGTTGGTTTCCGGTGGATACTCAATTAATTGTTCCAAAATCCTCTGTGGACGCTTCCCTCTTATTAGCTCGTAAGGTGTGAACCCTGTCGACTCGTGGGTGGTGCAGTTAAGCCAATTTTCAATTTTCTGCACATAGAGTGGCCACTCGCTATGTTTGGCGTGGCAGTATGTTCGAAAAATTCTGCCCAACTCCCTCATGACTCTCTCCGCCTGATTGGACTGTGGGTGATACACTGCGGTGTGCTTTGGGATGATACCTTCCCATCCGAGAGTCTGGCGCCATCTCCCGCTGATGGACTGCGGTCCATGGTCGGATAATATCACCTTCGGCTTTCCCACGTTGATCATGTAGTCGCGTGTGATCTTCTCACTCAGCACCTTACTTGTTGCCCGCTTCACGCTATACAATCTTACATATTTGGAAAAAGTGTCAAGTACAACAAAAATATGCATCACTCCACCCCTACCCTTTGGCAATGGGCCGTACAAATCTACAGCTACTAAATCGAATGGTTTTTCTACTTTAATATAATTTAGTTCTCCTTCTAACCTATAATTTACAACTTTAGATTTCTGACATATCTCTCAAACTCTAAGTATTTTTTGGACGCGTTTCTCCATATTCTTAAATAGACAGGATTCCTTTAACACATTCACACACTTCCGTGCCCCAAAATGCCCGTATCTAAGGTGACAGTCCCACACTATTTTCTCTATCAACCCTTCAGGTATAACTAACCTCCAATCCCTCTCTCTCCCCTCTACTTTTTTAAACAAACTCCCTTTAAACACTTGAAAATAGTTTTTATACCCAAATTCATCTACATCTGATTCTACACTAGTAATTATTTTATTTAACTTACTATCAGCTCTTTGCATTACATTTATATTCTTCAATTCTTCCCCAAAAAGCTTATCTTCCCGGGATAGCCTATAAATCTCTATTTCTTTAATATCTCTACCTGTTCTATTTCTGTCTGTGTCTACTCGTGATAGTGTGTCTGGCACCCTGTTCTCTACACCCTTAATGTATTCCCAAGAAAAATTATACTCTTGAAGAGCTAACACCCACCTGGTTATCTGGCTGTGTGTGAGCTTGCAAGTATTCAGGAACGACAGCGCTTTATGGTCCGTCCTGGTGATGGTTCTATTACCCAGCAGATACGTGCGGAACTTCTTCACGGCGAACACTATACTGAGGAGCTCCTTCTCGGTGGTAGTGTAGTTACGTTCTACGGCTAGCAACGTCCGGCTGGCGAAGGCAATGGTTTTATGTTCTTTCGCCTCGTCCTCTTGGTATAGTTCTGCTCCAAGTGCTATATTACTTGCGTCTGTCTGTAAGTAAAATTTTTCATTAAAATTGGGATGATTCATTAAAATCATATCAGCGAACTTATTTTTGATTTCGTTGAACGCTGCTCTTTCGTTATCTCCCCACCTCCATTGTTTATTCTTTTGCAGCACTGCGCTGAGTCGGGCCGTCGTCTGGGCGTAGTTCCGCTGGAACTTCCTGTAAAAATTACAGAGACCAAGAAAACTTTGCAATTGCTTTATATTTTTAGGCTCCGGGAACGTCAGGATGGATTCTACTTTATCCGGATTGGCACGTATCCTGGTAGGTGTTATGATGAAACCCAAAAAATGTATCTCAGTTTGCAAAAATTTTGATTTGTCCCAATTCACTGTCAAACCTCCCTGATATAACTTCTCCAATACATATTCCAAATGTTCTACGTGCTCTTCAATTGTTCTCGACACTATCAGAATATCATCAACGTATATGGTTAAAAAATCTAAGTTATGGGGTTGCAAAATCTCATCAAGACACTTAATAAAGCTGGCTACACTGGTGTTCAAACCAAACGGCAAACGCTTAAATTGATAATTTTTTCCATTGAATAAGAAGGCTGTATATTTTCTACTATTTGATGCCAACGGGACTTGCCAATACCCGGCGGTTAAGTCTAAAGAGGTCATATATTGTACGCCACTGAACTTCTGAAAAATTTCTTCTATCGCTTCAGGTGACTCCCTGTCTGGGATGATTATTTGATTGATTTTGCGGGCATCTAAACATAACCTAACTCTACCATCTTTTTTAATCACTACTACTAAGGGGTTAGAATATGGTGATACAGATCGCTCAATTATATCTCCCTCTAACATTTTCTCTAACTCAATCTGAACCGCTCTTCTCTTCGCATATGGCACCGGATAACTTCTTTGCACATAGGGTGCGTGTTCCCGTACCCTCAACTCACATTCATAGTTTCTTGCCCTCCCTGGTATATCGGCAAACACTTCTCTAAAATTCTCTACTACCCGCCACAACGATTCACGTTGGGAACTCCCTATCACACCACCCTCACTACAAAATTTAAGTGCTCTCTCATTCCATAAATGATCTACATTCTCCTCATACTCTATCTTACTCTCACTACATACATTCATACTAACTTCCATTTCTTGTTTATTATTCCGATTATGTATCACCCTTACCCCTGAAATTCTTACCGCATCTAACACCCACTCAAAATTAATACGGACTGGTTCCCCTTCACTATTTAATTCTAACACCCGTTTATGAAAATCAATCACCGCCTTATGTTTAATCAGAAAATCATTTCCCAGTATAACCTCAAGATTTAATCCCCGTACAACTAGAAATGTATTATCGTACCCTACCCCGTTAATTATCATGTTTAAATGTACTTGTTTCGTGACTCTTTTACTTCTAACCCCTGTAATACCTACAATCATCACGCCAGCTACTGGCAAAGATGGGATATTTTTATTCATTTCTCTTAATTCATCTAGTACATGTTCAGAAATAACAGAGATTTCGCTACCTGTATCGATTAAAGTTTTAATCTCCTTACCTTCTATGTTGATTTTCACCTCAGTCAGTCCATTCTCCCGTCTCCCTGCTTCGAAGTCTTCCTCCTCCAATAATTCCTCAGATAAATCTGTAATAACCACGTTGTTTCGGTATCTATCATCCATTTGGACCCCAGAAACTTCCGGCGACAACGGTTGGGTCCGGTGTTCCATTGTCCCTCTTAGTTTCCCGCAGACGTGCTCGCCACTGCCGGGTTGTATCCCCGTTCGTGCTGGTTTCCTCGCTGTTCGTGAGCGTGGCCTCTCGGCGCTCCTCCTTGGCCCTCTCCCTTTCGTTGGTGTGCATGCTGGTTCTGTGCGGGTTGTGGACCCTGTCTCTGCCCCGGTCTCTCTCTCCTGCATCTAAAACAAAAATTCTGTGAAGCATAATTCTCCTGTGAACACGCTGGACAAGTCCACATGGGTCCTCGATTATTTTGTTCTCGCCTGGGATATGCCGGTCCATTTGTAGGTCCCCTCGGCGGTCCCTGATTACCTCCATTATTTCCATTCTGCTGGTTCTGTCGGCGACTCAGTTCTTGGTCCCGGATATTCTGAAACACATCTAAAATATTTTCTAGTTCGCTGATATTAGCTACCTCCCGTGTCATAAGTGTTATCTGTACTTCCCTTGGCAAATGCTTGTTTATATGCCTCACGAAGGATCTAAATGGCAATGGCGGTTCTAAGTATTTTGCCTCATTATATATTCTCATCACATACCCTGTTATATTATTATTGGGCCCCCCAAAATTCCCGGCTCCCATGATTATACTTCGTAACACTTCTTGGTCTTCTTCAGACCAATATTTATTTCTGAATGCGGACTCAAAACTTTCAAAACAACCCCATTCCGTTTTGTGTACCTCGGCCCATATCTCCGAACTACCCTTGAAACATTTTAGAATTTTCAATAATTGAACCTCCCAGTTATTAGTACTAAACTTATTGAACTCTCTCACTCTATTTATGAACTGCATGGGATGCACTCTTTTATTATCACAACTGAATGTTTCTAACTCAACTTCACTGCTTACGTCACGAGTCATAATTACTCGCTCGGTAACCGTGTTTACTTGTTGGCTGATGGCCATGCTCAATTCATTTTTAACATTCATGATATTTTGCTCAACATTCATTAATTTAAGGTTACTATCAGATTCAAGGTCACTTATTGTATTATGTATCGTCTTAAATTCGATCTTAGTTATTATCTATTTCTCTTATTTTAAGGTTATTATTTTCAATCTCGTTCATAGCATAACCAACCTTACATTCCGTGTTGGTGTTACATTCACTTATTTGTTTCTCAACAATTGTATTTATGATACTATATTGCTCCGTGATCTGTTTCTCTACTTTATTAGTTATATTATTGGTAATATCAGAAACACGGCACTCTAATTGCTCATTTAGTGACTCTGACAATTGTAATTTCATACTTTCACAACGTTCATCAATATGTTTGTCTAGTACACGACTCAAATTATCAAATTGCATATTAATATTCTGCTGCAACTGAATATTCTGTTGTTCACATTTGATTCTCTGTTCATCTAATTTATTATTAAAGTCACTTTTCATCTTATTTAAAATTTTATCATTATCATCAAAACGACTATTCATGTCGCTACTCATTACATTGAATTTGGTCTCAAAACTACTATTCATTCTCTCGAATTGACTGAGCATAACACTCATTATATCTGTTTCCTCTGATTGTTTATTTTTTTTAGTTGAAACTGGGGTCAACTGAACCCCAGAGTCAACATCTGTTTCGCTTAGTTGTGTTTGATACGCAATCGGGGTTGAATGAACGATTATATTACCGCCGACAGCTGTTTCTGTAACAGCGCCCGGTCCCCCCGTCAGCATACCACTTTCATTCAGCGATTGCGACTCAAGGTCACTTTCACTCATAATTGAATCTATTACTATATTTTTCTCTGTGTTCACCGACATTTTTATTTGATCTATTTTTTTTTTCTTATGTAACAACTGCCAATGATTGGTCTTTTTTCAAAACTGATGTTTTAACATCTACAAAATCAATTTTGCTTTCGCAACCGTATTTCGCTATGTACCGTCAGATGTAAGCCGGCGCAATACAACCCCTTTTCAGTTATATTACATCCTGGTAATTCACAGCACCAATTGTAACTTTTATCTTTTTGGTAATTGTTATTTATTCAAATTAAAAACTCCCACTTACCTTTTATCTTTGATCTGGCCGGATCACGTAGTGTGGACTAAGCCATTTCGTTCGACGAACTCTGACAGTACATAAACGAATTAAGGCCTTGAAAGAATTTAACTCTCAATTTTATGGAAGAGAAATTATATTTTTTATTAATCAGAAATTGTAACAGTACATTTTGACCCCATTACATAATTATGGGTTATAAGGGTAATTTGCAATGTTTTATTGTGTAACTATGAACATACAGAGTGGTTAGGTCCATTGTCCCAATATAAAGAGAGAACCAAGCAGAATCAGGCAGTGTATCATACCAAGGTCACCGTTGGAACGTGCGGGAGTCGGAAACAGCCATGGCGGAGATGGTGATGAAGTCTGTTACATATACATTGTGATTGGACAATAAAGTTATTCCGTCATAGAAAAAACAATGACGCACTGAAAACAATGCGTACGACTAGGGCGTTGTTCTGCAGAACAGAGCTTAATGACGTCAAAGTCACGCACACAAGCATAAAATTGTACATTAATCGGTCTCAGTTCATCACCGTCCACTAGAGAGGCCACAGCGATGTATCGCTGGTGGAATTAATTTTCATCAAAAGTTGTGAACAACAATTAGAATCTTGTAAAATGTGATATCAAACATGTAGTAGAGAACAGTAAACCAAAGTACATATTATAACACCTTTAATGTAGAGTCAGTGCAGAAAAATCTAACTTGTAATGAATTCAACACCGATCATACTCCTGGGATACATCTGAGGCCAGCGAGGGAGCGACGATCCGCTTACCACAGAGAAGTCACAATTTATCTCTCTTTATATTTATTCATGAGCTCAATAAATGAAATAATAAATTGTATAAAATGTAATTACAGTAACGTGTGAGTGAGCGTGTGATTGCACTAGGGCGTGGCCATGCCTATATACGTATAGGGCATTGGTTTGTGTTGATATACGATACTTTAACTGCAGTATAAAATAAAAAGGAATCTAACTAATTTTAATGATGAGGCTTCTCAGTACTGATTTAATTAAATTAATAAAAGAAAACAATAAAGAAAGATAGCCGCCATTTTGTTTTGAGTTAATACTGGCAGCCATTTTGGGTTAGGCCTTTATGTATGTTTTACGACTGTATATTTTATTATGTGGGAAATTAAAACGAGTAGTTACAGTAGCTAAAGAGTTTGTGTCTTCATTGTGTCACTTTTTCTGTTTAAACAAATCTCGCTGTTACGAATCCTGGCACCCCTTAGGTAAAAAAGTGTTTAAACGAAGAAGCACATGTTCACCGGCAAGGATCCCGGTAAGTACACATGTGTACCATGTTTTGACCGACATTATACATATATAAGTACCATAGTTTATGTATATAAAAAGAAAATCAGATGGTAGTTAACAGATGCCGCCCTCACTGGGACGTAAATATCTGGTAGTTAACAGATGGCGCCCTTACTGAGGACGATATAAATATTAATTTATATAAACAGCCAGATTTGAAAACAGAGAAGGTGGTGCAAAACAGAACATAACCAAAAAACACAAAAGGTTATGTTGACGAAACAAAACAACCAATAATTATATAATAAAAATACAGAGAGTAATAGAAACAGCTAAATTATGGCAGAACACAATAATAGTATGTTAGGTGTAAACGACACACACACAGAGTCTGTTTTATTAGACAGAATAAGCGCGAGTTCGACTCCTAAGGCAGTCGAAAATAAAATATCATTAGAAGACCTGTTCGCATTGATTAAAACACAAAATAGTGTGTTAAAAGAGATTGACGAGAAGTTTGATAGCCTCGAAAATGAATTGAAAAAACAAAATAATGTACGAGACGTAAAATTGAACCAATTAGAAGAGAGATTAGAAAAATTTAAAAACGAAATACAGAAACAAAATTGTAACATTGACAAGGTAGACAAATCAGATAGAAATAAAGACAAGGTAAGTAGTGGTGAGAATTATAATAGAATTACAAATATGGTGTTAGAAAATAATTGTGTGAGTATTGAGAGTGGTGATAAAAGTATAATGGGAGTAGAATTTGATAATGAAGTGATAAAAAGTGTTCATGAATTAGAGAGAAAGTATAGAGAGAATTTACAGATAAAGGGGTTGCAGGGGGTAAAATTTTCCCTTAATGTTGTAGTAGGGGGTGAAGTAAAGACTTCACGTGTGTTTAGGAAGGACGAGAGTGCCTTCAATGCGTATTTGGAAGACAAAAGGTCTACAAATAAAGTGGTCCCTGGTTTTTTTTGTGCACTTCACAGGTGGTGCAGTGATAAAGTAGTAGAGTCCCCTGCATATATGGAGAAAGAGTGTGTAGCTTGGTATGATGGTGAGAAATGTTTTGAGAGAGAGAGAAAGAGAGAAATTGAGATATATAAAGTAAAGAAAAATTATGAAGAGTTTAGGAAAAGGTTAGGTGTAGAGATGATATATAATAAAAATAATAAATACTTACCTTATAATGAAGCTGATATAGCAGTAGTAGGAGATGATAATGAAAATAATGACTTAGTAACTTATCTGATTGTGACGAATTATACTGGAGGTGACAGGACAATGACCAATCATGACAGATTAAATGAGTTTGTGGAAAATAATGAAAATTTGAAGGGTATATGCATTTATGATGTTAATATAAGAGATTCAATAATAAGCAATGTATATAGATATAAGATAAGACTATTGTTCGACGATATGGGGTAATTGTTTATTGTGTTATGAACATTTAATTGTGTGGACAGTGTTTTTAAAAATGGACTGACTAGGACTGATTATGGTGAATGATTTAATGATTATGTGAATTGTATATTTTGTGTATTGATGTCTATGTATTTGTGTATTTTTACTGTTGTGTATTTTATGTAATTTTTATGTAAACATGTATTGTACGATTTTAAATAATTGGAGGAAGTTAATAATGATTTTAAAGGATATTATGAGAATTCAGATTCTAATGGTTAGTAGATGATTATGTATTTGGATATGAAAGGTGTTGTTAGCAGATAAGTGATGAATTTCTAATGGTATATTAATGTTGAAATGTTATAAAGAGTTTGGGGATAGTGATAAATCAGGGCATTGGAGTTAGTTAGATAGAGTTATTGGGAGTTAGGAAAAATAAAGTGTTGAGATGCTGATAAAATATAAAGAGGTGTTAGATATTTTAGGGACACAGTGGTTAGTAATTATATGTAGAGTTGAGTGATGTGCATGGTAATTATATTTGTTGTTGATGGTGATATTTTGTAATAAGGGTATTGGTGTAGGAGTCCAACGAGAGATGTTGAGACAGGAGGGATCGTTGTGTGCCGGAAAGGGTTATCTGAAAGGGTCAGAAACCGATAAGGGAATGAGTTGGTTAGAGGGAATACACACATACTAGTACAAAAATGAGCGGTGCCAGAGGTTTTAAATGGGATTTGTGAAGGGGATTATTAGGAGATATTGGTGTCAAAATGTATATTAATGGTTAGAAGCGGTTGTTAGTAGAAAAAAGGGGTAGTAAGGTTAGATTGACAATGCCAAAATAAGACAGAGAAAATAATGAATAATAGAGAGTCACCCAAACGAGTAAGGATAGAAGGGTTAGAAAAGGAAAATTCATAGCAGGAAGGTAATTGTAACTGAAAGGTAAGGATAAATTTGAAATTGTTGTATAGAATCTAATGAATGTCAAATAATTGAAAGTTAATTGAGAATTGATGTTATAAAGTTTGGTACAAATCATGTAAATTTAAATTGTTTAATGTAAGGTAAATGTAACAATGTTAATATGTAATGTACAATGTTTTATTATGTTGGGGGGCAATAGAGCGTGTGGTTAGGAGGTCACTACAGGGGTAATGACGATAACCAGTGTTAAGATATAGTATATTCTAAAGTTGGAAGTTTAAAGTTAAAAATGAAGTTAAATGAAATAGTCTAGTAAGCTGTCATTTACAAAATAGATAAATGATTATAAGTTGAGCAACAAAGTTTAAAGTAAAGGTGTCTGCCATGATAGTTGTAAGCTGAATTTATAGAAATAAGTAGGTGAAGGTATTTTGGGGTATACTAAAGAATTGTTGATATATTGTGTTATATGTAGTTACATATATATGTTGCTTATTTTCTTACAAGGAAGTAGTTGAATTTGGTGGTGGTAAAAATCGATGTATTTTAAGTCTTGTTGTGGATAAGTGAAACTTTTGAATAAAAAAAAAAAAAAAAAAAAAAACAAACCAATGCCCGAACACAAACCAATGTATCTAAAAGGGAACATATCAGTTGTAGATATGGAAGTGTACTGGACCACTATTTTAATTTTGTATGCAATGTTTCAGAGTTTTGTGGTGTTGTGACCGCAGTCCTGGGCTGGCTGGCGCGTCAGAACAGGAGTGTAGAGTGCCTCATGGCCTTATGGTGTAGGGATCTCTCCGGAGAAGTCCAGTAAGGTCAGAGGGTGCGACCAGCATCATAGGACCAAGGGTAAGTGATGATACAATTTTTATATAATAACAATACAGGGGGTTGTGGTGACATATCTAGACCGATCCTTTTAGGAGAGTGTGAATGAGTCAAGGAAATTTTTTGTGTTCCGACGCAAAAATTTTCCTTGAGGGGGTTTGTAACAGTACATTTTGACCCCATTACATAATTATGGGTTATAAGGGTAATTTGCAATGTTTTATTGTGTAACTATGAACATACAGAGTGGTTAGGTCCATTGTCCCAATATAAAGAGAGAACCAAGCAGAATCAGGCAGTGTATCATACCAAGGTCACCGTTGGAACGTGCGGGAGTCGGAAACAGCCATGGCGGAGATGGTGATGAAGTCTGTTACATATACATTGTGATTGGACAATAAAGTTATTCCGTCATAGAAAAAACAATGACGCACTGAAAACAATGCGTACGACTAGGGCGTTGTTCTGCAGAACAGAGCTTAATGACGTCAAAGTCACGCACACAAGCATAAAATTGTACATTAATCGGTCTCAGTTCATCACCGTCCACTAGAGAGGCCACAGCGATGTATCGCTGGTGGAATTAATTTTCATCAAAAGTTGTGAACAACAATTAGAATCTTGTAAAATGTGATATCAAACATGTAGTAGAGAACAGTAAACCAAAGTATATATTATAACACCTTTAATGTAGAGTCAGTGCAGAAAAATCTAACTTGTAATGAATTCAACACCGATCATACTCCTGGGATACATCTGAGGCCAGCGAGGGAGCGACGATCCGCTTACCACAGAGAAGTCACAATTTATCTCTCTTTATATTTATTCATGAGCTCAATAAATGAAATAATAAATTGTATAAAATGTAATTACAGTAACGTGTGAGTGAGCGTGTGATTGCACTAGGGCGTGGCCATGCCTATATACGTATAGGGCATTGGTTTGTGTTGATATACGATACTTTAACTGCAGTATAAAATAAAAAGGAATCTAACTAATTTTAATGATGAGGCTTCTCAGTACTGATTTAATTAAATTAATAAAAGAAAACAATAAAGAAAGATAGCCGCCATTTTGTTTTGAGTTAATACTGGCAGCCATTTTGGGTTAGGCCTTTATGTATGTTTTACGACTGTATATTTTATTATGTGGGAAATTAAAACGAGTAGTTACAGTAGCTAAAGAGTTTGTGTCTTCATTGTGTCACTTTTTCTGTTTAAACAAATCTCGCTGTTACGAATCCTGGCACCCCTTAGGTAAAAAAGTGTTTAAACGAAGAAGCACATGTTCACCGGCAAGGATCCCGGTAAGTACACATGTGTACCATGTTTTGACCGACATTATACATATATAAGTACCATAGTTTATGTATATAAAAAAAAAATTAGCTGGTAGTTAACAGATGCCGCCCTCACTGGGACGTAAGTATCTGTTAGTTAACAAAATATTGAATTTATAGATCTTTGTTTTACATGTGGTGCAACTCTTGCATAATAGAACTTACGGACTATGTCTTACCTTAGGTACCCTTTATAAAGCACAAACACAATTATCACACAAACAGCCCAGCATTGCTCACTCACACTCACAAACCCAAAAAATTTATTTATTTATCCCTTAGCATTTATATAATGATGATAAATTTCCCCCCACGCCGGCCACGCGGTCTTCGCACACACGCATTGTTCGGTTACACTGCTTTTATTGTCCGAAAGAAAATAAAACTCTTAATCAAGGTCCAATCGACGGATTGACCGCGGTCACATGACAATTTGCTGTATTTACACCTTTTTTACTGATAAATTAAAAACTTTTATGACGAGCCTACTTTGGCAGTCCCGGTACCGGTGAGTTCAGTTAGTAGACTGGGAACGATAACGTAACAGGTATTACTGTTGTGATCTCATACTTGGTGCGGAAATCACTGCCTTGATCTTCGTCGCCGTAGCTTATTTCCTATGCTAAGCATGTAGTCTTGTAAAATAAAGTAGCGAACGATCTCAGCTAGGCACTGGCTAACATCACAAAAGAGGCCGGACTTAAGACATTATTTCCTGCTGTTCCCCGACCATGTGCTCGTATAGTTTCTTGCTTTTAGCCATTTTGAGTTTTTTACGGCGTCACTTCAGCGCTCCGCCCGGCTATGTTACGTACGGGCGCCGACATACATATACAAAGTTCTTAGAATTTTTAAGGTGGCGCGGATTCCTGGCTGCATTACTCAACAGCAAATTGCGTCTATGCTTTGTTACACCACTGTTTCTCAACACGTGTTCTGTTATAATGAAATTGACGTTACACAATAATTTTACAAAATCCCGCACTAACACGAAATAAACAAAAATGTACATACCCCATACTGTAAAAAATAAAATGACCCAAAATTGACACGTTACAACTTGGTAGAATTCCGTCGCTCTCAATTTATTTTCCTCCTCGACATCGATGATTTTATAATTCATTTCTTCACGTACTTGTAACAAGGCTTCGTTGGTCTCCGCTACCGATTGCCTGGTCTCCTCTCGATATTCGACCAGTTGTTGCTTCCATTCCTCCTTGGTTTTCTCACTTGCTTCCTCTATCTTCCGTTGGAGAATATCATGATTATCTTCCATCTTTTTATTTACTATCTCCAGATCCTTCTTGATCTGTTTCTTCAGCTCTTCGCTCCTCCTTTCCAATGCTTCCTGACTTCTCTTCAAGTCTTCATGGTTGCTCTCTATTTTGTTATTCAGGAATTCCATTCCCTTTTGTAATGATTCTAGTTTTTTATTCACATCTTCCTGGTTCCTATTCATTTGTCCAAAATGTTCCGTCATCATTTTCATCAAACTATCTAATTTCGTTTCTTCTGTTGGTTTGACTGGTTGTTGGTTTACCATGACTTCTGCTTCTATTTCTGGTTCAGGTGGATTGGGATTTTCCATTTGGTCCTCCTGTGGGTTTTCTTCTGACAATTCTCCAGTCGTTTCCTCCACTTCTACTTCCTCAACTTCCTCCATTTCTTCTGGGTTTCCTTCTTGGTTTGATGTTTCCTTCCCTTTGCGCCTCGTAACCATACCGTGTCTATTCATGACCGCCGCTAGTTATTCTTTCCAGCCGCACGTTGCTGGCCAATTATGTAACGATTCAATTAAGCCAAATCCCGTACCAGTGATAAAAAAGATAATTCTTGATATAAAAATACTTCATATGAAATAAAATGTTCAAAAAATGATTAAAATGTAAATACTTTGACACGACGTACAACGATATTACCCAACCCAAGTGATTGAGCCAACAACACAAACATAAAGAAGGGAACCACGTAACATACTTAAGAAAAATATGATAGACAAATAAACAATGAACTAACAAGAGAAGAAGAGGAAAACCGAATGAAGGTGAAGACTATTGAAGATGAAGAAGAGGAAGAATGAAGAGGAGACAGATAAAACCCAAGGGGAAACTAACACACATATTATAACCCAAACCGATGTCCTGCCTCCTTCAAGCCCCACGATGGAAGCCAATTTATAACCCACACTCGTGTCTCGTGTCCGCCTGTATACCTCTGTAAAATATAACAGTGTGTCTGAGTGTGAAAGTGTGTCTGTGTTTTTTACCACTGCGTCCTCGCACGGCGATGTACTTCACGATATTTTGGCCCGTAGCGAACGTACTGGGGACCAGGTATCGTGATTCCCGATTTGATGTGCAAACGTAGTGGATAATCCCCGGGTGGCGCCAAATTGTTTATGGAAAACAATTAAAATGGTTTGCTTATTAATGTTTTGTTTGAGCGAGGCGACGAATTCAATCTGTCCCGCCTGTTCTCAATTTCTTGTCAATCGAGATAGCGGTTGCTGGATTCGCTACGTGAGCGCTAGCCGTCGCATTGTAAACCTTCACTAGACATTATATTTTTAAACATACACTTTGCTAATTGAAATAAAACACGATTTAACACACACAGTATAAATTTATTATTAATAGGAAGTTAATATTTTATAGACATAAGTTGTAATTAGTGTGTTCATATATAATTCTGCACCGGATAATTCTTTATAAGACTCTTACTCAAGGTTAAACGATCGACTTTTGAATACAAATAAACAGTAATGGCGTTCTATCTTGCCAATCAACAAATATTTCTGTCGATGTTTGTGAGTTGTTTGGATCACGTTAAAAGGTTCAGATGCAGTTACGACATTAAAAATACACAACCTTACAATGTTTTTTCCTTATGTAGGATAATGTGTAGTGGTAATTGTTTTGTACAAGTGTCATACAAGATGTTTATAATTCGTACATAAATATGAGGTTAGTTCTATAGTTAACAAGTTTTTCAGTGATATAAATTCATGGATCAATCCTTGTAAGAGAATAAAAATGATTTAGTGGTATTCACCATACATTGAGAAAGGTTCAAAGTGAGTTTATTTTTTTTGGAAGTTGAAATAAATTAACTGATACTTAACAGTCTTGCAGTACTGTATTATTCGGGATGTTAAGAAGGAAGGATTATGGCATCAGCATGGTTCAGCTTTCTTTATTCAGTCTTCGGCATCTGGTTCAAAGTTAGTTTGTACATATCTTGATATTTCATATGGATTTACATATCTTCTCCCTCTGGAAATGGCCTTCTGCATACATTAGTCTTCTGTACTCTCAATTTCTGCACTTTGGTCTACTTCCAATATGTTTTAAACATTAAAAAGTGTTGTACAGACAATTCGCGTCTGTCTTGCGATAGCGTCACTTTTCAAGTCATCAAATTTAACGGTAATTAGCTTGTTACTCCACTGTTTCCATGGTAACGTAATTATTCTCCTTGGTTGATCTCAAAATAAACACATTGTTATCAATTTTCGAATTTCTTTCAGATCTTCCCATATCTTCGGACTTTCTTCCTCCTCTTATCTTCCTTCGGGGTTATTATCTAAATGCACTGTCATTTATATTTTCTCACAAAGATTATTTTGGTACCCCACAATATTGGGTTTCATCAATTTTTCTAAGTTCAAAATTAATTCCATATTTACTAATTACATATCTTTATTTATATACTTCCTTAATTTAATATCTGGTTTTTAATAACAACTACTATTCATCCTTGGTGAATTATTCACTTGGGATTTGTCCATTACATGGTGATTTTTGTACAATCAGCAATTGTTTATGTTTGACAGTTAGGCCTGTTTCACATTTAAGTAGCCATTACTGGGTTTTGGTTGCTTCATACACAACATATTTCATTTAGTCCCAAATTGTTATTTTGCATTTGTAATTATGTTTAATGTATCTGGATGTGTTTTAATTAGTAATAACTGTGTTATTCAATCTTACTTGCTAATTATTTGCTATTCATTTCCAATATAAAATAAAACATCTAGGCCTATGGTCAGTATAACTCTTACAGCCATATCCCTTTCATAACTAACAGTTTATATAATTCATTATTTCTTATTTGTTGTTCTGGTGCTAAATAATCTCACCTCTATTAAACTTTTTCCCTTAAACTCCCCTTATAACATGGGTATTGAATTAATGTTGATACAAACTTATTTTCTAATGCTTTTCTCTCCCTTCCATATTAACACCATCTAATTACTTTTCCTTGTGAAACACACCTTTAAACTTTTACAATACATTTTTAAGTTATAACAATATTATTTACTAGTCATTACAGTGAATATTACTACTCAGTGTCCATTATTCACTGATTAAATGTTCTATTCCAAATACTATTCATTGCCACTTGTTAAATGTTATTGTTCACTCTTAAAATTAAAACATAAGTAATTTTACTAAGTCTTTACCTTAGACTACCCTCCTCTTACTATTTATATTATGGATAATATTTGCATTTATTGTTCACTAGCAATTTCTTAAATTATTTAGTGTTTCTTTAGTATCATATCACTCTAGTACAAATCACTTTCACTAATTCAACTTCCATTTATTTCTCATCATTTTATTCTCTTTCTCTACACACTATCTCTATAACATTATTAATATTGTGTCTTTCTTAGTTAATAAATTACATATATCCCTAACTCTTTTGGTTAGTGTATTTTTATACATTGTTTCATATTACTGACGGTTCATTAAGGTCATTTTATCAATACTAACATTCATTAATAGCTTTGGTTCTTAACCGAATTTCATTGTCTTTATTATTTTGGGTTACACTATTTCTCCCTTCTCTATTTTTCATTACTTGTCTAGTTTTCTTGATGCGTTTCATCTCGTCTTCTTCCTTCTGGGTTTGTTGTCTCTTGGTCTTCATTCTTCTTCTCCTTCGTTCGTCTTATTTTCTCGATTTTGATTTCTTGACTGGTTTCTTAACTGGCCAATCTCTGGGGTAGGGTCAATGTCGTTTGTCTGTCAGTCTATTATTTTAGTTTCTTTTATTAATCACTTTCACTTTATTACACCTCCTCCTTCCATGATAATTACCTTTTATTTATTTTTTACTATCCACATAATCTATTTATTCAAACATAATATCATTTAGCATTTTTTATACATACTTATTGTTATCAAAATTTATCTGAATTTGGTGATGTTATAATATATAAGGGAAAGATAGTATACTTAAAGATAGAATACGGTCAATAAACCTTGAATAATTATGTATTAATGAAACCAATATTATTGTTATCATGAAATTAACCTATGTACCCATTTTAAAGACAACACAATTGTAAAATATAATAATATAAGAAAAGTACACTAACCCAGTCAGAAAGGTTAGATTTAACAAAACACAACTAGCCTAATGTTGTTAATAGTAAATATCATACTAAAACAAAATAGTGAGAAATGGTAGGAGAAAGTATAGGGATTACCCATTAAATAACACTAAATACAAAACAGTGAACCAAAGTGAAGTGTAAGTACCCTAAAAAATAGTGAAGTGTATGTGAAACATTCAAAATAGAATGATAAGTAAGCAGACACTCTGTAAAACATTGATGAACAACCAATGATTGGAGTGATATTATAAATAGTAATATATCTAGGTGTAACTAGAAATAGTATTCCAAATTAATATTAAGGAAGCTTGTGATATTATTCAGGGAGAAAGCCCAGACAAATAACTTGTGTTAACATGGCATGATAGAATAGAATTAAAGTTTTGTTATTAAAATTAAGATTGCAAAGAATACAACACCCCATGTTGAAAGGGGAATTAACCTTCATAATTTTATGAAAAGTGACAATGTTTATCACTTTAGTTTGTAACACAAGAAAGAAATCAATGTTAGTACTAGTAATAACTAATGACTTGTAAAGAATAGTTGGTTCAATGTTAAAGGAGGAATATGGCTGAAAGGAACCTACAGTCCATAAACCTAATTATTATATTTTAAATGAAGAATAATGAAAATGTATGTTGAATAGTAGTTAAAACACAAACAAATAAGTGAAGCCCATCAGGCTGAATTCAGAATGTAATTTAAAAAGTAAATACACCAAAAAACAATCATGGCTGATTTTGACTATGAAGACATTTAACTGCCAAAGACATTCAAATGTAAATTGTATCAATTTCACAAGAAATCTTACTAATCTAAGACCAGTGAATAGACAGTAATTATATATCAGTTATTTTAACACAGAAATATCATGGTAATATCAATTTATTCATGTTTAACGTACCGAGTCACTATATGGTTAATATAATTAAATTACCTTGTTCGGTCCACCTTAGTGACACTAGCTGCTGTCGATTAATGACGTGTTTCGGGATAAAATCCCATCTTCAGATACACAATTATCAAACTTTAAATGTATACCACAATTTGTGGTTTGTCATAATTTTAAAATATTTAAAATCTTTTAAATAAAATATATATAAACAATAACGTAACAACAGAATCGTTCAGAGCGTCCGCATGCATGCACGCTGTATTACGACCTCCTCACGACTGGCTATACTTATCACTCAACCGTATAGCAGTGTCACACAGGTTATTAGAACCGAAGTTCATTTGATCGTTTAATATGTTATTTTTGGTCATAGCGTTTTTTGTAGCTTTGTATATTTCGAACTCCTCTAGACTATCCATTAATTTACCCTTCTTGCAAGTATGCAACGCCACGAAATTGTTTTCGAAACTAGTATAACTATGATCATTTTCTATTAAATGTTGTGCATAACTGGAATTATTATTATTTGTTTTTGGAATGTGCTCTAAAAATCTTGTGTAAAAATCTCTGCCGGATTGGCCAATGTAGAATGCTGCACAATTATCGCATTTAATTTTATAGACACCTGATTTATTTTTTAAAGGAATATTTATTTTAGTTTTGAAAAAAATTTTTAAATTATTACAGGTTTTGAACGAAATAGTATAACCTTTACTTTTAAAAACTGATTGTAAAATATTTGGCAACAAGCCAGTATAATTAGGTGAAATGAATTTTTTATGGTTTTTATTATGTTGGTTAATAATATTGGTATTTTTATTTTCTAAACGTTTTTTATGTTTCATTATCATTTTATCGACTATTACTGGCCTGTAACCATTATTTAGAGCTATTTGTTTTATAATATTTACTTCTTGATCATAGTCTTCGTTATTAAGGGGAACACTAAGTAATCTGTCAATAAAGCTGTTAAATGCAGCCATTTTTTGGGCTGGAGGATGAAATGACTTAGCATGTATAACCGTATCTGTGTAAGTGTGCTTTCTGTATATTTTGTATGTCAGTTCATTACCGTTATTCGTTATGGTTAGATCCAAGAAATTAATATTTTTGTTATTTTCAATTTCCATAGTGAATTTTATTGTCTTATGTATTTTATTTAAATAATTATTAAACGACTCGAGCTGTCTATTGTTACCATTGAAAATAACAAAGGTGTCATCCACATATCTTGAATAATATACTATTTTTTTGTCAAAATAATTGTTTTTTAAAATTTTAGTATCTTCTAGATGATTCAAATAAATATCAGCAAGGATACCTGAGAGTGGAGAACCCATTGCTAGGCCCTCATTTTGTTTGTAGTATGAACCATCAAACGAAAAGTAGTTTTGATTAAGTACTATTTCTAGTAGTAACATTAGCTGATAAATTTTCTTTATTTCTAAGGTATTATTATTTATTAAATTTTGTTTGAGTATTTTTAAAGTTTCAGCTATTGGGACATTGGTATACAGATCCACTATGTCAAAAGAAGCTAGCTTGTAACTATGCTTAATATTAATATGACGTAATTTTTCAATAAAATCTTTATAACCTTTTATACTCTGGTTATTATCTAAGCTTATATGTTTTTTGATTATTTTAACCAAGGTTTTTGCTACTTTATAGCTTGGAGCGGTTGTATAATTTACTAAAGGTCTATATAAAACACATTTAGAACTATATAATAATGTTCACCCTGCTCTATTCGATACAATCATGCAACGTATTAATCAGAACATTAAGGATAAGATTAGAGTCCAGAAGAATAAACAAACCAATAAAATTGGCCGTCTGATAAGCAATCAAAACAACGATAAATTCAATAATGAAAAACATACTTTCTACCCTAGACTGATAAACATGACTAACATGGTTCTCAAAATATAGAGGAAAATCTTATCAATAGGGGACTAAATTACAATTTTCCACCGAATCTTAAAAATAAAAATAACATAATTAAAGAAATAGTTGAAGCCGAATCTGTAATTAAGTGTGTTCCTGACTTAAATGAACGAAATGAATTACGTATATTAATAAATAATAAATTCAATAAAGCAATTAATAAGAATTATCATAAACAAAAGAAATTAAATTATACAACAACAAAACATGAACAACTAACAGCTATACAGCTAAATAAAAAACTCATACAAAATAACATTTACTTAACGAAGGTTGATAAAGGCAATACTATAGCATTGTTAGACTTAGACGAATATAAACAAAAGGTATACAAATTCATTAGTAATAATAACATAACAAAGTTAAATAATGATCCCACCAAAAAATACACGTTAGATTTGAATAAAACAATAAATAAATGTACAGATCTATTAGAGAAACATATATGCTATTCACTGAAACCAATAAAAGCTAGTGCACCATGCTTAAAAGGTCTACCCAAAGTACACAAAAAAGACACACCAATTAGACCTTTAGTAAATTATACAACCGCTCCAAGCTATAAAGTAGCAAAAATCTTGGTTAAAATAATCAAAAAACATATAAGCTTAGATAATAACCAGAGTATAAAAGGTTATAAAGATTTTATTGAAAAATTACGTCATATTAATATTAAGCATAGTTACAAGCTAGCTTCTTTTGACATAGTGGATCTGTATACCAATGTCCCAATAGCTGAAACTTTAAAAATACTCAAACAAAATTTAATAAATAATAATACCTTAGAAATAAAGAAAATTTATCAGCTAATGTTACTACTAGAAATAGTACTTAATCAAAACTACTTTTCGTTTGATGGTTCATACTACAAACAAAATGAGGGCCTAGCAATGGGTTCTCCACTCTCAGGTATCCTTGCTGATATTTATTTGAATCATCTAAAAAATACTAAAATTTTAAAAAACAATTATTTTGACAAAAAAATAGTATATTATTCAAGATATGTGGATGACACCTTTGTTATTTTCAATGGTAACAATAGACAGCTCGAGTCGTTTAATAATTATTTAAATAGAATACATAAGACAATAAAATTCACTATGGAAATTGAAAATAACAAAAATATTAATTTCTTGGATCTAACCATAACGAATAACGGTAATGAACTGACATACAAAATATACAGAAAGCACACTTACACAGATACGGTTATACATGCTAAGTCATTTCATCCTCCAGCCCAAAAAATGGCTGCATTTAACAGCTTTATTGACAGATTACTTAGTGTTCCCCTTAATAACGAAGACTATGATCAAGAAGTAAATATTATAAAACAAATAGCTCTAAATAATGGTTACAGGCCAGTAATAGTCGATAAAATGATAATGAAACATAAAAAACGTTTAGAAAATAAAAATACCAATATTATTAACCAACATAATAAAAACCATAAAAAATTCATTTCACCTAATTATACTGGCTTGTTGCCAAATATTTTAAAATCAGTTTTTAAAAGTAAAGGTTATACTATTTCGTTCAAAACCTGTAATAATTTAAAAAATTTTTTCAAAACTAAAATAAATATTCCTTTAAAAAATAAATCAGGAGTCTATAAAATTAAATGCGATAATTGTGCAGCATTCTACATTGGCCAATCCGGCAGAGATTTTTACACAAGATTTTTAGAGCACATTCCAAAAACAAATAATAATAATTCCAGTTATGCACAACATTTAATAGAAAATGATCATAGTTATACTAGTTTCGAAAACAATTTCGTGGCGTTGCATACTTGCAAGAAGGGTAAATTAATGGATAGTCTAGAGGAGTTCGAAATATACAAAGCTACAAAAAACGCTATGACCAAAAATAACATATTAAACGATCAAATGAACTTCGGTTCTAATAACCTGTTTGACACTGCTATACGGTTGAGTGATAAGTATAGCCAGTCGTGAGGAGGTCGTAATACAGCGTGCATGCATGCGGACGCTCTGAACGATTCTGTTGTTACGTTTTTGTTTATATATATTTTATTTAAAAGATTTTAAATATTTTAAAATTATGACAAACCACAAATTGTGGTATACATTTAAAGTTTGATAATTGTGTATCTGAAGATGGGATTTTATCCCGAAACGCGTCATTAACCGATAGCAGCTAGTGTCACTAAGGTGGACCAAACAAGGTAATTTAATTATATTAATCATGGTAATAGTTTAATTTAAGAAAAATATGTTATTTATTAAATGTCAAATAATTAGACCATAGTTAATGTATAACAGAATATGACCTTATGAGGTATCATTGTAAACTTTGAAAGGAAAGAAAGATAATAGTGATGTCATTTATTATCCCAAAGGAATTATAAAGGAATAAAACCATTAGGAAAATACTTAATAAATTTGAATAAAAATTCAAATATTTCTAACAATGTCTTAAAGGAGTAATTAACCAATCATCGAATTATGGTTACTATGACAACGAGCGTTTGAGGGCTTATTTTCCGTTAAATTATATAGACTCTGAAAAACGACGCGTGGGTAAGCGGCACGCGAAATTGGAACGATTAAAATTTTAATTTTAACAGTTATAAAAAGTCGAATCAGTGAATCAAGATAACCAAAGACGAACAGATGTCAGTCTACGAAGGATTCATGATGTCCAGGAACTAAATTAACTAAAATAATTAATGAAAAACCCAAGACCAGATGAAGAAGATGTTAGAAGTTTAACGCCAACCCAAATTCGAAGAATATACGCCTATCCTGATGACGACATTTCAACGTGAGATGAACTGATAAGTACCGAATAAATTCCGTATTCCCAAAACCCTAAATTACTTAAATTATTTTCAAATGATAAAATTTCTCACTATTTAAAAAGTAATATTTTCTTTCAAAGGTAAAGGCATAATTTACTTACATAAAAAACATTTATACTAAATTCAATATAACCTTATTTGAGAACACAAATTTTGTAACAGAAATACGACACTACCGAACAAATTGTATAAACACATTATAACTTCTAAGTACGTATAAGGTATGGTAGTGTACTTTTTTAATGTAACCAACATTTATGTCTATTTTCATGATCAAAAGAACTCCAGATTTTAAACATAGTAATTGATTAAAAGTGACTGAAGCCATGTTCGGCAACGATTATGTTTGAATCAATTTTGCCAACTCTGAGATATTTTGTGTTTCAAGCTCTAAGCCGGAGCATAATATTATAAAATTATTTGTAATTCATTTGTCATATTTATTGATGACCCAATTTGTATTAAAAAATACCGTACAGATCATTACTATCTTGTTATTTCATAGGATTTTGTAGAATATATGTGTGTTAGCGAAGTTTTAAGCAACAGCCAACTAGCACTCATCACGAGTGGCCGAGTCGACAACCTGTTTAGCAGCGGGAACAATTCGAACGACACAGCTGTCTATGCTAATATCACGTATTATCTTAGAAATTAAATATTTTAATTGTTTTAACAGAAACAATTTGGCGCCACCCGGGAAGAACAATCCCTATGAATTAACAGGTAGGTTGTACTGGTAACATTGACAACGCTACGGACTCCAGTAGTGACGTCGATTTATGTAACGACCAGTGTGAGGCAAACACACTACATTCACACGAATACACAATATAAACAATTGTGATACATTTCAACAGGTACGACCCAAGTTTCTCATTACATATTGACGAACCCAACGAGGGGCTTTAAGAATAAAGGTAGTACACAACACCTTTTTATTGTTACAATATGTATCAAAATTAACAGTGTCTACAAATTCGTTTTTATAAATAATAGTGTTTTATAATATTGTGAACAAATGTGCTATATAACCTGACGATGGTCTGTGACCGAAATCGATCGCTTTAAGAATATAAATAATAACATTATATGGTACCTTTAGGCTGTATAAAAAGAATACAAAAAATAAAAAAAGCAATTATTCATCAAAATAAAATATTGTTGTTGTTGTTAACTCCATCATAACTGTAAACATTAGTCATACAACATACAAAGTACATGTCAACAACATATCAGCTGATGCACTACCAAAATATCAACATCACCTTAACACAATACCTTTAACACAAATAAATACAATACCAGTTTATTTACACATTTTCGTCTTATCATTTTATTATTTACCACACTTCATTACCTAAATCAGCCAAGTAATTCCCATTAACTGAAATAATTAAATGTTCATTCACTATTTATCTAACCACCATCATCGAAAATTAGTCTGATGCCCACATTACACATTTCGTTTTCATTTACATACATTTTATGTTTACCATTTATGTGATAACCATTTAAATCTTTTTTATCCGTTTTACCATCATAATAATTTCCAGGGTTATCCCCCATTATTATTTTTTCATATGCCATGTCTACATCGGGTATGGTTAAGTCTCCGTCAGTATTATTCATCACAATTACATCGTTTATTTTCTCATCACTATAGCCATCATTTGCTACTAGTATGCTACTCCTCACAACAGGTAAGTGTACATTGTCATTAACCTCACTATAATCATCATTTGCTACTCCACTGTTTACTTCATAAAGTAAATATTTATGTTATTTATTCTCTCTACCAGTTCTCTATAACCTTTCTTTACATTAAACCACTCTATTTCTCTCTTTATAATCACTTTCCCAACCCAATTTCACATTTTCATTCCACACAGAGGGCAATACTACATTATGTAAACCCATCCTGGCTTTACCAGGTAAACCACAAAAATCAAGGGACATTTTGGAGACCATTTGCCTCCCACAAAAACTCTCGAGGAACCTTTGTCCTCCAACACCACTTGTGAAGCCTTTCCTTCACATATACCACAAGGGAAATTTGCCCTCTGCCCCCCATATCCCCTTAAACTCTCTTCGTACCCTCTCTCAAGCTCATCAATGCTCATTACCACCCCATTACGAACCTCAACTGACTTTATACTCTCATCATTTCTACTATTACTTACTGTATCACTTTTTGATACCCCATTTTCAAATACCTCTTTATTATTATTATTCAACATTATTTCACTCGCATTATAATCGTTACTTATTTTAACACCGCCACTTACCTTATAATTTTGCACCACTTACCTCACCTGTTTTGCATTTAAACTAACACCATTATTATTCGTAATTCTCTCCCCACTAGAATCCTCACTTATCTTAACCACATTATTACTCACCTTGTAGTCTATCACATGGTTAATTACATTCTCTACCTTGTCATTTTTTATCTCCACTACACTGGAACTGGCATTATTATTTATAAAAGTATCACCATTACTACCTAGACTATCAGAACCACTTACCTGGTTTGGTTTGCTTTCTTTATTTTGTTTTAATTTATCTGTATCTGGTTTCCACCTTATTTTTTTGTTTTTTCATATCATGTCATCATATTTAGCAGACAGCATCTTCATCATAGTCATCATGCGCATCCTAAAATCAGATTCACTTCCTTTGATGTACCTACATTGGCCTCCTGTATCTCAGCCATGTTCACGAAATTTTTGTATACTACCCTCTATTTTACTCAATAATTCTTCACCTCAACTTCAAATACCCACTACAACCCTTCTATTACTTGATAAATCAAAATACCCCACACATAAATATGTAAACGTAAACACAATAATTTCGTACACTACGCTACCCAAACATAACCATAAAATATACGTTTAACGTATACATAATTTCACATACGCCGTTACCCAAATCCTATTTTCTCTGCCTCAAAACAGGTCTAATTCATGTAATATTTATACGAATATCCTGGCAGCGGCGCCACTGTAATGGTCTTAATCTTTTACTATTATAATATAATACAATAATAATACTCACTGCTGCCAGAATTTTACTTACCGTCATAATCCCGTTAAACTTACCTTTTAAACACCAAAAACCCCAGGGCTGCCAACATATTTTCTAGATGAATATGTAAACTTTTACACTCTTTCCCTTATAAAACTTTAATAATCCCGCTATCTGACTTCCCCTTGCTTCAGAAAATTCCCAGAACGTTAGACAAGGTTTTCAGCACAGAATAGTAAATGGTAACAGCCTACCACATGTTTCTTTTTTAAAACAACTCTGATTTATTATATAATTGAATTTAACTTCCTTCTGTTATTTTTTCTTACTTTTACGAAATATTCTTAACCATTCTAAACATACAATTATGTGATGAAACCAGTACTTTTCACACAAATTTTCTCACACTCACACTCTCTTACTATTTATTTCTGATAATCCCCCATTCATTTACTGAGCTCATTAATCTACATATTTTCTCTTCCCTTCAATCCAGGGTAGTTATTTTTACTATTGTACCTGTATGTTTTTTATCCACAGAATGCCGACCTTACTCACGACTCACTTACACTTTCGCTGGCACTAACACTGTTCTAATCCTCCACGTTTATTTGATTGACATTGTTTTAACACCTCATTACCACTGCTTTACTACCTTTCTGTTAAAGTTGGGGTAGGCCGCGCGTACTCACACGCACCGGCCTCCCGGCGTTTTTTACTGAGACGGTTTCTTACTACCAACTGTACTATTAACTAGTGGTGACGAACTACTCTCCAACTGATGATATTAGCTTGTGTCAATTACTCATTCTTTCTGTAATTCACAGAGAGACTGAGTTGCAAGTGGTTACGTAATACATCTAGCCGGGCAGGCTCCAGACATAAACATAGACGTGTATTGTAATAACATTGTATCCAGCTTTGTGAAAGCAGGGGTTCCCAAAAGGTTGAACACAGTATGAATTGAATTAAGTCTGATTTGAATTATTATTTTGTAACACACAATTCTGTACCGTTACACGCACAATGACACTTCGCCACAATCCTTCGAATCGCACTGAAATAAATCGCAACTCAAACTGAACTTAGTGCCGCTGAAGCTTTATATTTACACCCCGCTTAGACACCAGAACATTTCCATACTACACATCAGCAGTACACTAGAACTTAGTTGATTGATTGTGGCCTTGACACAGTGCGCGGAGCCGGTGATGTCTATAAAAGTCTCGCGAACATATGTTGACATCACATACTCACTCAACATTACAGCTGGATTCCACTGGAACATCCGAGAAACATGTATATTGTTCTGTAATGTTGTAACACTGCCCCCTCCTTAAGCCTGTTCGCCCCGAACTGGCAAACCATCTCTGAAGTAATACTTGGCCAGGCAATCTACATAGCTGGTCTACTTGAGAAAGATAATTCTCCGGATCTTCGAATTCAGTCTCGTGTGACCCAAACATCAAGTTCCCAGGAATATTGTCTTCCACTCAACCACTAGTTTTGCGGGAAGCACTCCCATTGCGTCACGTACTGATGACCTATACACCATTAGCTGGTCCAAGTCTGATTGGTTCTCGTCAGCAACCTCTTCCGTGACTTCATTTTCAGCAATGTTTTCCCCGGGTTCTTCCATTAACTCAGGAACAAGCAAGAGTCTTGTCTCGACACCCTTAATTGGCTTTCCAATCACTTATTTTGTCGTTAAACTTACTTGTACTTCCTCTCCTAATTCTTCCTCCATTTATGCGTGCAATAGGAAGGGTTCCTCTTGACCAGGCCTGTTGACTTTTTCTTTGGCCAATGCCACTTGCTTAATCGAATGTTTGGTAGACCCAGTCATGCAAAGCTTTATCTTCTCGTGGCCAACCTTCAGGACATTCTCTCTTAAGTCTATAATGAATCCGTAGGCATTCATAATATCCATGCCAAGAATCACTTCATTGACAATGTCTGCACAAGCATTTGGTGGCTAAACTCGAGAAGACTCAGGCACACACGTACGTCTACCTATCCTAGCACCTTGACGGGGCTTCCAGTCACAGCTGTATTGTACAAGGGCTAATTTGAGGCTGGTGGTTGCTAAGTCGGGGCCACAAAGGACACTGTTGCACCCGTGTCAACTGTAAATGATGTTGGTTTACCTTCTGCAAATCCATTAACGATCAAGTTTCCATTGGTCTTATGTAATGTGGAAACTGTGTGCTGTTCTGGGGCTTTACTTCTCCAATTGGTGCGATCACTCTCTTCTCCCGGTATTTTCTTATCCCAACAGTCTACCTGTAACGTTTTCCACAGTTGTAACATTTCGGTCTTCTGTATTTTTCCCATCGTTCAAATTGTTGTGGCGCTCTTGTTATGTAACGTGGAAACTGTGTGCTGTTCTGGGGCTTTACTTCTCCAATTGGTGTGATCACTCTCTTCTACCAGTATTTTTTTCTACCAACAGTCTACCTGTAGATGACTACATTTTCCACAGTTGTAACATTTTGGTCTTCTGTCTTTTTCCCATCGTTCAAATCATTGTAGCGCTCTTGAACTTCTGAATTGTTTGTCCGACAACATTGTTTTTCTGCACCCATTGTAAAGGCAATGTGATACTGGGATCTTCTGACTACAATGTGATGGCATAAACCCATTAATGTAGCAGGATGTTGACTTGGCAGCTTCAAACTCTAGGGCGTGAACAAGAGCTTCTGAGCTATTTTGGTGTCTTGCCATTCGTAACATTTGCTGAAGTTCACAATCTCCGATGCCATCAATAAATGTTTGTAGTGCAAACCTCATTCAAAAATCTTGTGGTGCTTCAGGATAGGCCAACCTAATCAGTCTGTCGATACTTGCCTCAAAGTCTTGAAGACTCTCCCCAGAACGTTGTCATCTTGTTCGTAACTGAGCATAGTACACATCTCGCAAATGTTTATCACCGTACCATAATTCTAGAGATTTAATCAATCTGTCATAGATGCTCTGGCTGTCAGGTGGCACTTTCTGTAGTAGATCTGTGGCAGGTCCTTTTAAAGTGAGAACGAGTGAAACTGCCTTGTCTTTCTCTGTCCAATTATTTGCGCATGCAGCAGCTTCAAATTGGCGTAGATACGTCACCCAGTGACTGCTTCCGTCAAAGGTTGGAGCTTTGACATGAACTGTCCCTACTACGGCCAAAGTGACTTTCTCTATTGACTTATTTTCTGTGTCTGTTTCTGTCTTTATCATTGGTACAGTGTGTTCAGAGGCTGTATCTTCATGGACTGCTCAACTTCACTTTTAATTTGTTCTCTTATGTTTGCCATTGAGTTTTCTACTGCAGATATTTTTGTTGACATAGCTTCTTCCACACTCAAGACATATTTTTCTATTTCAGCTGTCTTATTTGACATGGATTCTTTCTTCTAAGCCAGATATATTGGTAATTTGATATTAAACTCACCTCGTAATTCACCTATGTCACCATGTAAGAGACCCAATTCTGCGGTAGTATGTTCTTGCATCTGCTTTTGCTCTTGAATTAACTCTTTGATGTCACCTACTTCACATGTACGTTCCTCTTTTTCCTGCTTACGTTCTTCTGCCTGTCATCCTTCCAACTCGAGCAACAGTGCTTTATGCAGTTCTCCTGTTTCTTCTCTTTCCTGCCTGTGTTTTTCATCCTGTCGTTTCTCCATCAGCAACAGCAGCGCCTGGAAATTTTCCATCATCTGACTGGCATCCATTGTTTACCGATTAATTACAAATTACACCAGTCTTATACAGAGTGTCCACTGTTTTCACTGTTAACGGTTCTGTCCCACTTCTGACACCACTGTTATGACGGTCTAGTAATCGTCGTGTGGTACAGTGAAAAATCAAAATACAACACACCAATTAGTCACTAATCACCAGCTTTAATTATACAAATATCACTATAATATTGACGACTCGGAACACAAGTTTTTTATAAGTAAAAACGTAAAGTTTTACCTTACAGCCTAAACCGGCTTTCACCTATAGAAGGCTTCATCAGAGGCTGTTGTTAGTAGTGCTGCTCGTCTTGTTGTTGGCGACGAGAAAGTGTTTCGAAAGATTGAAGCTGTGTGTGTGTGGTGAGATGTGTTCGAATAATGCGTGCGATTTGAATTGTGTCTGTTCGTTTAGGATGTCGTTTTTATTTGTTTTTGTGTGTTTGTATATTTCTAATTGTTCTAGAGTGTCTAGTTTTCGGCCTTTTGTGTGTACGTGTAGTATGTTCATGTTATTGTCGATGTTTTTATATGTGTGGTTTGCTTCAATGAGGTGGTTTGCGAAGGTAGATTCTGTAGTGGTGTGGAGTGCTTTTGTGTGTTCAATGTATCTCTGTTTGAAGCTACGTCCTGTCTGGCCTATGTAGAATTTACTGCAATTTGAACAATTTAGTTTATATACACCGGGTAGATCGAATTTGTTTTGTGCTTTGGGCATGCGTTTTGATAGTGTCTGTTCTGTTTTGTTAGTAGTTTTGTAAGCGATTCTGTATCCTGCTTTTTTGAATTTGTGGGCAATTTTTTCTGTTTGTTTGTTGATGTATGTTAGTGTTATGAATTTGTTGTTTTCTGTCTTTGTCTGTTGTTTGTTTTGTGTAGGAGTTTACTGACTATTGTTCTGTCATAGCCGTTAGATTCTGCTAGATATTTTATCGTGTTTAGTTCGTCTTTGTAGTCTATTTCATCTAAGGGGATGTTGTTAAGTCTATGTATCATGGTTCTAAAAACAGCTAGTTTGTGTTGTATTGGGTGATTGGATCCAATCACCCAATACAACACAAACTAGCTGCTTTTAGAACCATGATACATAGACTTAACAACATCCCCTTAGATGAAATAGACTACAAAGACGAACTAAACACGATAAAATATCTAGCAGAATCTAACGGCTATGACAGAACAATAGTCAGTAAACTCCTACACAAAACACAAAACAAACAACAGACAAGGACAGAAAACAACAAATTCATAACACTAACATACATCAACAAACAAACAGAAAAAATTGCCCACAAATTCAAAAAAGCAGGATACAGAATCGCTTACAAAACTACTAACAAAACAGAACACACACTATCAAAACGCATGCCCAAAGCACAAAACAAATTCGATCTACCCGGTGTATATAAACTAAATTGTTCAAATTGCAGTAAATTCTACATAGGCCAGACAGGACGTAGCTTCAAACAGAGATACATTGAACACACAAAAGCACTCCACACCACTACAGAATCTACCTTCGCAAACCACCTCATTGAAGCAAACCACACATATAAAAACATCGACAATAACATGAACATACTACACGTACACACAAAAGGCCGAAAACTAGACACTCTAGAACAATTAGAAATATACAAACACACAAAAACAAATAAAAACGACATCCTAAACGAACAGACACAATTCAAATCGCACGCATTATTCGAACACATCTCACCACACACACACAGCTTCAATCTTTCGAAACACTTTCTCGTCGCCAACAACAAGACGAGCAGCGCTACTAACGACAGCCTCTGATGAAGCCTTCTATAGGTGAAAGCCGGTTTAGGCTGTAAGGTAAAACTTTACGTTTTTACTTATAAAAAACTTGTGTTCCGAGTCGTCAATATTATAGTGATATTTAGTTAAGTAACGGACACGTCATGGACAACGAAATCCAAGAATTTAATTATACAATTAAACAGTTTATAATCAACAAGATAGTCTCTTACAACAAATCAAATAAAAATTGTTCACATGCAATAAAAATGTGAACTAATATAAAACACAATTGTATTACAATTGTCCCACACAATAACATTTCACCACAAACTTTGAACTGCACTGAAATAAATCGCAACTCAAACTGAACTAAGTGCCGCTGAAGCCTTGTATTTATACCCCGCTCAGACACCAGAACATTCTATACTATGCATCAGCGCTACACTAGAACGTAATTGATTGCGGCCTTGACACAGTGCGTGTGGCCGGCAATGTCTAGAAAAGTCTCGGGAGGAACGCATGTTGAGATCACTTACGCACACAACATTACAGCCGGATTCCACTGGAACATCCGAGAAACACATAGATTGTTCTGTAATGTCTTAACAATATATTTTGCAGTCAGCTTGCTTTTATTTTTTTAATTACATATATTTTATTATGTTATCACTATTAGTAGACATCAATTTTGGGAAAGTATATTTCAGTTTTGTAAAAGTTAGATCAGGTTAGTTTTACCAAACTGATTTTTGAATATCATAAGTTAATAAAAACAGGAAAAAATAAAAATGATGGGTTCACATTCAAAGTGGGCTAAGTCCATATGTGATTTAAAGAAAACAGAGTTTAAAGTTTTTTATCTCAAATCAGTTCATGGATCACATAAAAACAAATTGGTCACAGGCAGGAGTTAATATTATTAATGCATTTGGTTTACTATGGAAATACATAATACAGCATCTAGTGTACATCCGTAAGCTCTAAGTAAAAAGAGGAGTTTTAAAATTAAAAATAGACATGGCTGTGACCTTTTTGGTTGTGAGTCTTTCAAGTAAACCTATGCTTATAATGTAATTAAAGTATACGTTGTAGACATGGCCCTCTTTGGTTGTGAGTCTTTCAAGTAAACGTATTCTTATAATCTAATTAAAGTGTACTGTGGTACGTTAATTAAAAGTATTCAGTTTTAGAGTTTATGTGTTTTAAGAACAGTATGAACAGTATAATTTTAAAATGTTTCATATTTTTTTAATAAAGCACAGATCTTAAAACAACACTGCTGTAAAGAGCTATTGATTATATTTTTTTTTAAGATTTAAAAAACTGTAATGACAGTATTGGAGCATCCTTCAAAGCAAGTTATTTTTTCAAAACTCATGTACATTTAAATTATTTGTGGACATCAGTTGCATACACTTAAAAGTAAACATAACTGTTAGTAGCAAACTCCACTATCATACATTCTCCTTACTTGTTTAGGAAAGTAAAAGGTCTTCACAAGATTTGGCTGGACGCAATGATGGAAATCTCAAAGTAATTATTCCAAACACAGAAATTCCAGAATTTCAAGGTTCAGCCATAAAACGCAGTATCAAGCCAGGAGATTATGTTGTTGTCAAGGTATATAGGCCTATTTTGTACATTGTATTGTATAATCAGGTCTTTTTATTGTAACATTTGTGTTTCACATTCTATTGTATATGTTTAATGATAATTCAGTGGTAGTAAATCGGTATATAGTGATCCTAAATAATGGATTATATGGTGTAATGATTTTATTTGTCCATCCGTTTCACAAATTTATAATATACAACAGATGACTGGTTCAATCTGTTAAATAAAACAAAAATGTGTCCATTTGAAATTGTAAATTTTCAGAACAAAATACTACTTAAAACCCAAGTAGCTATATTATAATTTTGAATTTGTTAATTTCCTAATTATTAGATCAATAGTTCTACATAATTTATAATTCTGTTGAATTGTGGTAAAACAGTGATAAAATATTTTGTAATCAAAGCAGTGAGCAATAAATAAAATATCGGTATGGAGAACCATACATGACTTCCATGTTCTAAGATTTATATTTAAAATCATATTCGAAATGAAATATTTCCATAGAAACTACGTCTTTCTACTTATTGCTTCAGCATTAACCACAGTACTGTGGTCACTAACGTATACCACCTCACGTTTTCGCACTCGATTTTCACCGATGATGGCAGTCGATGGCACTGCCGAAAACTCTGGTTTTGCAGAAAACATTGGCCTACGGGTAAAGAGCCCGGGAAGCAATTTTAACAAAAAACTACTTCTTTGTTGCCGATAACGTAGTACACATAAAAAATTTTCCCCTCCACCTTCAACTATAATTTTTAATAATAGAAAATTACCCCCACCCCGTTCACCTAACCTCTTCATTTATAGATATGTCATTTACGTTTCTACAGTGGATTACTATGAGCTTCTTATCAGGATACTTTATTTATAAAAATTAAGTAGTGTACTTTACTCTTGTTAAATCATAAAATGTTTCAGGTAAACTACCCCTTTCTCTTAACCGATCTCCTCCAAAATCAATAGACCTTTCGTCCTCTACAATTCAGGGATGCATGCAAAAAAATATTTGATTCTGTTTGAATGTGCGGCAGTTATCGTTCATCATGGAAACATTTCTCTTGTTACAACATAAAATGTTGCGGGTAAACTACCCCTTTCCCTTAACCGATCTTCACCAAAATCAGTAGACCTTGAGCTCTGCAACTCAGGAAAGGGTGCAAAAAATTATTTGATTCTCTTTGAATTTTCGGCAGTTATCGTTCGTCAAAAAAAAATTACCCTTTATAAAACATAAAACGTTGCTGATAAACTACCCCTTCGGTCAACCCATCTTCAACAGAATCAACAGACCTTGAGTTCTGTATAATTCAAAAAGGTATGCAGAAGAGTAGTTGATTCTGTTTTAATGTACGGCAGTTATCATTCGTCATAAAAAAAATTACCCTTGATAAAACATAAAATGTTGCAGGTAAACTACCCTATTCCCTTAACCGATCTTCACCAAAACCAACAGGTCGCGAGAACTCTACATTTCAGGGCTGTATGCAAATATTATATGATTCTGTTTCAATTTGCGGCTGTTATCGTTTGCCATACAAAATACCCTTGATAAAACAAAAAACGTGGCAGGTAAACTACCCCTTTCCCTTAACCGATCTTCACCAAAAACAACAGGTCTTTAGTACTCAACAAATCAGGGCTGTATGCAAAAACGTATTTGATTCTGTTTGAATTAGCGGCTCTAATCGTTTGCCATAGAAAATACCCTTTTAAAACATAAAACGTTGCTGGTAAACTACCCCTTTCCCTTAACCGATCTTCACAAACACCAATTGGTATTGAGAACTCTACAATAAAGGGCTGTATGCAAAACATCATTTGATTCTGTTTGAATTTGCGGCTGTTATCGTTTACCATAGACAAAATTACCCTTGATAAGAAACCGTTGCAGGTAAACTACCCCTTTCCCTTAACCGAACTTTACCAAAAACGACAGGTCTTGAGAACTCTACAATTCAGGGAAGTATGCAAAATATTATATGATTCTGTTTGAATTTGCGGCTGTTATCGTTTGCCATACAAAATACCCTTGATAAAACAAAAAACGTGGCAGGTAAACTACCCCTTTCCCTTAAACGATCTTCACCAAAAACAATAGGTCTTTAGTACTCAAGATATCAGGGCTGTTTGCAAAAACCTATTTGATTCTGTTTGAATTTGCGGCTCTTATCGTTTGCCATCGAAAATACCCTTTTAAAACATAAAACGTTGCTGGTAAACTACCCCTTTCCCTTAACCAATCTTCACCAAAATCAAAATATCTTGAGAAATCTACAATTCAGGGCAGTATGCAAAATATTATTTGATTATGTTTGAATTTGCGGCTGTTATCGTTTGGCATAAAAAATACCCTTGTTAAAACATAAAACGTTGCCAGTAAACTACCCCTTTCCCGTAACCGATCTTTACCAAAATCAACAGATCTTGAGAACTCTACAATTCAGGGCTGTATGCGAAACATTATTTGATTCTGTTTGAATTTGCGGCTGTTATCGTTTGCCAAACAAACAAAATTACCCTTGATAAAAAAACCATTGCAGGTAAACTACCCCTTTCCCTCAACCGATCTTCACCAAAAACAATAGGCCGCGAGTACTCTACAAATCAGGGCTGCATGCAAAAAATTATTTGATTCTGTTTGATTTTGCGGCTGTTATCGTTTGCCATAGAAAAAAATCTACAGACACACACATAGACACACAGACACTTTTTGAAAAATGACTTTTTTTCATGTTTTGAGTGTAGTACAATCATATTCTGCAATAATCTCGATCACGATTTTTTTTGCCATCACCATACTTCCATTTCCTTAAGGAACATGGAAGTAAAATTACCCTTGATAAGAAACCGTTGCAGGTAAACTACCCCTTTCCCTTAACCGATCTTTACCAAAAACGACAGGTCTTGAGAACTCTACAATTCAGGGAAATATGCAAAATATTATATGATTCTGTTTGAATTTGCGGCTCTTATCGTTTGCCATCGAAAATACCCTTTTAAAACATAAAACGTTGCTGGTAAACTACCCCTTTCCCTTAACCAATCTTCACCAAAATCAAAAGATCTTGAGAAATCTACAATTCAGGGCAGTATGCAAAATATTATTTGATTATGTTTGAATTTGCGGCTGTTATCATTTGGCATAAAAAATACCCTTGTTAAAACATAAAACGTTGCCAGTAAACTACCCCTTTCCCGTAACCGATCTTTACCAAAATCAACAGATCTTGAGAACTCTACAATTCAGGGCTGTATGCGAAACATTATTTGATTCTGTTTGAATTTGCGGCTGTTATCGTTTGCCAAACAAACAAAATTACCCTTGATAAAAAAACCGTTGCAGGTAAACTACCCCTTTCCCTCAACCGATCTTCACCAAAAACAATAGGTCGCGAGTACTCTACAAATCAGGGCTGCATGCAAAAAATTATTTGATTCTGTTTGATTTTGCGGCTGTTATCGTTTGCCATAGAAAAAAATCTACAGACACACACATAGACACACAGACACTTTTTGAAAAATGACTTTTTTTCATGTTTTGAGTGTAGTACAATCATATTCTGCAATAATCTCGATCACGATTTTTTTTGCCATCACCATACTTCCATTTCCTTAAGGAACATGGAAGTAAAAACATCGAATATTTGATAGAAGATCGTAAAGGCTAATAACAACTGAAAACTCAGGCTAGATAAGTTAGTTTTCATAATTTATTATTTCTTTAAGAATTTGTAACTTTTGTGATAGTTACTTTTAATAGTATTTTGTATACTGTAACTTTCCTCTTGAGTTTTTTTTGCAAGTGTTCAAATTAAAAAAATGTTCTTTTGTTCTAGTCCTTTAAATTGCATCTTTACAAATTTTAATTGTATTAAAAATGTTTACTTTTTCCAGGTAACAGATTCAAATTCACAAATCTTGAAAGGGATTCCTTTGTACCACTCCACATTGACGAGTTACCATTCAGGCATACGTGTGAGACACTGTGAGGCTCAATGAAATGAATTTAAACTTAATATAAGCTTTATATGAATTTAAGCTTTATATCTAGTTCTGTATTATAATAATTATATTGTAAAGCAGATTGCTTTTAAATATACCATTGGCATTTAATACGTTGTTTTATTTCTAAGACTTAGTAGACAAAGCAGGATGGTTTTTGCCCTCTAGTCTATAGAGGTCCTTGAATTCCAATACCTCACAGTACTATAAAATCAATATAGTCCTACATTGAGCTGAAAAATAATAAAAGTGCCTATGTGCCTCTTAGCACACAACATTGCCGAAAGCTGTTCCAGATGTTTATAGATCTTTCTATGTGGTAGAATTATGTAACGATCTAGGTCATGTGAGATGCCCCTTCTAGACGTTACTCGACTATTCTTATTCTTCTGGCATCCAGGCTCACTATATCTTTATAGTGCTAAGCAGCGAAGTATAAATACTGGATTTTGAAGCGGCCAAGTTCTGTTACACCTGGCGATGTTACAAATGTGGATTGAAGTAATTGTTGCTATTTAGTGGGAAGTGATCATTGTGTTAATTAGTGCAAAACTATAAGGTGAAATTATTGTGTGTGGGACAAATTTAACTTGAATTGTTGTAAGATGCCTTTGTTGACTTCTAACTGTTGGTTATGTCTAATTAAAGTTTGTAATTAGTGACTCCATTGGTGTCAGTTATTCTGTTTCCACTCTATAACATGACAATCTGTGAGACTATCATAACAATGGTGTCAGAAGTGGGATATAACCTTTAACATTGTAAACAAAAGATACTACATAGTGGACTAGTGTACACATGGTAATTAATTTGCAAATATGGATACCAGGAAGGTGATAGGAAACTTTACAAGTGCTTCTACTACAAATGGAGAAACGATGATGACAGGAGGGAGAAGAATCACAGAAACTACAGGATGAGAAACAAAGGAACAACAAAAACACTCTTGCTGGAAACACAGGAACAGCAGAAAACCCTGTTGCTGAGTTGGTGGAATGACAAAAAGAAGTACTTGAGCAGAAGGCAGAGGAACAGCAGTGTGAAACAGAAGACATAAAAGCACTGATACAGGAGGAAAAGAAATAAGAAATTACAAGACCATACTACTGCAGAGTTGGGTCTCCTACGTGATGATGTGAATCGCCAAGAGGTAAGATTGTCTACAGTAGAAAAGTTTGTCTCAGGTATAGAACAAATAATGTCAACAAAAATATCTGCAGCAGAAGAGTCAGTTGCAAACATGAAAGAGCAAATTAAAAATGAAGTCAAGCAGTTAATAAAAATACAGCCACATGTTTCAAAACTAACTGCTGAAGAGACAGTGCCAATGAGAAAAACAAAAACTATATCAAAAATAAGGTATCAGAGAAAGTGGGCAACATTTGATGGAAGCATTCACTGGGCAATGCATCTTTGGTAATTTGAAGCTACTGCACGCACAAATCATTGGACAGAGAAAGAGAAAGCAGTTCCACTTGTTCTCGCTTTAAAATGACCCACCACGCAGCTGTTACAGAAAATGCCACCTGATAGCCAGAACACCTATGCTGAATTGATTAAAATTTAGAATCATGGTATGGTGGTAAACATTTGCACAATGAGTACTACGAACAGTTGAGAGGAAGGCGACATCATTCCAGGAAGAGTCCTCTGGAGTTTGAAGTAAATATCGACAGACTAATTAGACTGGTCTAGTTAAGCACCAGAAGATTTTTTTAGTGAGGTTTGGAACGCACATATTTATTGATGGTATCCAAGGTTGTGAACTTCAACAAGTGTTACGAATGACTAGAACTGAAATAGCTGAGAAGCTTTTGTACATCCCCTTGAGTTTGAAGCTACCAAGTCAGTGTCCCACTACGTTAATGAGTTTATGTCATCACACTGTAGTCAGAAGATCCCAGTATCACATTGGCGTTATGATGGAGGCAGAAAAGAAATTATACAAGACAAACAATTCAAAGTGTCAAAGAGTGCTACAACGTTTTGAATGATGGGAAAGAGACAAAAGACCAAAGTGTTACAAATGTGACAAACATGGACATCTTCAGAGAGATTGTTGGGAGAATAAAATGCAGAGAGAAGGGCAAGAACACACAAATTGGAGAAATAAAGCTCCAGCACAGCACTTTTTCCACACTTTATAAGACCAGTGGAAAAACCAACATCATTTACAGTTGACATGGACACTACAGTGTCCATTGTGCACCCTGACTTAATCAACAACCACTAGCCTCAGTTTGGCACTTTTACTATACAGACTGAGACTAGAAGCCCCGTCAAAGTGTTAGGAAAGTTAGGAACATGTGCACCTGGGTCTCCTCGAGTTTAGCCACCTAATGCTTATTGCAGACATTGTCGATGAAGTGATTCTTGGCATGGAATTATAAATGCTTACTGGTTTATTGTAGACTTAAAAGAGAATGTCCTGATAGTTGGCCAAGGGCAGATAAAGTTTTCCTTGGCTGATATGGTAAGCTCATCTAACCATTCAATCAAGCAAATGATAATGGCCAAAAAAGGAATCAACATGTGCAGAGAAGAAGAACCTAGGATGTTAAGTGCTGAAACGGAGGAAGTAGTAGATGAAGTACCAATTTGTGTGATGACAGAAGATGTAAGTGGAAAACCAACTATGGTCATCAAGGGAAAGCTCTTGCTCACTCTGGAGTTAAAGGAAGCACTTGGGGGAGAAGTAGTTGAAGAGGATGTCTGAAAATAGCTAATGACAAAATGAAAACATGGTATGACATATACAATAATAGTGTGGGTTTCAAAGAAAACCAGGTTTGGTCATAAAACCCAAAGCACTGTTGTGGCCACTCCCCAGGAGTTTCAAACAAACAGGGTATACCCTTACGCTTTGAAAAAAGATAATGATATTATCAGAAACAAGTAGAAGGGCAAGGTTGTCCACCTAGACCACCTAGTAAAGTACTACTTGCAGACATGGTTTGCCAGTTTGGGACAAACGGGCTTAATCAGCAGGCAGTGCTACATTGAACTGAAAAAACAACAGTGCCTACATGACTCTTAGCATGCAGCAATGCTTGAGCTGTTTCAGACATTTAGAGGTCATTCTACACAGCAGAATTACATAACTTTAGATCATGTGAGATACCCCTTCGTTACTCGATGTTACTCGACTATTCTTCAGGCATCCAGACCCACTATGTGACACTATAGTGATAGTGCTAGGCAGTGAAGTAGAAATTCTGGATTTCTAAGCAGCCCAGTTCAGGTACTCCTGGCAATATTACAAGTGCAGATTGAAATGTTTGTTGCAATTTAGCAGGACGTGATTATTGTGTTAATTAGTGGAAAACTGTAATAAGGCGAAATTTTTGTTATGTGTGGAACAAATTTAACTTAACTTGTTGTATAACAGTGGCTTTGTTGATATCTAATTGTTGGTTGTGTCTAATTAAAGTTTGTAATTAGTAGCTTCATTAGTGTAAGATATTCTGTTTCCACTGTACAACACAACAATCTGTGAGACCATCATAACAATGTATTTTTCAACTCTCAGACTATCTCAGCTTGTGAAAATCAGTACTTAGGTAACATGTAGAATACAGTAGAACCTCGTTAACCCGGACCTCTTTAACCCAGACGTCCGGATAAACCGGACCAGTTTTAGAAAAAAAAATTACATGTATGTTGTTCAGCGTAGTAAATGAAGACTTGTTTTACAGACAATAAATCGGTATTCTCAGTAGGTACATTACTCGAATTCACTTGCCAGCAGGCGAGTTCATTCCACTCACCCCACCTGCTGTTGCTACGCAGCAAACTGGTGACTCAACCCTCTCCTTCCCCTCCCCGCGCCTCGCACTTGACATTGACCTAGAAACAACATTCCTCAGTTGTGCTGCAATCTCGGTAGTGTTTACGTGTTGTCCTAGTGTCACTGTCGAGGTACAGTATCGTTGTGCTGTTTCGTTAGCGTGTTGTTCGCGATGGCGACGAAACGTAAAAACATTGTTGTGACTATGAAAAAAAGGATGGAAGCATTGACAAGAATTGATAAGGGAGAATCGTTAAAGAACATTGCTGCTGAGTTTGGAGTAGGAACATCGACCGTATCTGATTGGAAAAAGAACAGAAAACGCATTGAAGACTTTTGTTTCGAAATGATTTCTAAGGACAGTTTGGATAATCGGTGTAAAGCAAAAACTGCTAAACTAGAAACTCTGGATGAAGCATTGTTTGTCTGGTTTTGTGCTGAAAGAGAACATGGTTTGCCGATTTCTGGACCCATCATCCAACAGAAAGCATTGAGTTTGAACAAACAGTTGCCCCATGGAGACCCGAGTTTTACAGCTAGCCAGGGGTGGTTGGACAGATGGAAAAAACGGCATGGAGTGCGTCAACTTACAATCACTGGAGAAAGCTTGTCAGGTGATGTTGAAGCGGCAGAAAAATTTAAAAAAGAGTTTGAAGACTTTATTAAAAAGGAAGAACTGACTGCAGATCAAGTTTACAATGCCGATGAATCCGGTTTATTTTACCGGATGTTGCCAAGTAAAACGCTAGCCTCAAAATTAGGAGATTCAGCGAAAGGGTATAAAAAAGGGAAAGACCGCCTCACCATAATGGCTTGCAGTAATGCGGCAGGAAAGCACAAAATTCCTCTCCTTATAATAGGGAAGTCTAAAAACCCCCGTGCATTGAAAAATGTGAAACGAGGCTCATTGCCTGTCATTTACAGCTCACAAAAAAGTGCTTGGATGGTTAGTGACATTTTCAAACAATGGTTTTTCGAGAATTTTGTGCCATCAGTAAAAAAATATTTGAAGAACTGTGGCCTTCCCAACAAGGCGGTTTTGCTGATTGACAATGCGCCTTCGCATCCGTCTGTCAATGAACTAGTCAAAGATGACATTTCAGTGAAGTTTTACCACCTAATGTAACTTCTCTCGTTCAACCGATGGACCAAGGAGTTCTAGAAAAAATAAAAAAAGTGTACAAAAGGCAAATGCTAAGTCAACTGGTAGAGGATGAAGGAGAGCATGGTGTGGTAGAGGTGCTGAAATCTTTTAACGTAAAGACTGTTATTTATATGATTGCGGAAGCTTGGGACCAGGTTGGAAGAGAAACTTTGATAAAGTCATGGAAAAAGTTGTGGCCTGGTGTGTGTGACTTGCCAGAAAACAATACAATTGAAGAAGAAGAAAAAATAAGTGTGGAAGAAGATTTTATAGACATTTTTAAAAATATCGATGGCTGTTCCGATGTTGATGAAGAAGACATTGACAATTGGTTGCAAATTGACAATGACGGAGGTTATAAAGCGATCACAGAGGAAGAAATTATTGCATCATGCAGTGTTACAGAAAATGAAAATGAAGAGGATTCAGACAGTGTTGATGAACCAGCTGTGGTTATGACCCATGCAGAAGCAGTAGCAAACATAGATAAATTGATGGTTGGTTTATTTCGAGAGTCAAGCCGAAACATCGCCAAACGAACTTCTAATGCTAAAGCGGATGCGAGATCGCGCTGCTCGTAAGCGATACACAAAACTGAGGCAGCAAAAGCTCACTGCCTTTTTTACTACCGACTAGTTTGTACCTATATTGTGTACAGTGTAAATACATATTATGTGTTTTTAGGTGAAAGTGTGCCGATAATAATTTTTAAACTCCATTAAAAATATTTTTGGTAAGTACATGTTCTTTTTTATCGTTTTTCCCTCATTCTCTGGATAACCCGGATTTTCGTTAACTCGGATCGGCCCCGGCCCCAGTTGATCCGGGTTAACGAGGTTCTACTGTAACAATAAGCAGTTGAAACACACTGTTTGCCATATCATATCAGTTGTATACTGCATGTCCCTTAAGCTCATTCTTTGCATTATTGATGACACAAAAAGTAAACTATATTTTTTATTCTTATATTTTACATGGCTGAAGATGAGAACATGCCAATGCTAGTTAAAATATATATACTGACTAAGAGATTAACAGATCAGTTACTATTTCTCATCTTGTATGAACTTTAACAGTAAATGTATACAAAGAAATTTGACACAAAAAAATAGTATTTTTGAAAACAGTATGTCCATATATTTGCACACAGTATAATATGACATTATATATTATATAGAAATCACACAACTAATTAGCAGCTAATGTAGTTATTGGCCATATGTATAGCATGTGAAAGATGTTAGATGTTTTACTCATTTAATATATAGAATATTCAAAATTAGTTAATCAGATATAACACTTTTTGTTTTACTGTTTTTAATTTTTTTCAAACTTTCATAAAAAATGTATTAAACGCTGTGAAATTTGTTACCTACTTTGTTTATCCAGCATAGTAAGCTTCCCTCAGTCTGGCTGTTTCTATTAATTTCCAGACTTTATTGAATTTTTTCTGCAACATTACGAGCTATATTCAAAATTAAAGTTGGGACTTTTGTATTTTCATGGGACATAAAAAAAAATTCAGTTTTGCTGCTATCTTTGTTTTTACTGGCAACTACAAATTGACAGTAATCTACACACACAAACACCAGAAGACTCTAAATTCTCTGTAGAAACATTACACAAGTCAGAGTTGATGAATGTAGAATTTATTGGCATCAGAATATAAAGTAAATTGGCACACATATAGTTTTTTCAGGCATAGTTTGAACTATGCTGTATACTAAATTTAAAGAAATTGTTAAGAGATTGTGTTTATAACAACACAATAAATGATTGATTTGTTTTTGCCCTTGTAGATTTCTACACCTCTTTGTATTTCCAGTGTTATTGACTCAGTGTGTGCGCACACACTAGTGGGTGTCAAGCAGGTACAGTGTTAAAATACATATAATAAATTCAGATAATCTGTCAGTTGAAGAAACAAATGACTCCATTTGGTGGCTGCAATGTTTTAACATCCTTTGTAAACTTTGGGCTTCTGGAAATTTTAAATTACCATTACAGGCATGCCTTGAGTTTAAATATGGAAGTGAATATTGCTTTATTTAAACTCCTTATACTTTGTATAGATACTTAAGTGCTTATAGTGTTTACATTTACTACTTGGGTTAGTAGGCGGAGGCCCCAGCCATAAACTTTGGTTCTCCATATATTACTTATCAACATGAAATACATTTTTTCAGTAAAGAATCACATCTTGTTGTTGCATCCTCTTCGTTCACTTATTAATTTAATAATATATATAATACTTTCACTTATGAAACAGTAAGTTCATAAGTGAAAGTATTATATATATTATTAAAGAATCACATATTCGGCATGAGTGGATTATAAACAGAGATAAACAAAATTTCACGAGAGTTATGGCAGTATGAATGCTGAATGTTAGATTCAGCTGAATTCTGATGTAGATTAAGATTTCATTTCAGTACGTAATGATTATATTTGGAACACTGCCTAATAATGTAATAGTTGCAAATATATTTATGTAAATCCATACTTATTCCTTGTTAGACAAAAATTATCTTCAAGCCTGTAACCTTTAAACATAAAATCTTTTTTTCTTTATTATGTTGTATTCACGAAAACATAAGATCTTTACAAATAAAATAAGATACGCTCTTAGTTTTAAGTAATAAATGACTGTTCTTCTTTGTGATTTGAAATACTTCACACCTGAAATCTTGAAAATTTGTAGTACTTTTAATAAATATTTTAACAGGATTTGCTCCATGTTGTTGCTGAAAGTATATTGTGTAAAGTACCCATATAGGAAGGCATATTCTCCATTTATTCTCTGTTTTCCTTGGAACCCATCATTTTATACCAATTTTGTTATATTGTCAAAACATTCACTATTGTGAAAGTAACAATTCCTTTATGTTGCTTCATTTTTATTTCATGCTGTAGTACTCCACATTGATGCTAAAATGGGGTTGTGGATGAAATATTGAATATTTTATATTGCTTTAACATAGTTTTTATATTGTTACTAGCTGTTACCTGTTGCTTCACTCATGAATATTTTACTTTTAATACGTATTTTAACTTAATGTTTATTGTCTATGTGTATATGGTATTCTGTCAGCTCGTATAACAATTTTGTAATCATAAGTTGGCATTCTCTCCAAAGCTGTTTTGAACACTTGTACTGTAACCCTTCTTTAAGTATTTTATTGACTTATAAATTTTTTTTTTTTTTTTAAAGAGGGGCCACAAGATAATTAAAACTAGGCCAAAAGCCTAGAGAAGCCAAAAATGCGCTGGACCCAGTGAGACGGAACTTGCAATTAAAACTCACAAAATTAACAACCAATAATTTTTTATTACATCCTTCTCTTTTTTTTTTATAACAAAACGTTAAATATTTATCTCCCAACAAGTTCAGTGCTTTCTCCTTAAAATATTTTTGTTAATTTTTTACTTTAAAAATAAATATAAAATTTAAATGAAATTAATATAATGATTAATTGATTTTCTTTTCCAATTGGGGTTACTTTTCCCCACTTAGCCCTATACCTAACCCCCAGAAATAACACATGAATATACAATACATATAAATGGACATATATATATATATATATATATATATATGTCTACAACTACAACACATACACACGTTCCACATCACAGGACAATTACAACTTTCAACATTAATATCTTGCCACACCTCTTTCACCCCATAAGGTACATAATTCACAATTCATAAATATTCTTGAACGCAACACCTATTGAAAGATCTTAATACATAATAATCCATATATATATATATATATATATATATATAATATATATATAACACAGATATAAAAATAGCATACAAAACTAATAAAAATAAATTACAAAATCTAAATAGCTCACACAACAAAGATAATACAACAACCAACGGTATATACAAAATTGAATGCCAAGATTGCAATAAATGTTATATAGGACAAACAAAAAAACAGCTGAAAAAACGTTATTTTGAACACCTAAATGCATACAAAAAACCAAACATATATAAATCCAATTTAGCCACACATGCAATAAACACAGGACATGAATTCCCAGACATAACCAATGTAACACTAATAAAACATATACCACACAAAGGCACCATAATGAACATTTGGGAAAATTTACAGATTTACAAACATAAAACACAAAACAAATTAATACCAGAACAAATACAAATCAATACAAAACATGACACAATATTCAAAGCACTCAACATCGAAAATACACAAAATACAAAAACAGATACCACAACCACACACAATAATGCAACATTGAAGGACCAAAGACCAACAAACCACCATAATAACATCCAGAAGCCAACACACAAATACTGCACCAGAAGCAAGATGGCGAAGGCTGAAGATGGGAGAACAGGATCTCCCGAAACATGTCCCTAAAGGAAAAAATACATCTTGAGGTAAAATAGTTATAAGTATTATAGTAATATATATATATATATATGTGTGTGTGTGTGTGTAACCCCAGTGCCCCCAGGGCATACTAAAATTCAGGGGTTGGCATAATGCCTGATACTACTATAAAGTGCTCCCACACTGAGCACTTAGACTTGGAGGAAATATAATCATAATTCAGTCAAAATACAAGTGACCATAATAAATTTAAAAGAATTTAAGCGTGATAAATTTTTGTGAAATATTAATAACAGTAATATTTTCGTGAAAGAAATTTAATAACAGTAATGTGCCATGATGCTTTATAACCTTTAAGAATGAATTTGGCCCAAAGGCCAACATGTTCCTAGGCAAGATCGTGCCTAACTAAACCTGTCCCAGGAGCATGTTCAAGTCTGCATGACAAATCCGCCTATACAGGATTAAACTGGGGACCCGAATGAAACTAACAAAAGAAACTCCTATCCATTATAGGACCCAAACTGAATATAAATATGTGAAATTAATGAATCAATTGAAAACTAAATTTAATCTGTGAAATTACATGATGAATGATAGAATTACTAGCACTAAGGTAACCCTTTTACTGAAAACTAGAAAGAAATTTACATGCCTGAATGGTAATCAGCCACGGATACATGCCAACCTCTGGGCTCACACTTAATATAAATAGTATTACAAAATGTACAAAAGATTCCCCCCCCCCAAAGTCCGCGCACTATTCTGTCCCGTTAACCGGGGACCCAATTGAAATATGTAAAGCTTAAAGTCATTTTAGGGTGTGTCGCTATATGCCCACGAGTTCTAGTAGGTTACATTCACTTGTGTTAAAAAGTAATATTGGGTTGGTGTCACCTGATTTTTTCCCTGGTGTGGAGTTTGAAGTCCTGGTCTAGAGCATTTTTGTGTTGGTGTGGCCTGTTCCTCACTGTTCTCCTCCGGCAGATGAAGCTGAGAGCCTTTCATGTTCGGTTGTTCAGGTCATGATTTGGAGCTGGTCCTCGACTTGAAGCGGGGGACCCTAAGCATACAAATATTATCAGCGAGATGCTCCAACACTTATTCCCCCAGGTTACTCTCACACGCACCAAAATCCATTTATAATTTTAAACACTGCTTTAGGCCTACTTGAAATGAAAGTTTGACACACTCTACAACAGGTTATACGGGCATGTGGCCCTACCTTTGAAAACATTAAGTTTGGCTAAAGTACATATTATTTTGCGTTACCATTGGTCAATTACGGGGCCTTAGTTAAGACTTCAATTACTGTTATACAATTAACTCATTTTGCATACTCTAATTCGCCACGCAGCGTGCGTGTAACAGGTTAACAATTTTCATTCATTCTTGTACGTATATTAAACAAAACCCCTTTTACGTTACTTTAAATTAAATATATATAAGTATACTGCACTCACTTACTGCAGATCTGTTTTAATTTAGCCTGCCATAGGTGGAAGATGGAACAATTAATGAAAACTTCTCTGTCGGAGAGCGGCGAGGCGGTTAGTTGGAGTAGCAAAATCAGACAAGCTCCGAACCGTTTATTCTACGCATTTTTCAACTCGCGCTTCAAGGCGTCCGCAAGGGAGCAGCACCAATCAAGCGCCGCTTCGTTACCTCATGTAGATTCTGCGCTAACCGTTAAACACAGTACGGCAGAACGCCCACCGCTAAATACAGAAACCTATTGTTTGTTATATTCGTTAAATGCAGTACAAGATTTTTTTATTATGCGCTATTTACTTTTGCGTATTAGCGCCGATTTTATTCAATCGGCACACCCCCACCCCAAAAGGGCAACATAGTTGCCCCACACTTAGACAGAGGAGTACCCTGCAGTGTACCTCAATGTTTTCTACTAAAACGCAGGTGTTCCTCGGTTTTCCCAGTTGCCTTTGTTCTCAGGAGAGCAGTGGCTCAGAAGGAAGTTGAAAAAACAGAAAGAAGACATGTAGAATGCGAGTGTGTTGGCACTACACACTGACCTGATCAGGGCCAGCATGCAGCAAGAAAGACAGAAGAAGAAAAGAAGAAAGAGTGTTCGGGTGCACCCTGAGTTCTGACCTCCTGAGGCTTGACCACTTATGCGGGAACTCCGATGCTACCTCAACAGGGACCCATGCCCTATAATTACATGGGGACTAACCCCCCAAAATCCAATAACACTTTATCCCATGAATCGCTCTTACATCCCACAGGACCAGGGCCCGTTTATCCGCGGCTGAGCTGAGTGGGTGGCTCTGGCAATAGACCCAGTTCCCAATCCGGAAGGGGTTAGGAATTCGCCCCTGATTATATCGTCGACAGACCCGCTCGTGCGCTCGCAGCAAATTCTTCCGAGCCTCCTTCCACCTCTCTGCAGTACTATTATCTGGCTCCCGTGGCAGAAGATCTTCGATGTTCCACAAATTGGTCAACGGGAGTGCGGGCGAGAATCCAAACAGGATTTCAAAGGGCACGGCCTGATGACTGTCATGTCGGGCCGTATTAAAAGCTAACTGTAACCACTTCAGATTCTGATCCCATGTTGCTCAGCGTGATAAGCAATCAGGGCAGACCGGAGATTCCGATTGAATCTCTCCGCATGGGACGGCTGTGGGTAATAAGGGGAAGTGGTTACGTGTTTGATCCCACTGGCGAAACACATCCGCCGGAACTCACCCGAAATGAACTGAAGGCCATTGTCCGAGACAATGATGGTCGGAAGACCGAAATGCTGAAATATATTGTTTTGGAGCGCGTTTATGGTTAAACGAGCCGTTGCCTGCCGTAAGGGCAATAGCCAGGCAAACTTTGAAAAAGCATCCACACAAACAAGCAGGTAAGCATTCCCCGACTTGCTACGGGGGAATGGCCCCACGTAGTCGATGAACAACTTCTCCATCGGTCTGCTCGCCACATCAGATGACAACAACCCTAACTTGGTGTTCTGGGCAGGCCACATAGATGACAGCTCTTAACCCTGATCGCGATGTCCCTATCCATGCCCTTCCAGATAAAATTTCTCCTAATGCTGGAAATGGTCTTAGAAATTCCCTTGTGGCCTCCTACTGGGGAATTGTGGTAATAACTGAAGACCATGGGCACTAACTTGCTAGGCAGCACGATCGTAGGAGCACGTCCTTTTCTCTCTCTACAACATAGGACTCCCTTGTTCAATAAGTAAGGGGCCTGTACGTTACCTTCCTTTATATTTTGGATGACTGGACCCAGCTCTTCGTCGTTCAACTGATGAGGCAACACATCAGTGAAGGCTAATGGAAAGTCTAGCAGAACGGAACAGGGTTGCTCAGATTGGGCATCACTGGGCTGGGAAAACATGCGGGACAAGGCGTCTGCAACTACATTTTGAGATCCCCTAATGTGTTGCACTTTGAACTTAAAGGATGAGATCTTCACCACCCATCTACCAATTTTACCCAGTTGCTGGGGATGAGCCAGAAGCCAAGAGAGAGCCTGATTGTCGGTCTCAAGCAGGAACTCAACATGTTCCAGGAAACGCCTGAACTTGTCTAGAGCGTACACAACAGCTAAACACTCTAGCTCATAGACGGATGATTTTCGTTCTTGCTGGGTCAATGTCCGGGAAATAAAAGCCACAGGCTGCCTAGCGTCATCAACAACTTGGGACAGAACTGCCTCGAGCGCAACCGAACTCGCGTCCGTCTGTAGGATAAAGGGTTTCGAAAAGTCGGGCATCCGTAACACCGGTGGGGAGATGATGGCCTCCTTCAAGGTGTGGAAAGCCTTCTGTTGACTCTCGCCCCATATAAATTTAGCACCCTTCTTCCTCAGCTCGTTCAAGGGTGCGGCAATCTCTGCGATATTAGGTATGAATCGTCGATAAAAATTGACCATACCTACAAATCACGCTATTCCCTTCGCATCCCTAGGAGGGGGGAAGTCACGGATGCCCTGTGTCCTCTCGGGGTCGACCGTAATGCCCCGGTGTGAAACCAAATGGCCCAAGAAAGAAATACTCTCCTGGGCGAAACGAACCTTATCGGGATTGACAGTGAGGCCAGATCTTCTCAACCGACACATCACTTCTCGGAGATGACCCAGATGATCTTCGAATGTCTCACTGTACACCAACAAATCATCTAAGTAATTGAAGACGAACCTGAATTTCACGTCGTGAACAACGGTATCGAGAAGACGAGTGAGTGTCTGGGCCCCCACAGCCAAACCCATGGGAACCCTTGTGTATTGGTACAAATTCCATGGTACAAAAAGGCCGTGTACGGTCTACTCTCTTTGGCCAAAGGAATCTGGTGATAAGCCGCATTGAGATCGATTATGGTGAAATACCTGGCCCCACTGAACCAATCAAAGGCCGAATGTAAGTCTGGGAGGGGAACAGAATCCACCTCGATATTTGCGTTCAACTTCCGATACTCAATGACCATACGGTGTTTACCCCCAGGCTTAGGTACCAAAAACGCTGGACTGGCATAGCTAGAATGAGAAGGTTCAATCACCCCTTGTTCCAACAACTCTTGAACCCTCTCTCGCAGAATGGTCATCTTCGGAGGTGCGAATTTGTAAGGGTGCGACCTTACTATCTTAGAGTCTGTAAGACGGATCTTATACTCTAGCAGGTGTGTGAGTCCCAATGTAGGAGTTAACACCTCGGGAAATTCCTCACACAATTGGTCTAAGGCCCTCTGCTGGGATGGAGTGAGATGGTCTCGTGCAGAATCAGGACAAGCCACCTCTTGGATACCTGGCTTAGCTCCCTGGTACCCAAGGAATGGAATAAGAGCTCCCCGATTAAACTTGAAATAGCATTGGTGCGGTTGGATGTCCAGCACGAGACCACTTTTTGCGATGAAATCGGCACCAATGATACAATCCACTCCCAGAGCAGGAGAAACCAGAAAAGGCCACACCCAAGAAAACCCATCGATTTTAAATTTAAAGGTAATCACCTGGGAGATGGGAAAGATTTCTCGAGATGCAGTCCAGCATACCACAGACGACAGGTTCGACCTCTTGATCAAGCCCTGCTTCTCCGGGTCCGTGCATACCCGAGATGAGATGATGGATCGGGGTGAACCGGAGTCAACTAATGCTGTGAGCTGACCCCCTTTTACCTCGAGCGACAGAAAGGGGCATACTGAAAGGTGTTGAGAGGTAGTGGACCGGACCTTGATGTCGAAAGAGTTGGATCCTAGCAATTGCCTGGAGGTAGTTGGAACTTGTAAAGATTTAGTGCGAGGGGAAGACATCCTCCGACATATCTTCCCCTGTCTACTTAGTTTTTTGGGATGGGTCTTGACGATGGAGGTGCTGGACGCGCGCGCCCTTGGGTGCATGATCGAGCCACGTGCCCCGGGCGATTACAATTGTAACAGATGATGTCCCCCATCGCTTGCGATTTCGAACTGACTGGGCCTGTCGGGGGGGGGAAAGGTTCACTGCGTCCTTCCGCTCTCTGAGGTCTGGGTAGTTCCCCTCTTCTGTCTCCCCTCGCCTCGTCGCTCATCTGAATGGCCTTGGACATCACACACAGCCGGTCCAAGTCCGCAAACCACCGCGGCCGCTCAGCAAATACGAGTCGCAATCTGTCTTCTGAGGAGACGCCGTCAAGAATATTCTGGACAACCTCTTCCTCCGACATGCCCAGTCCCAGTATGCGCGCTACCTCTTGAATACTTTGCACGAATTGGGCAAGACTCTCGCCCCTCGCCTGCACGCGATAAAAGGGTCGGTGACGTAATTGCTGCATTAGTCTCCCGGGCACGAACGCCTCCAACACCTCCTGGTGGAACTCCGCCACTCTATCTCTACGCCTCATTACACCCGCCACCCTCTCAGCCATGGGGCCGCGACAATAAGGATAAAAGAGCTCGAGGACGGTACGATCCGACATACCCGGGAAATCGACCAATTGAAAAATTATTTTAAAAAACGGCAATAATTTGTCCACATCCAGCCCATCCACGATCGGTAATTGTTGGATGATTTGAGACAGTGGGTTGGGCAGCTTGTGATATGACGCCGCCACCAACCCGGAGAAAACTGGGGTACTTGCGACAGGCTCGATTGCTCTATAAGATGACTCTACAGCCGAAACCACGGACTCAGCAACTGGAGCCGGCGTAGGCGGTCTACCCGGTTGAGCCCCCTGCAGGGTCGAGGTGATCTGTTGGATCAGACCTTTTACATCATGGGCCGGCTCAAGATCGCCCCATTGTTGGTCAAGATTCTGCAGCCTGAGTTTTACATGCTGCAGGCGTTGCCGGATTCGCCGGACGCCGATGGAGCACCCCGGTCCCTCCTCCAAATTGTCTACACACCGAGCTAATTCCTGCAGCTCCTCCCACTTCTCGATGCATTTTTCGAATTCACTCTCTTTGTCAGCGATGGCGACAGTCGAGAGCGCTTCGCCCGCGGACAGCGCTTCTCTGAGCTGCCGTCGCAATACAATTACCGCCCCTTTCGGGTCTCTCCCCCGGGCTCGTAACTCGAACTCGATTTCGTCACGCAGAAACAACTCTGGATTTAGGATGCTCATCCTCGAGCTTCGCGGTCGGCACCCGAAAACACAACACCCTACAAAAATTGACAATAAAGAACACAGGAATACTTGAGTACTGTCCTTCCTTCAAGCAGACTGCGGTTCCCCCTACCGTTGCGAGGACCCAGCCCACTTACCTGAACTAGCTCTCAACAACACTACACACGAAGGAACGCAACACACACACACTAATACACGACCTGACAAAATTACCGACCAACGAACAACAACAAATTCTCAGATAAATATTTGCAATAACTTCGGCTCCCGTATCTCGGAGGAGATCGACTGCCGATCGGGCCATACCGCATAACTAAAAACGCCTTCCCTATTATTGGCAAGGTAATACGCGAAAACCATTTCTCCACCTCGGCCCAGATCTGCGATATTTCGAGTTTCCAAGGAATTTCCCCCCCTAAAATTTCACACCCCGTGGCGACCTCCAGTTCAACAATACCAACAGGCGGGCAATGATACACACATATAATTAACAAAACCTTAAACATAACAAGACATAGGTACTTATAGATATAGGGACTTCTAGTAATTATTCCAAGTCCGATTCGACCCCAAAATGTTTCCTGAGTTTGCAAGCCCCGTCACACCCAAAGGACCCAAGTGTTGACCCTAATCTCAACCACGCTCTGCTACCAAATGTAACCCTTCTTTAAGTATTTTATTGACTTATAAATTTTTTTTTTTTTTTTTTTTTTTTTTTAGAGGGGCCACAAGATAATTAAAACTAGGCCAAAAGCCTAGAGAAGCCAAAAATGCGCTGGACCCAGTGAGACGGGACTTGCAATTAAAACTCACAAAATTAACAACAATAATTTTTTATTACATCCTTCTCTTTTTTTTTATAACAAAACGTTAAATATTTATCTCCCAACAAGGTCAGTGCTTTCTCCTTAAAATATTTTTGTTAATTTTTTACTTTATAAATAAATATAAAATTTAAATGAAATTAATATAATGATTAATTGATTTTCTTTTCCAATTGGGGTTACTGTACTTCCCCCACTTAGCCCTATACCTAACCCCCAGAAATAATACATGAATATACAATACATATAAATGGACATATATATATATTTTGTAATATAACACAAAATAATTTAATTTATGTGTATGTGTAGTAATGTTCCACTTTGGAAACGCCAATTTGGTAACGTTCCTGGTCTTCGTTAAGCCTCCCTGTTGGGCTAGCCAATTTTGTATTAAAACAAAATAATCTGTGTGAATGCTGTTGTAACAATTTCAAATAAAAAATTTATTTTTTATTTCACAACAAAAAAATTTCTGAAAAAATATTTTTTATGTTAATTTTAATCCTAATATTTAGAAAATAATCGTGTTTATTGTTTGTAATTAGAAATGAAGTGGTATTATGTTTATTTTTGTAATAGTGTCACTTTCAGTAAATTTGTTAAAGGACAATCTGGTTAACTCCAAATCTAGTCCAAAGACGGCTCTCTTCTTCTTCTTCTTCTTCTTCTTGAAGCATTCGTTGTTTCGTATATACCGCCTTTCGGTTAGTTGGTATTCTTGAATAATTTATTTGTTAAGCTTTTTTAAAGAAAAATCAAATCCAAATTACAAAACAGCACGTTTATTAATAAAATAGTTGATTTGTTCGATAAGAATCGATGTTACAAAGTAATATCGACTCACTCAGGGCCGGTCGATATAAAAAGTTTGTAGCGGGTCATTTTTGGGTGTTTTTATTTTTAACAGTATGGGGCATTTATATTTTTATTTCTTTCATTTTGTGCGGGCTTGTAAAAAGTTACGAAAATTATTGTGCAACGTCATTTTCCGTGTAACAGAGCGATACGCAGTTGTTATTGTGTAACGCGGCGAGCGAAGAATTTACCCCCTTCAAACTTCTCAGAAATCTGTACTTGTGTAGCAGCACACAGACGCAACTGTACCACCACAAGCTCGAGTGACGCATCAGCCACAAAACAGGATGTCCTGGGACGAGTAAAATTCAGCAATGTGCTTTTGAGCGGCAAGAAGTGCTGTTTAAATCCGGTTCCTATAATGACGTCCGCCTGTGCCTAATTGAAATCATTGACCATGTGAACCTAAAAAACTACATGCATGGCATGGAGCGAAACTCCGGCGACGAAGGATAAGGCCGTGACTTCCACACCAACTATGAGATCACAATAGCGATACCTGTTACATTACCGTTGTCAGTCTACAAGCAGCAGTTCACGGTACCGGGCTGGTCCCAAGTAGGCTCGCCATAAAAGTTTTATTTACCAAGGCAAAAAGTTGTAACAACCGAAAAACAGTATGTGACCGCGTCAAGAATAGTAACGAGCAGCATAAAATTTTTTTTTGGAACAGTAATTAATCGGGAATCGACCGTAACGGAACAATGAATGTGCGCATAGAGACCGCGTGACCGGCGAGGGGGAAATTTCATTATAAAATGATTAAGGGGTAAATAAATTGTGTGTGTTTGAGTGAGCGGGCAAAGCTGGGCTGTTTCTGTTTTTATCTGTGTTGGTAATTGTGTTTTGTGTGATATATATAAGGTAAGCTGTAGGTCATAAGTTTGATTATGCTAGCGTTGCACAACTTCGAAACATGTATCTAAATGAATCTTCCTAATTTTTATAACAATTCAAAAGTAAATGATAATAAATAGTAATTCTCTTCAAATATGAGTTGTGTCAGTGCTTTGCGTAACCCATAGACCATGTTTGTATCCAGCTACATGTGATCGAACCCTTGGACCTTGTAGAAGTGATCGTGCCGGTAAGTAAAATTTAATTTGAGATTTTGATATTAATAAATGTGATCGATAGTTTAGTACATCACATTTGGCGCCACGAAACAGGCACGAATTATAGTTAATTATAATTAGTTAATTAAATTCCGCATCTACAGAGATACAAACATGTTCTAGGTTAGCATAGCAACCTAACAGTATATTACAAAATTTAAGTAATTACAGTATTCATTTAATTAATCTATTTAATCAATTTATGTAATTTAATTTAACCAATAATACAAAATGTCAGATAAAGAAAATAACGCAAATGAGACGGAGAGTGTCGAAGTTTTTGACGAGTCAAACATGAGTAATTTTGAGATACATTCGACTCCAAGTGCGAGTCAAGAGAAAACAGAGTTAAATTCAAGTGACCAGAGTAATGTAACTGAAGATTCGGGTGTGCAATTGACCCCGACTTCAACGAAATGTAACGTCCAATTCAATAGTGATGTAATGAGTATGTTACAATTACTCTTAGAACAAAGCAAAGTACAGAATAACAAATTTAACGAATTAAATAGTCGTTTTGACAATAATGACATAAAACTAGACAGACAAAGTAGTGAATTAAATAATCGTTTTGATGAAATTGAGACCAAATTCGATGTAATGAATAGTTGTTTCGACAATAACGATATAAAATTGAATAAATTCGACGCTAAATTTGATGTACTCAAATTTGATATTGATGAGGTAAAAACAAAATGCGAAATTAGTTGTAATGAATTGAAACGAGATATTGAGAGAATAGTAGAGTCAGTAGGAGAACAGAGTAAAAGTAAAAATAATAATGACAGTAAGAAAGTAACAAGTGATGACAATAATGTCGAAAATGAGAATATAATTAACAGTGTGGTAGTAGAGAGTAAGAACAATGATATTGAAAGTGGTAATGTAATTGAAAAGGTGGTATCAGAAAGTGATACGTTGAAAATAGATAGTGAAACAGTAAGTGAGAGTGACAAAATGATAAGTTGTAATGAAGTAATAATTAGTGTTGTTGAATTAGAAAAAGAATGGAAAGAAAGAGTAGATGAATGTGTATGGCAGAGGGTAAATTTTCCCCTTATTTGTGATGAACCAGAGTGTTCAAAAGTGTTATTTTTGGGCAAGAGACCCTTATTAGTGAAAGATTTGAGTTGTTTAATTTTGCTGAATAATTTTGTACCCTCTGCGTGGAATGATAAAAGTGTGATATGGTGTTATGATGATGAAAGATGTTTTGAGAGAGAGTTGTGCATTGATAAAGAAATAGAATTATATAAACCAATGAGAGATTATAACGAGTTGAAAGAGATGTTAAACTTACCTGTTAAAGTAGAGAGTGAATATTATTTTGATAATACATGTTTAAATAATAATAATTTACTTTATGAAGAAAAAATAACTGACTTGATGACGAATATTACTAATGGAGACTGGACAGAAACAAATAATTTGATAAAATGAGAAGTAAAATAAGAATTTGTGAAATCTAATAAGAGATAGTTTTTTGGGTGATGCGTAATTTATGGGACACATATATCTGTCCAAGTTAAAATCAAAGTTGAATTTGAAATAGTAGAGATGAATATGATGTAATGTTGTTTTGAAGTAAGGTATATTATAGAATTCTGAGAAATATTGATGTTGACACAGGAGTAATGGAGAATAATTGTAGAGTTCTGAATGATATATATATGTTTATAATTAATGAGGTTATTTTGTTGTATTTGTAGTGAGGTAATGAGATTGAGATTTTTGGGGATGGCAATTTTGTATTAGGGGGTAGTGTATTTGGGGAGTCCGCAACAAGGGTTGGGACGGGATTAGGACCGATTGGCGCCGGAAAGGGTTACCTAGGGAGGGTCCAGGAACCAACATAAGGGAATGAGTTTTGGGTAGGGGAAACACATATCCTATGTACAAAGGGTTAGAGAGTATTTTTTTTTATATGTAGAGAAGGTGGAGAATGGAGTTTAATGATAAGTTGGGGTTTAGAGTGTATTGGGATAGATGTTTTGGTAGAGATGGGTGTCATGATAATTGAAGTTGATTAATATTAGGGTCAGAGAGTAAAGTTTATATATGTATACAGATCTAATACAGTCAATGAGAATAAATAAGTTACATCACCTACAGTAGATTAAAGTAAGATTGTTGAATAAAGAGAGAGATTTTTAATAAAGATATAAAATTTTCCTTTTTTTAAACCAGTGACAAACTTTTGGTAGAATGTTCAAATAATGTCAAGTTAAGAATTGTTTATTTTAAATAATTTAAATGTCAAGTTGATGATTATTCATAGTAATATTTTGTTTATTTTACATATTTTGTTTTATTATGTTTGTATTTCAAGTTAGGATATTACAGATGTTCAATGTATTTTCAGAACTTATATATAACATATGTAGGTCAAGGGTTTTGGACTTGACCTAGTTTCGATCAGCTGATGAGGTCATACACCTACTAAGCTTGTATAGTAGGAAGTCAATTTTAATTTGTTTATTTAGTTGATTCGAACCAATAATTAAATAATTTTACATATGAAGGAAACATGTAAATAAATTCAAATTTTTTTTTTGAATTTTAAAATTTTGGAAAATTTAATTTTTTGAAAAAAAAAAAAATCTTGATTTTTCGCCTGCCAGTGAATGAGTATTTGAGTAAGGATTATTTTCTTATATGTGTACCTAACATGTTTATTTTTATTGATTGATTGTATTGCATTATACTGTTAGATTATAAGTGATTACATGTTAGATTAAGTACATGTTTTGATTAGTAGGAATGTCTAAGTTAAGTCATTTGAAATAAAAACAGAAAAACAAGGAAGAGAATTTTTTTGATAAAATATTATTTTGAATTTTTTAAATTTGTTATAAATCTTAAAAGACAATTTTTCAGTTTTACTATGTGCAAGTCAACATGTAATGTGAGTGTGTGAGCCCAGTATTTGCTAAAGGCAGCCCAGCTTTCATAAAAGGGGATCTATATCGGCTGAGGATCTGGCATAATCGGAGCCAGGGAGTGAGGATATTTGGGGGTAGCATGTGAGAAGGCGAGGTGCGCTGTGGTACGAGTCTGCTCGATTTCTCGGTGTTGGGATCTCTTACGGAGAAGTCCAGTGATCTCGTTCAGATGAGTCCATAGCCGCTGAGCCAGGGGGGTCGTGTACCCATGAGATTAAGAACCAGGGGGTTGCTGGCACCAGTTCCTCACCGGTCCTCTTCGGGGTTTGTCGATGAGATTTCTTCTGTCGTGAATAGCAGAATTCTCATCGAGGGGGTATTGTAGCGGGTCATTTTTGGGTGTTTTTATTTTTAACAGTATGGGGCATTTATATTTTTATTTCTTTCATTTTGTGCGGGCTTGTAAAAAGTTACGAAAATTATTGTGCAACGTCATTTTCCGTGTAACAGAGCGATACGCAGTTGTTATTGTGTAACGCGGCGAGCGAAGAATTTACCCCCTTCAAACTTCTCAGAAATCTGTACTTGTGTAGCAGCACACAGACGCAACTGTACCACCACAAGCTCGAGTGACGCATCCAGCCACAAAACAGGATGTCCTGGGACGAGTAAAATTCAGCAATGTGCTTTTGAGCGGCAAGAAGTGCTGTTTAAATCCGGTTCCTATAATGACGTCCGCCTGTGCCTAATTGAAATCATTGACCATGTGAACCTAAAAAACTACATGCATGGCATGGAGCGAAACTCCGGCGACGAAGGATAAGGCCGTGACTTCCATACCAACTATGAGATCACAATAGCGATACCTGTTACATTACCGTTGTCAGTCTACAAGCAGCAGTTCACGGTACCGGGCTGGTCCCAAGTAGGCTCGCCATAAAAGTTTTATTTACCAAGGCAAAAAGTTGTAACAACCGAAAAACAGTATGTGACCGCATCAAGAATAGTAACGAGCAGCATAAAATTTTTTTTGGAACAGTAATTAATCGGGAATCGACCGTAACGGAACAATGAATGTGCGCAGAGACCGCGTGACCGGCGAGGGGGAAATTTCATTATAAAATGATTAAGGGGTAAATAAATTGTGTGTGTTTGAGTGAGCGGGCAAAGCTGGGCTGTTTCTGTTTTTATCTGTGTTGGTAATTGTGTTTTGTGTGATATATATAAGGTAAGCTGTAGGTCATAAGTTTGATTATGTTAGCGTTGCACAACTTCAAAACATGTATCTAAATGAATCTTCCTAATTTTTATAACAATTCAAAAGTAAATGATAATAAATAGTAATTCTCTTCAAACATGAGTTGTGTCAGTGCTTTGCGTAACCCATAGAGCATGTTTGTATCCAGCTACATGTGATCGAACCCTTGGACCTTGTAGAAGTGATCGTGCCGGTAAGTAAAAGTTAATTTGAGATTTTGATATTAATAAATGTGATCGATAGTTTAGTACATCACAAGTTTACATTAGTATTATAAAAATATGGTTCTTTAAACGGTTATTTAAGATATAGCCAGAGAAGTGTATGGGCAGGAAAGTATAACACTTACAATTATAAAATGCCTTAATATTAAACAATACAATGTTATAATTAAAAATAATAAAAGTTACATATGATATTTATTCAAACCAACAGCAGCAGAAGGTCGTTCTCTACAGCTGGAGTAAGATGAAGACAATTCCCAAAATGGCCGACTGGCGCATGCGTAGTGTAACAAATAACCTGGACGAAAGTTTTGGTTAAATAAAGATGTCTTTTCTCCGTGTAAATGGTCTCAGCAATTGTATATGATTGTCCTGGATGTATTTGAGTGTCACTGGTGTATGGTGGAATAGTTCACTTGGTGTAAAATGTTGTTATTGTGTCTATCTCACTTGGTCTATGTGTGTCGGGTTTAACCTCGATTTGCCGTTTGTAAATGGTGTGATATTGGTGTTATTTCGATTAATTAGTCGTATGTGGTTCAGTTTATTGGTGTTACACTGTTCATATTGTAACATGACATAAGGTAGCAAAGATTCAATGGTATTTAATTATAAAATAAACAGCTGAAGATGAGAGTAAGAGGCAAAAACTTATGAACTTAAAGATCAATAACCCAGTAACCCAATAAATGACAAATGACTATTAACCTGACAGACTTGACACAATAGATCGGATAGGAACCAAAGAAAACCAAGAGACAGTGAAGAAGAAGTTTAAATACAATCAAGTCATCCCAAAAAGGTGAACAGAATATTGTAAATTTAGTAATGAATTGATGTCTGTAGCATATGAGATGTAGCTAGGACAATAAGATTAATGAAGGGTAATAGTATCACATGTATCTTGTTATTTAAAGAATGTACTTGTATAATATAATGTAGGGGGGTTAGAAGCTAACCATACCCCAAACTAATTGTAATAATAATGGCCAAAGGCTATAAACAATACTTTGAGCCCAAAACAAAAGCAATATTAGAATGATGACCAAAAGTGATCAGTGTGATTTGGAGATAAATAGTTATACATAACCATAATCACACAGTGATATAAAGTAATCAGACAACCCATGAATAAACAAGTGAATAAGCCCAAAAGTGTGTAAAACTAAATAAGTAGTGAAGTTATAGGTATAGAATAATGAAACAAAGTGAGCAGGGTAGTAATTATAGAAACTTTCTAATGAAAGGAAAAGTGTAGTGGGAGTGTAGGACCAAATATTATATAAGCCAACTATGTTAAACAGATAAACAATTTGTGATAAACTGTGCACTAGTAAGTAAGATCGAACTAATTGTAATATTGTTAATTTAGGTAATAAGATATCAGGATTATATATTAAGGTAAGAACTAAGGTATTAGAATGAATAGCAAGTAAGGAGGACAGACACTGTGTTTAAGTGAAGGGAATAGTAGATAGGACATAACACATAAGGAACAGTTTATCAATAGTATTATAAGAGATTCTTTAAGTTTCTTTAAGTAAGTATTAAGAGTTTTGTTAGTGTTCAGAAAATCATAGTATAGAGTAAATTGTAGGGTAAGCAGATAACAGCAGTTAAAAGTTATTTCAGGGTAGAACCTGAAAAGAAATGTTTAATAGTAAGAATTAGAGTTAGGGATACTGATGTTTATTGTTTGTTTTGTTTGTAAATTGTATTAGAGTTATCAGAAATGTTAGTAAGAAATGTTAGATGGAAGTAGAATGGAATCTAGGCTCTAGGCCAAACTGTTGAACATAAATTTATTAATTTGAGAACAAATAACAATCCAAAGTTAAGGCAGAATGTGCCAAATGATTAAACCATGTAAGTGGGTATTCCTAGTACCAAAAGATGTGATTAACAACTAATTTTGAATAAAATATATGTAAGATATAAATATGGGAAAATAGTAAAAATGTAATTAGCTATTCAAAAGTAGGCATGAGGGGTATCAAAATGTTCATCATGAAAAATTAGGAAGAATGGTACTAATGTGATGACTCTAGCTATTAGAATAAAGTAGTAATCTTCAGTTGAAGATATTTTGGTAGAAATAGACGAAAAAAGACGATAAATCCTAACAATAACCTGAGTTAATAACCAATGAAAAATTAGCATAATTTATTAAGTAACCATAGCAACAAGAAAAATAACGCCAAAAAACCGTTAGATTTTCAGTAGTCATTATTAACCAACGCCAGAGAGTGGACCGAGTAGCTCTCGTATTAAAATTAAATTATTATTCTTCAAGTAATTTCAAAACTATTTAAAACTAATGGAAGACAATTACAACAGTACAGGGAATCCTGAACGTAAATTTTTATATATAAAAAATTAAATTAACAAACCGTAGTGATCCAAAGAAGACGAAGCGATGCCGTGACGAAGAAAGACGACCACTGACACTATATGAAGATCGGTGGAACCTCCTAAAAGAAGAAGACGACATCAACTGAAGAAATACGAGGCCTGAATTAGCAAGGAGAAGTGCCGAGACGAGGGAAACAGACGACAGGAGTTATCCATAGAAGAAGACGACAGCCCAGGAGTTATCTATCGAAGAAGACGACATCAGGATCTTCAGCAACAAGTAACCGATGAGTATAAACATTATCCCTTAAATCGTATTTGCAAATTTTGGTCTGAATTAAATATAACTGTTTCAAAATCACTGATCACTATTTCCGAGTCAAAATAAATGCTTATTTAAATTCACTATTTAACTCTAACCAATTAATAATTATTAAGAAAGTAAAATCTGATAAATAATTAACGAATCATTTAATAACGAACTTTTGGCAAACGAAACATAACCCAAAATTGCTTTACAAGTTTTCATTGGTGATAACTTAATTAAATGTAATGAGATATCGATTTATTTATGTAATTAGTCTTAAGAATTGTTATAACTTTATGTGTGTTAGCCGTAAGTATATATTTCTGTAGCCGAAAGGACTTTACACCCCTGAGAAAAACGATATTTTTACTGTAAACTAACGTTACTGACTGATTGTATACAACTGAGCTGAGCAAGTACCAACTGCACAATTGTAATAGCCGGTGCAGAAACGGATTTTGATGTATAAAAAACCAAGTGAAATATTCTAAAGGATTAATAAATGTTCTCAATCTGCAATGCTGTATGTTTGATTCAGTTAATTTAGAATTACGACTAGTAATTATTGAAGTAAAGGCGTTAAAGCGAGACGCAAGCTGGGTCATACTGCGGAGAGCTGTACGCCAATCAGGTGGCGAGGCGGCAACGTTTGAATGCAGCAGAGCAGAATACGGTTTACCCGTACACGACTGAGAGCATACATTTTGACACGTTTAACACCAAACAACATTTAAACTTTAATTAATTTTTACGACCCCACAAACATCTTGTAATAAAGTGGCGCGCCAACTAGTAGGGCTAGAATAGGTAAGGAAACATATCTCTAAACTTTACAGATTCTAGCGGCGACTACAGAAATGGAACGGGAAAAAATCGGCACAAGACAGACCGTGCTACGCGAAAAGGAGGCGGAAGAAGAAGCAAGGAGATTAGAAAAGGCGATTGAGAGAAACGTTCGAATGGAGGAAAAGGAAATAACTTCAGTGGAAGATGTGGAAGAATTACTAACTCCCATGGAAATAGATAAACCCACACAACAGGCGGAAGCCAGAACAGGCATGGACTTGCTACAATTATGGGAATTAATGAATAAGAAGTTTGAGTCAATTAATAACAATTTCAAGAAACAGGAGGAAAAACTGGACAGTGCCAAGGAAGAATTAAATGACAATTTTAAGAAGCAGGAGGAGAAAATAGATGAAAAATTGGACAAAAATAATGAGAAGATGGAGAAGAAATTTGAATCATTAAATGAAACCCTGACACAGAAAATGAAGGAGGAGAATAAATTGATTAGTGAGAAGATTGAGAGAAGTAATGAGAAAACCAGTGAAGCTTTGAGGCTGATGAAAAAAGATATAGAAACACTGAACCACAAAATCGATAGTAACAGTGAAACTATACAATGACAATTAATAGCGTATCGTAAAGAAGTAAAACAGACAAAAATGGAGACGAATCAGAGATGGGAAGAAACAAATTACAAAACTGATCAGATCAAGGAAACATTGAATAAGGGTTTCAAGAAGGTGAATGAAACACTAGAAAGAGCTTCTGAAGGTATTAAAGAAACATTGAACGAGAACAAGGAACCGGTAATTACGAAAATAGAAGATAGTAGGAAGGAAATAAAAACTACAGAAGACAAAAGCATACTATTACCTGCAAATAAAAATAGCAGCCACAAGGAGAATATCCAAATCATGGAGGTGACGACTAAGAAGAGGCATCCAAGGAAACTCATAAATTCCAGAGAAGAATTGGAGATGATGAAGCATGGACTGTTTGAGATGTTTAATGTACTAATTAACGACCAGAATGAATTCATGAATTTTAAAAATAACAGAAGGAACTTACTAGAACCTTTAGGAAGGAACCACTACAAAATAGTGGGTAACAGAATAAGAAGGAGAAGACACTTAATGGACATGCATAATCCTATATCAACGATAGCATCTACAATGGAAATAGCATTGACCTATTCGTTGTATAAACAAAACAATGAAATGATGGAGATAGGAATGGAAACAAGTGAAAATTCTATGACAGAAACATTTAAATACAAGATGGCAGCAAGAAGGTGGACACGAACAGAAGTCATTCTGAAGACGACAGCAATCCGAACAGGATCAGCTCATATAATCATGGACAATGGTTAAACCAAGTGTGGAGGAACACTGAGAAATGGGACTGATTTTAAGTAAACCGACCATGCAAACCAATTAATGTGTATAAATGAGAAGATTAACTTGCAAGAAAAAAGGAGTGTACATAACAGGGTCCATTATATAGCAAAATAAATACCCTATCTCATATTGAAAGATAATAAAAATAATACCTATGTCATAAGTGAAATCACAACTAAAAAGGTAAAAGGGACTTATAACCAGTCTTCTTTAAAGAAGTATTATGAACCAGTGTCAGAAAATTAAAGAGAATTTTGTAAGTAACTATTATCAAAATTCAAAAGTAATGTAAGCACAACTTACAGTAAGTATTTGATTGGAACCATTATTATTATAAATGAGAGGGAATTTAGAAGAAAGATAAACTAAATTCACAACAAAGTAAGGCTAAACTTACGACCGAGTGTGAAACAAAATGTGTAAACACATGTAATTTTGAAAATATTGTAACATAACAAAATTATCACACTAAACATTTGAATTAATGTTACATAAATAAAAGAGAAAGTTCCATAGTGAGTGAGAGGAATAAATTGTTTAAGGATTACCCTAGAAACTGTATAATTAAGTCTATAAAATGTGAATAAAAATGGAAGATGATAAAGAAAACCATTAATTAAAATAACCTACTATGAAAAAACCAGTTAAACCAGCAGTATACCCAGTAGATTGGGGAAGCAGTACAAAAAGGGAAGGACCATAAAAAAGGAAATAATCTGTCATGAAACCATTTTAATAAGGAAACTACTAATGTGATATTTGAAGAAGGGACGAAACATATCAAGATTCCAACAGAGACCAGAAACAGGAAGAGATATGCCAAAACAAAATGTTAATCATATATTAAATACCATGAGACAAAATTGAAACCGATATAGGTAAACCCCAAACAAGTTACAAGATACAATACTATAAAAACAAATTGTATATTAGTTGTAAGTGTAACATGTCAAAAAATATGTCAAAAGAGACTACCATAGAGTAGAACTCACTAAAAAGACTACCAGAGTGTAGAATACAATAAAGTGAAGTGAGATAACAAAATTAAGGAACTACAGAGTGTACAGTGAGAAACATAGTTAAAAAATCTATGAAAAAATCTTCAATGAGGTTTAAGTATTATAAAAAGACTACCATGAGTGTAGAATAATAATAATAAAACCATTGAAATGAAAGACGGTCTAAGGACTGACAACATTACTAGTAATAAGAGTTTTAAATTAGATATAAGGACTATTACATATAAAATGTTTTCTTTAATTATAACTAAATAAATGGTGAGGACAAAAATACCAAAGGACAGTTCATAACTGAAGGTATGCCTAATATTAAAATGTTTATTATTTATTATTAATTAAATAATATTTTAGATGTAAGGTGTAAATAGATACACGAGGTTTTTTTTTTTATCACAGTTAAAGTGTTTTTATAAGAATAATACATACACAAGACAGTTAGTGACTGACAGTGTTACTAGTAATAGGAGTTTTTTATGTTTTCTAATTAAATTATGTCTAGGATAAGCTATGTTGTTATCATTTGATGATACAGGAAAAAATAATAGGAATAAGATGTTTTTGTTAAAATTAGGTGATATATGGAAAATAGTGGATAATAAGATGTTTTTGTTAAAATTAGGCATAAGATGTTCATGTTATGGTTCAATGATGTTATTAGTATAAAGAAAGTTTAGTAGATACAAGATATTCTATTGTAATTAAAATCATGTCATTTAATTTTCCATTGTGTAAGTCAGAGAGGCAAGTAGGGCATAAAAATGTAATAGTTCTATTCAAATCAGTAAACCATGTATAATGTACAAACAGACCCACCAAGACACTATGTTTGTAAACACAGAATGGCCTATAAACAAAAAAAAAAAACTATCTATCAAAGAATTAATCTATGTAATAGGAATAGAATTCAATACATACAATACAGAAATTGAAAATATAATTAATACAGATACAGTTAATAGCAAATAGAATGACAAAAGAAAGAAAACTAACTTCTTTTGGAAACAGTAAAAAATAGGCTTATGATAGTAATCAAATCAGACTAAACAGCAAATTAATCAATATTGAAATGTTTTAATAAACAAATTATTAACAACAAAGTAATTACGGAGTTATTAGGTGTATTCCATGGAAATATTATACCGAAAAAACAAATAAAAACCTTTAAAACACTGAATTTGTACAAAATATGGGACATGCAATTATTATGCAAAATTGTAATTTTTGGGCTTAAATGAGTTTGAAACAAACCCAGCTATATATCAAAAGATGTAAAATTAAATAATCAATATTACTGAATAGTTAGATTCATGTAAAATTAAGAAATATTGGAAATACAGTAAAAAATAAGAAAACTTGTTATGTATAGTTAGATAGTGAAACAAGTCTTAGACAGATATTTTATAATTAAACAATATGAAGAGGAAAAAGACATACCACAAATTGCCCTAAAACGACGACGTTGCGTCGTTTAGTCTATTGTTAATCGCAAAGCTGAACAGTTGAAAAATGTATTAGTGGAGTTTTGAAAACCAAATAATTTATATTAAAACCAAGTGTGGTTATGTGGCGTGTAACGGAGATGAACTAACAAGTGAAATAACATTATTTATCTATGTCTAACACTTCACAAGTTTCCAAAAACACAGAATAACACCATAAAACTTAACGCCAAAAATCGACAGCCATTTTTGAACAATTTTGGGAACGAATTCACAAAGAACCAACACACATATTTGAACATCACACTACACAAGAGATCCATCCAGAATTCGACATCGCAGACGACGAGGGGACATTCAACACTATATTTTGGAACAACACTACTTAGCAGGAAAAGGGAACATCGTTTTATTTCTGTGGGAGAAGATCTTCAATTCCAACGGCGTCATAGCAGATTAAAACCAAGCAGACGGCGGCCATTGCTGAATTTCTCACATAGACGGTGCAGTGCTGACTGGAGCAGAGTGACGTCATTTCTTCGACTTGGTTCGAAATTTAAATAATTTCTTTCTAATTGACAATTGTAATAATAATTCTGTTCTATTTCAGATATTAACATTTAGTTTAAGAATACCTGTTAAATGTATCTTGTTCCTTGCCCTCTGACCATTTCGATTCGTTAAAAGAACCGTAAATTTAAACTTGTAAAAAATATATTTGTTAATCTTCCTCACTGCCGACTGTGGCGAATATTAGCCAGTGCCTGGGACATGCGCAGTTTGACTGGCGCACAATTTTAAATGAATAAACGCAAATCAGTATTCAGTTACCAGCATTGTTTTTTTTATTTCTACCATTAATGTTATTATTATTTTTTTTTATTAAGCAAAAACATAATTCATATTGAGAGAATAGATATAGGAGGAAATTACAAACTGAAATAATTAATTAATTGTTAATTAATTAAATTAAATCATTCCAACAAACTCTATACAAGAACGAGAAAAAATATTTGCAGAATTTTTAAAGTTTGATGTATTTATTATTTATCAATCAAACACACCTAGTTAGAACATATTCTTATCATAAATATTTCTATATTCTGTTTATTATTACACTTAAAATTATATTACAATTTGACTAGCCTAACAGTGGGACTTAAAGGAGTCAGACTTACCCAGTGATAAACAAAACAAAATATCAATACGTAATACACACACAATATATCTCTATACAATTCAATTTAACAATTATAAATTTATTTTTATTTTTATATTTGTAATAATTAATATTACAAATTGGCTTGCCCAACTAGTGGGGCTAAAGGAAGAGCACAATACCTTTGTTATCACCAAAGACTCAACACATATCATATCAAATCAATTCAATTTAATAATTATTTATAATTTTTATTATATTTGTAATATTTTTATTTATTAATATATTACAATATGTATAATGAAATATCATAAAAATTGAGATATAAAATAATTAAATGTTACACAAATAATGATGGCGCTACATAACATCATTAACCAACCCTATCACAAAAAGGGGATAAATAGAAATTAATGTTTCACAAAAGAAGAGACAAAAAACAATCAAATAAAAAATAACACTGGCAGATTAGCTGAGCTATCAATGAAAAAATATAAGTGAGTCAAAACCAGCTATAATGTTAATTAAATATCAATGAGCATTAAAGTGATGACAAATAGAATCACTACCATATAGAATAAGCTCTTAAAACAATACAAAATGCCTATTAAATATCGCCACAAACTTAAAACAAAGGAATCCTAATAAGTTATTGAGATGAAAGGTCATGAGTTGTATAAAAGAAAGAATAATAATCCCAAAAGTGTTTTATTGTATTAATATGATGTGAGTCGGAAATGAACGACTATTATTATAATTATTATGAATATTATTATGTGATGATTTTATGTTGAGATACGTCCAACATATGTTATTGAGCAGATAGGCAAGGCCTCTGAACTCAAAATGTGTATAAATGGATAGCAGAGTAATAGAGCCACACGTGCCCTCTGGCTAGTACCAATTTATATGAAGGAGAGAGAAGAAAAATTTTAGGGAAATAGAACATAAAAGGGAATAATAAAGAAAGAAAATAATACCAATTATTACATTATGAACCATGACTTAATAAAGAATGAACACAGAAGAAGTAGCGATCGATGAATTCCTGAATCATAACCACTTGATAAAATAAACTATATTGATGATTTCAGAAAAAATCTAATAATCTTTGTTTCGAAATAATCAATTTTGGTGGCGATGCATTATGTAACATGAAATAAGGTAGCAAAGATTCAATGGTATTTAATTATAAAATAAACAGCTGAAGATGAGAGTAAGAGGCAAAAACTTATGAACTTAAAGATCAATAACCCAGTAACCCAATAAATGACAAATGACTATTAACCTGACAGACTTGACACAATAGATCGGATAGGAACCAAAGAAAACCAAGAGACAGTGAAGAAGAAGTTTAAGTACAATCAAGTCATCCCAAAAAGGTGAACAGAATATTGTAAATTTAGTAATGAATTGATGTCTGTAGCATATGAGATGTAGCTAGGACAATAAGATTAATGAAGGGTAATAGTATCACATGTATCTTGTTATTTAAAGAATGTACTTGTATAATATAATGTAGGGGGGTTAGAAGCTAACCATACCCCAAACTAATTGTAATAATAATGGCCAAAGGCTATAAACAATACTTTGAGCCCAAAACAAAAGCAATATTAGAATGATGACCAAAAGTGATCAGTGTGATTTGGAGATAAATAGTTATACATAACCATAATCATACAGTGATATAAAGTAATCAGACAACCCGTGAATAAACAAGTGAATAAGCCCAAAAGTGTGTAAAACTAAATAAGTAGTGAAGTGATAGGTATAGAATAATGAAACAAAGTGAGCAGGGTAGTAATTATAGAAACTTTCTAATGAAAGGAAAAGTGTAGTGGGAGTGTAGGACCAAATATTATATAAGCCAACTATGTTAAACAGATAAACAATTTGTGATAAACTGTGCACTAGTAAGTAAGATCGAACTAATTGTAATATTGTTAATTTAGGTAATAAGATATCAGGATTATATATTAAGGTAAGAACTAAGGTATTAGAATGAATAGCAAGTAAGGAGGACAGACACTGTGTTTAAGTGAAGGGAATAGTAGATAGGACATATCACATAAGGAACAGTTTTTCAATAGTATTATAAGAGTTTCTTTAAGTAAGTATTAAGAGTTTTGTTAGTGTTCAGAAAATCATAGTATAGAGTAAATTGTAGGGTAAGCAGATAACAGCAGTTAAAAGTTATTTCAGGGTAGAACCTGAAACGAAATGTTTAATAGTAAGAATTAGAGTTAGGGGTACTGATGTTTATTGTTTGTTTTGTTTGTAAATTGTATTAGAGTTATCAGAAATGTTAGTAAGAAATGTTAGATGGAAGTAGAATGGAATCTAGGCTCTAGGCCAAACTGTTGAACATAAATTTACTAATTTGAGAACAAGTAACAATCCAAAGTTAAGGTAGAATGTGCCAAATGATTAAACCATGTAAGTGGGTATTCCTAGTACCAAAAGATGTGATTAACAACTAATTTTGAATAAAATATATGTAAGATATAAATATGGGAAAATAGTAAAAATGTAATTAGCTATTCAAAAGTAGGCATGAGGGGTATCAAAATGTTCATCATGAAAAATTAGGAAGAATGGTACTAATGTGATGACTCTAGCTATTAGAATAAAGTAGTAATCTTCAGTTGAAGATATTTTGGTAGAAATAGACGAAAAAAGACGATAAATCCTAACAATAACCTGAGTTAATAACCAATGAAAAATTAGCATAATTTATTAAGTAACCATAGCAACAAGAAAAATAACGCCAAAAAACCGTTAGATTTTCAGTAGTCATTATTAACCAACGCCAGAGAGTGGACCGAGTAGCTCTCGTATTAAAATTAAATTATTATTCTTCAAGTAATTTCAAAACTATTTAAAACTAATGGAAGACAATTACAACAGTACAGGGAATCCTGAACGTAAATTTTTATTTATAAAAAATTAAATTAACAAACCGTAGTGATCCAAAGAAGACGAAGCGACGCCGTGACGAAGAAAGACGACCACTGACACTATATGAAGATCGGTGGAACCTCCTAAAAGAAGAAGACGACATCAACTGAAGAAATACGAGGCCTGAATTAGCAAGGAGAAGTGCCGAGACGAGGGAAACAGACGACAGGAGTTATCCATAGAAGAAGACGACAGCCCAGGAGTTATCTATCGAAGAAGACGACATCAGGATCTTCAGCAACAAGTAACCGATGAGTATAAACATTATCCCTTAAATCGTATTCGCAAATTTTGGTCTGAATTAAATATAACTGTTTCAAAATCACTGATCACTATTTCCGAGTCAAAATAAATGCTTATTTAAATTCACTATTTAACTCTAACCAATTAATAATTATTAAGAAAGTAAAATCTGATAAATAATTAACGAATCATTTAATAACGAACTTTTGGCAAACGAAACATAACCCAAAATTGCTTTACAAGTTTTCATTGGTGATAACTTAATTAAATGTAATGAGATATCGATTTATTTATGTAATTAGTCTTAAGAATTGTTATAACTTTGTGTGTGTTAGCCGTAAGTATATATTTCTGTAGCCGAAAGGACTTTACACCCCTGAGAAAAACGATATTTTTACTGTAAACTAACGTTACTGACTGATTGTATACAACTGAGCTGAGCAAGTACCAACTGCACAATTGTAATAGCCGGTGCAGAAACGGATTTTGATGTATAAAAAACCAAGTGAAATATTCTAAAGGATTAATAAATGTTCTCAATCTGCAATGCTGTATGCTTGATTCAGTTAATTTAGAATTACGACTAGTAATTATTGAAGTAAAGGCGTTAAAGCGAGACGCAAGCTGGGTCATACTGCGGAGAGCTGTACGCCAATCAGGTGGCGAGGCGGCAACGTTTGAATGCAGCAGAGCAGAATACGGTTTACCCGTACACGACTGAGAGCATACATTTTGACACGTTTAACACCAAACAACATTTAAACTTTAATTAATTTTTACAAACACACGTAAACATCTATTACAATATTTTAACTTCACCGGTTCACAATTAACAACAATTTAAAATAAGATTTTATGAAAATTTTCACCGAACTCGGTTTATAATGTTATTTGCCATTATAGGTTACTTCGGGCAAATAATTACGTTAAGTACACTCGTCAACGGATAATAATGAACTGTTCTCATTTCCTTCGTCTCCTGAAAATCTTAGCCAATTTAATATATCTTATACATTGTTTCAAATTATCTTAGCTTCCGATACATTTTATTTTGATACATTATACTCAGAAAATAATTTCGTTATTAGTTAACTGTAGGAAATACAAAATACATATTCGGTTTCTTTATTCTATACTGCTTATTTTGATGATAATCAATATAGGGTTACAAAGTTTCATTAGAAAATTATATTTCTTACATTTTTGGAAGGTAGGCCTAATTTTATATTTCCTGTTGTCTAAGCAAATAATAGCCATTTTCCCTGATATAATTATTATTCTATTAAATCTGAAATTGATATAATTGTCTATTCTTACTTAATTTCTTGCAGTTTAGTTTATTAATGATTGTTTTTAAATACAATTCATTTGTCTATGACTCCTCCTCTGATAATGTCAGTTAGTCCATTCCATTTTTATTGGTAATTTTATTAGATAAATAAGTAATTTTACTTATCTTCTGACCATATCTTTATAAAGTCTTATTTACATGGTATACTATATGTTGGGTTTATCTTGCATAAATACTGTCAGTTTAACTGGTTTATAGGACTCGATTTGTTAATTATTCTGCAGTTTAAATTCATTATATGGCCTAGATTTGATGTGTTGCTATTTGCAAAATTTTTACTAATGTAGTTAGTTTATACCCTTCTCTGACTTTTTATCCTTATACACTTTATTAATAATTAGTTCTTTGACTGGTATATCAGTGATTATTGATTGTACAATTAAAATATAACACATATCTCTATCAAAACTGGTACCTTGAATAATACCTTTTATGTGTACTGATTATACCTAGTAACATAATTAAAAAACATTTTATAACATGGGGAATGATATCTACCTTTAGATATGGCATTCCTAATTTAAAGTAACAACAAAATAACATCTTATAACAATAATATTGCTTACTAATAAATCTTATTTGTCTAGTTAATATATGGAACAGGAACATAACATATTGGTTCCATATAATGGTTAACACCTTCTTAAAACTATTTATTGACAGTCTGCTCTGTATTTCCCAATTTTAAGGATGTATTCCCCGTCTTAAAGTATAACACTAGCTATCTGGTTATTATTTCATTCTATGGAATGTTCTTATAGATTCAGTAGCATTTCATGAGCAATATTATTACTTCATATCAAATATGATACTGTTCAAAAAACACTTAAAGTTTATTCATTTGTACGGCAACTCATGTACCTTTTCAAAGTTTATTGGCTATAATTCAATAACTTACACTGGTCCATGGTTATTTATAAATATTATTACTAGTCCTTTTCTAGCTTTACAACATGAAATATATAACCATGGGGGGACTATGAAGATTTGTTCATATAAACTACACAATAACTTTTTTGGGTGCACTGTTATTTAATACTATTAACACTTTTGGTTTTTGTCAGTTTTACATTGTGATATGGTTTTTGGGGTGTTATACTTTCTCTTTGGACATTCATTTATTTTTGGGGTTTTTGGGTTCTCTCCCTATGGGGTTTCTATTTGGTATGGGTCGTCTCACTTCCTTTTTTCTAGTGGATCTTCTCAGGTTTCTTATTCTTCAGTATTTTTGGTCATTCTATATTTCTTCTTTCTTCGTTCTTCAGTATTTTTGTTCATTTTATATTTCTTCTTCCTTCTTTCTTCTTTCTTCAGTAGCATTTCGCTGTGTATGCTTTTGTTTCTTCTGGTCTGGTTTCTTTGTCGGGCTACCTTAATTGCCTGCTTCTATCTTACCTGGGTAATTTTGTTATTCATATTTTAATTTTCTGGGTTTTTAAATTTGTAGTATATATATTATTTGCAGATTTTTTCTTTATGTTTACTTTTCTTGTGATTATCTTAATTAATAGTGCCTTTTAATTGATTCTCATCTGGATATTCCATATAGTAGAGCTTTATTAATGATCATTGAGTAATTTATTTATGTGGATTATCTGTCATGCTACAGATTGCTCTCTTCCAGAAGTGATTAGTTCAGATCATACTTAGTTTGTCTGAAGTAATTGCTTATGATATTTCATTATAAATTATATTTCTTTACTTCCTTCACATTTCTAAAATTTTTCTTCTTTATTTTTGAGCTTATCTATATTTCATTATTAACTGGATTCTTCTTGATAGTAATAGTCATCTGATGTTCGTTATTTTTTTATTTTTCCATTTTCTTCTTAACTTGGTTCTTTATCCTTGGGATATTTATTCCCTAAAATTCCTTAACACGTTAGCTGGGGCAGTCCAGAGGGGCTCTGTAGGCTACACTCTCTGCTGGCCATACTACGTCATTTATTGATTACAGAGGCAAATCATCTCTGATCAATACATAATAATACTGCTGGACTTATCTACAGACAGTTATTAATAAATATTATATAAGAATAGTCCACCTTATGACTATAAAAAAAAATTAAATATCTTTGGATACTTCACTTCGTATTTGCTCAGATCTGTTAATATTTCTATCTTAGTTAATTTCTATCTTAGTTACTTTTCTCAATGGTTAGCTCTGCTGGCCTTTTATTTCTCCTTGTGGTTGGAAGCTGGTTTAATATAATTATCACTTGTTATTCAGTGTAAAGTTTTTATTTATTTTTAATTCTCTGTCATATTTTGACTGTTATTACAATCTCTTTCTGGTCATTGGTAGCATATATTTTGTATTATATTTTCGTTTTTTTTTTCTTAATTCTTATGAATCGTTCCACTAGTATTATGTTCTTGCAATTACTCTTTTAATTGTCCTTCTTATAATTGACATTTATTATATGATCATATTTTTCTTATGGATTTATTTATATATAGTTTTTTCTTTCTTTTTCAAAATTTTATTCTGCTCTTGCTTTTTATCCAAATGCACTCTTTAATTATTAATTCCATGTGGTTATTATCTCTGCTTACTTTGCTTAAAAGTCTCATTAATTTTACTTCACAATAAGTTTATGCATTTTAATTGTATTAGTGGTTTTTACTGCCATTTCTTTATTCTTGAAAGTTTTTCAGAATTGGTCCCATATATAATTGTTTGTAATGTGAACTTCCTCTTCCTTTTGAATGTTGTGGTTATTCTTCAAAATTCTTTTTCCTTTCTTTTATATTCCATGATTTGAGTTTCATTGATGTTTGGTAGTAAGTTGTACTTACATGGTTTTTTTAAACTTATTTGTATTTTACTAAATTCTTTTTCTTTTAGTTTTTTCACAAATAGTTCCATAAATATTTGGGTAGTAAGTAGTGCTTACTTCGGTTTTAAATTTTTGTAATATATTATCAAAATTCTTTTTCTTCTTTATTAATCCAAAAGTTGTTCAAATATAAGGTAGTAAGTGGTAGTAAGTAGTCCTTACTTCATTTTTGAATTTCATTGTTCTTGTTTATTAATTCAATAGTAATTAAAAATTATCTTGTTGTTGCATCCTCTTCGTTCACTTGTTAATTTAATAATATATATATACTTTCACTTATGAACTTACTATTGTCACTTCCCAAACGTTTCAAGATGTTGTTTCTCTTCTTCAGTGGGTTGAGTACTAACTGTCGATTACAGAATAACCGTTACGAAATGGAGTGTGTGGTGGGGGTTGATGGTGGGAAGGGGTTGGCGCTGAGGTTCGAATTATGTGTATGGATCAGTGTGTCAAATAGTGTATGTGATTTGTAATGTATCTGTTCATTTAATATGTTGTTTGGTTGTAATGTGTGATATCTGTATATTTCAAATTGTTCAGCTGTGTTTAGTTTTCTACTTTTTGGTAAGTAGTGTAATATTTCCATGTTGTGTTCTATGTTTGTGTAGCTGTGGTTTTCGTTATGTAAATGTGTGGCAAATGTGGAATGTATGTAGTTTGTGGTGAGGGCTTTTAAATGTTCAGAAAACCTGGAAGAAAAAGATCTTCCCGTCTGGCCGATGTAGAATTGTTGACAATCATTGCAATTTAATTTGTAAACCCCTGTTTTGCTGTATGTGTCAATGTCTTTGTTAGTATTGTTTATGTGTTTTCTAATGGTGTTGTTGGTTCTGTAAGCTACTTTATAATTTTGTTTCCTAAATGTGTTTGCAATTTTATGTGTATTGGAGTTGTAGTATGTAAGTGTTATGTATTTACTGGGTTGTGTGCTGTTGGTCAGATGTGTTTTACTTTTTGTGTTGAGGATTCGTTTATGTAGTTTATTTATTAATTCAGGGTTGTATCCGTTTTTGACTGCTATGTATTTAATTGTGTTTAATTCATCTTGGTGGTCATGTGTGTTTAGGGGTATTGACGTGAGCCTATGGAGCATGTAGTTGAAAGCTGCATGTTTGTGTTGAGTTGGGTGGTTGGATGTGTTGTGTATGACCATGTCTGATGTGGTGGGTTTTCTGTATATTTTGTATGTGTGTGTGTTGTTTGTTTTGGTGATTGTAAGGTCTAAAAAGTTTATGCTATTGTTTAATTCTATTTCAAGTGTGAATTTTAATTTATGGTGTAAAGTGTTAATGTATTTATGGAAATTTTCTATTTGTCTTTTGTTGCCATTGTAAAGGAGTAAAATGTCATCGACATACCTGTGCCAATATATTATTTTATCGGTGTATTTGTTGTTGTTCAGTATGTGTTTCTGTTCTATGGTGTGTATGAATATTTCTGCTAGTATACCTGAAACATAGATTTCACACACGCACTGTAAATACAACAACTACCATTTTCACTAACGCAGAAATAAACCTCTTAGATAAAGGTCTAAAACACAATTTATGTACCAATACAAATAATAACGGTAATAGTAAACATACACGTGACATAGTCCTAGACGCTGAAACAGCCATACAACACACACTAAACCAAGACCATGATACAATACGTTATGAAATAAAGCGTAAATTACAACACACACAAAAATACGAAAATAAACAACACAATAATGAAATCCAAACACTAAAAAACATAAAACAAAAATTACACGAACATAACCTAACAATACTTAAAGCAGATAAAGGTAATATTAATGTTATAATAGAAAAACAGGCTTTAAATAACAAAATTGAAACATTTTTTAAGGAAAACAACATCACTAAATTAAATAAAGACCCCACCCCTAAATATCACAAACAAATAAACAAAACCCTAAATAACACAAAACACATAGTATCACCTGACAACATCAAATATCTAAAACAAATTAAACCAAAAGCCCCTACACTAAATGCACTACCGAAATTACACAAACCCAACATTCCCATCAGACCACTTATAAACAACACACAAGCACCTGCCCACAAAATAGCTAGACATTTAGATAAATTGATCAGAAATAGCATAAATTTAACAAACAACACCACTGTCAAAAATAATATAGATCTAGTGAATAAAACTCAACATGTACACATTCCCCACAATTCCACACTCGCTTCATTCGACATAACAAACCTATACACCAATGTTCCCATAAAAGAAACCATAATTACATTAGAACAATTACTAAAAATAAATAACACACCCGAAACACACATAAACGAGATCATCCATCTAACTAAAATTATCACAGATCAAAATTATTTCGCACACAATAGCATGTATTACACACAAACAGATGGACTACCCATGGGCTCCCCTATATCAGGTATACTAGCAGAAATATTCATACACACCATAGAACAGAAACACATACTGAACAACAACAAATACACCGATAAAATAATATATTGGCACAGGTATGTCGATGACATTTTACTCCTTTACAATGGCAACAAAAGACAAATAGAAAATTTCCATAAATACATTAACACTTTACACCATAAATTAAAATTCACACTTGAAATAGAATTAAACAATAGCATAAACTTTTTAGACCTTACAATCACCAAAACAAACAACACACACACATACAAAATATACAGAAAACCCACCACATCAGACATGGTCATACACAACACATCCAACCACCCAACTCAACACAAACATGCAGCTTTCAACTACATGCTCCATAGGCTCACGTCAATACCCCTAAACACACATGACCACCAAGATGAATTAAACACAATTAAATACATAGCAGTCAAAAACGGATACAACCCTGAATTAATAAATAAACTACATAAACGAATCCTCAACACAAAAAGTAAAACACATCTGACCAACAGCACACAACCCAGTAAATACATAACACTTACATACTACAACTCCAATACACATAAAATTGCAAACACATTTAGGAAACAAAATTATAAAGTAGCTTACAGAACCAACAACACCATTAGAAAACACATAAACAATACTAACAAAGACATTGACACATACAGCAAAACAGGGGTTTACAAATTAAATTGCAATGATTGTCAACAATTCTACATCGGCCAGACGGGAAGATCTTTTTCTTCCAGGTTTTCTGAACATTTAAAAGCCCTCACCACAAACTACATACATTCCACATTTGCCACACATTTACATAACGAAAACCACAGCTACACAAACATAGAACACAACATGGAAATATTACACTACTTACCAAAAAGTAGAAAACTAAACACAGCTGAACAATTTGAAATATACAGATATCACACATTACAACCAAACAACATATTAAATGAACAGATACATTATAAATCACATACACTATTTGACACACTGATCCATACACATAATTCGAACCTCAGCGCCAACCCCTTCCCACCATCAACCCCCACCACACACTCCATTCCGTAACGGTTATTCTGTAATCGACAGTTAGTACTCAACCCACTGAAGAAGAGAAACAACATCTTGAAACGTTTGGGAAGTGACAATAGTAAGTTCATAAGTGAAAGTATATATATATTATTAATTCAATAGTAGTTTCAAAAATTAGGTAGTAAGTAGTTCTTACTTTCTTTTAGAATTTAAGATATTTATATAAATTCTTTTTCTTTTTGTTAATCCAAAAGTTGTTCAAATATAAGGTAGTAAGTTGTCCTTACTTGTTTTTAGAATTTATTCATTTTATTATCACAAAATTCAATCTTCTATACATTCAATTACTCATAATATTTTTTCATGGAAGCCTGGTTATATACACCCTTTATCCTTTCTGAATCTATTTCCTTTATTTCATAAGTATTATTATTTTTCACATTGGATATGACATATGGTCCGGTGTATAACAGCAATAACTTCTTCGTTATTCCTTCCAGTGTGCTGGGTAGTTCACGATTTTTTAACAAAATTTTTTCTCCCTTTTCATAAATTATTAACTTACCACTAGCCTTTTGATACTTATTTTGCCGTTTTACCTGGTCTTCTGCCACCTTGTTGTAGAATTTAGCTTTGTCAAATTTGTACACATGGTTTATCGGGAACTCGAGGATATCTGCGATCTCTCGTGGGGGTTGTTTTTCGTACATAGCGGAGTATGGGGTTATCCCTATAGCTGGATGGTATGCCAAGTTGAGGAATTCCTCCGTGGCTTCTAGATAGTCTTGCCACCTTTTTTGTTGATGGCGACAATAAGTTCTTAGGATCCTCCCCACTTCTCGTAACACCCGCTCTGCCGGATTACTGCTCGGATGGCAGACCGAGGTCTTGTATGTACGAATGCCCATTGACAATAATGTATCTCGCCATTTTCCACCCTTAAACTGGGTTCCATGATCAGTAATGATCGAAGATGGTTTCCCCAGGTGTGGGATATACTGTTCCGTGAGTATCCCCAGAATTTTCCGGGTAGTCGCTCGATTAGTAGGGTATAGCTTAACATACTTTGTGAAGTGGTCCATTATGATGGTTAGGTACCGATATTGGTGTCGACCTCCACTACGGGGAAATGGTCCGCAAATGTCTAGGAATACCTTCTCCAATCTTGCTTGGGAAGTGATTGGGATCATAACACCTTCCTTCTTCTCATTATTTGTTTTTACCAGCTGGCAGATTTCACAACTTTTTATATACATTCGGACTTTCCTATTTATGTTTTTTATATGGCAGCTCTCCTCCAGAGCTTTTATTACCTTGAGGGCGCCCATATGCCCGTAACGTATGTGGTAGTTCACTATCAATTCCCTTTCGATCTGTGTTGGAACAACCACCTTCCAGATCTCTTCCTTCAGGGATGTTTTAACGAACAATATTTGTTTATTTATTTGGTAATATTGAGCAACGGTTTCGTCTCCCTCTTCTAGTCGAAGTTTGAGGTTTCTCAATTTCGGGTCCGCTTGTTGGTGGGTGCTCATATTGGTCAATATTGTTGTTAAATCGGCTCTGGTGCTAAGAAGATGGTATATTTTTAGCACTCTTTCCTTCTCCCCTTCGAAAGTTTGTTCTTCCACATTGACCCGGGATAACACATCCGCTACTACATTCTTTTTACCTGGGATGTATTCCCATTTTAGATGGTATTCTTGAAGGGCAAGTATCCACCTCGTTAGCCTGCCATGGTTCAGTTTGCAGCTTTTCAAGAACGAAATAGATTTATGGTCTGTTCGGACTGTAACAGGGTATCCCAAAATGTAAGTGCAGAACTTACCGCAAGCAAATACCACGCTCAGTAATTCTTTTTCAGTCACCGTGTAATTCTTTTCGCACTGGTTCAAAGACCTGCTTGCGAAGCTAATTACTTGATGTTGACCCTTCTCATCCTCTTGATACAGTGTCGTTCCCAGACTGATGTTGCTGGCATCGCAATTCATGAAAAATGGTAATTTAAAATTTGGGTGGCGAAGTATTATAGTTGCCAGAAATTTGTCTTTAATTTGTTGAAAAATCCCATCTTGTTCTTTACACCATACCCATTTGTTTTTGGATGATAATTGAGGTTGAAACTTCGCGGTTAATTCCGAATATTGTTCCTGGAACTTTCTATAGTAATTACAGAGTCCTAGGAACGACTGTAATTGCTTCCTGTTTTTGGGTGCCGGGAATTTCTGGATTGCCTCCACCTTTTCTGCCGATGGTGAGATTCCTTGATCGTCCAAGTTAAATCCTAAAAATTGCACTTCTCTGGCAATAAACTTGGATTTTTCTAACTTCAGCGTGACGTTACTGACAGATAATTTCTCAAGCACATGTTCCACATGGTAGCAGTGTTCCTCCCACGTTTCGGATGTTATTAGTAGGTCATCGACATACACTGTGGTAAACTGAAGTGCTTCCTGTCCCAATATCTGGTCCATGCAGGTCACAAAGATGGCAACTGAGTTTACCAATCCGAAGGGCAATCTTTTGAATTGGTAATTGCGTCCCTCGAATATTAAAGCCAGATATTGGCGACTCCGTGGGTGTAACTCTACCTGCCAGTAACCGCACACCGTATCCCAGGTACTGAAGTACTGGGTACCATGGAAGCGTTTCAGGATTTCCTCAATCTCACCGGGCGATGTTCTATCATTAATGATTTTTTTGTTTATTTCCCGTGCATCCAAGCAAAGCCGGACTTGGCCGTTTTTCTTGGGAATAGCGACAATAGGGCTGGTGTATGGGGATTGGCTATGTTCTATAATATCGCTATTAATCATTCGGTTGATTTCCGCTCTCACAGCCTCCTTTCGTGACTGCGCAATAGGGTAGGATTTTCTATTAAACTCCACTGTATCTCGGAACTGAAGGGTACATTGATAATTTCTTACCTTGCCTGGCTCATCTGAAAATACTGAGCGGTACTTCTCATAAATCCTTATCAACTGATTTGCTTGAGTAATGGGCAATTTCTCTCTATTAATTCCGCTCCGGAAATCCCTTATCTCCTGTATTTTTTGGGACCATAAATCTTCGTCCGTGTTGTCGTATACTATGGTGTTAGAAATGGTGTTAGTATTCGTATAATTAATGCTACGTATTTGCTGGTGGATACTGCTGGGAAGTGTTATCTTGCTACCGACTAAATCGGCCGTCCAGGTCAGATCTCCGGTAAACAGTGATACCTTCTCCGATCTTAAATCGATGATAGCCGAGTTCCTTCTCAGCACATCACATCCCACTAATATGTTGAAGGGTAATCCTGCCGCAATTAGGAAGACCATGTTTATAGCTATACCCTTACTAATCTCATTCAATGACACTTGTTTTCTTATTGTCTTGTTTTGGCGACCAGTGGCACCGATTAATACTATGTTATTTATAGGTAAGGTCGGCAATAACTTACAACATTTTCCTTGGATTCTCTCCAATTCTGTTGTGTTAATTATAGATACATTCGCACCTGTATCGATCATTAGCTGTGCGAATGTTCCTTCGATTTCTGCATTAATATAAATTATTTCATTGTTTATAATAGGGAGGCGAGTGTCATCCTCCTCCAGTAGTTCATTTTGAATGTTTTTCAAATAGTTACACCGAATGATAGTAATTTTATTGTGATGATTTGTTCTTGGCAATTCTTTTATATACCCAGGCGACAGAAGCAGCAAAAGGTCCTTATTGTTTATTACTGCCTCCTCCCGTTTAAATTCTCCTCATCCTGGTTATTAATTGGACCAACAGAGGCATCAGTGGGGAAACCTTGAGTGGGTTCCAGCCTTTCAGTTCGCTGTTCGTATGTTTGTTCCCTATTTGGATGTCGCTCCGGGTCATCTAGGCTGGTACTTCGCCTTGGCGGATTATAACTGGAGTTGTCCCGTTCTCGGCTTCTGCGTCGATCTTCGTACTTGTGGACGCTGCTCCGCCATTGATAGTTATACCGGCGTTGGCTGTTTCCTTCTGCACGTATAAAATTTACCCAGGGTCGGGAGAGCCTGTTGTTGTTGTTATTATTAGGGTAACCCCTATTGTTATTGTAAAACCGCTCGGTGTTATTGGTACGGTTGGGGTTTCTCTGGCTATTTACATTATTATTCGGGTAGTAATTATTTCGATTACCGGAGAATCCGTTATTATTTCGATTAATGTTCGGATTTGTATTGCCGTGGTTATGGTTGTTATTATTACCGTTGGTAGGGTGCTGATTATGGTAATTTGGATTATACCTATTTCCTTGGTACCCACTGTTGATCTGTTGATTATTATTGTTCGATGACGGATTATTTCGAACTTCTGGCTGCTCATTTCTTCTTCTACTCTGCCTGTAATATTCTTCGTTCTCATAATTTTTCTAATAGCTCCGTCATCGCCTATATGGTCTTTATCTGGCTACCTCTTCGAGCTCTTATGACCTCTTCGTCGTAATGGTAGGAAAGCTTATTCACCAGGCATTCCTCTGGTATGGCCGGTTCCAGGTGCTTGGCCAGGCACACCTTCCCAAGGAAGTATGCAGTCATGGTATTGCCAAACTGGGTTTTGTATCGGCCATGGCAGATGTTGTCCCTTATTAAATTCTGGGTGGTCTCTGACCAATACTTGGACTTGAACAAATTTTTAAACGGCTGGTAATCGTTTATCTCGCTCCGGTTCGCCATCCACCAATTGTCCGTCATATCCCGGAATGATTCGTCCCATAGTTCTCGACTATTGGACCATCGATTATTTCTATGTTTGGCCATATATTCCTCAATACGGGCCAAGAACTCCATCGGCTTCCTTTTATATTGGCGGAAGTTAAGCCATTCTCTGTTCTCGTTGATGGGGATATTAGTGAAGCTGGTTGGTCGGTTCCGAATTGCTTCCATTTCCTCCTGGCTCTGCCGCACTTGACCAGTGATGTTAGTCATCGCTTCCTCCATTCCGTCACATCTTGCTGTAATTAGAGTTCGTACTTTACTGAGTTCTTCCTGGCTTTCCTTTCGGTTTTCTTCTGCCTTCTTGCGACTAGATTCTTCAAGACTTGTGACCTTGGTGTTTACCACTTCCTTGAACTCTTGTACCTCCACTTCCGTCAGCCGACATCTTTTATCAACTTCTCTTATCTGTTGATTTATAGTTATGGTTTCGTCTTCCAGCCTTTTAGTCATAGATTTCTTATTTTCCTTGAGTTCTTTGTTCATTTCCTTTCTTAATAGTTCCATTCGTTCGTCTAATTTGTCTAGATTCTCCTGGTTCACTTCCCGTAATTCTTCCCGTAACAGTTGGTTATCTTCTCTTAACTCTTCCCTTAACTGTTGATGGTCACTTTCGATTTTCTTACTGGTTTCTTCCATTTTTCTTCCAAATTCTTCTTATTTTCTTCCATTTTCTTTTCCACCTTTTTACTGGTTTCCTCAATTCTTCTATTAATCCTTTTGATCTTACGGCCCAACTCTTCCTTTGTGGATTGGTTGTCCTCCTTCAATTCTTCTAACTTTTTCCCCATTTCTTCTTCCATCTTCTTAATGTTTTCTTCAAAGTCCTTTCTTAATTCTTCCTTCGTGGATTCTATGTTCTTATTTATTTCATTCAGTTCTTCCTTGGTTGAATGGTTGTTGTCGTCCATTTTCTTATGCAAGTTTTCTTCGGTGGAATCCATTTTCTTGCTTAAATTTTCCTCCATCTTCTTGTTACTTTCTTCCATTTTCTTGTTATTTTCTTCCGTGGTTGACCGGTTGTTTTCCTTCAAATCTTATATGTCCTTTTTCAAATCTTGACTTAATTTCTTATTATTTTCTTCCATTCTCCTGTTATTTTCTTCCGTGGTGGAATCCATTTTCTCCATCAGCTGCCTGATCATTTCTTGGGTTGTCCTGTTCTCGGTTTGTGAGGTTTTTTCAGGTTGTTCCTCCGGTGGTGCAGGTTGTTTATGTCCCTCTGGGTTAATAATGTTTCTACGTCCTCCACTGGGGTCGCCTCCTTATACTCCATATTTAATTCTTTTTCGGCCTCCGCCGCTCTTTTCTTTGATGTGGCGCGACGTTGCATATTTCCTGTTTCTCTGGCTGGATAACCGCTGCCAAGCTGAATTAGAAATTGGGCGAGTTATTACAGCCTTTCAATCCCTAATTACAGCCCCACGTTGGGCGCCAATTTTGTAATATAACACAAAATAATTTAATTTATGTGTATGTGTAGTAATGTTCCACTTTGGAAAAGCCAATTTGGTAACGTTCCTGGTCTTCGTTAAGCCTCCCTGTTGGGCTAGCCAATTTTGTATTAAAACAAAATAATCTGTGTGAATGCTCTTGTAACAATTTAAAATAAAAAATTTATTTTTTATTTCACAAAAAAAAATTTCTGAAAAAATATTTTTTATGTTAATTTTAATCCTAATATTTAGGAAATAATCGTGTTTATTGTTTGTAATTAGAAATGAAGTGGTATTATGTTTATTTTTGTAATAGTGTCACTTTCAGTAAATTTGTTAAAGGACAATCTGGTTAACTCCAAATCTAGTCGAAAGACGGCTCTCTTCTTCTTCTTCTTCTTGAAGCGTTCGTTGTTTCATATATACCGCCTTTCGGTTAGTTGGTATTCTTGAATAATTTATTTGTTAAGCTTTTTTAAAGAAAAATCAAATCCAAATTACAAAACAGCACGTTTATTAATAAAATAGTTGATTTGTTCGATAAGAATCGATGTTACAAAGTAATATCGACTCACTCAGGGCCGGTCGATATAAAAAGTTTACATTAGTATTATAAAAATATGGTTCTTTAAACGGTTATTTAAGATATAGCCAGAGAAGTGTATGGGCAGGAAAGTATAACACTTACAATTATAAAATGCCTTAATATTAAACAATACAATGTTATAATTAAAAATAATAAAAGTTACATATGATATTTATTCAAACCAACAGCAGCAGAAGGTCGTTCTCTACAGCTGGAGTAAGATGAAGACAATTCCCAAAATGGCCGACTGGCGCATGCGTAGTGTAACAAATAACCTGGACGAAAGTTTTGGTTAAATAAAGATGTCTTTTCTCCGTGTAAATGGTCTCAGCAATTGTATATGATTGTCCTGGATGTATTTGAGTGTCACTGGTGTATGGTGGAATAGTTCACTTGGTGTAAAATGTTGTTATTGTGTCTATCTCACTTGGTCTATGTGTGTCGGGTTTAACCTCGATTTGCCGTTTGTAAATGGTGTGATATTGGTGTTATTTCGATTAATTAGTCGTATGTGGTTCAGTTTATTGGTGTTACACTGTTCATATTTTAACTTCACCGGTTCACAATTAACAACAATTTAAAATAAGATTTTATGAAAATTTTCACCGAACTCGGTTTATAATGTTATTTGCCATTATAGGTTACTTCGGGCAAATAATTACGTTAAGTACACTCGTCAACGGATAATAATGAACTGTTCTCATTTCCTTCGTCTCCTGAAAATCTTAGCCAATTTAATATATCTTATACATTGTTTCAAATTATCTTAGCTTCCGATACATTTTATTTTGATACATTATACTCATAAAATAATTTCTTTATTAGTTAACTGTAGGAAATACGAAATACATATTCAGTTTCTTTATTCTATACTGCTTATTTTGATGATAATCAATATAGGGTTACAAAGTTTCATTAGAAAATTATATTTCTTACATTTTTGGAAGGTAGGCCTAATTTTATATTTCCTGTTGTCTAAGCAAATAATAGCCATTTTCCCTAATATAATTATTATTCTATTAAATCTGAAATTGATATAATTGTCTATTCTTACTTAATTTCTTGCAGTTTAGTTTATTAATGATTGTTTTTAAATACAATTCATTTGTCTATGACTCCTCCTCTGATAATGTCAGTTAGTCCATTCCATTTTTATTGGTAATTTTATTAGATAAATAAGTAATTTTACTTATCTACTGACCATATCTTTATAAAGTCTTATTTACATGGTATACTATATGCTGGGTTTATCTTGCATAAATACTGTCAGTTTAACTGGTTTATAGGACTCGATTTGTTAATTATTCTGCAGTTTAAATTCATTATATGGCCTAGATTTGATGTGTTGCTATTTGCAAAATTTTTACTAATGTAGTTAGTTTATACCCTTCTCTGACTTTTTATCCTTATACACTTTATTAATAATTAGTTCTTTGACTGGTATATCAGTGATTATTGATTGTACAATTAAAATATAACACATATCTCTATCAAAACTGGTACCTTGAATAATACCTTTTATGTGTACTGATTATACCTAGTAACATAATTAAAAAACATTTTATAACATGGGGAATGATATCTACCTTTAGATATGGCATTCCTAATTTAAAGTAACAACAAAATAACATCTTATAATAATAATATTGCTTACTAATAAATCGTATTTGTCTAGTTAAAATATGGAACAGGAAAATAACATATTGGTTCCATATAATGGTTAACACCTTCTTAAAACTATTTATTGACAGTCTGCTCTGTATTTCCCAATTTTAAGGATGTATTCCCCGTCTTAAAGTATAACACTAGCTATCTGGTTATTATTTCATTCTATGGAATGTTCTTATAGATTCAGTAGCATTTCATTAGCAATATTATTACTTCATATCAAATATGATACTGTTCAAAAAACACTTAAAGTTTATTCATTTGTACGGCAACTCATGTACCTTTTCAAAGTTTATTGGCTATAATTCAATAACTTACACTGGTCCATGGTTATTTATAAATATTATTACTAGTCCTTTTCTAGCTTTACAACATGAAATATTTAACCATGGGGGGACTGTGAAGATTTGTTCATATAAACTACACAATAACTTTTTTGGGTGCACTGTTACTTAATACTATTAACACTTTTGGTTTTTGTCAGTTTTACATTGTGATATGGTTTTTTGGGGTGTTATACTCTGGACATTCATTTATTTTTGGGGTTTTTGGGTTCTCTCCCTATGGGGTTTCTATTTGGTATGGGTCGACTCACTTCCTTTTTTCTAGTGGATCTTCTCAGGTTTCTTATTCTTCAGTATTTTTGGTCATTCTATATTTCTTCTTTCTTCGTTCTTCAGTATTTTTGTTCATTTTATATTTCTTCTTCCTTCTTTCTTCTTTCTTCAGTACCATTTCGCTGTGTATGCTTTTGTTTCTTCTGGTCTGGTTTCTTTGTCGGGCTACCTTAATTGCCTGCTTCTATCTTACCTGGGTAATTTTGTTATTCACATTTTAATTTTCTGGGTTTTTAAATTTGTAGTATATATATTATTTGCAGATTTTTTCTTTATGTTTACTTTTCTTGTGATTATCTTAATTAATAGTGCCTTTTAATTGATTCTCATCTGGATATTCCATATAGTAGAGCTTTATTAATGATCATTGAGTAATTTATTTATGTGGATTATCTGTCATGCTACAATATATATGTCTACAACTACAACACATACACACGTTCCACATCACAGGACAATTACAACTTTCAACATTAATATCTTGCCACACTTCTTTCACCCCATAAGGTACATAATTCACAATTCATAAACATTCTTGAACTCAACACCTATTGAAAGATCTTAATACATAATAATCCATATATATATGTGTGTGTGTGTGTGTGTGTGTGTGTGTGTGTGTGTGTGTGTGTGTGTGTGTGTGTGTGTGTGTGTGTGTGTGTGTGTGTGTGTGTGTGTGTGTGTGTGTGTGTAACCCCAGTGCCCCCAGGGCATACTAAAATTCAGGGGTTGGCATAATGCTTGATACTACTATAAAGTGCTCCCACACTGAGCACTTAGACTTGGAGGAAATATAATCATAATTCAGTCAAAATACAAGTGACCATAATAAATTTAAAAGAATTTAAGCGTGATAAATTTTTGTGAAATATTAATAACAGTAATATTTTCGTGAAAGAAATTTAATAACAGTAATGTGCCATGATGCTTTATAACCTTTAAGAATGAATTTGGCCCAAAGGCCGACATGTTCCTAGGCAAGATCGTGCCTAACTAAACCTGTCCCAGGAGCATGTTCAAGTCTGCATGACAAATCCGCCTATACAGGATTAAACTGGGGACCCGAATGAAACTAACAAAAGAAACTCCTATCCATTATAGGACCCAAACTGAATATAAATATGTGAAATTAATGAATCAATTGAAAACTAAATTTCATCTGTGAAATTACATGATGAATGATAGAATTACTAGCACTAAGGTAACCCTTTTACTGAAAACTAGAAAGAAATTTACATGCCTGAATGGTAATCAGCCACGGATACATGCCAACCTCTGGGCTCACACTTAATATAAATAGTATTACAAAATGTACAAAAGATTCCCCCCCCCCAAGTCCGCGCACTATTCTGTCTCGTTAACCAGGGACCCAATTGAAATGTGTAAAGCTTAAAGTCATTTTAGGGTGTGTCGCTATATGCCCACGAGTTCTAGTAGGTTACATTCACTTGTGTTAAAAAGTAATATTGGGTTGGTGTCACCTGATTTTTTTCCTGGTGTGGAGTTTGAAGTCCTGGTCTACAGCATTTTTGTGTTGGTGTGGCCTGTTCCTCGCTGTTCTCCTCCGGCAGATGAAGCTGAGAGCCTTTGATGTTCGGTTGTTCAGGTCATGATTTGGAGCTGGTCCTCGACTTGAAGCGGGGGACCCTAAGCATACAAATATTATCAGCGAGATGCTCCAACACTTATTCCCCCAGGTTACTCTCACACGCACCAACATCCATTTATAATTTTAAACACTGCTTTAGGCCTACTTGAAATGAAAGTTTGACACACTCTACAACAGGTTATACGGGCATGTGGCCCTACCTTTGAAAACATTAAGTTTGGCTAAAGTACATATTATTTTGCGTTACCATTGGTCAATTACGGGGCCTTAGTTAAGACTTCAATTACTGTTATACAATTAACTCATTTTGCATACTCTAATTCGCCACGCAGCGTGCGTGTAACAGGTTAACAATTTTCATTCATTCTTGTACGTATATTAAGCAAAACCCCTTTTACGTTACTTTAAATTAAATATATATAAGTATACTGCACTCACTTACCGCTGATCTGTTTTAATTTAGCCTGCCATAGGTGGAAGATGGAACAATTAATAAAAACTTCTCTGTCGGAGAGCGGCGAGGCGGTTAGTTGGAGTAGCGAAATCAGACAAGCTCCGAACCGTTTATTCTATGCATTTTTCAACTCGCGCTTCAAGGCGTCCGCAAGGGAGCAGCACCAATCAAGCGCCGCTTCGTTACCTCATGTAGATTCTGCGCTAACCGTTAAACACAGTACGGCAGAACGCCCACCGCTAAATACAGAAACCTATTTTTCTTTATATTCGTTAAATGCAGTACAAGATTTTTTTATTATACGCTATTTACTTTTGCGTATTAGCGCCGATTTTATTCAATCGGCACACCCCCACCCCAAAAGGGCAACATAGTTGCCCCACACTTAGACAGAGGAGTACCCTGCAGTGTACCTCAATGTTTTCTACTAAAACGCAGGTGTTCCTCGGTTTTCCCAGTTGCCTTTGTTCTCAGGAGAGCAGTGGTTCAGAAGGAAGTTGAAAAAACAGAAAGAAGACATGTAGAATGCGAGTGTGTTGGCACTACACACTGACCTGATCAGGGCCAGCATGCAGCAAGAAAGACAGAAGAAGAAAGAGTGTTCGGGTGCACCCTGAGTTCTGACCTCCTGAGGCTTGACCACTTATGCGGGAACTCCGATGCTACCTCAACAGGGACCCATGCCCTATAATTACACGGGAACTAACCCCCCAAAATCCAATAACACTTTATCCCATGAATCCCTCTTACATCCCACAGGACCAGGGTGAGAACGGGGGAGGTGGTTTCCATGACACTATAATTTGTTTACCCAATGTGTATATCCCTTCCTATAACCTAATACATGTGTGCTCCAAGGACATTGTCCACGTCGTACAACGCAACCGAGGTCCCTATCTGGCCTCGTTGGAGCGGTACGACTTGCTCTACTTACTCCTATTTTTGATTTTTTCTCATCCTTTTCTTTTTCTAATTTTTATGTTTTCTGCTTTTTTTAAGGGTTAGGAAATTGGGAGGATGAAAAGGGACAGGGTTCCCTCCGAAAATAAGGAGGAGTGGAGAAAACCAAGGCTCGCGTAGGCAGGGGCGCAGCCCTGAAGTAGACGTACACCACCCGGATTGTGGGGAACATCTACCCGCTACCATACCAGGTTCTTACCTTTTCCCCGGAGCACACACCACCGAAGGATCACCATCCCTACACACATGGAAACCACCAAATCTTACCCCCCTCCACTTCTATTAGTCAGCTTACTCCCTCCGACAGAGCTTCAATTTTGAAACATGTGTAACAATTTCTGTAGAATCGCCCACCGGTACACCCAGCCGGGCCGTCACCGGTGACGTGAACCCCAGGATGCGATATGGCCCCGACCAGCGGTAACATAACTTTGCGGCCCGTTTATCCGCGGCTGAGCTGATTGGGTGGCTCTGGCAATAGACCCAGTTCCCAATCCGGAAGGGGTTAGGAATTCGCCCCTGATTATATCGTCGACAGACCCGCTCGTGCGCTCGCAGCAAATTCTTCCGAGCCTCCTTCCACCTCTCTGCAGTACTATTATCTGGCTCCCGTGGCAGAAGATCTTTGATGTTCCACAAATTGGTCAACGGGAGTGCGGGCGAGAATCCAAACAGGATTTCAAAGGGCACGGCCTGATGACTGTCATGTCGGGCCGTATTAAAAGCTAACTGTAACCACTTCAGATTCTGATCCCATGTTGCTCAGCGTGATAAGCAATCAGGGCGGACCGGAGATTCCGATTGAATCTCTCCGCATGGGACGGCTGTGGGTAATAAGGGGAAGTGGTTACGTGTTTGATCCCACTGGCGAAACACATCCGCCGGAACTCACCCGAAATGAACTGAAGGCCATTGTCCGAGACAATGATGGTCGGAAGACCGAAATGCTGAAATATGTTTTGGAGCGCGTTTATGGTTAAACGAGCCGTTGCCTGCCGTAAGGGCAATAGCCAGGCAAACTTTGAAAAAGCATCCACACAAACAAGCAGGTAAGCATTCCCTGACTTGCTACGGGGGAATGGCCCCACGTAGTCGATGAACAACTTCTCCATCGGTCTGCTCGCCACATCAGATGACAACAACCCTAACTTGGTGTTCTGGGCAGGCTTGCTCAAGCCACATAGATGACAGCTCTTAACCCTGATCGCGATGTCCCTATCCATGCCCTTCCAGATAAAATGTCTCCTAATGCTGGAAATGGTCTTAGAAATTCCCTTGTGGCCTCCTACTGGGGAATTGTGGTAATAACTGAAGACCATGGGCACTAACTTGCTAGGCAGCACGATCGTAGGAGCACGTCCTTTTCTCTCTCTACAACATAGGACTCCCTTGGACAAGAAGTAAGGGGCCTGTACGTTACCCTCCTTTATATTTTGGATGACTGGACCCAACTCTTCGTCGTTCAACTGATGGGGCAACACATCAGTGAAGGCTAATGGAAAGTCTAGCAGAACGGAACAGGGTTGCTCAGATTGGGCATCACTGGGCTGGGAAAACATGCGGGACAAGGCATCTGCAACTACATTTTGAGATCCCCTAATGTGTTGCACTTTGAACTTAAAGGATGAGATCTTCACCACCCATCTACCAATTTTACCCAGTTGCTGGGGATGAGCCAGAAGCCAAGAGAGAGCCTGATTGTCGGTCTCGAGCAGGAACTCAGCATGTTCCAGGAAACGCCTGAACTTGTCTAGAGCGTACACAACAGCTAAACACTCTAGCTCATAGACGGATGATTGTTGTTCTTGCTGGGTCAATGTCCGGGAAATAAAAGCCACAGGCTGCCTAGCGTCATCAACAACTTGGGACAGAACTGCCCCGAGCGCAACCGAACTCGCGTCCGTCTGTAGGATAAAGGGTTTCGAAAAGTCGGGCATCCGTAACACCGGTGGGGAGATGATGGCCTCCTTCAAGGTGTGGAAAGCCTTCTGTTGACTCTCGCCCCATATAAATTTAGCGCCCTTCTTCCTCAGCTCGTTCAAGGGTGCGGCAATCTCTGCGATATTAGGTATGAATCGTCGATAAAAATTGACCATACCTACGAATCTCGCTATTCCCTTCGCATCCCTAGGAGGGGGGAAGTCACGGATGCCCTGTGTCCTCTCGGGGTCGACCGTAATGCCCCGGTGTGAAACCAAATGGCCCAAGAAAGAAATACTCTCCTGGGCGAAACGAACCTTATCGGGATTGACAGTGAGGCCAGATCTTCTCAACCGACACATCACTTCTCGGAGATGACCCAGATGATCTTCGAATGTCTCACTGTACACCAACAAATCATCTAAGTTATTGAAGACGAACATGAATTTCACGTCGTAAAGAAGTATGGAGATGGAGATATATAGTAAGAAGATGGAGGAAAAAATGGAGGAGAATAGTAAGAAGATGGAGGAGAAAATGGAAGAAAACGGTAAGAAGATGGAGGAGAAGATGGAAGAGAATAGTAAGAAGCTGGAAAATAATAACCAACAATTGAAGGAAGAGTTGGGCAATAAAATTGGAGATACTAGCAAGAAGATGGAGGAGAAGATGGAAGCAAACAGTAAGAAAATGGAGGAGAAGGTGGACGAAATAAAAAACGAAAATAAATTATTAATGGAGGAAAATATTAAGAAGATCGAGGAGAAGATGGAGGAAAATATCCAGAAGATGGAGGAGAAAATGGAGGAAATAAAAACTGACAATAAACAATCGAAGGAGGAATTGACCCAGATAAGCCAGAAACTGGAAGAAACCAATAAAAAGATGGAGAATAATAGTCAGCAATTGAGAGAAGAATTGAAAGAGACGAACCAAGAAAACATGAACCGGTTAGACGGAAGAATGGAAATATTGAAGGAAGAATTGAGCCAGAAGATAGCTGAAAACAATGAGACAATCAGCAAGAAGATAGAAGAGGAAATAACGGTAATCGAACAAAAGGTTACCAGAGCTGACGAAAAATGGAGTCAAACTGAACGGGAAGTACAGATTATCAAGACCGAAATAAATACGAAGGTTAACAACATTGAAGAAACGACTAGGAAGACATTGGAGGAAAAACTAAAGGAAACACGGGAACACTGGGAGCGAGTGCAGGACCGATTCACAGAAAAATGTGACGGCATAGAAGCTGCTGTGACCAGTATCAACAGTCAGGTACGACAGAACCAGACAGATATAGACCTATTCCATAGTCGACCGACAACCATTACTAGTTGTCCCAACAGTGAAAATCGTGAAGGGATTAACTTCAGGTTTTATAAAAATAAACCCATGGAATTCCTAGCAAGAATCGAGGAATACTTTGCCAAACACAGAGGTAATCGCTGGAGGGAGAATAAAGAGGTGCTTGACGAATCGTTCAAGGAAATAGCAGACAATTGGTGGATGGCGATAAGAGACGAGGTGACCGACTATCAACAATTCAGAAGGCTATTCAAAGCCAAATATTGGTCTGAATCAACGCAAAATATCGCCAGAGACGGGATATGTCATGGGAAGTACAACCCGTATGGAAACCAAACTTTAACGGCGTACTTTTTGGGAAAGGTGTGCGTGGCCAAACATCTAGAGCCCCGAATACCGGAAGAATGCCTGGTCAGCAAACTCTCATACCACTACGAGGAGGATATTATCAGAGCCAGACGAAACAGTCAAATAAAGACGGAGCAAGCCATGACCGAGCTTTTAGAAATATACGAGCATGAAGACTATTACCGTCAAAGTCGCAGGAGATATGAAAAGCAGGAACCGAGGAGTAACAACAACAATTTGAATAATAATAATAATCGGCAGAATGTGGGTAATAATAACAATTATAGTTCCGCAAATCGGAATAATGCCGAGTACAATTATAACCCCAGAAATAACAATAATTTGCCCCGTTTTAACAACAATAATAATAATAGTAATATTCCTCGCATAAATAATAATAACAACAACCACAACAATAATAATAATAATAATAATAATAGCCGTCCACAAAATAACAACGGTTATTATAATAATAATAGTAACTATGTTCCAAATGGTCAGAGGAACCCCAACCTTTCTAATAATAATAATTATCATGGTAATTATAACCGGAATTACCCAAATGGAGGTAATAACAACAACTACAGGGCATATCGACCCAATGTCAACTACATCCGAGCAGAAGGCAGTGGACACAGGAGGTACCAGCCTCAACGAAGGAGCCGATACTACGAGTACGAGACCTTCCAAGGGAGCCAGGGAAGTAATCGGTACAGAGAGTACGAGCCCCGACGTAGTTCCAGCCTGGATAATCAGCGAAGACTACCTGTAACAGAAGCCCAACCAGACGATCGAGCAGAACCAAACGAAACAGCCTCAGGACTTCAAGCTGACGCTTCCAACGGTCTAACCCGTAATGAAGCGGAACATTTAAACGAACGGAGGCAGTAATAAACCCCAATAACCCTTTACTGCTCCAATCTGCTGGGTTTAACCAAGTAGGTATGAATTTGAAGAAAAACAGAAAAAATTTTACCATAATATACAGCAATTATTTAAAGGATATCTGTAAGGACCTATTAGAAGAAAGTGAGCTTAATATTAACAATAATGATAATGAAATAATATACATAATCGCAGAAATTGAAGGTATTTCTGTTCCTATAATGATAGACACTGGAGCCAATGTCTCCATAATAAATCGAAATGAATTGGACCGGATACAGCAGGAGTGCCACAAAAACTTACCGGTACTACCTATTAATAATATTGTACTTGTAGGAGCTACCGGCCGACAGAACAAGACCATAAGAAAGCAGGTATCCCTCAATGTCAAAGGTCAGGGCATTAGTGTGGATATGATATTTCTTGTTGCAGCCGGATTACCTTTCAACATCTTGATAGGATGTGACATATTGCGCCGAAACTCAGCAATTATCGACTTGTGCCGAGGAAAGGTATCACTCTTTGCTGAAGGTTCAACCTGGATAGCCAATTTAACTGATAACAAGACTTTAGACTCCAGACAACTTCTCGACCACCAAAATAAGGTGAATTACTTATCCAACCACTCAACAAACAACAAGCCAGTACATCAGGATTCGGAGGAAGACCTATGGCAACAAAAGATTCAAGAGATACGTAACTTCCAGTGCCACAATGCGAACGAGCAATTAAAGGAAAACCAGCTGAATCAATTGGCAGAAATATATGAGAAATATCGAGCTGTATTTTCTGACGAACCTGGAAAGATCCGGAACTACCAATGTTCCATATGATTCAGAGAACCGGTAGAATTCAACCGAAAGTCGTACCCAATAGCACAATCTTTGAAAGAAGCCGTACGCACAGAGATCCAGAATATGATCCGTAGAGATATCATCGAGAGCAGTCAATCGCCATACACAAGCCCAATTGTGGCCATACAAAAGAAAAATGGGAAGGTAAGGCTTTGCCTTGACGCTCGTGAGATAAATAAGATGATAATAAACGATCGTACCTCACCTGGCGAAATTGATGAAATTTTGAAGAGGTTCCACGGAACACGATTCATTACCACCTGGGATACGGTATGCGGCTATTGGCAAGTGGAGTTGCACCCAGCAAGCCGGCAATACATGGCGTTCATCTTCGAAGGGCGCAATTATCAGTTTAAGAGGTTGCCCTTCGGGTTGGTTAATTCAGTAGCTGTTTTTGTCGCCTGTATGGATCATATACTAGGACCAGAAGCGCTCCAATTCACGACTGTCTATGTTGATGATCTCCTAATAACATCAACCAACTGGGAGGAACACTGTTATCGTGTGGAGTATGTCTTGAAGAAGCTTGCGGAAAATAATGTCACCCTTAAACTGGACAAGTCCAAGCTTATAGCTAAAGAAGTTCAATTCCTGGGTTTCCAGCTAAACAGTCAAGGAATAACACCATCAACAGAAAAGGTAGACGCCATACAACGATTCCCTACACCAAAAAACAGAAGGCAACTACAATCATTTTTGGGCCTATGTAACTATTATAGGAAGTTCCAGAATAATTATTCCGAACTAACAGCCCAGTTTCAGTACCAGTTATCGTCCAAGAATAAATGGCGATGGGGTCAAGAACAAGACGAAACCTTCAAATCAATTAAAGAGAAATTCTTAGATGCAGTAATGCTCAACCATCCAGATTTTAACCGACCCTTCTTTCTAAACTGTGACGCTAGTAACACTAGCTTGGGATCAACACTGTACCAAGAAGATGAAAGTGGAAACCATCTAGTAGTGAGCTTTGCTAGCAGAACCCTTAACCAGTGTGAAAAGAACTATAATGTGACGGAAAAAGAACTGCTAAGTGTAGTCTTTGCCTGCGGGAAGTTTCGGACGTATATCCTCGGATATCCAGTGACCGTCCGAACAGATCACAAGTCAATATCATTTCTAAGAAGATGCAAATTAAGCCATGGTAGATTGACCAGATGGGTACTCGCCCTACAGGAATACGATATACAGTGGGAGTATGTTCCTGGAAGGAAAAATGTAGTAGCCGACGTATTGTCGAGAGTGAATCTGGAAGAACAAACATTCGAAGGCGAAAAGGAGAGCATTTTGAAAATCTATAACATTATTAAGGACAGATCCGATTTAGAGAAGATAGTGCAGGACATCAGCAAACACCAGCAGTCCGATCCGAAGTTAAACTCTATTAAACTTCGTCTCTCCAACCAAGATGACACAATAAACAAATTTTATTGTATACATAATGGGATTTTATTCATCAAGACATCCCTTGATGAAGAAATATGGAAGGTCATGATCCCTACTACAATCGAAAAGGATATCATCCTGGACTATCACCTACGATACGGTCACATGGGAGCCATGAAGGTGATCAAGGCAATAGAAGAGAATTGTCACATAAAAAGTATCAATAGAAAAACTAGAAACTACCTCAAAACCTGTCTGATATGTCAATTGGTGAAAACCAACAATGAAAGAAAGGAAGGTATGATGATACCGATTACCTCACAAGCCAAACTGGAAAAGGTCTTTCTGGACATATGTGGTCCATTTCCCCGCAGTGGCGGACGCCATCGATACAAGTATATTATTATTATGATGGATCATTTTACAAAATTTACAAAACTATACCCTGTGAACAGAGCCACCACTCTGAAGACTCTAGGAATAATAACAAATCATTACATTCCAGAGGTAGGAAGCCCGACATCCATAATCACCGACCATGGAACGCAATTTAAGGGTTGGCGGTGGAGAAACACTCTGAATACATTGGGCATTAAGACATACAAGACGTCTGTCTACCACCCCAGCAGCAATCCAGCGGAGAGGGTACTGCGAGAGGTCGGAAGAATATTACGGACTTATTGCTATAATCAACAAAAGAAGTGGCAAGAATATTTATTAGCGACTGAAGAATTCCTTAATTTGTCATATCACACCGCTATTGGTACCACGCCATACACGGCAATGTATGAAAGACCACCTCCGAGAGAAATACAAGACATAATAGAGTTCCCCAGGAGTCAAGAATACAAATTCAATCGAATCAGATTCTACAATAAACTGGCTGAAGACCAGGAAAGGCGCAAGAACAAATATCAAAAGGCTGTTAAGAGAATAATAAGCTATGAAGTCGGAGAAAAGGTACTGCTAAAAAACAGGGAATTACCCAGTACTTTGGAAGGCATTACCAAAAAGTTGTTACTGCTGTATACCGGCCCATACCTGATTATTAAAAACAATAACAACAATACGTATGTACTAAAGGATATCATTTCGAATAAAGTAAAAGGAACTTATAATCAGTTATCCATTAAAAAATATTTGGAGGACTCATAATTATGAGTTAAAACTATAATGAAGAAATTGTGAATTTTGATAATAATAATAAATTACAAAATTCAAAAATTAGTAAGCACAACTTACACCAAATATCTGAAAGAATATTGTGAACGAAATAAGAATTTTGATAAGAATAAAATTACCAAATTCAAAAATGAGTAAGTACAACTTACACCAAATATCTGAAAGAATATTGTGAACAAAATAAGAATTTTGATAAGAATAAAATTACCAAATTCCAAAAATTAGTAAGAACAACTTACACCAAGTATCAGAAAGAATATTGTGAACAAAATAAGAATTTTGATGGAAGAATAAAAAATTACCAAATTCCAAAAATCAGTAAGAACAACTTACACCAAGTATCAGAAAGAATATTGTGAACGAAATAAGAATTTTGATAAAAATAAAATTTCAAAATTCAAAAATGAGCAAGTACAACTTACACCAAGTATCAGAAAGAATATTGTGAACAAAATAAGAATTTTGATAAGAATATAATTACAAAATTCAAAAATCAGTAAGTACAACTTACAACAAAACATTTGAAGGATTATTGTGAATAAATAAAAAGAATTTTGAACATAATAAGCTTCAAAATTCAAAAGCAATAGTAGGTACAAGCTACACAAATATTCAAAGACTATTATGCAAGTAAAAAGAATTTGGAGGGAGATAATAATTGTCCAAATTCAAAATAATTAGTAAGTACCACTTACACAAACATTCAAAGACTATTATGAATGAAAAAAGAATTTTGAGGAATAATAATTTCAAAATTCAAAACAATAATAAGTACAACTTATACCAAAATATTTGAAAAACAACTATGAATAAGAAAGAATGTAGTTGAATAAAAATGTCTAAAATTAAGAAACATTAAACTCACATCATTACTCATACAAATGATGAGAAATAACTCTGAACTATGAAAAAAGATTTAGTAAGAAAGAGATACAAAATTCTAAAGGAGAAAGGAAACCAGAATGTCATATGACTTAATCGAACAAATTAACCAAACTCACACAGAAAATAATTTAATAAAAATGGAACAATGAAGAAGGACCAGCTCACTAAAGACCAAATAGTGAGGCCAAAAAACAAAAAAAAAAAAAAAAAAAAACCTGATACTAATAATGATAATGCTGTTACAACAACCACTGTTATAGTGAAAGTGATAAAGAATTAATTCATGTTATACCATGAGCAATAAAAGTAACTCAATGGATACCAGATGGTAGAAAGAGTAAATATAAATACTACTTACTATGTAAACATGATGAAATGTATATGATACCACATACCTAAACCACCTAATATGGAATAAGCTTTAAGAGAGAAGAAGAATCAAGTGTATAAAAGTATTAATTAATATAACGTATTATGAAGTGAAGAATCTAAAGATGTTTATTTTAGTCAAAAATGACTACTTTTACTGTTTATTTATTTTTATGACTGGATGTAGAAAATGCCATCAGTCTTATGTGTTGAGCAGAGATGATAATACCTCTGGACTCAATTGAAGTATTGGACAGCAGGGATTGAAGCCAAAAGTGCCACTCTGAACTGTTCCAATTAATTTGTTAGGGAATGTTAGGGAGTAAACATACTGGTGAGGAAGCACCAAATAAGAAGGAATATAAAATGATAATGTTATACACAAGATTGAAGACCACTTATCAATGAAAAAAAAAAGAAACTAATGAAGGAGATACACATCAGCTGAGAGGAAGCAATGGTGGAAAAAGAAGGTATATAAAGTGAAAACATGTAATCACGGAGAAAATGTAAATACAAAAGAATTAGTAGTAATTATTTCATCCATACAGAGTATGATCTGAACTAATCACTTTTACAGGAGAGCATATGTAACATAACAAAATTATCACACTAAACATTTGAATTAATGTTACATAAATAAAAGAAAAAGTTCCATAGTGAGTGAGAAGAATAAATTGTTTAAGGATTACACTAGAAACTGTATAATTAAGTCTATAAAATATTAATAAAAATGGAAGATAATAAAGAAAACCATTAATTAAAATAACCTACTATGTAAAAACCAGTTAAACCAGCAGTATACCCAGTAGATTGGGGAAGCAGTACAAAAAGGGAAGGACCATAAAAAAGGAAATAATCTGTCATGAAACCATTTTAATAAGGAACCTACTAATGTGATATTTGAAGAAGGGACGAAACATATCAAGATTCCAACAAAGAGACCAGAAACAGGAAGAGATATGCCAAAACAAAATGTTAGTCATATAATAAATACCATGAGACAAAATTGAAACCGATATAGGTAAACCCCAAACAAGTTACAAGATACAATACTATAAAACACAAATTGTATATTAGTTGTAAGTGTAATATGTTAAAAAATATGTCAAAAGAGACTACCATAGTGTAGAACTCACTAAAAAGACTACCAGAGTGTAGAATCCAATAAAGTGAAATGAGATAACAAAATTAAGAAACTACAGAGTGTATAGTGAGAAACATAGTTAAAAAATCTATGAAAAAATCTTCAATGAAGTTTAAGTATTATAAAAAGACTACCATGAGTGTAGAATAATAATAATAAAACCATTGGAATCAAAGACAGTCTAAGGACTGACAACAGTACCAGTAATAAGAGTTTTTAAATTAGATATAAGAAAAACTATTACATATAAAATGTTTTCTTTAATTATAGCTAAGTAAATGGTGAGAAGGACAAAAATACCAAAGGACAGTTCATAACTGAAGGTATGACTAATATTAAGATGTTTGCTATTTATTATTAATTAGATAATATTTTAGATGTAAGGTGTAAATAGATACACGATGTTTTTTAATCACACTTAAAGTGTTTTCAAAAGAATCATAAATACACAAGACAGTTAGTGACTGACAGTGTTACTAGTAATAGGAGTTTTTTTTATTTTTTTTAATTAAATTATGTCTAGGATAAGCTATTTTGTTATCATTTGATGATACAGTAAAAAATAATAGGAATAAGATGTTTTTGTTAAAATTAGGTGATATATGGAAAATAGTTGATAATAAGATGTTTTTGTTAAAATTAGGCATAAGATGTTCATGTTATGGTTCAATGATGTTATTAGTATAAAGAAAGTTTAGTAGATACAAGATATTCTATTGTATTTAAAATCATGTCATTTAATTTTCCATTGTGTAAGTCAGAGAGGCAAGTAGGGCATAAAAATGTAATAATTTTATTCAAATCAGTAAACCATGTATAATTGTACAAACAGACCAGCCAAGACACCATTTTTGTAAACACAGAACGGCCTATAAACAAAAAATTATCTATCAAAGAATTAATCTATGTAATAGGAATAGAATTCAATACATACAATACAGAAATTGAAAATATAATTAATACAGATACAGTTAATAGCAAATAGAATGACAAAAGAAAGAAAATTAACTTCTTTTGGAAACAGTCAAAAATAGGCTTACGATAGTAATCAAATCAGACTAAACAGCAAATTAATCAATATTGAAATGTTTTAATAACCAAATTATTAACAACAAAGTAATTACGGAGTTATTAGGTGTATTCCAGGGAAATATTATACCGAAAAAACAAATAAAAACCTTTAAAACACTGAATTTGTACAAAATATGGGGCATACAATCATTATGTAAAATTGAAATTTTTGGGCTTAAATGAGTTTGAAACAAACCCAGCTATATATCAAAAGATGTAAAATTAAATAATCAATATTACTGAATAGTTAGATTCATGTAAAATTAAGAAATATTTGAAATACAGTAAAAAATAAGAAAACTTGTTATGTATAGTTAGATAGTGAAACAAGTCTTAGACAGATATTTTATAATTAAACAATATGAAGAGGAAAAAGACATACCACAAATTGCCCTAAAACGACGACGTTGCGTCTATTAGTCTATTGTTAATCGCAAAGCTGAACAGTTGAAAAATGTGTTAGTGGAGTATTGAAAACCAAATAATTTGTATTAAAACCAAGTGTGGTTATGTGGCATGCAACGGAGATGAACTAACAAGTGAAATAACCTTATCTATCAATGTCTAACACTTCACAAGTTTCCAAAAACACAGTATAACACCATAAAACGCAACACCAGAAATCGACAGCCATTTTGAACCATTTTTGGAACGAATTCACATAAAACCAACACGCATAATTGAACACTACACTACACAAGAGATCCATCCAGAATTCGACATCGCAGACGACGAGGGGACATTCAACACGATATTTTGGACCAACACCACTTCGCAGAAAAGGGAACATCGTTTTATTTCTGTGGGAGAAGATCTTCAATTCCAACGGCATCATAGCAGTTAAAATCGAGCAGACGGCGGCCATTGCTGAATTTCTATAAAGACGATCAGCCAGTGCTTCCTGGAGAGGAGTGACGTCATTTCTTCGACTTGGTTCGAAATTTAAATAATTTCTTTCTAATTGACAATTGTAATAATAATTCTGTTCTATTTCAGATATTAACATTTAGTTTAAGAATACCTGTTAAATGTATCTTGTTCCTTGCCCTCTGACCATTTCGACTCGTTAAAAGAACCATAAATTTAAACTTGTAAAAAATATATTTGTTGATTTTTCTCACTGCCGACTGTGGCGAATATTCGCCAGTGCCTGGGACATGCGCAGTTTGACTGGCGCACAATTTTGAATGAATAAACGCAAATCATTATTCAGTTACCAGCATTGTTTTTATTTCTACCATTAATGTTATTATTATTTTTTATTAAGCAAAAACATAATTCACATTGAGAGAATAGATATAGAAGGAAATTACAAACTCAACTAATTAATTAATTATTAATTAATTAAATTAAACCACTCCATCAAACTCGATACAAGAACAAGAAAAAATATTTGCACAATTTTCAAAGTTTGATGTATTTGTTATTTATCAATCCAACACACCTAGTTATAACATATTCTAATCATCAATATCTTTATATTTTATTTATTATTACATTTGAAATTATATTACAATTTGACTAGCCTAACAGTGGGGCTAAAAGAAGAGCACAATACCTTTGTTATAACAAAAGCTACACACACAATATCTCTCTATATATTTCAATTATATAATTATTCTTATTTTTATATTTGTAATATTATTATATTACAAATTGGCGTCCAACTTAAGGGGCTTTAAATAGGAGGTAATAGAGTTGTAAAATAAGGACGATTGTCCAATTTCCTATTTTTAGCTTGGCAACGGTCAACAGGTCGGAAGAGGGAGCGAGATACACAGGAGAGCTACATCAAGAAAAAGGGCTATGGAGGCCGAGCAGGAGATAAACATGGAGGATAAAGAAGCGACACCAGTGGAAGATGTGGAGTTAATGTTACCGCCAGCAGAACCAAATAAGCCTGCACCACAGAAGGAACAGCCGGAGAAATCCACCGCAAAGGAAGATACAAAATTTGATCAAATGATGGAGATGTTACTCAAAGAATTTAAAACGACAAAGGAAGAGTTGGGTAATAAGATGGAGGAGAATAGTAAGAAGATGGAGGAAAAAATGGAGGAGAATAGTAAGAAGATGGAGGAGAATAGTAAGAAGATGGAGGAGAAAATGGAAGAAAACAGTAAGAAGATGGAGGAGAAGATGGAAGAGAATAGTAAGAAGCTGGAAAATAATAACCAACAATTGAAGGAAGAGTTGGGCAATAAAATTGGAGATACTAGCAAGAAGATGGAGGAGAAGATGGAAGCAAACAGTAAGAAAATGGAGGAGAAGGTGGACGAAATAAAAAACGAAAATAAATTATTAATGGAGGAAAATATTAAGAAGATCGAGGAGAAGATGGAGGAAAATATCCAGAAGATGGAGGAGAAAATGGAGGAAATAAAAACTGACAATAAACAATCGAAGGAGGAATTGACCCAGATAAGCCAGAAACTGGAAGAAACCAATAAAAAGATGGAGAATAATAGTCAGCAATTGAGAGAAGAATTGAAAGAGACGAACCAAGAAAACATGAACCGGTTAGACGGAAGAATGGAAATATTGAAGGAAGAATTGAGCCAGAAGATAGCTGAAAACAATGAGACAATCAGCAAGAAGATAGAAGAGGAAATAACGGTAATCGAACAAAAGGTTACCAGAGCTGACGAAAAATGGAGTCAAACTGAACGGGAAGTACAGATTATCAAGACCGAAATAAATACGAAGGTTAACAACATTGAAGAAACGACTAGGAAGACATTGGAGGAAAAACTAAAGGAAACACGGGAAGACTGGGAGCGAGTGCAGGACCGATTCACAGAAAAATGTGACGGCATAGAAGCTGCTGTGACCAGTATCAACAGTCAGGTACGACAGAACCAGACAGATATAGACCTATTCCATAGTCGACCGACAACCATTACTAGTTGTCCCAACAGTGAAAATCGTGAAGGGATTAACTTCAGGTTTTATAAAAATAAACCCATGGAATTCCTAGCAAGAATCGAGGAATACTTTGCCAAACACAGAGGTAATCGCTGGAGGGAGAATAAAGAGGTGCTTGACGAATCGTTCAAGGAAATAGCAGACAATTGGTGGATGGCGATAAGAGACGAGGTGACCGACTATCAACAATTCAGAAGGCTATTCAAAGCCAAATATTGGTCTGAATCAACGCAAAATATCGCCAGAGACGGGATATGTCATGGGAAGTACAACCCGTATGGAAACCAAACTTTAACGGCGTACTTTTTGGGAAAGGTGTGCGTGGCCAAACATCTAGAGCCCCGAATACCGGAAGAATGCCTGGTCAGCAAACTCTCATACCACTACGAGGAGGATATTATCAGAGCCAGACGAAACAGTCAAATAAAGACGGAGCAAGCCATGACCGAGCTTTTAGAAATATACGAGCATGAAGACTATTACCGTCAAAGTCGCAGGAGATATGAAAAGCAGGAACCGAGGAGTAACAACAACAATTTGAATAATAATAATAATCGGCAGAATGTGGGTAATAATAACAATTATAGTTCCGCAAATCGGAATAATGCCGAGTACAATTATAACCCCAGAAATAACAATAATTTGCCCCGTTTTAACAACAATAATAATAATAGTAATATTCCTCGCATAAATAATAATAACAACAACCACAACAATAATAATAATAATAATAATAATAGCCGTCCACAAAATAACAACGGTTATTATAATAATAATAGTAACTATGTTCCAAATGGTCAGAGGAACCCCAACCTTTCTAATAATAATAATTATCATGGTAATTATAACCGGAATTACCCAAATGGAGGTAATAACAACAACTACAGGGCATATCGACCCAATGTCAACTACATCCGAGCAGAAGGCAGTGGACACAGGAGGTACCAGCCTCAACGAAGGAGCCGATACTACGAGTACGAGACCTTCCAAGGGAGCCAGGGAAGTAATCGGTACAGAGAGTACGAGCCCCGACGTAGTTCCAGCCTGGATAATCAGCGAAGACTACCTGTAACAGAAGCCCAACCAGACGATCGAGCAGAACCAAACGAAACAGCCTCAGGACTTCAAGCTGACGCTTCCAACGGTCTAACCCATAAAGAAAGCGGAACATTTAAACGAACGGAGGCAGTAATAAACCCCAATAACCCTTTACTGCTCCAATCTGCTGGGTTTAACCAAGTAGGTATGAATTTGAAGAAAAACAGAAAAAATTTTACCATAATATACAGCAGTTATTTAAAGGATATCCGTAAGGACCTATTAGAAGAAAGTGAGCTTAATATTAACAATAATGATAATGAAATAATATACATAATCGCAGAAATTGAAGGTATTTCTGTTCCTATAATGATAGACACTGGAGCCAATGTCTCCATAATAAATCGAAATGAATTGGACCGGATACAGCAGGAGTGCCACAAAAACTTACCGGTACTACCTATTAATAATATTGTACTTGTAGGAGCTACCGGCCGACAGAACAAGACCATAAGAAAGCAGGTATCCCTCAATGTCAAAGGTCAGGGCATTAGTGTGGATATGATATTTCTTGTTGCAGCCGGATTACCTTTCAACATCTTGATAGGATGTGACATATTGCGCCGAAACTCAGCAATTATCGACTTGTGCCGAGGAAAGGTATCACTCTTTGCTGAAGGTTCAACCTGGATAGCCAATTTAACTGATAACAAGACTTTAGACTCCAGACAACTTCTCGACCACCAAAATAAGGTGAATTACTTATCCAACCACTCAACAAACAACAAGCCAGTACATCAGGATTCGGAGGAAGACCTATGGCAACAAAAGATTCAAGAGATACGTAACTTCCAGTGCCACAATGCGAACGAGCAATTAAAGGAAAACCAGCTGAATCAATTGGCAGAAATATATGAGAAATATCGAGCTGTATTTTCTGACGAACCTGGAAAGATCCGGAACTACCAATGTTCCATATGATTCAGAGAACCGGTAGAATTCAACCGAAAGTCGTACCCAATAGCACAATCTTTGAAAGAAGCCGTACGCACAGAGATCCAGAATATGATCCGTAGAGATATCATCGAGAGCAGTCAATCGCCATACACAAGCCCAATTGTGGCCATACAAAAGAAAAATGGGAAGGTAAGGCTTTGCCTTGATGCTCGTGAGATAAATAAGATGATAATAAACGATCGTACCTCACCTGGCGAAATTGATGAAATTTTGAAGAGGTTCCACGGAACACGATTCATTACCACCTGGGATACGGTATGCGGCTATTGGCAAGTGGAGTTGCACCCAGCAAGCCGGCAATACATGGCGTTCATCTTCGAAGGGCGCAATTATCAGTTTAAGAGGTTGCCCTTCGGGTTGGTTAATTCAGTAGCTGTTTTTGTCGCCTGTATGGATCATATACTAGGACCAGAAGCGCTCCAATTCACGACTGTCTATGTTGATGATCTCCTAATAACATCAACCAACTGGGAGGAACACTGTTATCGTGTGGAGTATGTCTTGAAGAAGCTTGCGGAAAATAATGTCACCCTTAAACTGGACAAGTCCAAGCTTATAGCTAAAGAAGTTCAATTCCTGGGTTTCCAGCTAAACAGTCAAGGAATAACACCATCAACAGAAAAGGTAGACGCCATACAACGATTCCCTACACCAAAAAACAGAAGGCAACTACAATCATTTTTGGGCCTATGTAACTATTATAGGAAGTTCCAGAATAATTATTCCGAACTAACAGCCCAGTTTCAGTACCAGTTATCGTCCAAGAATAAATGGCGATGGGGTCAAGAACAAGACGAAACCTTCAAATCAATTAAAGAGAAATTCTTAGATGCAGTAATGCTCAACCATCCAGATTTTAACCGACCCTTCTTTCTAAACTGTGACGCTAGTAACACTAGCTTGGGATCAACACTGTACCAAGAAGATGAAAGTGGAAACCATCTAGTAGTGAGCTTTGCTAGCAGAACCCTTAACCAGTGTGAAAAGAACTATAATGTGACGGAAAAAGAACTGCTAAGTGTAGTCTTTGCCTGCGGGAAGTTTCGGACGTATATCCTCGGATATCCAGTGACCGTCCGAACAGATCACAAGTCAATATCATTTCTAAGAAGATGCAAATTAAGCCATGGTAGATTGACCAGATGGGTACTCGCCCTACAGGAATACGATATACAGTGGGAGTATGTTCCTGGAAGGAAAAATGTAGTAGCCGACGTATTGTCGAGAGTGAATCTGGAAGAACAAACATTCGAAGGCGAAAAGGAGAGCATTTTGAAAATCTATAACATTATTAAGGACAGATCCGATTTAGAGAAGATAGTGCAGGACATCAGCAAACACCAGCAGTCCGATCCGAAGTTAAACTCTATTAAACTTCGTCTCTCCAACCAAGATGACACAATAAACAAATTTTATTGTATACATAATGGGATTTTATTCATCAAGACATCCCTTGATGAAGAAATATGGAAGGTCATGATCCCTACTACAATCGAAAAGGATATCATCCTGGACTATCACCTACGATACGGTCACATGGGAGCCATGAAGGTGATCAAGGCAATAGAAGAGAATTGTCACATAAAAAGTATCAATAGAAAAACTAGAAACTACCTCAAAACCTGTCTGATATGTCAATTGGTGAAAACCAACAATGAAAGAAAGGAAGGTATGATGATACCGATTACCTCACAAGCCAAACTGGAAAAGGTCTTTCTGGACATATGTGGTCCATTTCCCCGCAGTGGCGGACGCCATCGATACAAGTATATTATTATTATGATGGATCATTTTACAAAATTTACAAAACTATACCCTGTGAACAGAGCCACCACTCTGAAGACTCTAGGAATAATAACAAATCATTACATTCCAGAGGTAGGAAGCCCGACATCCATAATCACCGACCATGGAACGCAATTTAAGGGTTGGCGGTGGAGAAACACTCTGAATACATTGGGCATTAAGACATACAAGACGTCTGTCTACCACCCCAGCAGCAATCCAGCGGAGAGGGTACTGCGAGAGGTCGGAAGAATATTACGGACTTATTGCTATAATCAACAAAAGAAGTGGCAAGAATATTTATTAGCGACTGAAGAATTCCTTAATTTGTCATATCACACCGCTATTGGTACCACGCCATACACGGCAATGTATGAAAGACCACCTCCGAGAGAAATACAAGACATAATAGAGTTCCCCAGGAGTCAAGAATACAAATTCAATCGAATCAGATTCTACAATAAACTGGCTGAAGACCAGGAAAGGCGCAAGAACAAATATCAAAAGGCTGTTAAGAGAATAATAAGCTATGAAGTCGGAGAAAAGGTACTGCTAAAAAACAGGGAATTACCCAGTACTTTGGAAGGCATTACCAAAAAGTTGTTACTGCTGTATACCGGCCCATACCTGATTATTAAAAACAATAACAACAATACGTATGTACTAAAGGATATCATTTCGAATAAAGTAAAAGGAACTTATAATCAGTTATCCATTAAAAAATATTTGGAGGACTCATAATTATGAGTTAAAACTATAATGAAGAAATTGTGAATTTTGATAATAATAATAAATTACAAAATTCAAAAATTAGTAAGCACAACTTACACCAAATATCTGAAAGAATATTGTGAACGAAATAAGAATTTTGATAAGAATAAAATTACCAAATTCAAAAATGAGTTAAGTACAACTTACACCAAATATCTGAAAGAATATTGTGAACAAAATAAGAATTTTGATAAGAATAAAATTACCAAATTCCAAAAATTAGTAAGAACAACTTACACCAAGTATCAGAAAGAATATTGTGAACAAAATAAGAATTTTGATGGAAGAATAAAAAATTACCAAATTCCAAAAATCAGTAAGAACAACTTACACCAAGTATCAGAAAGAATATTGTGAACGAAATAAGAATTTTGATAAAAATAAAATTTCAAAATTCAAAAATGAGTAAGTACAACTTACACCAAGTATCAGAAAGAATATTGTGAACAAAATAAGAATTTTGATAAGAATATAATTACAAAATTCAAAAATCAGTAAGTACAACTTACAACAAAACATTTGAAGGATTATTGTGAATAAATAAAAAGAATTTTGAACATAATAAGCTTCAAAATTCAAAAGCAATAGTAGGTACAAGCTACACAAATATTCAAAGACTATTATGCAAGTAAAAAGAATTTGGAGGGAGATAATAATTGTCCAAATTCAAAATAATTAGTAAGTACCACTTACACAAACATTCAAAGACTATTATGAATGAAAAAAGAATTTTGAGGAATAATAATTTCAAAATTCAAAACAATAATAAGTACAACTTATACCAAAATATTTGAAAAACAACTATGAATAAGAAAGAATGTAGTTGAATAAAAATGTCTAAAATTAAGAAACATTAAACTCACATCATTACTCATACAAATGATGAGAAATAACTCTGAACTATGAAAAAAGATTTTGTAAGAAAGAGATACAAAATTCTAAAGGAGAAAGGAAACCAGAATGTCATATGACTTAATCGAACAAATTAACCAAACTCACACAGAAAATAATTTAATAAAAATGGAACAATGAAGAAGGACCAGCTCACTAAAGACCAAATAGTGAGGCCAAAAAACAAAAAAAAAAAAAAAAAAAACCTGATACTAATAATGATAATGCTGTTACAACAACCACTGTTATAGTGAAAGTGATAAAGAATTAATTCATGTTATACCATGAGCAATAAAAGTAACTCAATGGATACCAGATGGTAGAAAGAGTAAATATAAATACTACTTACTATGTAAACATGATGAAATGTATATGATACCACATACCTAAACCACCTAATATGGAATAAGCTTTAAGAGAGAAGAAGAATCAAGTGTATAAAAGTATTAATTAATATAACGTATTATGAAGTGAAGAATCTAAAGATGTTTATTTTAGTCAAAAATGACTACTTTTACTGTTTATTTATTTTTATGACTGGATGTAGAAAATGCCATCAGTCTTATGTGTTGAGCAGAGATGATAATACCTCTGGACTCAATTGAAGTATTGGACAGCAGGGATTGAAGCCAAATGTGCCACTCTGAACTGTTCCAATTAATTTGTTAGGGAATGTTAGGGAGTAAACATACTGGTGAGGAAGCACCAAATAAGAAGGAATATAAAATGATAATGTTATACACAAGATTGAAGACCACTTATCAATGAAAAAAAAAAAAGAAACTAATGAAGGAGATACACATCAGCTGAGAGGAAGCAATGGTGGAAAAAGAAGGTATATAAAGTGAAAACATGTAATCACGGAGAAAATGTAAATACAAAAGAATTAGTAGTAATTGTTTCATCCATATAGAGTATGATCTGAACTAATCACTTTTACAGGAGAGCATATGTAACATAACAAAATTATCACACTAAACATTTGAATTAATGTTACATAAATAAAAGAAAAAGTTCCATAGTGAGTGAGAAGAATAAATTGTTTAAGGATTACACTAGAAACTGTATAATTAAGTCTATAAAATATTAATAAAAATGGAAGATAATAAAGAAAACCATTAATTAAAATAACCTACTATGTAAAAACCAGTTAAACCAGCAGTATACCCAGTAGATTGGGGAAGCAGTACAAAAAGGGAAGGACCATAAAAAAGGAAATAATCTGTCATGAAACCATTTTAATAAGGAATCTACTAATGTGATATTTGAAGAAGGGACGAAACATATCAAGATTCCAACAAAGAGACCAGAAACAGGAAGAGATATGCCAAAACAAAATGTTAGTCATATAATAAATACCATGAGACAAAATTGAAACCGATATAGGTAAACCCCAAACAAGTTACAAGATACAATACTATAAAACACAAATTGTATATTAGTTGTAAGTGTAATATGTTAAAAAATATGTCAAAAGAGACTACCATAGTGTAGAACTCACTAAAAAGACTACCAGAGTGTAGAATCCAATAAAGTGAAATGAGATAACAAAATTAAGAAACTACAGAGTGTATAGTGAGAAACATAGTTAAAAAATCTATGAAAAAATCTTCAATGAAGTTTAAGTATTATAAAAAGACTACCATGAGTGTAGAATAATAATAATAAAACCATTGGAATCAAAGACAGTCTAAGGACTGACAACAGTACCAGTAATAAGAGTTTTTAAATTAGATATAAGAAAAACTATTACATATAAAATGTTTTCTTTAATTATAGCTAAGTAAATGGTGAGAAGGACAAAAATACCAAAGGACAGTTCATAACTGAAGGTATGACTAATATTAAGATGTTTGCTATTTATTATTAATTAGATAATATTTTAGATGTAAGGTGTAAATAGATACACGATGTTTTTTAATCACAGTTAAAGTGTTTTCAAAAGAATCATAAATACACAAGACAGTTAGTGACTGACAGTGTTACTAGTAATAGGAGTTTTTTTATTTTTTTTAATTAAATTATGTCTAGGATAAGCTATTTTGTTATCATTTGATGATACAGTAAAAAATAATAGGAATAAGATGTTTTTGTTAAAATTAGGTGATATATGGAAAATAGTTGATAATAAGATGTTTTTGTTAAAATTAGGCATAAGCTGTTCATGTTATGGTTCAATGATGTTATTAGTATAAAGAAAGTTTAGTAGATACAAGATATTCTATTGTATTTAAAATCATGTCATTTAATTTTCCATTGTGTAAGTCAGAGAGGCAAGTAGGGCATAAAAATGTAATAATTTTATTCAAATCAGTAAACCATGTATAATTGTACAAACAGACCAGCCAAGACACCATTTTTGTAAACACAGAACGGCCTAGTAGCGCTGCTCGTCTTGTTGTTGGCGACGAGAAAGTGTTTTGAAAGATTGAAGCTGTGTGTGTGTGGTGAGATGTGTTCGAATAATGCGTGCGATTTGAATTGTGTCTGTTCGTTTAGGATGTCGTTTTTATTTGTTTTTGTGTGTTTGTATATTTCTAATTGTTCTAGAGTGTCTAGTTTTCGGCCTTTTGTGTGTACGTGTAGTATGTTCATGTTATTGTCGATGTTTTTATATGTGTGGTTTGCTTCAATGAGGTGGTTTGCGAAGGTAGATTCTGTAGTGCTGTGGAGTGCTTTTGTGTGTTCAATGTATCTCTGTTTGAAGCTACGTCCTGTCTGGCCTATGTAGAATTTACTGCAATTTGAACAATTTAGTTTATATACACCGGGTAGATCGAATTTGTTTTGTGCTTTGGGCATGCGTTTTGATAGTGTGTGTTCTGTTTTGTTAGTAGTTTTGTAAGCGATTCTGTATCCTGCTTTTTTGAATTTGTGGGCAATTTTTTCTGTTTGTTTGTTGATGTATGTTAGTGTTATGAATTTGTTGTTTTCTGTCTTTGTCTGTTGTTTGTTTTGTGTTTTTTGTAGGAGTTTACTGACTATTGTTCTGTCATAACCGTTAGATTCTGCTAGATATTTTATCGTGTTTAGTTCGTCTTCGTAGTCTATTTCATCTAAGGGGATGTTGTTAAGTCTATGTATCATGGTTCTAAAAGCAGCTAGTTTGTGTTGTATTGGGTGATTGGAGGTGTTGTGTATTAGTGTGTCAGTTGTAGTTGGTTTTCTGTATATACTGAATTTGTGCCTGTGTTCTAGTTTTGTGATGGAGAGGTCTAAGAAGTTTATGGTATTGTTGTGTTCGTATTCGGCAGTGAAGGTTATGTTTTTATGTATTTTGTTTATGTGCGTTAGTAACTGTTCACATTGTCTTTTGTTTCCCCTGTATAGTATTAGAATGTCATCAACGTATCTGTGCCAATATAGTATTTTATGTGAGTGTCTGTCATTGTTTGTGAGTATTTTTGTTTTTTCTAAGTGTTGGAGGAAGACTTCTGCTAGAATGCTGGATATGGGGGAGCCCATGGGTAGGCCGTCGTTCTGTGTGTAGTATTTATTGTTATAAGTAAAGTAGTTTTGTTTTGTGATAATGTTCAGAGTTTCTGTTATTTCATTGATAAGTTCGTCTGGTGTGTTGTTCTGTTTGAGTTTGTTTTGTAGGATGGTGATTGTTTCAGAGATGGGGATGTTTGTGTACAGGTTTTTAATGTCAAAGGAGGCTAATGTGGCGTTATGGGGGATGTGTATGTCTTTTATTTTTGTTACTAGGTCAGTGTTGTTTTTTACTGCAATGTTGTTGTCTATTTGTGTGTGTTGTCTAATAATTTTGTCTAGATATTTTGCCAGTTTGTGTGCAGGGGCATTACGGTAGTTGATAATGGGGCGGATCGGAATGTCTTCTTTATGGATTTTGGGAAGCGCTTGGAGTGTAGGTGCTGATGGTCGGATTTGTTTCATGTAGGGCTTTTGTTTATGTGTCATAATGTGTTTGGCTTTGTTGACTATTTGTTTTACTGAGTTTTGGTATCTGTCGGTGGGGTCGTGTTTTAGTTCTGTGATGTTGTTCTGTTCTATGAAGTCTTGTACTTTTTTGTGTAGGTTGTCTGTGGGGATACTTATAACACAAAGTTTTTTATAAGTATAAACGTAAAGTTTATAGGCTGTAAGGTAAAACTTTACGTTTATACTTATAAAAAACTTTGTGTTCCGAGTCGTCAATATTATAGTGATATTTAGTTAAGTAACGGACACGTCATGGACAACGAAATCCAAGAATTTAACTCAGCAAGACGAGCCAACGTCCAACCGTACAAGTTCACAACTTTGAAGGTTAGAAAGATTGTAGCTCACATAAATTTCAACAAAACATGCATGAACAATTCACTAACACCTAAATATGCCCAAATCAAAATTAAACATAACAACCAGGCCGCCCGAATAACACAAAACATCGCACAAAGAACATACATAAAAGAATCAATTAAACAACTATATAAGAAAAAAGACGCTCTTAACCGCAAAGCATTAACACTACACCTACATATCGCCAACACATACGGACACAATTACATGACTGAACTAATACATCACACAAATGAATGGACAAAAAAACAAATACATACCATACAGACAAAACACGACAGAAAAATAAAAAACCTGACACCAATCAAAACAGATATAATTCCCTCGCACAAATTCTACCCACGTACAGTAAACCTTACGAACGTCACACTCACAAAAAACGAACAAACACTCCTTGATAAAGGCCTAAAACATAACATACATTACAAACATAACAACCAAACACTAACAAAGCTCATAATTGACACAGAAACAAATATACAAAACACAGCACCAGAGCATCAAGACACATTAAGACATAATATAAACAACACAATAGGAGTACATAAGACACCAGACAACAACAACCACAACTCAGAAATACACACAGCCATCAAACTGAGGGAAAAGGCACACAAACACAACATCACATTTGTAAAAGCTGACAAAGGCAACACGACTGTAATTATCCCCACAGACAACCTACACAAAAAAGTACAAGACTTCATAGAACAGAACAACATCACAGAACTAAAACACGACCCCACCGACAGATACCAAAACTCAGTAAAACAAATAGTCAACAAAGCCAAACACATTATGACACATAAACAAAAGCCCTACATGAAACAAATCCGACCATCAGCACCTACACTCCAAGCGCTTCCCAAAATCCATAAAGAAGACATTCCGATCCGCCCCATTATCAACTACCGTAATGCCCCTGCACACAAACTGGCAAAATATCTAGACAAAATTATTAGACAACACACACAAATAGACAACAACATTGCAGTAAAAAACAACACTGACCTAGTAACAAAAATAAAAGACATACACATCCCCCATAACGCCACATTAGCCTCCTTTGACATTAAAAACCTGTACACAAACATCCCCATCTCTGAAACAATCACCATCCTACAAAACAAACTCAAACAGAACAACACACCAGACGAACTTATCAATGAAATAACAGAAACTCTGAACATTATCACAAAACAAAACTACTTTACTTATAACAATAAATACTACACACAGAACGACGGCCTACCCATGGGCTCCCCCATATCCAGCATTCTAGCAGAAGTCTTCCTCCAACACTTAGAAAAAACAAAAATACTCACAAACAATGACAGACACTCACATAAAATACTATATTGGCACAGATACGTTGATGACATTCTAATACTATACAGGGGAAACAAAAGACAATGTGAACAGTTACTAACGCACATAAACAAAATACATAAAAACATAACCTTCACTGCCGAATACGAACACAACAATACCATAAACTTCTTAGACCTCTCCATCACAAAACTAGAACACAGGCACAAATTCAGTATATACAGAAAACCAACTACAACTGACACACTAATACACAACACCTCCAATCACCCAATACAACACAAACTAGCTGCTTTTAGAACCATGATACATAGACTTAACAACATCCCCTTAGATGAAATAGACTACGAAGACGAACTAAACACGATAAAATATCTAGCAGAATCTAACGGTTATGACAGAACAATAGTCAGTAAACTCCTACACAAAACACAAAACAAACAACAGACAAAGACAGAAAACAACAAATTCATAACACTAACATACATCAACAAACAAACAGAAAAAATTGCCCACAAATTCAAAAAAGCAGGATACAGAATCGCTTACAAAACTACTAACAAAACAGAACACACACTATCAAAACGCATGCCCAAAGCACAAAACAAATTCGATCTACCCGGTGTATATAAACTAAATTGTTCAAATTGCAGTAAATTCTACATAGGCCAGACAGGACGTAGCTTCAAACAGAGATACATTGAACACACAAAAGCACTCCACACCACTACAGAATCTACCTTCGCAAACCACCTCATTGAAGCAAACCACACATATAAAAACATCGACAATAACATGAACATACTACACGTACACACAAAAGGCCGAAAACTAGACACTCTAGAACAATTAGAAATATACAAACACACAAAAACAAATAAAAACGACATCCTAAACGAACAGACACAATTCAAATCGCACGCATTATTCGAACACATCTCACCACACACACACAGCTTCAATCTTTCAAAACACTTTCTCGTCGCCAACAACAAGACGAGCAGCGCTACTAACGACAGCCTCTGATGAAGCCTTCTATAGGTGAAAGCCGGTTTAGGCTGTAAGGTAAAACTTTACGTTTATACTTATAAAAAACTTTGTGTTCCGAGTCGTCAATATTATAGTGATATTTAGTTAAGTAACGGACACGTCATGGACAACGAAATCCAAGAATTTAACTCAGCAAGACGAGCCAACGTCCAACCGTACAAGTTCACAACTTTGAAGGTTAGAAAGATTGTAGCTCACATAAATTTCAACAAAACATGCATAAACAATTCACTAACACCTAAATATGCCCAAATCAAAATTAAACATAACAACCAGGCCGCCCGAATAACACAAAACATCGCACAAAGAACATACATAAAAGAATCAATTAAACAACTATATAAGAAAAAAGACGCTCTTAACCGCAAAGCATTAACACTACACCTACATATCGCCAACACATACGGACACAATTACATGACTGAACTAATACATCACACAAATGAATGGACAAAAAAACAAATACATACCATACAGACAAAACACGACAGAAAAATAAAAAACCTGACATCAATCAAAACAGATATAATTCCCTCGCACAAATTCTACCCACGTACAGTAAACCTTACGAACGTCACACTCACAAAAAACGAACAAACACTCCTTGATAAAGGCCTAAAACATAACATACATTACAAACATAACAACCAAACACTAACAAAGCTCATAATTGACACAGAAACAAATATACAAAACACAGCACCAGAGCATCAAGACACATTAAGACATAATATAAACAACACAATAGGAGTACATAAGACACCAGACAACAACAACCACAACTCAGAAATACACACAGCCATCAAACTGAGGGAAAAGGCACACAAACACAACATCACATTTGTAAAAGCTGACAAAGGCAACACGACTGTAATTATCCCCACAGACAACCTACACAAAAAAGTACAAGACTTCATAGAACAGAACAACATCACAGAACTAAAACACGACCCCACCGACAGATACCAAAACTCAGTAAAACAAATAGTCAACAAAGCCAAACACATTATGACACATAAACAAAAGCCCTACATGAAACAAATCCGACCATCAGCACCTACACTCCAAGCGCTTCCCAAAATCCATAAAGAAGACATTCCGATCCGCCCCATTATCAACTACCGTAATGCCCCTGCACACAAACTGGCAAAATATCTAGACAAAATTATTAGACAACACACACAAATAGACAACAACATTGCAGTAAAAAACAACACTGACCTAGTAACAAAAATAAAAGACATACACATCCCCCATAACGCCACATTAGCCTCCTTTGACATTAAAAACCTGTACACAAACATCCCCATCTCTGAAACAATCACCATCCTACAAAACAAACTCAAACAGAACAACACACCAGACGAACTTATCAATGAAATAACAGAAACTCTGAACATTATCACAAAACAAAACTACTTTACTTATAACAATAAATACTACACACAGAACGACGGCCTACCCATGGGCTCCCCCATATCCAGCATTCTAGCAGAAGTCTTCCTCCAACACTTAGAAAAAACAAAAATACTCACAAACAATGACAGACACTCACATAAAATACTATATTGGCACAGATACGTTGATGACATTCTAATACTATACAGGGGAAACAAAAGACAATGTGAACAGTTACTAACGCACATAAACAAAATACATAAAAACATAACCTTCACTGCCGAATACGAACACAACAATACCATAAACTTCTTAGACCTCTCCATCACAAAACTAGAACACAGGCACAAATTCAGTATATACAGAAAACCAACTACAACTGACACACTAATACACAACACCTCCAATCACCCAATACAACACAAACTAGCTGCTTTTAGAACCATGATACATAGACTTAACAACATCCCCTTAGATGAAATAGACTACGAAGACGAACTAAACACGATAAAATATCTAGCAGAATCTAACGGTTATGACAGAACAATAGTCAGTAAACTCCTACACAAAACACAAAACAAACAACAGACAAAGACAGAAAACAACAAATTCATAACACTAACATACATCAACAAACAAACAGAAAAAATTGCCCACAAATTCAAAAAAGCAGGATACAGAATCGCTTACAAAACTACTAACAAAACAGAACACACACTATCAAAACGCATGCCCAAAGCACAAAACAAATTCGATCTACCCGGTGTATATAAACTAAATTGTTCAAATTGCAGTAAATTCTACATAGGCCAGACAGGACGTAGCTTCAAACAGAGATACATTGAACACACAAAAGCACTCCACACCACTACAGAATCTACCTTCGCAAACCACCTCATTGAAGCAAACCACACATATAAAAACATCGACAATAACATGAACATACTACACGTACACACAAAAGGCCGAAAACTAGACACTCTAGAACAATTAGAAATATACAAACACACAAAAACAAATAAAAACGACATCCTAAACGAACAGACACAATTCAAATCGCACGCATTATTCGAACACATCTCACCACACACACACAGCTTCAATCTTTCAAAACACTTTCTCGTCGCCAACAACAAGACGAGCAGCGCTACTAACGACAGCCTCTGATGAAGCCTTCTATAGGTGAAAGCCGGTTTAGGCTGTAAGGTAAAACTTTACGTTTATACTTATAAAAAACTTTGTGTTCCGAGTCGTCAATATTATAGTGATATTTAGATATTTTATAATTAAACAATATGAAGAGGAAAAAGACATACCACAAATTGCCCTAAAACGACGACGTTGCGTCTATTAGTCTATTGTTAATCGCAAAGCTGAACAGTTGAAAAATGTGTTAGTGGAGTATTGAAAACCAAATAATTTGTATTAAAACCAAGTGTGGTTATGTGGCGTGCAACGGAGATGAACTAACAAGTGAAATAACCTTATCTATCAATGTCTAACACTTCACAAGTTTCCAAAAACACAGTATAACACCATAAAACGCAACACCAGAAATCGACAGCCATTTTGAACCATTTTTGGAACGAATTCACATAAAACCAACACGCATAATTGAACACTACACTACACAAGAGATCCATCCAGAATTCGACATCGCAGACGACGAGGGGACATTCAACACGATATTTTGGACCAACACCACTTCGCAGAAAAGGGAACATCGTTTTATTTCTGTGGGAGAAGATCTTCAATTCCAACGGCATCATAGCAGTTAAAATCGAGCAGACGGCGGCCATTGCTGAATTTCTATAAAGACGATCAGCCAGTGCTTCCTGGAGAGGAGTGACGTCATTTCTTCGACTTGGTTCGAAATTTAAATAATTTCTTTCTAATTGACAATTGTAATAATAATTCTGTTCTATTTCAGATATTAACATTTAGTTTAAGAATACCTGTTAAATGTATCTTGTTCCTTGCCCTCTGACCATTTCGACTCGTTAAAAGAACCATAAATTAAACTTGTAAAAAATATATTTGTTGATTTTTCTCACTGCCGACTGTGGCGAATATTCGCCAGTGCCTGGGACATGCGCAGTTTGACTGGCGCACAATTTTGAATGAATAAACGCAAATCATTATTCAGTTACCAGCATTGTTTTTATTTCTACCATTAATGTTATTATTATTTTTTATTAAGCAAAAACATAATTCACATTGAGAGAATAGATATAGAAGGAAATTACAAACTCAACTAATTAATTAATTATTAATTAATTAAATTAAACCAGTCCATCAAACTCGATACAAGAACAAGAAAAAATATTTGCACAATTTTCAAAGTTTGATGTATTTGTTATTTATCAATCCAACACACCTAGTTATAACATATTCTAATCATCAATATCTTTATATTTTATTTATTATTACATTTGAAATTATATTACAATTTGACTAGCCTAACAGTGGGGCTAAAAGAAGAGCACAATACCTTTGTTATAACAAAAGCTACACACACAATATCTCTCTATATATTTCAATTATATAATTATTCTTATTTTTATATTTGTAATATTATTATATTACAATATATATATATATATATATATATATATATATATCTGTCTACAACTACAACACATACACACGTTCCACATCACAGGACAATTACAACTTTCAACATTAATATCTTGCCACACCTCTTTCACCCCATAAGGTACATAATTCACAATTCATAAATATTCTTGAACGCAACACCTATTGAAAGATCTTAATACATAATAATCCATATATATATATATATATATATATATATATATATTGTAACATGACATAAGGTGGCAAAGATTCAATGGTATTTAATTATAAAATAAACAGCTGAAAAAAAAAAGAGTAAGAGGCAAAAACTTATGAACTTAAAGATCAATAACCCAGTAACCCAATAAATGACAAATGACTATTAACCCGACAGACTTGACACAATAGATCGGACAGGAACCAAAGAAACCAAGAGACAGTGAAGAAGAAGTTTAAGTACAATCAAGTCATAAAAAAAAAAAAAAAAAAAAAAAAAAAGTGAACAGAATATTGTAAATTTAGTAATGAATTGACGTCTGTAGTATATGAGATGTAGCTAGGACAATAAGATTAATGAAGGGTAATAGTATCACATGTATCTTGTTATTTAAAGAATGTACTTGTATAATATAATGTAGGGGGGTTAGAAGCTAACCATACCCCAAACTAATTGTAATAAAAATGGCCAAAGGCTATAAACAATACTTTGAGCCCAAAACAAAAGCAATATTAGAATGATGACCAAAAGTGATCAGTGTGATTTGGAGGTAAATAGTTATACATGACCATAGTCACACAGTGAAATAAAGTAATCAGACAACCCATGAATAAACAAGTGAATAAGCCCAAAAGTGTGTGTAAAACTAAATAAGTAGTGAAGTGATAGGTATAGAATAATGAAACAAAGTGAGCAGGGTAGTAATTATAGAAACTTTCTAATGAAAGGAAAAGTGCAGTGGGAGTGTAGAACCAAATATTATATAAGCCAACTATGTTAAACAGATAAACAATTTGTGATAAACTGTGCACTAGTAAGTAAGATTGAACTAATTGTAATATTGTTAATTTAGGTAATAAGATATCAGGATTATATATTAAGGTAAGAACTAAGGTATTAGAATGAATAGCAAGTAAGGAGGACAGACACTGTGTTTAAGTGAAGGGAATAGTAGATAGGACATATCATGCAAGGAACAGTTTATCAATAGTATTATAAGAGTTTCTTTAAGTTTCTTTAAGTAAGTATTAAGAATTTTGTTAGTGTTCAGAAAATCATAGCATAGAGTAAATTGTAGGGTAAGCAGATAACAGCAGTTAAAAGTTATTTCAGGGTAGAACCTGAAAAGAAATATTTCATAGTAAGAATTAGAGTTAGGGATACTGATGTTTATTGTTTGTTTTGTTTATAAATTGTATTAGAGTTACCAGAAATGTTAGTAAGAAATGTTAGATGGAAGTAGAATGGAATCTAGGCTCTAGGCCAAACTGTTGAACATAAATTTATTAATTTGAGAACAAATAATAATCCAAAGTTAAGGCAGAATGTGCCAAATGATTAAACCATGTAAGTGGGTATTCCTAGTACCAAAGTATGGGATTAACAACTAATTTTGAATAAAATATATGTAAGATATAAATATGGGAAAATAGTAAAAATGTAATTAGCTATCCAAAAGTAGGCATGAGGGGTATCAAAATGTTCATCATGAAAAATTAGGAAGAATGGTACTAATGTGATGACTCTAGCTATTAGAATAAAGTAGTAATCTTCAGTTGAAGATATTTTGGTAGAAATAGACGGAAAAAGACGATAAATCCTAACAATAACCTGAGTTAATAACCAATGAAAAATTAGCATAATTTATTAAGTAACCATAGCAACAAGAAAAATAACGCCAAAAAACCGTTAGATTTTCAGTAGTCTTTATTAACCAACGCCAGAGAGTGGACCGAGTAGCTCTCGTATTAAAATTAAATTATTATTCTTCAAGTAATTTCAAAACTATTTAAAACCAATGGAAGACAATTACAACAGTACAGGGAATCCTGAACATAAATTTTTATTTGTAAAAAATTAAATTAACAAACCGTAGTGATCCAAAGAAGACGAAGCGACGCCGTGACGAAGAAAGACGACCACTGATACTATATGAAGATCAGTGGAACCTCCTAAAAGAAGAAGACGACACCAACTGAAGAAATACGAGGCCTGAATCAGCAAGGAGAAGTAACGAGACGAGGGAAACAGACGACAGGAGTTATCCATAGAAGAAAACGACGGCCCAGGAGTTATCTATCGAAGAAGGCGACATCAGGATCTTCAGCAACAAGTAACCGATGAGTATAAACATTATCCCTTAAATCGTATTCATAAATTTTGGTCTGAATTAAATATAACTATTTCAAAATCACTGATCACTATTTTCGAGTTAAAATAAATGCTTATATAAATTCACTATTTAACTATAACCAATTAACAATTATTAAGAAAGTAAAATATGATAAATAATTAACGAATCTTTTAATAACGAACTTTTGGCAAACGAAACATAACCCAAAATTGCTTTACAAGTTTTCATTGGTGATAACTTAATTAAATGTAATGAGATATCGATTTGTTCATGTAATTAGTTTTAAGAATTGTTATAACTTTGTGTGTGTTAGCCGTAAGTATATATTTCTGTAGCCAAAAGGACTTTACACCCCTGAGAAAAACGATATTTTTACTGTAAACTAACGTTACTGACTGATTGTATACAACTGAGCTGAGCAAGTACCAACTGCACAATTGTAATAGCTGGTGAAGAAAACAAATTTTGATGTATAATAAACCAAGTGAAATATTCTAAAGGATTAATAAATGTTCTCAATCTGCAATGCTGTATGTTTGATTCAGTTAATTTAGAATTACGACTAGTAATTATTGAAGTGAAGGCGTTAAAGCGAGACGCAAGCTGGGTCATACTGCAGAAAGCTGTGCGCCAATCAGGTGGCGAGGCGGCAACATTTGAATGCAGCAGAGCAAAATACGGTTTACCCGTACACGACTGAGAAGATACATTTTGACACGTTTAACACCAAAGAACATTCAAACTTTAAACTTTAATTTTTACAACCCACTAAAGAAGCTTTACAAAGTGGCGCCCCAACTAGTAGGGCTAGAATAAATAATGAAACAGACCTTTAAACTTTACAGATTCTAGCGGCGACTATAGGAATGGAACCGGCAAAACACGGGACGAGATATCAGACGCTGCTGCGCGAAAAGGAGGCGGAAGAGGAAGCAAGGAGATTAGAAAAGGAGATCGAGAAAGGTGCCAGAATAGAGGAAAGAGAAATAACTTCAGTGGAAGATGTGGAAGAATTACTGACTCCCATGGAAATAGATAAACCCACACAACAGGAGGAAGCTGGGGAAAAACCTGATTGGAAACAGTTCATGGAATTAATGAGTAGTATGAAGAAAAGTATGGAAAAAAATAATGAGAAGATGGAGAAGAAAATGGACCAAAATAATGAGAAAACTAATGAAACCTTGAAGGAAATGAATGAGAAAATGGACCGAACTAAGGAAGAATTAAATGACAATTTTAAGAATCAGGAGGAGAAAATAGATGAAAAATTGGACAGCACCAAGGATGATTTAAGGCGGACCATTAATGGAAATAACGAAAAATTACGACAGGAGATGAAGGAAGAAAACAAGATAATCAGTGAGAAAATAGAGAGGAGTAATGAGAAAACCAGCGAAGCTTTGAGACTCATGAAAGAGGACATTGAAACGTTGAATGATAAAATTGAATATAACCAAGATACGTTACAGCAACAGTTGACTGAGTACAGAGAAGAACTGAAACAAACTGTAATGGAAACGGAAGAGAAGATAGAGAAAACCAGCGAAGTAGTGATGCAAGTCCGGGAAGAAATTTTAATCAAGGTGAATGAAGTTGAAGGCGAAGGTAAGAGGAGGGTTGAAGTACTCCAAAAGGAAACCAACAACAAACTAGAACAGATACAAACCAGAGTAGAGGAGAACTATAGCAGATTGGACGCGTCAGTAAGTGAAGTGAAGGACACCACAACCGCCCAAGAAGGGAAAATAGCTGAATTTAGGGCTAGAGAGTTACGCCTACAAGAGGAGATCAACGCATTGAAAGATCGACCAATTATGACATCACATGTGTTATGTAGTGAAAATAGAGAGACCATAAACTTTAAAAACTATAAACGTAATCCAATTGAGTTTATAGAACGAGTGGAGGAAAACTTAGCCCGAACCAGAGAGACAAGGTGGACTGTAATCAAGAGCATGATAGATGACATGTTTAAAGAAGTCCATGATAATTGGTGGACGGCGGTGAGACCAGACATAAATAATTTCAGTGAATTCAAGAAATTATTCAAAGACAAATACTGGTCGGAGGCAACTCAGCACGTGGTGAGAAACAATATAAGCAATGGCAGATTCGACCCTTACCTAGGACAGTCACCAACCGCTTACTTTTTAGGTAAGGTGAGCATAGCAAGGAACCTCGAACCCAACATCCCGGAAGAGTGCCTAGTGACGCAATTGGCGTATCACTATGACGGTGAGATCACGAAAAGCCGTTTAAGTGGACGCATTAAAACTATACAAGAGATGGCCACATTATTGGGAGAGTACGAGCGGGAGAAACACTATGTCCTGAACAGACAGAAGAATTCACCAAACTACAGAAATTATGACAACCGGAACCAGCCAAGTGGACCACAGGGAAACCACACCCCGGCCAACCATCCGCCATCTAACCCCAATAATTATCGAGGGTTCCATAACCAAAACAACAACAATAATTACCCAAGAAACCACAATCAGAATTACCCCAATAACAATAATAATGGTAACCATCCTTACAACAGGGGAAACAACCAAAATGGAGGTGGGTATAACAGACCAAATAACCAGTACCATAATAATAACCCGTCGACACAGAATCAAACATACAGACGACGGGTGAACTATATAAATGCAGAAGGTAGAAATGACGGGAGATGCAGTTATAGAAGACCGAGGAGCTTAATTATTAATATTAATATTTATATATAAATATTTATAATAATAATAGTATGTTTTTCCTTTTTTTTTATACTTCAATAAAAAAAAAAGAAAAACATACTATTATATATATATATATATATACATATGTATATATATTTATTATATATGAATATATAAATATGGTAATACAGTAGTATTAACATTAATATTTTTAATTTAACTATAAATATACTGTAAGCATATATTTTATTAACCGGATTTGCAAAATGTGGGTGTACAAAAATTGATGTAATTATTGTATTTTAACTAACTCTTTAACTGTTACTAGTTATTCAGTTCCGTAATTTTATTTTAATCAATAAATAGAGATATTAAAAAATGAAGGAAAGAGTATATAAAGTTGCGAATCTAGTATTGGCTGTAAGTCTATTGTATAATAAACCGTACACCAGATATTATAAGCCATATATAAAAAAAAAATAAATAAAAAAAATAAGATGCCTGAGTGAAAAAGGGTTATTTTGATAGAATAAATTATGTAATATTATACTCTTATTATGTTAACAGAATTAAACTGTCTTTTAATATCAAAAATTAATGTTCTTCATAAACTACAACATATAAAAGATAAGCTAAAATTAAGCTAATGGGTTCATACCTCATTTATGGAAAATTATCCTCTTTTTAATTAAAAAAAATTCTTCTTATATAGTATTTGTGGCATTCTTATTTTTTGGTATTATATTAGTGATTTGTTCAAACAATTGGCTGGATTGTTGAATAGGAGTCGAAATAAATATGGTATCATTTTTGCCTTTTATAATAAATAAAATAAGAGTTTACTCATCTGAGTCAATAATTAAATATTTTATTATTCAGAGAATGGGTTCAAGACTATTATTCCTGTTTGTTGTTATTTTAGGAATATTATTTCAAGTAAAATATTTTATTATAATTAGTTTAATAATTAAAATTGGATCTCCTCCATTCCATTATTGATATGTTTCAGTAATTGATGGGTTGTCTTGACTAGTGTCTTTTTTAATTATAACCGTTCAGAGGATTATTCCCATTATTTTATTGAGTTATTTAGATATAAGATTGATTTTATTTATTGTTTTATCATGTATTTGAGGCTCATTAGGGGGACTGTGTTATTCATCAATTCGAAAAATTTTAGCATATTCATCAATTTACAATTTAAGTTGAATTTTTAGAGGGGTTATATTAATAAATTATATATGGCTGGTATATTTTTTAATTTATTCCCTCTCTTTATTTTTGACTTGTTATCTGTTTTGAATAAATAATATAAATTATTTAAATCAAATTTTTATTTTGTTTAACAATAGGGTTAAATCATTAATGTTAATAATTATTTTTATGTCAATAGGTGGATTACCACCATTTTTAGGGTTTTTCCCAAAATTTATGATAATTTATTGTCTTTTGGTTAATAAAATGTATTTTTTATGTTTAATTTTAGTAATAACTGCTTTATTAGTGTTATTTTATTATTTGCGAGTTGTAATGACAGGGTTAATGATAAACAATATATCTTTAAAGTTGTCAACTTTTAGATTAAATAATACATTATTTATAGTAAATTCTTTATTGATTGGATTTATAGTTGTAACCTTATTTAATGTTATGAATTAGTAAGGTTTTAAGTTAATAAAACTATTATCCTTCAAAGTTAAAAATATAATTTCTTGTAAGCCTTAGATTTATTTTAATCACCTTTAAATTTGCAATTTAATATTATTATTAAATATAAGACTAGATTGAAGAAAAAAATAAGAGAATAGGGAAGAAATATTAGATTAGATTAGATTATTGAGAGGAAAGCATATCCATAAATAAATTTACAGTTTATTACCTAATTCAGTCATCTCAATTGGGAATAAATCAATGATTAGTTATGAATAAGTGATTTTTCTCAACTAATCATAAAGACATTGGAACATTATATTTCATTTTTGGGATTTGATCGGGAATAGTAGGTACAACTTTAAGAGTTCTTATTCGTGTTGAATTAGGCATTCCTGGATCTTTTATTGGAGATGATCAAATTTATAATGTGATTGTTACTGCTCATGCTTTCGTTATAATTTTTTTTATAGTGATGCCAGTTATGATTGGAGGATTTGGGAATTGATTGGTTCCTTTGATAATTGGTGCTCCTGATATGGCTTTCCCTCGAATAAATAATATAAGTTTTTGATTATTACCACCTTCATTGACATTATTATTAATTGGTAGAATGGTTGATAGAGGTGCAGGTACTGGTTGGACAGTTTATCCTCCGTTGTCAAGAGGCGTTGCACACTCAGGATCTTGTGTTGATTTAACTATTTTTTCTTTACATTTGGCTGGAGCTAGCTCAATCCTAGGTGCAGTTAATTTTATTAGAACAATTTTTAATATACGATCAGTGGGAATATACATGGATCGGTTACCTTTATTTGTGTGGGCAGTATTAATTACTGCTTTTTTATTATTGCTTTCATTACCAGTTTTAGCTGGTGCAATTACAATATTATTAACTGATCGAAATTTGAATACTTCTTTTTTTGATCCTTCAGGTGGAGGAGATCCAATTTTATACCAACATTTATTTTGATTTTTTGGACATCCTGAAGTATATATTTTAATTTTGCCTGGATTTGGACTAATTTCTCACATTATCACTCAAGAGAGAGGAAAAATTGAATCTTTTGGATCACTAGGAATAATTTATGCTATAATATCAATTGGTATTTTAGGATTTGTTGTTTGAGCACATCATATATTTACAGTTGGTATGGATGTTGATACACGGGCTTATTTTACTTCTGCCACAATAATTATTGCTGTTCCAACTGGAATTAAAGTTTTTAGATGATTAGCAACTCTGAGAGGAGTTAAAATCAAGATAAGACCTTCAATTTTATGAGCAGTAGGTTTTGTTTTTCTTTTTACTATTGGTGGGTTGACTGGGGTGATTTTGGCTAATTCATCAATTGATATTGTATTACATGATACATATTATGTTGTAGCTCATTTTCATTATGTGCTATCAATAGGTGCAGTATTTGCAATTTTAGGAAGATTTATTCATTGATATCCTTTATTTACTGGATTATCTTTAAATTCTAATTGATTAAAAATTCATTTTTTGATTATGTTTATAGGGGTAAATTTAACCTTTTTTCCCCAACATTTTTTAGGATTGAGAGGTATACCACGTCGATATTCAGATTATCCTGATGCATTTATATCATGAAACATTGTATCTTCTATTGGAAGAAGAATTTCATTTATTGGAATTTTATTTTTATTGTTTATTATTTGAGAAAGATTTATTTCACATCGATTGATTTTATATTCAATTAATATAAATTCTTCTATTGAATGGTTACATAAACTTCCTCCGTCTGAGCACTCATATAGTGAGATTCCATTATTAGTTCAATTCTAATATGGCAGATGAAGTGCGATGAATTTAAGATTCATATATAAATAACTTTTGTTAGAAATTTCTAATTGATCTTATATTAATATGCAGGACGCTATATCACCATTAATAGAACAGTTAATATTTTTTCATGATCATACTTTAACTATTTTAATTATTATCACTTCAATTGTTACTTATATAATAACAGTTATCATATTTAATAATATTGTTAATCGACTTTTATTAGAAGGACAATTAATTGAATTTTTTTGAACACTTCTACCAGCCTTAACATTAATTTTTATTGCATTCCCATCCTTACGATTATTATACTTATTGGATGAAATTAATAAACCTTTAATAACTTTAAAAATTATTGGTCATCAATGATATTGATCATATGAATATTCAGATTTTTTAAATATTGAATTTGATTCTTATATAAAATCTCAAAATGATATATTAATTAGAGAATTCCGTTTATTAGAAGTAGATAATCGAACGATTTTACCTTTTAGTACTCAAATTCGATTATTGATTTCATCATTTGATGTTATTCATTCATGAGCTATACCATCTATGAGAATTAAAGTGGATGCCGTGCCTGGTCGATTAAACCAAGCAAGAATATTTATTAATCGACCTGGTATATCATTTGGTCAATGTTCTGAAATTTGTGGAGCAAATCATAGATTTATACCTATTGTTATTGAAAGAGTTGATATAAATTGTTTTATTAATTGATTAATAAGCTATTCATTAAGTGACTGAAAGTAAGTGATGGTCTCTTAAACCAATTTATAGTAACTAACGACTACTTTTAATGATGAAAAGTTAGTTTATTATAAAAACATCATCTGTCAGATTCAAGAAACTAAGAATGGTATTTTTCTATCCCACAAATATCTCCAATAAATTGATGTTTTTTGTTTTTCTTTTTTTTATTAATTGTTACTTTAATTATAACTTTTATTTATTTTTCTTTTATGAAAATTCCAAAGATAAATTTGACTAATAATTTTAATAATTTATATAACTGATTATGATAACAAATTTATTTTCAACTTTTGATCCATCAACAGGGTTATTTTCATTAAATTGATTAAGTTCTTTAATTTTATTATTATTCATGCCTATAGGGTTATGATATATTCCTAGTCGTTATGTAATTTTTATAAATAAAGTTTTAAATACAATAAGTTTTGAATTAAATTTATTAATAAGTTCAGGATCTTTTGGTAGATCATTATTATTTTGTTCTTTATTTATTTTTATTCTATTCAATAACTTTCTTGGATTGTTTCCATATATTTTCACTAGATCAAGACATCTAGTATTTTCTCTTAGTTTAGCTCTTCCTCTTTGATTGACTTTTATTTTATTTGGATTTATTAACAATACAAATCATATGTTTTGTCATTTAGTTCCAATAGGAACTCCAATAATTTTAATACCTTTCATGGTATGTATTGAAACTGTCAGAAATTTAATTCGACCAGGGTCCTTGGCTGTTCGTCTAACAGCAAATATGATTGCTGGTCATTTACTAATAACATTATTAGGAAATAGATCAACTAATTTAGAAATTTATATAAATCTAATTATTTTAATTCAGATATTATTGATATTATTTGAATCAGCAGTTTGTATAATTCAATCTTATGTTTTTACAGTTTTAAGAACTCTGTATTATAGAGAAGTATCTTAATGAATAATCATCCGTATCATTTAGTTGATTCTAGACCATGACCTCTAACGGGGTCAATTGGGGCTCTAACTTTTGTTTCTGGTATAGTAATAATATTTCATATACAAAATTTTATTTTATTATCTTTTGGATTTTTAATTTTAATTTTAACTATAATTCAATGATGACGTGACATTTCGCGTGAAGGGACGTTTATAGGATTTCACACAATAGTTGTAGTGAGAGGTCTAAAATTAGGAATAATTTTATTTATTGTGTCAGAAATTTTCTTTTTTATTTCTTTCTTTTGGGGATTTTTTCATAGAAGATTAAGACCTGTCATAGAAATTGGTATAAATTGACCTCCTTCTGGAATTATGCCTTTTAACCCAATACAAATTCCTCTATTAAATACTATAATTTTATTGTGTTCTGGAGTAACAATTACGTGAGCTCATCATTCCATAATAGAAAGTAAATATAATGAATCTGTTTATGGTATTTTATTAACTTTAATATTAGGTATATATTTTACTATTCTTCAGGTATATGAATATTTTGAATCATCGTTTTGTATTTCAGATTCTGTATACGGATCAACATTTTTTGTATCAACAGGGTTTCATGGAATTCATGTTATTATTGGAAGAACGTTCATTATAATTTGTTTATTACGTCAATTGAAATTTCATTTCTCTAGAACTCATCATTTTGGTTTTGAAGCAGCTGCTTGATATTGACATTTTGTTGATATTGTTTGACTATTTTTATATATATCAATTTACTGATGGGGTAGATAAATATTCTATTAGTATATAAGTATATTTAACTTCCAATTAAAAGGATTAATTTTTAAATAGAATAATTTTCAATGTTGTAAGTTATTGTATTATGATATTATTAATTTTATTTACTTTAATAACTCTTTTATATTTTGTGTCAACTAAATCAATAATTGATCGTGAAAAATCATCTCCATTTGAGTGTGGATTTGATCCTTTTGAGTCATCTCGAATTCCTTTTTCAAGACATTTCTTTATAATTGCAGTCATCTTCCTTATTTTTGATGTTGAATTAGTGATTATTATACCCATAGTTATTGTAATAACAACTATTAATATTATTGAAATTTATTTAGTGATATTGTTATTTTTATTATTTTTAATATTAGGCTTATATCATGAATGAAAAAATAGTATGTTAAATTGAATTTAATGGGAATGTATTTAATTATAATTATTGGATTGCAATCAATAGGTGCTCATATTAGCCATTCTTAAAAGCAATGAAGTAATAAATACATTTAGTTTCGACCTAAAAAAAGAATCTTTATTCCTTTGTTTATTAATTGAAGCCAAAAATAAGGCACTTTATTGTTAATAAAGTTATTGAACATATAATTTCCAATTAAAAGGAAATAAGAATAAAAGCAGCTGCTAACTAGCTTTTAAAGCGGTTAAACTCCGTTTTTTCCTTATTTATAAAGTTTATAAAACATTTCATTTTCATTGAAAAGAGAGGAAAATCCTTATAAATATTTAAAAATATTTATTACCTTAATATCTTCAATATTATGCTCTGATGTTTAAGCTATTTAAATATATCATAATTAGAAATCAAGCAATAAATGTTATTATTTGAATCTTGAAATTATTTTTTCTTATATTAATATTAAATATTATAATTAATTTTATCAATTCAATCATGCCTTGGGGCCCAATTTTTTCTCCTCATCCCAAATCAATTGATTTTTGAAATATAAGTGAATTTTTAAAAAAAAGAAATTGAGTATGAAAGGTTGATAGTTGTTTTAAAAATCATATGGAATTTATGAACTCTCTTGTAAATTTTTTTACTATGGATGAAAACATGGATATTTCATATCCAATTAATAACCCTAGAAAAGATAGAGCCATTGCTATTAGTTTTCCCTCGATGGGGAGAATAATTCTTACAGGATTATTAAATATTATTCATCTAAATATAGACCCTGATAAAATTGAATAAATAGATAAAACCATGATTCTCTTTAATATACTATTAAATGACTCGTTTTGTGAACTAAAATTATAATAACTAAAATTTATGCTTATTGAAAAATATGTTAATCGGGCAGAATAGAAAGATGTTATTCCAATTCCAACATATATCAATAATAAAATTAAAAAGTTAGTATTTCTGGAGCATATTATTTCTATAATTAAATCTTTTGAATAAAACCCTCTCATAAAGGGTATCCCACATAATGATAAATTTGCAATATTTATGAATGTTCTAGTTATTGGTATATTATAACTTATACAGCCCATTATGCGAATATCTTGATTATTCATTAATCTATGAATCAATACTCCAGCACATAAAAAAAGTGACGCCTTAAATAAAGCATGAATAATAAGATGAAAAAAGGATAATATTGGATAACCAAATATTAAAATTGATATTATAATTCCTAATTGTCTTAAAGTTGATAATGCAATAATTTTTTTTAAGTCAAATTCAAAATTTGCAGCTAGACCTGATATAATTATTGTTAGTAATGATAACATTAAAAATACTTGAATTAGATTGAATGATATAATTAAATTTCTGAATCGAATAATTAAATATACTCCTGCAGTAACTAATGTTGATGAGTGAACAAGGGCCGATGATACTGGAGTTGGAGCAGCCATAGCTGCTGGAAGTCATGAAGAAAAAGGAATTTGAGCTCTTTTTGTAAATCCTGCAATAACAACTAGTACAATTATTGGACTCATTATTATCTTATTAATAAAAGATATAAAATTTCAAGATCCAAAATTTATTATTCATGCAATTAATAAAAGGATTATAACATCTCCAATACGATTTATTAATGCCGTTAGTATCCCAGCATTTCTAGAATTTAAATTTTGATAATAAACAACTAAACAATATGATACTAATCCTAATCCATCTCATCCAATGAGAATGCTTACTATATTAGGTCTAATAATTAATAATACTATTGACATTACAAATATTATAATAATATAAATAAATCGATTAATATATTTATCATTTATCATATATATACCTCTATATAATATAACCATTGATGAAATAAATATAACAGTTGAAAGAAATAAAGTTGATATAAAATCAAAAATTAATGTTATATAAATATTACATGAATTAATTGTAACAATCAGTCATTCTATTATAATTGCATAATCAAAAATAATCATATTTATTGATAAAATTAATATTATTAATCTTAAAATCAATAAAATTAAGAAAATATATGTATTAAGTTTATTTTTAGTAATGATCCAATATAAATTTATATTTTTAAATCCACAATTTAATGTTTTATTTTAAACTAATTGAATTATATCAATAATGTTAATTTCAAAATAATTAAATTTAATGGAATTCAATATATTATAATTAAAAAAAATTCACGTACGTTCCCAGAATTAAAAGAGTAACAACCCGAGAAAATTATTCCATGTTGGGTATGAGAGTATAGATATAAACTATAACAAGCTGATAAAAATGAAGAAAAAGATAGGAAAACTATACACAATGGATTTCAAGACATTAATCTATTTAAAATTATAATTTCTCCTGCTAGACTAATTGTTGGAGGACATGAAATATTTCTAGAAGATATTAAAAATCATATGAGAGTTATTGAAGGCATAAATCTTAATATTCCTTTATTAATTAGGATTCTACGTCTTCCCGAACGTTCATAAGAAATATTTGCTAAGCAAAATAAAGCAGATGAACATAAACCATGTCCAATTATTATGAAATATGCTCCGACTATACCTCATATATTTATTGTTATAATTCCTCCAATAACTAATCTTATGTGAGCTACAGAAGAGTATGCAATTATAGATTTTATATCAATTTGCATTATACAAGATAATCTAATCATAATTCCCCCTATTAATGAAATAGAAATCCAGATGAATCTATAATTGATAAATATTACTGGTATAATATATATAACACGAATTAAGCCATAAGTTCCTAATTTTAAAAGAATTCCAGCCAAAATTATAGAACCAGAAACAGGTGCTTCGACATGAGCTTTTGGTAATCAAAAATGACATATAAATAACGGAACCTTAATTATGAATGCTAATGTTATCCCCAAGTAAATAAACCTATTATCTGATCTCATTAACATTATAATATTAGTTATATTATTTCTATACATATATATAATTGAAACTAATATGGGGAGAGATGCGAATAAAGTATAAAACAATAAATAATATCTAGCATTCACTCGTTCAGGTTGATACCCCCATCCTATGATAATAATTATGGTAGGGATCAAACTAGTTTCAAAAAAGATATAAAATATTATAATATTGTATGAACAAAATGATAAAATTAATAATGTTATTAATAATAACACTATAAACAAAAATAAATTTATATTATTATATTTATATAAAGGACTAGAATTAATTATTAAGAAGGTAATTCAAATTGTAAGAATAATTAATCTATATGAAATATTATCTATATGTATGTTATATCTTAGTATAATTAAATCTTTTCTAAAGAATAAGATGATAAATAGCACTAAAAGAATTAGTATATTTCTTAATAACCATATGTTAAATAATAAAGGGGTTAAAAATAATGAAAATAAAATTAATTTTAACATGTTTTTAAAGATATTGATAATAGTTGATCATTACCATGTGATCGAATCATATTAATCAATCTTGATAATCCTACAACTCCTTCACAAACACTAAATGTTAGCAAAACTATAAATATATATTTATATATATCATTTAATTCAATTGATAGAAATGCAGAAAATATACAAAATAATCTTAAAATTATTAATTCTAATCTTAATAAACTTATTATGATATGTTTTCGATTTAAACATAATGAGATAATGCCCGATATAAATATAATTAAATACAATAAAGGTAATGACAAATTCATTCGTTTTAATAGTTTAAAAAAAAATTTAGATCTTGTAAATCTAAGATAAATTAATAATTTTAAAACTTCAGAAGAGAGTAAAGAATCATTTTAAGCACCCAAAGCTTACATTTTTATTAAATTATCTTCTGTATGAAAATTATGATATCAATTACAATTCTATTATCAATAAATTTTATTTTTATGAAGCACCCATTATCAATAGGATCTATTTTATTAATACAAACAATACTAACCAGAATTATTTGTATATTTTATATAAATTCTTATTTTTTTTCTTATATCTTATTTCTTGTTTTTATTGGAGGAATATTAATTTTATTTATATATATATCAAGAATTGCTTCAAATGAAAAATTTTATTTTTCAATAAAATTATTAATATTAAACATAATTATTTGAATTTTGATCATAACTATAAATACTATTAGATTTAAGATATATAGAGTTAATAAATTATTGGAAATGAATAATTTATTTGATAGATTTATAATTAAAAAATTATATATATTTCCGTCAGGAATAATAACTATTATGTTAGTTATTTATCTTCTATTTACATTGATTGTTGTTGTGAATATTATTAGAATTAAATTGTCTCCTTTACGGAGAAAATTTTAACGAATGTTAAACATCACTCGACGTATACACCCACTAATTAAAATAATAAATAATTCACTAATTGATTTACCGGCAGCTACGAATTTATCATATTGATGAAATTATGGATCGCTGCTAGGAATATGTTTAGTTGTTCAAATTTTAACTGGATTATTTTTGTCAATACATTATAATGCAGATGTAGCAAGTGCATTTAATAGATTAAGACATATTTGTCGTGATATTAATCATGGATGAATATTACGAATTTCACACGCAAATGGAGCTTCATTGTTTTTTATTTGTGTTTATTTGCATGTTGGGCGAGGACTATATTATGGTTCATATAAAAATTTTGAAACTTGAGCTGTAGGAGTGATCATTTTATTAACTTTAATAGCTACTGCTTTTATAGGTTATGTCCTTCCATGGGGACAAATATCATTTTGAGGAGCAACAGTCATTACAAATTTATTGTCAGCAATTCCATATCTTGGGACAACTTTGGTAAATTGAATTTGAGGAGGATTTGCTGTTGATAATGCAACATTAACTCGATTTTATTCTTTCCATTTTATTATACCATTTGTTGTTTTAGCATTAACAATTGTACACCTTATTTTCCTGCATGTTATGGGGTCAAACAATCCACTTGGAATTGATTCAAATAATGATAAAATTCCATTCCATCCTTATTTTTCTATTAAAGATGTGCTAGGATTTTTATTAATTTTAATTATTTTTTTTTGTTATATGATACTTGAACCATATAAATTAAGTGACCCTGATAATTTTACTCCAGCAAACCCATTAGTTACTCCAAAACATATTCAACCAGAATGATACTTCTTATTTGCATATGCAATCCTACGATCTATTCCTAATAAATTAGGAGGAGTAATTGCATTATTCATATCAATTTTTATTTTAATTTTTGTTCCCTTCATAAACAATTCAAAATTTATAGGACTATTAAATTACCCTATTAATCAGATTTTATTTTGATACTTATTCATTGTTTTAGTTTTATTAACTTGGATTGGAGCTTGTCCTGTTGAATACCCATATATCAAGATCGGGATACTTTTAACAACAATTTATTTTATATATTTTGTTTTAGACCCTATAATTAAATCTTTTTGAGATAAATTAATTAAATAGTTAATTAGCTTATAAATAAAGCATTTACTTTGAAAGTAAAGAAAAGAAAATTAAGTTCTATTAACTTAATATTAAGACAATTTTTAATGAACTAAATAATAGATTTAATGATGAAAAAAAAAATCAATAAATTTAAACTTACTGGTAAATATGATTTTCATGCTAAATATATTAATTTATCATAACGATAACGAGGTAAAGTACCTCGAACTCAAATAAATAAAAATGAAATTAATGTTAGTTGAATAGGAAAAACTAAAGAATTAATTTTTCTACCTAGAAATATTAAACAAAATATTATACTCATAAAAATAATTCTAGCATATTCAGCTAAAAAAATAAATGCAAATCCTACACCTCTATACTCAACATTAAATCCAGAAACTAATTCTGATTCCCCTTCAGAAAAATCAAATGGTGATCGATTAGTTTCAGCTATTGATGATGAAATTCAACAAATTCTCAAAGGAAAAAACAGAAATACTAATCATATAAATTGTTGAAAAAAATAAAATTCAATTAAATTAAAACTCAATCATTACAATAGGGCACAAAATAATTAATACGAGACTGACTTCATATGAAATAGTTTGAGCAATTGATCGAATACAACCCAATATAGCGTAATTAGAATTTGATGATCAGCCTGTAATCATTAAACTATAAACCCCTATTCTTGTACAAAAAAAAAAAAATATTATACCCATATTGAACGAAACACAATTGATTAAGTATGGATAAATGACTCACAATAGTAAAGAATTAAATAAGCCTAACACAGGTCTAATTATATAAATTAAATAATTGGATAACATTGGTATATTTCTCTCTTTTAAGAATAACTTAATAGCATCTGAAAATGGTTGTAAAATACCGATAAATCCTACTTTATTTGGACCCTTACGAATTTGAATATATCTTAAAATCTTACGCTCCATCAAAGTTAAAAATGCAACACCAATCAAAATAAACAAAGCAGTAATTAAAACAGTAATTATAAACATTTTCTACATGTAATATTATTACATAATTAAATTCTAAATTTAATGCACTTTTTGCTAAAATAGAATAAATTAAATTATTTGACATGGTCCTTTCGTACTAATATCAAAAATATATTAGTAGATAGAAACCAACCTGGCTCACGCCGATTTGAACTCAGATCATGTAAGAAATTAAAGGTCGAACAGACCCAGAATATTTAGATTTTGCTCTAAACTCTTTTCTTAATCCAACATCGAGGTCGCAATCTAATTTATCGATATGAACTCTCCAAATTAATAACGCTGTTATCCCTAAGGTAATTTAATCTTATAATCAAAAAATTGGATCAATTAAGCATTAATTTATGAAAAGATCATTTAAAGTTTTATTTATTATAATGTCACCCCAACAAAAAATAAAATAATTTTTTCAGTTGTTAATTCTAAATTCTAGTAAAACAAATTTATTTAAAATTCTATAGGGTCTTCTCGTCCCACTTATTTATCTAAGATTTTTTACTTAAACTCTAAGTTCAATCTATTTTAATTAAAAAAGAAAATTTTTCATCCATTCATTCATACAAGCCTTTAATTAAAAGACTAATTATTATGCTACCTTTGCACGGTCAACTTACCGCGGCCATTAAAATATCATTGGGCAGAATAGACCTTTAATATTTTTCTAAAGGACATGTTTTTGGTAAACAGGTGAAAATTATATTTGCCTAGTTCTTAAATACAACTTATCATAATTTACTAATTTAATCATTTTAATAAAAATATTTTTATTAATTTAATTTTCTTAATATATACCTAAAATATATTAAATGTATTAAAATAAAAAATAAAATTTAACTTACTCATATAAAAAGGCTAATTGCAAGCCTATTTAATTAATTAAAATCTAAAATATTATAGAAGTTATATTTAGCTTATCCTTAATATAATTAAATAAATATAAAACTTTATATTAAAATATAAGTTATAATATTTATTTTAAATTAAATTTAATTCTTAAGAAACCAGAAATATTATAGTTTGAGAGAAGTTTCATCACTAAAATTATTTTATTAATATTTATATTACAATAATTAACAAATAACTTTAAATCACTATAATTCGGGAAAAATAAATTTTTATATATAATTAATTAACCCTGATACAAAAGGTACAAATTATAATTTTACTTATTTATATTTATTGTTTGATCTTCACAGTTCAATTAAAAATATTTTTTCCATAAATAGTACTAAAACTAAATAATTATTTTTACTTAAAATGATCTCAATAAATTAATTATAAATTTAAATTATTATTCAAATTATATTGATAAATCAATAATTTTTATTAGTGTAAATAATATGCCTTAAGCTTTAATTTGCACTCTAGCCACACTTTCCAGTACAGCTACTTTGTTACGACTTATCCCACTTTATAGTGGGAGTGACGGGCGATATGTACATAATTTAGAACCTAAATTCAAAAAACTATATTTAATAAATTTACTTTCAAATCCAATTTCATGATTTTCATTATAGAAAACAATTCATTTTTATAATAATGTAATCCATTCTTTCTTTAAAATTAACTGCACCTTGACCTGACATTTTATTAATAAAATAAATGAAAATTATTCTGATAAAGCATTCTTGACAGAGGTATACAAACTTATATAAAGTGAAATCTATCGTGGGTTATCGATTACAAAACAGATTCCTCTGATTAGATAAATTACCGCCAAATTCTTTGAATTTAAAGATCATAACTATTAATAATCTAGTTATTTTATTTACACTTTCAATAATAGGGTATCTAATCCTAGTTTTAGATAAAAGTTTATCAGACATAAAAGTAAAAACATATTTATACATTATTTCACCAAAATTTAAAAACCTTACTATTAATTTATTTTTTAACTGAAACTAATATAATTAAATTTAGAGAATCGTGTAACCGCAACTGCTGGCACGAATTTTGTCCTCTATAAATAAAATTATTATCTCTAAAATTAATAATTAATAATACTTAATACTGCGCTATGGATAATTATCATTTAGATAGTTTTCAATCAATTTAAAGTTATGCATGTAATATAATTAAATATTTAATTTACAAGCTAGAATAAAACTCCTCCTTTTACTTATTTATTAATAGCATAGTTTTCCAAAATGTCAAACAATCCCTTTAAAGCAATATTCACTCAAAAATGTATTATTTTTAATCGATGTTTCCTCACAATAAAAATAAGAATTCATGGCTGGTGAATTTTTTGAAATATACTATTATATTTTTACATTAATTTATAAATCATGGCATCAAACCTTTGTAAACAGAGCTTTTACAACAATATTCACTCATTTGAGTAATCCCGGTTTTTTAATATTTATGATTTTATACAGTATATTTAAAGTTAAATTAAAAATATTAATGTTAATATTACTGTATTATCACATTTATATATTCATATATAATAAATATATATATATGTATATATATATATATATATATATATATATATATATATATAATAGTATGTTTTTCTTTTTTTTTTTATTAGATTAAAAAAAAGAAAAACATACTATTATTATTATAAATATTTATATATAAATATATATTAATATATTATTTATATATATATATATATATATAGTAGTATATATAGTAATATATATATATATATATTTATATATAAATAATATATTAATATATATTTATATATAAATATTTATAATAATAATAGTATGTTTTTCTTTTTTTTTATACTTCAATAAAAAAAAAAAAGAAAAACATACTATTATATATATATATATATATATATATACATATGTATATATATTTATTATATATGAATATATAAATATGGTAATACAGTAGTATTAACATTAATCTTTTTAATTTAACTATAAATATACTGTAAGCATATATTTTATTAACCGGATTTGCAAAATGTGGGTGTACAAAAATTGATGTAATTATTGTATTTTAACTAACTCTTTAACTGTTACTAGTTATTCAGTTCCGTAATTTTATTTTAATCAATAAATAGAGATATTAAAAAATGAAGGAAAGAGTATATAAAGTTGCGAATCTAGTATTGGCTGTAAGTCTATTGTATAATAAACCGTACACCAGATATTATAAGCCATATATAAAAAAAAAAAAAAAAAAAAAAATAAGATGCCTGAGTGAAAAAGGGTTATTTTGATAGAATAAATTATGTAATATTATACTCTTATTATGTTAACAGAATTAAACTGTCTTTTAATATCAAAAATTAATGTTCTTCATAAACTACAACATATAAAAGATAAGCTAAAATTAAGCTAATGGGTTCATACCTCATTTATGGAAAATTATCCTCTTTTTAATTAAAAAAAATTCTTCTTATATAGTATTTGTGGCATTCTTATTTTTTGGTATTATATTAGTGATTTGTTCAAACAATTGGCTGGGTTGTTGAATAGGAGTCGAAATAAATATGGTATCATTTTTGCCTTTTATAATAAATAAAATAAGAGTTTACTCATCTGAGTCAATAATTAAATATTTTATTATTCAGAGAATGGGTTCAAGACTATTATTCCTGTTTGTTGTTATTTTAGGAATATTATTTCAAGTAAAATATTTTATTATAATTAGTTTAATAATTAAAATTGGATCTCCTCCATTCCATTATTGATATGTTTCAGTAATTGATGGGTTGTCTTGACTAGTGTCTTTTTTAATTATAACCGTTCAGAGGATTATTCCCATTATTTTATTGAGTTATTTAGATATAAGATTGATTTTATTTATTGTTTTATCATGTATTTGAGGCTCATTAGGGGGACTGTGTTATTCATCAATTCGAAAAATTTTAGCATATTCATCAATTTACAATTTAAGTTGAATTTTTAGAGGGGTTATATTAATAAATTATATATGGCTGGTATATTTTTTAATTTATTCCCTCTCTTTATTTTTGACTTGTTATCTGTTTTGAATAAATAATATAAATTATTTAAATCAAATTTTTATTTTGTTTAACAATAGGGTTAAATCATTAATGTTAATAATTATTTTTATGTCAATAGGTGGATTACCACCATTTTTAGGGTTTTTCCCAAAATTTATGATAATTTATTGTCTTTTGGTTAATAAAATGTATTTTTTATGTTTAATTTTAGTAATAACTGCTTTATTAGTGTTATTTTATTATTTGCGAGTTGTAATGACAGGGTTAATGATAAACAATATATCTTTAAAGTTGTCAACTTTTAGATTAAATAATACATTATTTATAGTAAATTCTTTATTGATTGGATTTATAGTTGTAACCTTATTTAATGTTATGAATTAGTAAGGTTTTAAGTTAATAAAACTATTATCCTTCAAAGTTAAAAATATAATTTCTTGTAAGCCTTAGATTTATTTTAATCACCTTTAAATTTGCAATTTAATATTATTATTAAATATAAGACTAGATTGAAGAAAAAAATAAGAGAATAGGGAAGAAATATTAGATTAGATTAGATTATTGAGAGGAAAGCATATCCATAAATAAATTTACAGTTTATTACCTAATTCAGTCATCTCAATTGGGAATAAATCAATGATTAGTTATGAATAAGTGATTTTTCTCAACTAATCATAAAGACATTGGAACATTATATTTCATTTTTGGGATTTGATCGGGAATAGTAGGTACAACTTTAAGAGTTCTTATTCGTGTTGAATTAGGCATTCCTGGATCTTTTATTGGAGATGATCAAATTTATAATGTGATTGTTACTGCTCATGCTTTCGTTATAATTTTTTTTATAGTGATGCCAGTTATGATTGGAGGATTTGGGAATTGATTGGTTCCTTTGATAATTGGTGCTCCTGATATGGCTTTCCCTCGAATAAATAATATAAGTTTTTGATTATTACCACCTTCATTGACATTATTATTAATTGGTAGAATGGTTGATAGAGGTGCAGGTACTGGTTGGACAGTTTATCCTCCGTTGTCAAGAGGCGTTGCACACTCAGGATCTTGTGTTGATTTAACTATTTTTTCTTTACATTTGGCTGGAGCTAGCTCAATCCTAGGTGCAGTTAATTTTATTAGAACAATTTTTAATATACGATCAGTGGGAATATACATGGATCGGTTACCTTTATTTGTGTGGGCAGTATTAATTACTGCTTTTTTATTATTGCTTTCATTACCAGTTTTAGCTGGTGCAATTACAATATTATTAACTGATCGAAATTTGAATACTTCTTTTTTTGATCCTTCAGGTGGAGGAGATCCAATTTTATACCAACATTTATTTTGATTTTTTGGACATCCTGAAGTATATATTTTAATTTTGCCTGGATTTGGACTAATTTCTCACATTATCACTCAAGAGAGAGGAAAAATTGAATCTTTTGGATCACTAGGAATAATTTATGCTATAATATCAATTGGTATTTTAGGATTTGTTGTTTGAGCACATCATATATTTACAGTTGGTATGGATGTTGATACACGGGCTTATTTTACTTCTGCCACAATAATTATTGCTGTTCCAACTGGAATTAAAGTTTTTAGATGATTAGCAACTCTGAGAGGAGTTAAAATCAAGATAAGACCTTCAATTTTATGAGCAGTAGGTTTTGTTTTTCTTTTTACTATTGGTGGGTTGACTGGGGTGATTTTGGCTAATTCATCAATTGATATTGTATTACATGATACATATTATGTTGTAGCTCATTTTCATTATGTGCTATCAATAGGTGCAGTATTTGCAATTTTAGGAAGATTTATTCATTGATATCCTTTATTTACTGGATTATCTTTAAATTCTAATTGATTAAAAATTCATTTTTTGATTATGTTTATAGGGGTAAATTTAACCTTTTTTCCCCAACATTTTTTAGGATTGAGAGGTATACCACGTCGATATTCAGATTATCCTGATGCATTTATATCATGAAACATTGTATCTTCTATTGGAAGAAGAATTTCATTTATTGGAATTTTATTTTTATTGTTTATTATTTGAGAAAGATTTATTTCACATCGATTGATTTTATATTCAATTAATATAAATTCTTCTATTGAATGGTTACATAAACTTCCTCCGTCTGAGCACTCATATAGTGAGATTCCATTATTAGTTCAATTCTAATATGGCAGATGAAGTGCGATGAATTTAAGATTCATATATAAATAACTTTTGTTAGAAATTTCTAATTGATCTTATATTAATATGCAGGACACTATATCACCATTAATAGAACAGTTAATATTTTTTCATGATCATACTTTAACTATTTTAATTATTATCACTTCAATTGTTACTTATATAATAACAGTTATCATATTTAATAATATTGTTAATCGACTTTTATTAGAAGGACAATTAATTGAATTTTTTTGAACACTTCTACCAGCCTTAACATTAATTTTTATTGCATTCCCATCCTTACGATTATTATACTTATTGGATGAAATTAATAAACCTTTAATAACTTTAAAAATTATTGGTCATCAATGATATTGATCATATGAATATTCAGATTTTTTAAATATTGAATTTGATTCTTATATAAAATCTCAAAATGATATATTAATTAGAGAATTCCGTTTATTAGAAGTAGATAATCGAACGATTTTACCTTTTAGTACTCAAATTCGATTATTGATTTCATCATTTGATGTTATTCATTCATGAGCTATACCATCTATGAGAATTAAAGTGGATGCCGTGCCTGGTCGATTAAACCAAGCAAGAATATTTATTAATCGACCTGGTATATCATTTGGTCAATGTTCTGAAATTTGTGGAGCAAATCATAGATTTATACCTATTGTTATTGAAAGAGTTGATATAAATTGTTTTATTAATTGATTAATAAGCTATTCATTAAGTGACTGAAAGTAAGTGATGGTCTCTTAAACCAATTTATAGTAACTAACGACTACTTTTAATGATGAAAAGTTAGTTTATTATAAAAACATCATCTGTCAGATTCAAGAAACTAAGAATGGTATTTTTCTATCCCACAAATATCTCCAATAAATTGATGTTTTTTGTTTTTCTTTTTTTTATTAATTGTTACTTTAATTATAACTTTTATTTATTTTTCTTTTATGAAAATTCCAAAGATAAATTTGACTAATAATTTTAATAATTTATATAACTGATTATGATAACAAATTTATTTTCAACTTTTGATCCATCAACAGGGTTATTTTCATTAAATTGATTAAGTTCTTTAATTTTATTATTATTCATGCCTATAGGGTTATGATATATTCCTAGTCGTTATGTAATTTTTATAAATAAAGTTTTAAATACAATAAGTTTTGAATTAAATTTATTAATAAGTTCAGGATCTTTTGGTAGATCATTATTATTTTGTTCTTTATTTATTTTTATTCTATTCAATAACTTTCTTGGATTGTTTCCATATATTTTCACTAGATCAAGACATCTAGTATTTTCTCTTAGTTTAGCTCTTCCTCTTTGATTGACTTTTATTTTATTTGGATTTATTAACAATACAAATCATATGTTTTGTCATTTAGTTCCAATAGGAACTCCAATAATTTTAATACCTTTCATGGTATGTATTGAAACTGTCAGAAATTTAATTCGACCAGGGTCCTTGGCTGTTCGTCTAACAGCAAATATGATTGCTGGTCATTTACTAATAACATTATTAGGAAATAGATCAACTAATTTAGAAATTTATATAAATCTAATTATTTTAATTCAGATATTATTGATATTATTTGAATCAGCAGTTTGTATAATTCAATCTTATGTTTTTACAGTTTTAAGAACTCTGTATTATAGAGAAGTATCTTAATGAATAATCATCCGTATCATTTAGTTGATTCTAGACCATGACCTCTAACGGGGTCAATTGGGGCTCTAACTTTTGTTTCTGGTATAGTAATAATATTTCATATACAAAATTTTATTTTATTATCTTTTGGATTTTTAATTTTAATTTTAACTATAATTCAATGATGACGTGACATTTCGTGTGAAGAGACGTTTATAGGATTTCACACAATAGTTGTAGTGAGAGGTCTAAAATTAGGAATAATTTTATTTATTGTGTCAGAAATTTTCTTTTTTATTTCTTTCTTTTGGGGATTTTTTCATAGAAGATTAAGACCTGTCATAGAAATTGGTATAAATTGACCTCCTTCTGGAATTATGCCTTTTAACCCAATACAAATTCCTCTATTAAATACTATAATTTTATTGTGTTCTGGAGTAACAATTACGTGAGCTCATCATTCCATAATAGAAAGTAAATATAATGAATCTGTTTATGGTATTTTATTAACTTTAATATTAGGTATATATTTTACTATTCTTCAGGTATATGAATATTTTGAATCATCGTTTTGTATTTCAGATTCTGTATACGGATCAACATTTTTTGTATCAACAGGGTTTCATGGAATTCATGTTATTATTGGAAGAACGTTCATTATAATTTGTTTATTACGTCAATTGAAATTTCATTTCTCTAGAACTCATCATTTTGGTTTTGAAGCAGCTGCTTGATATTGACATTTTGTTGATATTGTTTGACTATTTTTATATATATCAATTTACTGATGGGGTAGATAAATATTCTATTAGTATATAAGTATATTTAACTTCCAATTAAAAGGATTAATTTTTAAATAGAATAATTTTCAATGTTGTAAGTTATTGTATTATGATATTATTAATTTTATTTACTTTAATAACTCTTTTATATTTTGTGTCAACTAAATCAATAATTGATCGTGAAAAATCATCTCCATTTGAGTGTGGATTTGATCCTTTTGAGTCATCTCGAATTCCTTTTTCAAGACATTTCTTTATAATTGCAGTCATCTTCCTTATTTTTGATGTTGAATTAGTGATTATTATACCCATAGTTATTGTAATAACAACTATTAATATTATTGAAATTTATTTAGTGATATTGTTATTTTTATTATTTTTAATATTAGGCTTATATCATGAATGAAAAAATAGTATGTTAAATTGAATTTAATGGGAATGTATTTAATTATAATTATTGGATTGCAATCAATAGGTGCTCATATTAGCCATTCTTAAAAGCAATGAAGTAATAAATACATTTAGTTTCGACCTAAAAAAAGAATCTTTATTCCTTTGTTTATTAATTGAAGCCAAAAATAAGGCACTTTATTGTTAATAAAGTTATTGAACATATAATTTCCAATTAAAAGGAAATAAGAATAAAAGCAGCTGCTAACTAGCTTTTAAAGCGGTTAAACTCCGTTTTTTCCTTATTTATAAAGTTTATAAAACATTTCATTTTCATTGAAAAGAGAGGAAAATCCTTATAAATATTTAAAAATATTTATTACCTTAATATCTTCAATATTATGCTCTGATGTTTAAGCTATTTAAATATATCATAATTAGAAATCAAGCAATAAATGTTATTATTTGAATCTTGAAATTATTTTTTCTTATATTAATATTAAATATTATAATTAATTTTATCAATTCAATCATGCCTTGGGGCCCAATTTTTTCTCCTCATCCCAAATCAATTGATTTTTGAAATATAAGTGAATTTTTAAAAAAAAGAAATTGAGTATGAAAGGTTGATAGTTGTTTTAAAAATCATATGGAATTTATGAACTCTCTTGTAAATTTTTTTACTATGGATGAAAACATGGATATTTCATATCCAATTAATAACCCTAGAAAAGATAGAGCCATTGCTATTAGTTTTCCCTCGATGGGGAGAATAATTCTTACAGGATTATTAAATATTATTCATCTAAATATAGACCCTGATAAAATTGAATAAATAGATAAAACCATGATTCTCTTTAATATACTATTAAATGACTCGTTTTGTGAACTAAAATTATAATAACTAAAATTTATGCTTATTGAAAAATATGTTAATCGGGCAGAATAGAAAGATGTTATTCCAATTCCAACATATATCAATAATAAAATTAAAAAGTTAGTATTTCTGGAGCATATTATTTCTATAATTAAATCTTTTGAATAAAACCCTCTCATAAAGGGTATCCCACATAATGATAAATTTGCAATATTTATGAATGTTCTAGTTATTGGTATATTATAACTTATACAGCCCATTATGCGAATATCTTGATTATTCATTAATCTATGAATCAATACTCCAGCACATAAAAAAAGTGACGCCTTAAATAAAGCATGAATAATAAGATGAAAAAAGGATAATATTGGATAACCAAATATTAAAATTGATATTATAATTCCTAATTGTCTTAAAGTTGATAATGCAATAATTTTTTTTAAGTCAAATTCAAAATTTGCAGCTAGACCTGATATAATTATTGTTAGTAATGATAACATTAAAAATACTTGAATTAGATTGAATGATATAATTAAATTTCTGAATCGAATAATTAAATATACTCCTGCAGTAACTAATGTTGATGAGTGAACAAGGGCCGATGATACTGGAGTTGGAGCAGCCATAGCTGCTGGAAGTCATGAAGAAAAAGGAATTTGAGCTCTTTTTGTAAATCCTGCAATAACAACTAGTACAATTATTGGACTCATTATTATCTTATTAATAAAAGATATAAAATTTCAAGATCCAAAATTTATTATTCATGCAATTAATAAAAGGATTACAACATCTCCAATACGATTTATTAATGCCGTTAGTATCCCAGCATTTCTAGAATTTAAATTTTGATAATAAACAACTAAACAATATGATACTAATCCTAATCCATCTCATCCAATGAGAATGCTTACTATATTAGGTCTAATAATTAATAATACTATTGACATTACAAATATTATAATAATATAAATAAATCGATTAATATATTTATCATTTATCATATATATACCTCTATATAATATAACCATTGATGAAATAAATATAACAGTTGAAAGAAATAAAGTTGATATAAAATCAAAAATTAATGTTATATAAATATTACATGAATTAATTGTAACAATCAGTCATTCTATTATAATTGCATAATCAAAAATAATCATATTTATTGATAAAATTAATATTATTAATCTTAAAATCAATAAAATTAAGAAAATATATGTATTAAGTTTATTTTTAGTAATGATCCAATATAAATTTATATTTTTAAATCCACAATTTAATGTTTTATTTTAAACTAATTGAATTATATCAATAATGTTAATTTCAAAATAATTAAATTTAATGGAATTCAATATATTATAATTAAAAAAAATTCACGTACGTTCCCAGAATTAAAAGAGTAACAACCCGAGAAAATTATTCCATGTTGGGTATGAGAGTATAGATATAAACTATAACAAGCTGATAAAAATGAAGAAAAAGATAGGAAAACTATACACAATGGATTTCAAGACATTAATCTATTTAAAATTATAATTTCTCCTGCTAGACTAATTGCTGGAGGACATGAAATATTTCTAGAAGATATTAAAAATCATATGAGAGTTATTGAAGGCATAAATCTTAATATTCCTTTATTAATTAGGATTCTACGTCTTCCCGAACGTTCATAAGAAATATTTGCTAAGCAAAATAAAGCAGATGAACATAAACCATGTCCAATTATTATGAAATATGCTCCGACTATACCTCATATATTTATTGTTATAATTCCTCCAATAACTAATCTTATGTGAGCTACAGAAGAGTATGCAATTATAGATTTTATATCAATTTGCATTATACAAGATAATCTAATCATAATTCCCCCTATTAATGAAATAGAAATCCAGATGAATCTATAATTGATAAATATTACTGGTATAATATATATAACACGAATTAAGCCATAAGTTCCTAATTTTAAAAGAATTCCAGCCAAAATTATAGAACCAGAAACAGGTGCTTCGACATGAGCTTTTGGTAATCAAAAATGACATATAAATAACGGAACCTTAATTATGAATGCTAATGTTATCCCCAAGTAAATAAACCTATTATCTGATCTCATTAACATTATAATATTAGTTATATTATTTCTATACATATATATAATTGAAAATAATATGGGGAGAGATGCGAATAAAGTATAAAACAATAAATAATATCTAGCATTCACTTGTTCAGGTTGATACCCCCACATCCTATAATAATAATTATGGTAGGGATCAAACTAGTTTCAAAAAAGATATAAAATATTATAATATTGTATGAACAAAATGATAAAATTAATAATGTTATTAATAATAACACTATAAACAAAAATAAATTTATATTATTATATTTATATAAAGGACTAGAATTAATTATTAAGAAGGTAATTCAAATTGTAAGAATAATTAATCTATATGAAATATTATCTATATGTATGTTATATCTTAGTATAATTAAATCTTTTCTAAAGAATAAGATGATAAATAGCACTAAAAGAATTAGTATATTTCTTAATAACCATATGTTAAATAATAAAGGGGTTAAAAATAATGAAAATAAAATTAATTTTAACATGTTTTTAAAGATATTGATAATAGTTGATCATTACCATGTGATCGAATCATATTAATCAATCTTGATAATCCTACAACTCCTTCACAAACACTAAATGTTAGCAAAACTATTAATATATATATATATATCATTTAATTCAATTGATAGAAATGCAGAAAATATACAAAATAATCTTAAAATTATTAATTCTAATCTTAATAAACTTATTATGATATGTTTTCGATTTAAACATAATGAGATAATGCCCGATATAAATATAATTAAATACAATAAAGGTAATGACAAATTCATTCGTTTTAATAGTTTAAAAAAAAATTTAGATCTTGTAAATCTAAGATAAATTAATAATTTTAAAACATCAGAAGAGAGTAAAGAATCATTTTAAGCACCCAAAGCTTACATTTTTATTAAATTATCTTCTGTATGAAAATTATGATATCAATTACAATTCTATTATCAATAAATTTTATTTTTATGAAGCACCCATTATCAATAGGATCTATTTTATTAATACAAACAATACTAACCAGAATTATTTGTATATTTTATATAAATTCTTATTTTTTTTCTTATATCTTATTTCTTGTTTTTATTGGAGGAACATTAATTTTATTTATATATATATCAAGAATTGCTTCAAATGAAAAATTTTATTTTTCAATAAAATTATTAATATTAAACATAATTATTTGAATTTTGATCATAACTATAAATACTATTAGATTTAAGATAGATAGAGTTAATAAATTATTGGAAATGAATAATTTATTTGATAGATTTATAATTAAAAAATTATATATATTTCCGTCAGGAATAATAACTATTATGTTAGTTATTTATCTTCTATTTACATTGATTGTTGTTGTGAATATTATTAGAATTAAATTGTCTCCTTTACGGAGAAAATTTTAACGAATGTTAAACATCACTCGACGTATACACCCACTAATTAAAATAATAAATAATTCACTAATTGATTTACCGGCAGCTACGAATTTATCATATTGATGAAATTATGGATCGCTGCTAGGAATATGTTTAGTTGTTCAAATTTTAACTGGATTATTTTTGTCAATACATTATAATGCAGATGTAGCAAGTGCATTTAATAGATTAAGACATATTTGTCGTGATATTAATCATGGATGAATATTACGAATTTCACACGCAAATGGAGCTTCATTGTTTTTTATTTGTGTTTATTTGCATGTTGGGCGAGGACTATATTATGGTTCATATAAAAATTTTGAAACTTGAGCTGTAGGAGTGATCATTTTATTAACTTTAATAGCTACTGCTTTTATAGGTTATGTCCTTCCATGGGGACAAATATCATTTTGAGGAGCAACAGTCATTACAAATTTATTGTCAGCAATTCCATATCTTGGGACAACTTTGGTAAATTGAATTTGAGGAGGATTTGCTGTTGATAATGCAACATTAACTCGATTTTATTCTTTCCATTTTATTATACCATTTGTTGTTTTAGCATTAACAATTGTACACCTTATTTTCCTGCATGTTATGGGGTCAAACAATCCACTTGGAATTGATTCAAATAATGATAAAATTCCATTCCATCCTTATTTTTCTATTAAAGATGTGCTAGGATTTTTATTAATTTTAATTATTTTTTTTTTGTTATATGATACTTGAACCATATAAATTAAGTGACCCTGATAATTTTACTCCAGCAAACCCATTAGTTACTCCAAAACATATTCAACCAGAATGATACTTCTTATTTGCATATGCAATCCTACGATCTATTCCTAATAAATTAGGAGGAGTAATTGCATTATTCATATCAATTTTTATTTTAATTTTTGTTCCCTTCATAAACAATTCAAAATTTATAGGACTATTAAATTACCCTATTAATCAGATTTTATTTTGATACTTATTCATTGTTTTAGTTTTATTAACTTGGATTGGAGCTTGTCCTGTTGAATACCCATATATCAAGATCGGGATACTTTTAACAACAATTTATTTTATATATTTTGTTTTAGACCCTATAATTAAATCTTTTTGAGATAAATTAATTAAATAGTTAATTAGCTTATAAATAAAGCATTTACTTTGAAAGTAAAGAAAAGAAAATTAAGTTCTATTAACTTAATATTAAGACAATTTTTAATGAACTAAATAATAGATTTAATCATGAAAAAAAAAATCAATAAATTTAAACTTACTGGTAAATATGATTTTCATGCTAAATATATTAATTTATCATAACGATAACGAGGTAAAGTACCTCGAACTCAAATAAATAAAAATGAAATTAATGTTAGTTGAATAGGAAAAACTAAAGAATTAATTTTTCTACCTAGAAATATTAAACAAAATATTATACTCATAAAAATAATTCTAGCATATTCAGCTAAAAAAATAAATGCAAATCCTACACCTCTATACTCAACATTAAATCCAGAAACTAATTCTGATTCCCCTTCAGAAAAATCAAATGGTGATTGATTAGTTTCAGCTATTGATGATGAAATTCAACAAATTCTCAAAGGAAAAAACAGAAATACTAATCATATAAATTGTTGAAAAAAATAAAATTCAATTAAATTAAAACTCTCAATCATTACAATAGGGCACAAAATAATTAATACGAGACTGACTTCATATGAAATAGTTTGAGCAATTGATCGAATACAACCCAATATAGCGTAATTAGAATTTGATGATCAGCCTGTAATCATTAAACTATAAACCCCTATTCTTGTACAAAAAAAAAAAATATTATACCCATATTGAACGAAACACAATTGATTAAGTATGGATAAATGACTCACAATAGTAAAGAATTAAATAAGCCTAACACAGGTCTAATTATATAAATTAAATAATTGGATAACATTGGTATATTTCTCTCTTTTAAGAATAACTTAATAGCATCTGAAAATGGTTGTAAAATACCGATAAATCCTACTTTATTTGGACCCTTACGAATTTGAATATATCTTAAAATCTTACGCTCCATCAAAGTTAAAAATGCAACACCAATCAAAATAAACAAAGCAGTAATTAAAACAGTAATTATAAACATTTTCTACATGTAATATTATTACATAATTAAATTCTAAATTTAATGCACTTTTTGCTAAAATAGAATAAATTAAATTATTTGACATGGTCCTTTCGTACTAATATCAAAAATATATTAGTAGATAGAAACCAACCTGTCTCACGCCGATTTGAACTCAGATCATGTAAGAAATTAAAGGTCGAACAGACCCAGAATATTTAGATTTTGCTCTAAACTCTTTTCTTAATCCAACATCGAGGTCGCAATCTAATTTATCGATATGAACTCTCCAAATTAATAACGCTGTTATCCCTAAGGTAATTTAATCTTATAATCAAAAAATTGGATCAATTAAGCATTAATTTATGAAAAGTTCATTTAAAGTTTTATTTATTATAATGTCACCCCAACAAAAAATAAAATAATTTTTTCAGTTGTTAATTCTAAATTCTAGTAAAACAAATTTATTTAAAATTCTATAGGGTCTTCTCGTCCCACTTATTTATCTAAGATTTTTTACTTAAACTCTAAATTCAATCTATTTTAATTAAAAAAGAAAATTTTTCATCCATTCATTCATACAAGCCTTTAATTAAAATACTAATTATTATGCTACCTTTGCACGGTCAACTTACCGCGGCCATTAAAATATCATTGGGCAGAATAGACCTTTAATATTTTTCTAAAGGACATGTTTTTGGTAAACAGGTGAAAATTATATTTGCCTAGTTCTTAAATACAACTTATCATAATTTACTAATTTAATCATTTTAATAAAAATATTTTTATTAATTTAATTTTCTTAATATATACCTAAAATATATTAAATGTATTAAAATAAAAAATAAAATTTAACTTACTCATATAAAAAGGCTAATTGCAAGCCTATTTAATTAATTAAAATCTAAAATATTATAGAAGTTATATTTAGCTTATCCTTAATATAATTAAATAAATATAAAACTTTATATTAAAATATAAGTTATAATATTTATTTTAAATTAAATTTAATTCTTAAGAAACCAGAAATATTATAGTTCGAGAGAAGTTTCATCACTAAAATTATTTTATTAATATTTATATTACAATAATTAACAAATAACTTTAAATCACTATAATTCGGGAAAAATAAATTTTTATATATAATTAATTAACCCTGATACAAAAGGTACAAATTATAATTTTACTTATTTATATTTATAGTTTGATCTTCACAGTTCAATTAAAAATATTTTTTCCATAAATAGTACTAAAACTAAATAATTATTTTTACTTAAAATAATCTCAATAAATTAATTATAAATTTAAATTATTATTCAAATTATATTGATAAATCAATAATTTTTATTAGTGTAAATAATATGCCTTAAGCTTTAATTTGCACTCTAGCCACACTTTCCAGGACAGCTACTTTGTTACGACTTATCCCACTTTATAGTGGGAGTGACGGGCGATATGTACATAATTTAGAACCTAAATTCAAAAAACTATATTTAATAAATTTACTTTCAAATCCAATTTCATGATTTTCATTATAGAAAACAATTCATTTTTATAATAATGTAATCCATTCTTTCTTTAAAATTAACTGCACCTTGACCTGACATTTTATTAATAAAATAAATGAAAATTATTCTGATAAAGCATTCTTGACAGAGGTATACAAACTTATATAAAGTGAAATCTATCGTGGGTTATCGATTACAAAACAGATTCCTCTGATTAGATAAATTACCGCCAAATTCTTTGAATTTAAAGATCATAACTATTAATAATCTAGTTATTTTATTTACACTTTCAATAATAGGGTATCTAATCCTAGTTTTAGATAAAAGTTTATCAGACATAAAAGTAAACACATATTTATAATCAAATATATTGGAACTTACCGTCTGCGGCTTTCAGAAACAGCGTCTTTATAAATTTACATGTTTCGGGACCCTTGTCCCATCATCAGAATTTAAAAAGTAATTGTGTATCGTTTAAATATGATACACTTGTCAAACACTTAAAATATTAAAATCTAATATAAAATAACTTAATATAACATATTATAATATTTACAACGAGTACGAAGGTTACCGATGTACATCGGATGAAAACCGACCGCGCACTAATCTATGTCTCGCTCCCACCACGACAGTAGCGCAAGGCAGTGTTGTACAATACATTTGATTTGAAGACCAATTTATCATTTAAAACATGCGGCTTGGTACCAATATTATTGTGTGATTTATAAATTTCGTATTCTTTAATAATATTATATTATAATTATAATATTATAAAGACGCTGTTTCTGAAAGCCGCAGACGGTAAGTTCCAATATATTTGATTGAACAACACGCGGCTTGGTACTAAACATTTGGGATTTATTCCTTTTAAACATATTTATACATTATTTCACCAAAATTTAAAAACCTTACTATTAATTTATTTTTTAACTGAAACTAATATAATTAAATTTAGAGAATCGTGTAACCGCAACTGCTGGCACGAATTTTGTCCTCTATAAATAAAATTATTATCTCTAAAATTAATAATTAATAATACTTAATACTGCGCTATGGATAATTATCATTTAGATAGTTTTCAATCAATTTAAAGTTATGCATGTAATATAATTAAATATTTAATTTACAAGCTAGAATAAAACTCCTCCTTTTACTTATTTATTAATAGCATAGTTTTCCAAAATGTCAAACAATCCCTTTAAAGCAATATTCACTCAAAAATGTATTATTTTTAATCGATGTTTCCTCACAATAAAAATAAGAATTCATGGCTGGTGAATTTTTTGAAATATACTATTATATTTTTACATTAATTTATAAATCATGGCATCAAACCTTTGTAAACAGAGCTTTTACAACAATATTCACTCATTTGAGTAATCCCGGTTTTTTAATATTTATGATTTTATACAGTATATTTAAAGTTAAATTAAAAATATAATGTTAATATTACTGTATTATCACATTTATATATTCATATATAATAAATATATATATATATATGTATATATATATATATAATAGTATGTTTTTCTTTTTTTTTTATTAGATTAAAAAAAGAAAAACATACTATTATTATTATAAATATTTATATATAAATATATATTAATATATTATTTATATATATATATATAGTAATATATATATATATATATATATAAATATATATAGTAATATATATATATGTAAATATTAATATATATTTATATATAAATATTTATAATAATAATAGTATGTTTTTCTTTTTTTTAATCTAATAAAAAAAAAAAGAAAAACATACTATTATATATATATATACATATATATATATATTTATTATATATGAATATATAAATGTGATAATACAGTAATATTAACATTAATATTTTTAATTTAACTTTAAATATACTGTATAAAATCATAAATATTAAAAAACCGGGATTACTCAAATGAGTGAATATTGTTGTAAAAGCTCTGTTTACAAAGGTTTGATGCCATGATTTATAAATTAATGTAAAAATATAATAGTATATTTCAAAAAATTCACCAGCCATGAATTCTTATTTTTATTGTGAGGAAACATCGATTAAAAATAATACATTTTTGAGTGAATATTGCTTTAAAGGGATTGTTTGACATTTTGGAAAACTATGCTATTAATAAATAAGTAAAAGGAGGAGTTTTATTCTAGCTTGTAAATTAAATATTTAATTATATTACATGCATAACTTTAAATTGATTGAAAACTATCTAAATGATAATTATCCATAGCGCAGTATTAAGTATTATTAATTATTAATTTTAGAGATAATAATTTTATTTATAGAGGACAAAATTCGTGCCAGCAGTTGCGGTTACACGATTCTCTAAATTTAATTATATTAGTTTCAGTTAAAAAATAAATTAATAGTAAGGTTTTTAAATTTTGGTGAAATAATGTATAAATATGTGTTTACTTTTATGTCTGATAAACTTTTATCTAAAACTAGGATTAGATACCCTATTATTGAAAGTGTAAATAAAATAACTAGATTATTAATAGTTATGATCTTTAAATTCAAAGAATTTGGCGGTAATTTATCTAATCAGAGGAATCTGTTTTGTAATCGATAACCCACGATAGATTTCACTTTATATAAGTTTGTATACCTCTGTCAAGAATGCTTTATCAGAATAATTTTCATTTATTTTATTAATAAAATGTCAGGTCAAGGTGCAGTTAATTTTAAAGAAAGAATGGATTACATTATTATAAAAATGAATTGTTTTCTATAATGAAAATCATGAAATTGGATTTGAAAGTAAATTTATTAAATATAGTTTTTTGAATTTAGGTTCTAAATTATGTACATATCGCCCGTCACTCCCACTATAAAGTGGGATAAGTCGTAACAAAGTAGCTGTCCTGGAAAGTGTGGCTAGAGTGCAAATTAAAGCTTAAGGCATATTATTTACACTAATAAAAATTATTGATTTATCAATATAATTTGAATAATAATTTAAATTTATAATTAATTTATTGAGATTATTTTAAGTAAAAATAATTATTTAGTTTTAGTACTATTTATGGAAAAAATATTTTTAATTGAACTGTGAAGATCAAACTATAAATATAAATAAGTAAAATTATAATTTGTACCTTTTGTATCAGGGTTAATTAATTATATATAAAAATTTATTTTTCCCGAATTATAGTGATTTAAAGTTATTTGTTAATTATTGTAATATAAATATTAATAAAATAATTTTAGTGATGAAACTTCTCTCGAACTATAATATTTCTGGTTTCTTAAGAATTAAATTTAATTTAAAATAAATATTATAACTTATATTTTAATATAAAGTTTTATATTTATTTAATTATATTAAGGATAAGCTAAATATAACTTCTATAATATTTTAGATTTTAATTAATTAAATAGGCTTGCAATTAGCCTTTTTATATGAGTAAGTTAAATTTTATTTTTTATTTTAATACATTTAATATATTTTAGGTATATATTAAGAAAATTAAATTAATAAAAATATTTTTATTAAAATGATTAAATTAGTAAATTATGATAAGTTGTATTTAAGAACTAGGCAAATATAATTTTCACCTGTTTACCAAAAACATGTCCTTTAGAAAAATATTAAAGGTCTATTCTGCCCAATGATATTTTAATGGCCGCGGTAAGTTGACCGTGCAAAGGTAGCATAATAATTAGTCTTTTAATTAAAGGCTTGTATGAATGAATGGATGAAAAATTTTCTTTTTTAATTAAAATAGATTGAATTTAGAGTTTAAGTAAAAAATCTTAGATAAATAAGTGGGACGAGAAGACCCTATAGAATTTTAAATAAATTTGTTTTACTAGAATTTAGAATTAACAACTGAAAAAATTATTTTATTTTTTGTTGGGGTGACATTATAATAAATAAAACTTTAAATGAACTTTTCATAAATTAATGCTTAATTGATCCAATTTTTTGATTATAAGATTAAATTACCTTAGGGATAACAGCGTTATTAATTTGGAGAGTTCATATCGATAAATTAGATTGCGACCTCGATGTTGGATTAAGAAAAGAGTTTAGAGCAAAATCTAAATATTCTGGGTCTGTTCGACCTTTAATTTCTTACATGATCTGAGTTCAAATCGGCGTGAGCCAGGTTGGTTTCTATCTACTAATATATTTTTGATATTAGTACGAAAGGACCATGTCAAATAATTTAATTTATTCTATTTTAGCAAAAAGTGCATTAAATTTAGAATTTAATTATGTAATAATATTACATGTAGAAAATGTTTATAATTACTGTTTTAATTACTGCTTTGTTTATTTTGATTGGTGTTGCATTTTTAACTTTGATGGAGCGTAAGATTTTAAGATATATTCAAATTCGTAAGGGTCCAAATAAAGTAGGATTTATCGGTATTTTACAACCATTTTCAGATGCTATTAAGTTATTCTTAAAAGAGAGAAATATACCAATGTTATCCAATTATTTAATTTATATAATTAGACCTGTGTTAGGCTTATTTAATTCTTTACTATTGTGAGTCATTTATCCATACTTAATCAATTGTGTTTCGTTCAATATGGGTATAATATTTTTTTTTTGTTGTACAAGAATAGGGGTTTATAGTTTAATGATTACAGGCTGATCATCAAATTCTAATTATGCTATATTGGGTTGTATTCGATCAATTGCTCAAACTATTTCATATGAAGTCAGTCTCGTATTAATTATTTTGTGCCCTATTGTAATGATTGAGAGTTTTAATTTAATTGAATTTTATTTTTTTCAACAATTTATATGATTAGTATTTCTGTTTTTTCCTTTGAGAATTTGTTGAATTTCATCATCAATAGCTGAAACTAATCGATCACCATTTGATTTTTCTGAAGGGGAATCAGAATTAGTTTCTGGATTTAATGTTGAGTATAGAGGTGTAGGATTTGCATTTATTTTTTTAGCTGAATATGCTAGAATTATTTTTATGAGTATAATATTTTGTTTAATATTTCTAGGTAGAAAAATTAATTCTTTAGTTTTTCCTATTCAACTAACATTAATTTCATTTTTATTTATTTGAGTTCGAGGTACTTTACCTCGTTATCGTTATGATAAATTAATATATTTAGCATGAAAATCATATTTACCAGTAAGTTTAAATTTATTGATTTTTTTTTTCATCATTAAATCTATTATTTAGTTCATTAAAAATTGTCTTAATATTAAGTTAATAGAACTTAATTTTCTTTTCTTTACTTTCAAAGTAAATGCTTTATTTATAAGCTAATTAACTATTTAATTAATTTATCTCAAAAAGATTTAATTATAGGGTCTAAAACAAAATATATAAAATAAATTGTTGTTAAAAGTATTCCGATCTTGATATATGGGTATTCAACAGGACAAGCTCCAATCCAAGTTAATAAAACTAAAACAATGAATAAGTATCAAAATAAAATCTGATTAATAGGGTAATTTAATAGTCCTATAAATTTTGAATTGTTTATGAAGGGAACAAAAATTAAAATAAAAATTGATATGAATAATGCAATTACTCCTCCTAATTTATTAGGAATAGATCGTAGGATTGCATATGCAAATAAGAAGTATCATTCTGGTTGAATATGTTTTGGAGTAACTAATGGGTTTGCTGGAGTAAAATTATCAGGGTCACTTAATTTATATGGTTCAAGTATCATATAACAAAAAAAAATAATTAAAATTAATAAAAATCCTAGCACATCTTTAATAGAAAAATAAGGATGGAATGGAATTTTATCATTATTTGAATCAATTCCAAGTGGATTGTTTGACCCCATAACATGCAGGAAAATAAGGTGTACAATTGTTAATGCTAAAACAACAAATGGTATAATAAAATGGAAAGAATAAAATCGAGTTAATGTTGCATTATCAACAGCAAATCCTCCTCAAATTCAATTTACCAAAGTTGTCCCAAGATATGGAATTGCTGACAATAAATTTGTAATGACTGTTGCTCCTCAAAATGATATTTGTCCCCATGGAAGGACATAACCTATAAAAGCAGTAGCTATTAAAGTTAATAAAATGATCACTCCTACAGCTCAAGTTTCAAAATTTTTATATGAACCATAATATAGTCCTCGCCCAACATGCAAATAAACACAAATAAAAAACAATGAAGCTCCATTTGCGTGTGAAATTCGTAATATTCATCCATGATTAATATCACGACAAATATGTCTTAATCTATTAAATGCACTTGCTACATCTGCATTATAATGTATTGACAAAAATAATCCAGTTAAAATTTGAACAACTAAACATATTCCTAGCAGCGATCCATAATTTCATCAATATGATAAATTCGTAGCTGCCGGTAAATCAATTAGTGAATTATTTATTATTTTAATTAGTGGGTGTATACATCGAGTGATGTTTAACATTCGTTAAAATTTTCTCCGTAAAGGAGACAATTTAATTCTAATAATATTCACAACAACAATCAATGTAAATAGAAGATAAATAACTAACATAATAGTTATTATTCCTGACGGAAATATATATAATTTTTTAATTATAAATCTATCAAATAAATTATTCATTTCCAATAATTTATTAACTCTATCTATCTTAAATCTAATAGTATTTATAGTTATGATCAAAATTCAAATAATTATGTTTAATATTAATAATTTTATTGAAAAATAAAATTTTTCATTTGAAGCAATTCTTGATATATATATAAATAAAATTAATATTCCTCCAATAAAAACAAGAAATAAGATATAAGAAAAAAAATAAGAATTTATATAAAATATACAAATAATTCTGGTTAGTATTGTTTGTATTAATAAAATAGATCCTATTGATAATGGGTGCTTCATAAAAATAAAATTTATTGATAATAGAATTGTAATTGATATCATAATTTTCATACAGAAGATAATTTAATAAAAATGTAAGCTTTGGGTGCTTAAAATGATTCTTTACTCTCTTCTGAAGTTTTAAAATTATTAATTTATCTTAGATTTACAAGATCTAAATTTTTTTTTAAACTATTAAAACGAATGAATTTGTCATTACCTTTATTGTATTTAATTATATTTATATCGGGCATTATCTCATTATGTTTAAATCGAAAACATATCATAATAAGTTTATTAAGATTAGAATTAATAATTTTAAGATTATTTTGTATATTTTCTGCATTTCTATCAATTGAATTAAATGATATATATATATATTAATAGTTTTGCTAACATTTAGTGTTTGTGAAGGAGTTGTAGGATTATCAAGATTGATTAATATGATTCGATCACATGGTAATGATCAACTATTATCAATATCTTTAAAAACATGTTAAAATTAATTTTATTTTCATTATTTTTAACCCCTTTATTATTTAACATATGGTTATTAAGAAATATACTAATTCTTTTAGTGCTATTTATCATCTTATTCTTTAGAAAAGATTTAATTATACTAAGATATAACATACATATAGATAATATTTCATATAGATTAATTATTCTTACAATTTGAATTACCTTCTTAATAATTAATTCTAGTCCTTTATATAAATATAATAATATAAATTTATTTTTGTTTATAGTGTTATTATTAATAACATTATTAATTTTATCATTTTGTTCATACAATATTATAATATTTTATATCTTTTTTGAAACTAGTTTGATCCCTACCATAATTATTATCATAGGATGGGGGTATCAACCTGAACGAGTGAATGCTAGATATTATTTATTGTTTTATACTTTATTCGCATCTCTCCCCATATTAGTTTCAATTATATATATGTATAGAAATAATATAACTAATATTATAATGTTAATGAGATCAGATAATAGGTTTATTTACTTGGGGATAACATTAGCATTCATAATTAAGGTTCCGTTATTTATATGTCATTTTTGATTACCAAAAGCTCATGTCGAAGCACCTGTTTCTGGTTCTATAATTTTGGCTGGAATTCTTTTAAAATTAGGAACTTATGGCTTAATTCGTGTTATATATATTATACCAGTAATATTTATCAATTATAGATTCATCTGGATTTCTATTTCATTAATAGGGGGAATTATGATTAGATTATCTTGTATAATGCAAATTGATATAAAATCTATAATTGCATACTCTTCTGTAGCTCACATAAGATTAGTTATTGGAGGAATTATAACAATAAATATATGAGGTATAGTCGGAGCATATTTCATAATAATTGGACATGGTTTATGTTCATCTGCTTTATTTTGCTTAGCAAATATTTCTTATGAACGTTCGGGAAGACGTAGAATCCTAATTAATAAAGGAATATTAAGATTTATGCCTTCAATAACTCTCATATGATTTTTAATATCTTCTAGAAATATTTCATGTCCTCCAGCAATTAGTCTAGCAGGAGAAATTATAATTTTAAATAGATTAATGTCTTGAAATCCATTGTGTATAGTTTTCCTATCTTTTTCTTCATTTTTATCAGCTTGTTATAGTTTATATCTATACTCTCATACCCAACATGGAATAATTTTCTCGGGTTGTTACTCTTTTAATTCTGGGAACGTACGTGAATTTTTTTTAATTATAATATATTGAATTCCATTAAATTTAATTATTTTGAAATTAACATTATTGATATAATTCAATTAGTTTAAAATAAAACATTAAATTGTGGATTTAAAAATATAAATTTATATTGGATCATTACTAAAAATAAACTTAATACATATATTTTCTTAATTTTATTGATTTTAAGATTAATAATATTAATTTTATCAATAAATATGATTATTTTTGATTATGCAATTATAATAGAATGACTGATTGTTACAATTAATTCATGTAATATTTATATAACATTAATTTTTGATTTTATATCAACTTTATTTCTTTCAACTGTTATATTTATTTCATCAATGGTTACATTATATAGAGGTATATATATGATAAATGATAAATATATTAATCGATTTATTTATATTATTATAATATTTGTAATGTCAATAGTATTATTAATTATTAGACCTAATATAGTAAGCATTCTCATTGGATGAGATGGATTAGGATTAGTATCATATTGTTTAGTTGTTTATTATCAAAATTTAAATTCTAGAAATGCTGGGATACTAACGGCATTAATAAATCGTATTGGAGATGTTATAATCCTTTTATTAATTGCATGAATAATAAATTTTGGATCTTGAAATTTTATATCTTTTATTAATAAGATAATAATGAGTCCAATAATTGTACTAGTTGTTATTGCAGGATTTACAAAAAGAGCTCAAATTCCTTTTTCTTCATGACTTCCAGCAGCTATGGCTGCTCCAACTCCAGTATCGGCCCTTGTTCACTCATCAACATTAGTTACTGCAGGAGTATATTTAATTATTCGATTCAGAAATTTAATTATATCATTCAATCTAATTCAAGTATTTTTAATGTTATCATTACTAACAATAATTATATCAGGTCTAGCTGCAAATTTTGAATTTGACTTAAAAAAAATTATTGCATTATCAACTTTAAGACAATTAGGAATTATAATATCAATTTTAATATTTGGTTATCCAATATTATCCTTTTTTCATCTTATTATTCATGCTTTATTTAAGGCGTCACTTTTTTTATGTGCTGGAGTATTGATTCATAGATTAATGAATAATCAAGATATTCGCATAATGGGCTGTATAAGTTATAATATACCAATAACTAGAACATTCATAAATATTGCAAATTTATCATTATGTGGGATACCCTTTATGAGAGGGTTTTATTCAAAAGATTTAATTATAGAAATAATATGCTCCAGAAATACTAACTTTTTAATTTTATTATTGATATATGTTGGAATTGGAATAACATCTTTCTATTCTGCCCGATTAACATATTTTTCAATAAGCATAAATTTTAGTTATTATAATTTTAGTTCACAAAACGAGTCATTTAATAGAATATTAAAGAGAATCATGGTTTTATCTATTTATTCAATTTTATCAGGGTCTATATTTAGATGAATAATATTTAATAATCCTGTAAGAATTATTCTCCCCATCGAGGGAAAACTAGTAGCAATGGCTCTATCTTTTCTAGGGTTATTAATTGGATATGAAATATCCATGTTTTCATCGATAGTAAAAAAATTTACAAGAGAGTTCATAAATTCCATATGATTTTTAAAACAACTATCAACCTTTCATACTCAATTTCTTTTTTTAAAAAATTCACTTATATTTCAAAAATCAATTGATTTGGGATGAGGAGAAAAAATTGGGCCCCAAGGCATGATTGAATTGATAAAATTAATTATAATATTTAATATTAATATAAGAAAAAATAATTTCAAGATTCAAATAATAACATTTATTGCTTGATTTCTAATTATGATATATTTAAATAGCTTAAACATTAGAGCATAATATTGAAGATATTAAGGTAATAAATATTTTTAAATATTTATAAGGATTTTCCTCTCTTTTCAATGAAAATGAAATGTTTTATAAACTTTATAAATAAGGAAAAAACGGAGTTTAACCGCTTTAAAAGCTAGTTAGCAGCTGCTTTTATTCTTATTTCCTTTTAATTGGAAATTATATGTTCAATAACTTTATTAACAATAAAGTGCCTTATTTTTGGCTTCAATTAATAAACAAAGGAATAAAGATTCTTTTTTTAGGTCGAAACTAAATGTATTTATTACTTCATTGCTTTTAAGAATGGCTAATATGAGCACCTATTGATTGCAATCCAATAATTATAATTAAATACATTCCCATTAAATTCAATTTAACATACTATTTTTTCATTCATGATATAAGCCTAATATTAAAAATAATAAAAATAACAATATCACTAAATAAATTTCAATAATATTAATAGTTGTTATTACAATCACTATGGGTATAATAATCACTAATTCAACATCAAAAATAAGGAAGATGACTGCAATTATAAAGAAATGTCTTGAAAAAGGAATTCGAGATGACTCAAAAGGATCAAATCCACACTCAAATGGAGATGATTTTTCACGATCAATTATTGATTTAGTTGACACAAAATATAAAAGAGTTATTAAAGTAAATAAAATTAATAATATCATAATACAATAACTTACAACATTGAAAATTATTCTATTTAAAAATTAATCCTTTTAATTGGAAGTTAAATATACTTATATACTAATAGAATATTTATCTACCCCATCAGTAAATTGATATATATAAAAATAGTCAAACAATATCAACAAAATGTCAATATCAAGCAGCTGCTTCAAAACCAAAATGATGAGTTCTAGAGAAATGAAATTTCAATTGACGTAATAAACAAATTATAATGAACGTTCTTCCAATAATAACATGAATTCCATGAAACCCTGTTGATACAAAAAATGTTGATCCGTATACAGAATCTGAAATACAAAACGATGATTCAAAATATTCATATACCTGAAGAATAGTAAAATATATACCTAATATTAAAGTTAATAAAATACCATAAACAGATTCATTATATTTACTTTCTATTATGGAATGATGAGCTCACGTAATTGTTACTCCAGAACACAATAAAATTATAGTATTTAATAGAGGAATTTGTATTGGGTTAAAAGGCATAATTCCAGAAGGAGGTCAATTTATACCAATTTCTATGACAGGTCTTAATCTTCTATGAAAAAATCCCCAAAAGAAAGAAATAAAAAAGAAAATTTCTGACACAATAAATAAAATTATTCCTAATTTTAGACCTCTCACTACAACTATTGTGTGAAATCCTATAAACGTCCCTTCATGCGAAATGTCACGTCATCATTGAATTATAGTTAAAATTAAAATTAAAAATCCAAAAGATAATAAAATAAAATTTTGTATATGAAATATTATTACTATACCAGAAACAAAAGTTAGAGCCCCAATTGACCCCGTTAGAGGTCATGGTCTAGAATCAACTAAATGATACGGATGATTATTCATTAAGAGACTTCTCTATAATACAGAGTTCTTAAAACTGTAAAAACATAAGATTGAATTATACAAACTGCTGATTCAAATAATATCAATAATATCTGAATTAAAATAATTAGATTTATATAAATTTCTAAATTAGTTGATCTATTTCCTAATAATGTTATTAGTAAATGACCAGCAATCATATTTGCTGTTAGACGAACAGCCAAGGACCCTGGTCGAATTAAATTTCTGACAGTTTCAATACATACCATGAAAGGTATTAAAATTATTGGAGTTCCTATTGGAACTAAATGACAAAACATATGATTTGTATTGTTAATAAATCCAAATAAAATAAAAGTCAATCAAAGAGGAAGAGCTAAACTAAGAGAAAATACTAGATGTCTTGATCTAGTGAAAATATATGGAAACAATCCAAGAAAGTTATTGAATAGAATAAAAATAAATAAAGAACAAAATAATAATGATCTACCAAAAGATCCTGAACTTATTAATAAATTTAATTCAAAACTTATTGTATTTAAAACTTTATTTATAAAAATTACATAACGACTAGGAATATATCATAACCCTATAGGCATGAATAATAATAAAATTAAAGAACTTAATCAATTTAATGAAAATAACCCTGTTGATGGATCAAAAGTTGAAAATAAATTTGTTATCATAATCAGTTATATAAATTATTAAAATTATTAGTCAAATTTATCTTTGGAATTTTCATAAAAGAAAAATAAATAAAAGTTATAATTAAAGTAACAATTAATAAAAAAAAGAAAAACAAAAAACATCAATTTATTGGAGATATTTGTGGGATAGAAAAATACCATTCTTAGTTTCTTGAATCTGACAGATTGATGTTTTTATAATAAACTAACTTTTCATCATTAAAAGTAGTCGTTAGTTACTATAAATTGGTTTAAGAGACCATCACTTACTTTCAGTCACTTAATGAATAGCTTATTAATCAATTAATAAAACAATTTATATCAACTCTTTCAATAACAATAGGTATAAATCTATGATTTGCTCCACAAATTTCAGAACATTGACCAAATGATATACCAGGTCGATTAATAAATATTCTTGCTTGGTTTAATCGACCAGGCACGGCATCCACTTTAATTCTCATAGATGGTATAGCTCATGAATGAATAACATCAAATGATGAAATCAATAATCGAATTTGAGTACTAAAAGGTAAAATCGTTCGATTATCTACTTCTAATAAACGGAATTCTCTAATTAATATATCATTTTGAGATTTTATATAAGAATCAAATTCAATATTTAAAAAATCTGAATATTCATATGATCAATATCATTGATGACCAATAATTTTTAAAGTTATTAAAGGTTTATTAATTTCATCCAATAAGTATAATAATCGTAAGGATGGGAATGCAATAAAAATTAATGTTAAGGCTGGTAGAAGTGTTCAAAAAAATTCAATTAATTGTCCTTCTAATAAAAGTCGATTAACAATATTATTAAATATGATAACTGTTATTATATAAGTAACAATTGAAGTGATAATAATTAAAATAGTTAAAGTATGATCATGAAAAAATATTAACTGTTCTATTAATGGTGATATAGTGTCCTGCATATTAATATAAGATCAATTAGAAATTTCTAACAAAAGTTATTTATATATGAATCTTAAATTCATCGCACTTCATCTGCCATATTAGAATTGAACTAATAATGGAATCTCACTATATGAGTGCTCAGACGGAGGAAGTTTATGTAACCATTCAATAGAAGAATTTATATTAATTGAATATAAAATCAATCGATGTGAAATAAATCTTTCTCAAATAATAAACAATAAAAATAAAATTCCAATAAATGAAATTCTTCTTCCAATAGAAGATACAATGTTTCATGATATAAATGCATCAGGATAATCTGAATATCGACGTGGTATACCTCTCAATCCTAAAAAATGTTGGGGAAAAAAGGTTAAATTTACCCCTATAAACATAATCAAAAAATGAATTTTTAATCAATTAGAATTTAAAGATAATCCAGTAAATAAAGGATATCAATGAATAAATCTTCCTAAAATTGCAAATACTGCACCTATTGATAGCACATAATGAAAATGAGCTACAACATAATATGTATCATGTAATACAATATCAATTGATGAATTAGCCAAAATCACCCCAGTCAACCCACCAATAGTAAAAAGAAAAACAAAACCTACTGCTCATAAAATTGAAGGTCTTATCTTGATTTTAACTCCTCTCAGAGTTGCTAATCATCTAAAAACTTTAATTCCAGTTGGAACAGCAATAATTATTGTGGCAGAAGTAAAATAAGCCCGTGTATCAACATCCATACCAACTGTAAATATATGATGTGCTCAAACAACAAATCCTAAAATACCAATTGATATTATAGCATAAATTATTCCTAGTGATCCAAAAGATTCAATTTTTCCTCTCTCTTGAGTGATAATGTGAGAAATTAGTCCAAATCCAGGCAAAATTAAAATATATACTTCAGGATGTCCAAAAAATCAAAATAAATGTTGGTATAAAATTGGATCTCCTCCACCTGAAGGATCAAAAAAAGAAGTATTCAAATTTCGATCAGTTAATAATATTGTAATTGCACCAGCTAAAACTGGTAATGAAAGCAATAATAAAAAAGCAGTAATTAATACTGCCCACACAAATAAAGGTAACCGATCCATGTATATTCCCACTGATCGTATATTAAAAATTGTTCTAATAAAATTAACTGCACCTAGGATTGAGCTAGCTCCAGCCAAATGTAAAGAAAAAATAGTTAAATCAACACAAGATCCTGAGTGTGCAACGCCTCTTGACAACGGAGGATAAACTGTCCAACCAGTACCTGCACCTCTATCAACCATTCTACCAATTAATAATAATGTCAATGAAGGTGGTAATAATCAAAAACTTATATTATTTATTCGAGGGAAAGCCATATCAGGAGCACCAATTATCAAAGGAACCAATCAATTCCCAAATCCTCCAATCATAACTGGCATCACTATAAAAAAAATTATAACAAAAGCATGAGCAGTAACAATCACATTATAAATTTGATCATCTCCAATAAAAGATCCAGGAATGCCTAATTCAACACGAATAAGAACTCTTAAAGTTGTACCTACTATTCCCGATCAAATCCCAAAAATGAAATATAATGTTCCAATGTCTTTATGATTAGTTGAGAAAAATCACTTATTCATAACTAATCATTGATTTATTCCCAATTGAGATGACTGAATTAGGTAATAAACTGTAAATTTATTTATGGATATGCTTTCCTCTCAATAATCTAATCTAATCTAATATTTCTTCCCTATTCTCTTATTTTTTTCTTCAATCTAGTCTTATATTTAATAATAATATTAAATTGCAAATTTAAAGGTGATTAAAATAAATCTAAGGCTTACAAGAAATTATATTTTTAACTTTGAAGGATAATAGTTTTATTAACTTAAAACCTTACTAATTCATAACATTAAATAAGGTTACAACTATAAATCCAATCAATAAAGAATTTACTATAAATAATGTATTATTTAATCTAAAAGTTGACAACTTTAAAGATATATTGTTTATCATTAACCCTGTCATTACAACTCGCAAATAATAAAATAACACTAATAAAGCAGTTATTACTAAAATTAAACATAAAAAATACATTTTATTAACCAAAAGACAATAAATTATCATAAATTTTGGGAAAAACCCTAAAAATGGTGGTAATCCACCTATTGACATAAAAATAATTATTAACATTAATGATTTAACCCTATTGTTAAACAAAATAAAAATTTGATTTAAATAATTTATATTATTTATTCAAAACAGATAACAAGTCAAAAATAAAGAGAGGGAATAAATTAAAAAATATACCAGCCATATATAATTTATTAATATAACCCCTCTAAAAATTCAACTTAAATTGTAAATTGATGAATATGCTAAAATTTTTCGAATTGATGAATAACACAGTCCCCCTAATGAGCCTCAAATACATGATAAAACAATAAATAAAATCAATCTTATATCTAAATAACTCAATAAAATAATGGAAATAATCCTCTGAACGGTTATAATTAAAAAAGACACTAGTCAAGACAACCCATCAATTACTGAAACATATCAATAATGGAATGGAGGAGATCCAATTTTAATTATTAAACTAATTATAATAAAATATTTTACTTGAAATAATATTCCTAAAATAACAACAAACAGGAATAATAGTCTTGAACCCATTCTCTGAATAATAAAATATTTAATTATTGACTCAGATGAGTAAACTCTTATTTTATTTATTATAAAAGGCAAAAATGATACCATATTTATTTCGACTCCTATTCAACAACCCAGCCAATTGTTTGAACAAATCACTAATATAATACCAAAAAATAAGAATGCCACAAATACTATATAAGAAGAATTTTTTTTAATTAAAAAGAGGATAATTTTCTATAAATGAGGTATGAACCCATTAGCTTAATTTTAGCTTATCTTTTATATGTTGTAGTTTATGAAGAACATTAATTTTTGATATTAAAAGACAGTTTAATTCTGTTAACATAATAAGAGTATAATATTACATAATTTATTCTATCAAAATAACCCTTTTTCACTCAGGCATCTTATTTTTTTTATTTATTTTTTTTTTATATATGGCTTATAATATCTGGTGTACGGTTTATTATACAATAGACTTACAGCCAATACTAGATTCGCAACTTTATATACTCTTTCCTTCATTTTTTAATATCTCTATTTATTGATTAAAATAAAATTACGGAACTGAATAACTAGTAACAGTTAAAGAGTTAGTTAAAATACAATAATTACATCAATTTTTGTACACCCACATTTTGCAAATCCGGTTAATAAAATATATGCTTACAGTATATTTATAGTTAAATTAAAAATATTAATGTTAATACTACTGTATTACCATATTTATATATTCATATATAATAAATATATATACATATGTATATATATATATATATATATATATATATAATAGTATGTTTTTCTTTTTTTTTTTATTGAAGTATAAAAAAAAGAAAAACATACTATTATTATTATAAATATTTATATATAAATATATATTAATATTCCTTCGGCACCTTCGGAGTGCCGAAGAGAACAGAAGAGGTCAAGAACAAATAACTCGTAACGACCTCTCGATTGAGAGGAGACAGAACACGGAGAATAATCACCCCGTCAGAACAGAGGACCGTGCCGAAGGTAACGGCCAGCATTTAAACGAGCAGCGGCAGTGAAAATACCAAAGGACCCGTCACTGATCTGATCTATTGGGTTAATAATGACACAGACTGACGAGACAAATGACAACACTATAATAATAATTCAGAATCATTATCTGAAAAATATCCGAGATGAGCTTATGGAAGAAAATTCCTCATTGACCAAGCACCCGGATAATGAAATTGCCTATGTTACCGCTAAAGTACATAATGTAAATATAAAATTTATGATAGACACAGGCGCAAATGTGTCTCTAATTGATATAAACATGTATGACAAAATTCAAAAAGAAGGTAAGACCAACTTACCAACGTTACCAATAAGCAACATTATTTTAATAGGAGCCACTGGTAGGCAAAATAAGACAATAAAGAGACAAGTGTCACTAGAAGTCATAAGTAATGGCGTGACACTACCTATGATATTTTTGATCGCTCACAACATACCATTTGACATCCTAATTGGGTGTGACATATTGAGGAAATACTCTGCAGTCATCGATATGGAATTATCGAAAGTAACCATGAAATATGAAGGCAGAGAATGGGTAGCTGAATTAACTAGCAGCAAAGGGGTCCTACCAATAAGTAAAATATACAGTATAAGAACAGTTCGTGATTCACCAGACCGGAGGTGGGAAGTGAAGTCGGACAGTCAAGTAAATAATGACATTCTATGGCATAAAAAATTGGAGGAGATCCGACAATTCCGAGGAACCCAAGATGGGAATCCATTGACAGAGCAAGAGGTGGAGAAGTTGATACGAATTTACAACAAGTACCGGCATGTATTTTCCGACCAACCAGGAAAAGTACGGGGGTATCAATGCGAGTTAAGATTTAAAGAAGTGGCCAATTTCAATAAAAAATCCTATCCCATAGCGTACGCAGCCAAGGAAGCAGTACGCACAGAAATTAGTAAGATGATGGAGGAAGACATCATAGAATATAGCTGTTCACAATACACCAGTCCGATAGTTGCTGTTACGAAAAAGGATGGAAGAGTACGCTTGTGTCTCGACGCTCGAGAAATAAATAAAATACTGATCAACGACAGAACATCTCCTGGCGAGATCGAGGAAATCCTCAAGAAGTTCCATGGAACGCAATTTATTAGCACATGGGATACGGTCTGCGGGTACTGGCAGGTAGAACTGCACCCAGCCAGCCGACAGTACGTAGCATTCATATTTGAAGGCAGGAACTACCAGTTCAAGCGACTACCTTTTGGGCTGGTAAACTCTGTAGCAATATTTGTTCGCTGCATGGACCAGATACTGGGTCCCGAAACTATGAGCTATACCACTGTATACGTTGATGATCTGTTGATCACCTCATCAAATTGGGAGGAGCATTGTATGAGAGTTGAAAAAGTGTTAGAAAAATTATCTATTAACAGTGTGACATTAAAACTCGAGAAATCTAAACTAATAGCAGCAGAAGTCCAATTCCTTGGATTCAACCTGTCACGACAGGGAATAACACCGTCAATTGATAAGGTAGATGCCATTCAACGCTTTCCTACCCCAAGAAATAAGAAGCAGTTACAGTCGTTTCTGGGCATCTGTAACTACTACAGAAAGTTCCAGCAGAATTATTCAGAACTGACTACTAGACTAGCACCACAGCTATCATCCAAAAACAAGTGGATGTGGGGTCCAGAACAGGATACCATCTTCAACACTATCAAAACACACTTCCTCGACACTATCATGTTAAACCATCCCGATTTCAACAGACCCTTTTTCATGAACTGCGACGCAAGCGACATTAGCTTGGGATCGGTGCTTTACCAAGAAGACAAAGATGGAAACCACCAAGTGATAAGCTTCGCCAGCCGTACCTTAAACCAATGTGAGCGCAATTATCATATAACTGAAAAAGAACTGTTGAGTGTGGTCTTTTCATGTGCAAAATTTCGGACTTACATACTTGGGTATCCCATCACCGTGCGCACCGACCATAAATCCATTTCATTTTTGAAAAACTGCAAAATCAGCCATGGTCGACTAGCCAGATGGATTCTTGCTCTCCAAGAATATCACATCAACTGGGAGTATATACCTGGTAGCAAAAATACAGCAGCTGATGTGCTGTCACGGATTAACACTGAACAACAAACCTTTGATGGAGAAAAGGAGACCATTGTGAAGGTATTTAACATCATGAAAAATAACTCTGACCTAGAAGTGATAGTGAACAAGGTGATACAACACCAGAAAGAGGATGCAAAATTAAATCAAATCCGAGAGAGACTGGATCGACAGGAAGAAAAAGCAACTCAGTACTATGGCATTCATGAAGATATTTTGTTTGTTAAAACTAAACCTAACCAGAATACGTGGAAGCTGTTGATACCTAAAGAAACCGCAACTGAGATCATAATGGAGTACCACCTCAGGTACGGACACATGGGAGCACTGAAGGTGACAAAAGCGTTAGAAGAACACACATACCTGAAGGATATTAACCGAAGGGTGAGAAAAACCATAAAAAACTGTCACATATGTCAGCTTGTAAAATGCAACAACGACAGAAAGGAAGGAATCATGCAAGCAATAACCTCTACAAATAAAATGGAACAAGTTTTCCTAGACATATGTGGACCTATGCCACGAAGTGGAGGTAGGAAGCAGCACAAATTCATCATCATTATTATGGACCATTACTCAAAATTTATTAAATTATACCCAATCAACCGTGCTACTACAAACAAGGTATTGAACATTGTCACACAAAGATACATTACTGAGGTGGGTAGTCCCATGAATATTATCACTGACCATGGTACTCAATTCCGAGGAAGACGATGGAAGGACACATTAATGGATCTGGGTATCCGAACATACAAGACTTCAATTTACCACCCGAACAGCAACCCAGCGGAAAGAGTGCTCCGTGAAGTTGGGAGAATTCTCCGTACATACTGCCACGACCAGCAACGCAAGTGGAGCGAATACCTCGAAGCCACTGAAAATTTCATAAATCTCGCATACCATGAATCCATTAAGGATACCCCGTACACCATCATGTACGGAAAACCGCCACCTCGAGCCATAGAAGAACTTGTCAATTTCCCCACCAATCCAATATACCAATTTGATAATGCCAAATTCTATAGTAAAATAGCGGAGCAAACAGAAAAGAAAAAGGCTAAATATCATAAAATGCAACCAAAGGCAATCCGGTACAGTGAAGGAGAAAAGGTATTAATACGAAACCGAGAATTACCAAGTTCCAGAGAGGGAATCACGAAGAAATTACTGTTGTTATATAATGGACCCTATCTCATATTGAAAGATAATAAAAATAATACCTATGTCATAAGTGAAATCACAACTAAAAAGATAAAAGGGACTTATAACCAGTCTTCTTTAAAAAAGTATTATGAACCAGTGTCAGAAAATTAAAGAGAATTTTGTAAGTAACTATTATCAAAATTCAAAAATAAATGTAAGCACAACTTACAATAAGTATTTGATTGGAACCATTATTATTATAAATGAGAGGGAATTTAGAAGAAAGATAAACTAAATTCACAACAAAGTAAGGCTAAACTTACGACCAAGTGTGAAACAAAATGTGTAAACACATGTAATTTTGAAAATATGTATACTGAAATATCATAAAAATTGAGATATAAAATAATTAAATGTTACACAAATAATGATGACGCTACATAACATCATTAACCAACCCTATCACAAAAAGGGGATAAATAAAAATTAATGTTTCACAAAAGAAGAAACAAAACAATAAAAAAAAAAATAAATAACACTGGCAGATTAACTGAACGATCAATGAAAAATATAAGTGAGCCAAAACCAGCTATAATGTTAATTAAATATCAATGAGCATTAAAGTGATGACAAATAGAATCACTACCATATAGAATAAGCTCTTAAAACAATATAAAATGCCTATTAAATATCGCCACAAGCTTAAAACAAAGGAATCCTAATAAGTTATTGAGATGAAAAGTCATGAGTTCTATGAAAGAAAGAATAATTAATCCCAAAAGTGTTTTATTGTATTAATATGATGTGAGTCGGAAATGAACGACTGTTATTATAATTATTATGAATATTATTATGTGATGATTGTATGTTGAGATACGTCCAACATATGTTATTGAACAGATAGGCAAGGCCTCTGAACTCAAAATGTGTATAAATGGATAGCAGAGTAATAGAGCCACACGTGCCCTCTGACTATTACCAATTTATATGAAGGAGAGAGAAGAAAAATTTTAGGGAAATAGAACATAAAGGGGAATAATAAAGAAAGAAAATAATACCAATTATTATATTATGAACCATGACTTAATAAAGAATGAATACAGAAGAAGTAGCGATGGATGAATTCCTGAATAATAACAACTTGATAAAATGAACTATATTGATGATTTCAGAAAAAATCTAATAATCTTTGTTTCGAAATAATCAATTTTGGTGGCGATGCATTATGTAACATGACATAAGGTGGCAAAGATTCAATGGTATTTAATTATAAAATAAACAGCTGAAAAAAAAAGAGTAAGAGGCAAAAACTTATGAACTTAAAGATCAATAACCCAGTAACCCAATAAATGACAAATGACTATTAACCCGACAGACTTGACACAATAGATCGGATAGGAACCAAAGAAACCAAGAGACAGTGAAGAAGAAGTTTAAGTACAATCAAGTCATCCCAAAAAAAAAAAAAAAAAAAAAAAAAAAAAAGTGAACAGAATATTGTAAATTTAGTAATGAATTGACGTCTGTAGTATATGAGATGTAGCTAGGACAATAAGATTAATGAAGGGTAATAGTATCACATGTATCTTGTTATTTAAAGAATGTACTTGTATAATATAATGTAGGGGGGTTAGAAGCTAACCATACCCCAAACTAATTGTAATAATAATGGCCAAAGGCTATAAACAATACTTTGAGCCCAAAACAAAAGCAATATTAGAATGATGACCAAAAGTGATCAGTGTGATTTGGAGGTAAATAGTTATACATGACCATAGTCACACAGTGAAATAAAGTAATCAGACAACCCATGAATAAACAAGTGAATAAGCCCAAAAGTGTGTGTAAAACTAAATAAGTAGTGAAGTGATAGGTATAGAATAATGAAACAAAGTGAGCAGGGTAGTAATTATAGAAACTTTCTAATGAAAGGAAAAGTGCAGTGGGAGTGTAGAACCAAATATTATATAAGCCAACTATGTTAAACAGATAAACAATTTGTGATAAACTGTGCACTAGTAAGTAAGATTGAACTAATTGTAATATTGTTAATTTAGGTAATAAGATATCAGGATTATATATTAAGGTAAGAACTAAGGTATTAGAATGAATAGCAAGTAAGGAGGACAGACACTGTGTTTAAGTGAAGGGAATAGTAGATAGGACATATCATGCAAGGAACAGTTTATCAATAGTATTATAAGAGTTTCTTTAAGTTTCTTTAAGTAAGTATTAAGAATTTTGTTAGTGTTCAGAAAATCATAGCATAGAGTAAATTGTAGGGTAAGCAGATAACAGCAGTTAAAAGTTATTTCAGGGTAGAACCTGAAAAGAAATATTTCATAGTAAGAATTAGAGTTAGGGATACTGATGTTTATTGTTTGTTTTGTTTATAAATTGTATTAGAGTTACCAGAAATGTTAGTAAGAAATGTTAGATGGAAGTAGAATGGAATCTAGGCTCTAGGCCAAACTGTTGAACATAAATTTATTAATTTGAGAACAAATAATAATCCAAAGTTAAGGCAGAATGTGCCAAATGATTAAACCATGTAAGTGGGTATTCCTAGTACCAAAGTATGGGATTAACAACTAATTTTGAATAAAATATATGTAAGATATAAATATGGGAAAATAGTAAAAATGTAATTAGCTATCCAAAAGTAGGCATGAGGGGTATCAAAATGTTCATCATGAAAAATTAGGAAGAATGGTACTAATGTGATGACTCTAGCTATTAGAATAAAGTAGTAATCTTCAGTTGAAGATATTTTGGTAGAAATAGACGAAAAAAGACGATAAATCCTAACAATAACCTGAGTTAATAACCAATGAAAAATTAGCATAATTTATTAAGTAACCATAGCAACAAGAAAAAAATGCCGAAAAACCGTTAGATTTTCAGTAGTCTTTATTAACCAACGCCAGAGAGTGGACCGAGTAGCTCTCGTATTAAAATTAAATTATTATTCTTCAAGTAATTTCAAAACTATTTAAAACCAATGGAAGACAATTACAACAGTACAGGGAATCCTGAACATAAATTTTTATTTGTAAAAAATTAAATTAACAAACCGTAGTGATCCAAAGAAGACGAAGCGACGCCGTGACGAAGAAAGACGACCACTGATACTATATGAAGATCAGTGGAACCTCCTAAAAGAAGAAGACGACACCAACTGAAGAAATAAGAGGCCTGAATCAGCAAGGAGAAGTAACGAGACGAGGGAAACAGACGACAGGAGTTATCCATAGAAGAAAACGACGGCCCAGGAGTTATCTATCGAAGAAGGCGACATCAGGATCTTCAGCAACAAGTAACCGATGAGTATAAACATTATCCCTTAAATCGTATTCATAAATTTTGGTCTGAATTAAATATAACTATTTCAAAATCACTGATCACTATTTTCGAGTCAAAATAAATGCTTATATAAATTCACTATTTAACTATAACCAATTAACAATTATTAAGAAAGTAAAATATGATAAATAATTAACGAATCTTTTAATAACGAACTTTTGGCAAACGAAACATAACCCAAAATTGCTTTACAAGTTTTCATTGGTGATAACTTAATTAAATGTAATGAGATAGCGATTTGTTCATGTAATTAGTTTTAAGAATTGTTATAACTTTGTGTGTGTTAGCCGTAAGTATATATTTCTGTAGCCGAAAGGACTTAACACCCCTGAGAAAAACGATATTTTTACTGTAAACTAACGTTACTGACTGATTGTATACAACTGAGCTGAGCAAGTACCAACTGCACAATTGTAATAGCTGGTGAAGAAAACAAATTTTGATGTATAATAAACCAAGTGAAATATTCTAAAGGATTAATAAATGTTCTCAATCTGCAATGCTGTATGTTTGATTCAGTTAATTTAGAATTACGACTAGTAATTATTGAAGTGAAGGCGTTAAAGCGAGACGCAAGCTGGGTCATACTGCAGAAAGCTGTGCGCCAATCAGGTGGCGAGGCGGCAACATTTGAATGCAGCAGAGCAAAATACGGTTTACCCGTACACGACTGAGAAGATACATTTTGACACGTTTAACACCAAAGAACATTCAAACTTTAAACTTTAATTTTTACAACCCACTAAAGAAGCTTTACAATATATATATATATATATATATATATATATATATAGACTTAGCGCCGCATAATTTCTTCATCACACGCCAATTTTTACCCAGGGTATCTAAAACAAATTTGAGGAACTTGTATAAGTACATCTGTAGGTGAAGAAGTTATTTTGCCCAAGTTATGGTGTGTCAGCGTACGAAAAACTTATACAAATTTTTATACATCGTATTTTTGCTGTACGCTGAAGCCAGACAACCTGTTCGATATATACAAATGTATATAATGAAATATGGGTAGTTAGTCGGCCATATTGGCATTCGTAATAATTATTCTATAAAATTTGTAACATGTGTAAAAAAGACAGACACTACAGAGGAAAGTGTGTTTTTATTCTGTTTAGTTGGTATAACGAAATATTGGACCTGCCATAATTTATTCTGTTTAGTCGTCTAGTGCGGTAATTCGTTGAGTTTTCTAACGTGTGTGGGACAGAATTTTGTAATTCGTATGAAGTGTTTGTGATTGCAAGTCGAAGTAAAAATATGTTGGAGGCGCTAGGAATAATAATGAAAGGTAAGATGATCATTTATTTAGTGTATGTTCTCCGTTGTTTGTAGGAAATTAGCTGTTAGGTTATGTATGAATGTCTCGCTTACTTTGGGTTGTACACTAGGCCTACCGGTTGTTATAGACCCAACTATACATAATATCACTGTGTTCTGTCCAAAATTTAATAATGGAGCAAATTAGCATTCTAATTTAATTAATACAATATACCTAGGCTAACGCCATGCGTTCTTATGGGAGTAAAAATTTAATTTTTTGTCTCCGTAAATAGGTTCGACCGCCGTTTAAAATTATTTTTCTCGTGTTTATATAACATAGAAGAATATAATAAAAATATATCAGCGCAATATCAGCATTGATGAGAATCTTCATAATTACCCAAGGGGTAATTAACTAATTTTAAAAAAAAGTCCCTGTAAGGCACTGAAGCAATTTAATTAAATAAAGTTTCGGTTAATATTTACCTGTGCTCCACCATACAATCTTGAAGTGAATTTTTTTTTTTTATTCTTCTATGTTATATAAACACGCGAAAATTAATTTTAAACGGGGGTCGAAGCTATTTACGAAGAAAAAAAATAAAATAAATACTCCCATAAGGATGCATGCAAAAGTGAATGATCGCCATATTGACTGTGTAGACGGTGAGCCGAATTTGACTGGAAATCATGTTGATGCGTTTCCAAAACAAAATTTACATGATTCTTACATGTTCAAAATTGCGTTGAGCCCAAACGGCGGTTTAAAGCTTTGCGTTGAGCCCACCGCGAGTTTATTATTAGTAACCTCGGAGGCGCCGAAGGCGCCGTAGACTAAAGCATGCGCGGTGAGCCGGCTACCCAAAATCACTCTCAGCGGTGGATACTGTAGGAAACTGATGAGTCAGCCACCCACGAGTCTGAAATGTAATGCTTTGCGTTGTAGGCAATTGAATTACGTTAAGGCAAAATGTAGTGGTGATCCCACAACTACTCAGTTAATATGGCGTATGGTGTAGCACAGGTAAATATTTACCAAAGTTTCTTTATTATAGATATATAAAGACCTGTAAGTCTGACAATTATTTTGTCTACTCTAGCCTACCTATATATGTGTAATGTATCCAATTTGTAAATCATTTTATTCGTAAAATGTGGTCCTACCTAACACAAGATGGTACGCCTTACTATAATATATTTAATTTGAACTCTGCTCGTATTTAACTAGTTACAAATTTTATTTAATTCTTCAGTCCAGCTATATTACTCTAAATATACTTTCAAATTCAGCATTTTTCATAAAATTCATAAAAGAAATACGTTAGGTTATGTTTCATGTCTAGATTACTTTGTCGAACACGTATCTGTTATAGAACCAACTATGCCTAATAGCACTGTGTTCTGCCCAAAATTTAATAATTGAGCAAGTTAGCATTCTAATTTAATTAATACAATTTTATTTTTCATTATTAGCGGGCCAATTTATACAAAAACAAAAATTCTGGAGTTTTGTATTGTAGTGTTTTAGGGTAAATAGAATTGCCATAATAAATTTAATACAGTAGGCGTATTGTTTTGATTGTGAAACAAAAATCATTTGTTTGATGTTTTAATTCAGTTCACTTATCCCCAATAAGTAAAAACCTTTACAAAGGTGCATAAGGTATTATCATTTGCTTTAAAAAATTGAATTCCAAAATAATACAAAGACTATTTAAATTAGATTTGTTCCTTTACTGCATTAATAAAACCTGTCATATACGCGTCACCTTATGCTACATAAATATCAAACACACTTAGTTAGTTAGTGATTAATTATGTTAACAAAACTAGCAAACTAGCAGGGCATTAGCCGATTAACTTACAGCGGAATAGCCTGTAAGCCTAACCTAACTCTGAAATAAAATGAATTACTTTTAGGAAAAAATCAAAATTTGTTTGTGTTATGTAGGCTTGGGTGTTAAGTATAATAGGCTAAGTTCTTTATCACAGTAAATTGTCTCTAGCTCCAGATACTTGCATGTCTACATCAATTGTCATATTTTACTTTTCAGATGACTGTGAAAGTAGGCCTAGGAGACGTACAGCAAAAAAAGGTACATATAGTTTTAATTGTTATTTATATTCAGTGTATAAAAGCACCCCTTAACTCTAATCAACTAAAAATATAAAATTAATTAACCCATTTTTGAAAAAGACCCTGTGAGGGAACTGACTCCAGTTAAATGAAATATGTATTCTGTATTAAATGCTTATTCTGTATAAATATCAAGTTACTGATACCTTTACACAGAATAATTTTATTTAGATTAAGTCTGGCCTATGATAATATAACTGATTTAGCTAAACTTACTGCGGATTAGCCTGTAAGCCTAACCTAACTCTGAAATAAAATTAATTACTTTTAGAAAAAGATCAAAAGTTTATAGGCCTGGGTGTTAAGTATAATAGACTAAGTTCTGTGTCACAGTTGAATTATCTTTAGCTCCAGAACTTACACCAATAGTGCATGTCTACATATATTTTCATACTTTACTTTCATATTTGACTGGGAACGTAGTAAGTTCAGTGTTAATTTATTCATGTTACCTTATATTCGGTGTATAAAATCACCCCTTAAACTCTAGTTAACTTTATAATCAGGATTATATTATTCAATGTTAATCATTTGAACAGTTTTTGTTTTTCGAGTTTGTGTGATTATATTAGAAATCTTTTTCAGGAATCTTCAGTGCAGGGATGTAACCAAGCAATAGTGACTTGAGTTCATTTAAATTAAAATAGATTACTATAAAATAACTACTAGATTATGCTGTAAATTTAATTTTTTTTAGAAATGTACACAAAATCCATTAACTTTTTGTAAATTCATAGTGCTAACCTACAAATATTGTGCTAGGTTAAGAAAATAAATTATTCTATTAATTATTAGCTTAATATTATTATAATTATTAACTTAGTGAAAAATTATGTATGAGTTTTGTAATGATCTTTCAGGTTCCTCCTGAACTTTCCAGAATTGACTGGGAAAAAATGACTATTATTGCACCATCAGTAGTATCGACATCAGATGATATTGATGTGGAAAACATATGAAGTGGAGAAGGTAATATAATCAAAGCAATTTAGCCTATAGATAATTTAAAATTTTTTTTTTCTGTTTGTGAATTTTGTAACATTAGCATATTTGATTTAATGTTTGTTTCATATGTAGTGTTAGGTTTACCTAAATTATCTTTACTTGACAAACTAGACTTGTATAGGTACTTTAAATCAATTAAGAAAATCAGCTTTGAATGTAGCACAATTAATTCATACCATATTTCATTTATTTTTTTTTTTCAAAGCATTTTTTTGTTTGGGTGTTAGCCTATTTAATTTGTGTTATGGCAAAGTTAATTTTCTGCATCAGGAATGTCCTATTTCATTGAGCAAGCTTTATAGGAGATTTTGAAGTTTGTGATAAAATAGCCATTAATGATTCTTTTGTCTTGTTAATAACAACAATATAAAGTTATTAACAGTCCCATTTACATTTTAAATGAGAAAATTTAGTAACATAGTAGTTGGAATCATTTTTAATTAGTAGTATTATGTGTCAATGCTTTCAAATCAGGGGCTTCCTTTGGAAAGTATAATCATATGATAATTTTAAGATAAGTATTGTTAGAAGCTCTAAATAAGTTTGTTTATATTATTTTTTATATAAAGAGTTTTGGAAGCTGCTGGAAAACAAAAGTTCTTAATAAAGTACATAATTAGTTTAATAACATTATTTCCCATAAAATTGCAATTATTTCATTTAGTAATTTGCACTTTTGTTGATACTGGCAATGATAATTATTTTTCTCTGTTAGCTAAAATTCTTTCTTTGTTACAGAGTCCATTGTTGTAGAAGCTCTTATATCGCCAGATGATTGTGCAAAATTTATAAGTTTGGAGGTAAATTTCTCCTTATAGAACTGCTGTATTCTTATATAGTTATCTCTCTCTGACCTCTATTTTGCACTATGAGGTGTACACTTATTTCCATTCTTATTTGGTATTCTTTTATCTCTTTCTACTATTATTTAGTTACAATAGTTTAATCATAGTAGTCTCTTTATAATTGGTTTAGTGTTTTTTGTACACTGGTCTGTCCCTTAGTGTATATCATTGACTAACATTATTTACACCTAGTGTCACATGACAGGTGTTCTTAATTACGATTATAATACATTATGTCCTTTCTTATAATATTCTTATACTATTACAATAGTGGCATTACACCTTACTTGTGGTATAGACATTAACCTTTTACTTCTATTTGGTATTATAAAGTGGTTTTGTTCACGTTTTACTTAGTGAATCCCCTTTTGGTCGGTTTTGGTTCACTTTATTTACTTAAATTCTTATTTAAAATCCATTTTGGGTATCTTATATTGGTACCTGTAGAAAGCTTATCAGTTCTTCTTGGTTTAAGGCACAAAACATTTTGGTTTAGGTAGGCTTTTCCTACTGATAGATGTGAATTTAGGTGAAATTTGTACCAACAATGTGTATGTTAGGTTGATACAAATTTACATTCTTTTAACCTTATTTTCTCAAGTTTGGTTTTATTAATGATAACTAATAACTCTTTAGTTATTGCCTTTTCTTATCTTACATGATTGTTTGACTATTTGAGTAATATTTGTTATTATTATGAGACAATTTTAATACTTCTTTATGTTACATGGGTGCTATGCATAACATGTTACTATGATTTTATTCACAGCTTCTATTCAGTTAACAGTCTAGTTACTTTCATTCTTTTATAACATATCTTGTCCTATACATTTATAATATTATCTGTTGTATATTGTACAGGAATGGGTTTCCTCTCCTTAAAACCCCACTGTTGTGTTTGTCAATTTGTACATACACCTATGCCAATGTGTTTTGAATTATTTTAATTATGTAAATCTCAGAGATATTTGGAGTTGTGGGATGTATTGATGTAAGTAATTAATTATTAACTTAGCTCTCTAAAAACTATCAGTGTTTGTGTACCTGTAACTTAAATAATTAATGAGTTATTTTATAATTCCGTTCAACCCTATTCAGTGGCGGCGCTAACGAAACGGGGGCCCCCCGCGAAACTAATTAGGGGGCCCTATAAAAATGGTTAAATTTTGTATACGTAATAGGGAAAAACACTCAAATGAGTTTCTATTTACGTGTGTTTCACAACAATGGTTTGTGAATACTTTCTCGTCTATCACAAAGCGTTTGCAATTTGCAAAGGCTGTTTTACACGTATACAAACTCTTAAAATTCATTGTTGCTAAATAGACAAAGTTCTATACAAACTATAAAAAAACCAAAATAAAAAGAATTATTTATTTTTACGTCAAAGATCTAAATTCAGATTATGAAAAAGTACCGCACACAGAGTGTTAAAAATTTATTATTTAAAAACGAATATCAAAGTAACATTCTAGCTTTTTTCAAACATTTAAATTAGTTTGTAACTGAATTTGTGAAATTCTTGAATATACTCTATACACGTTCTCCTTAAGTCTAATCCAATTCAATAACACTCGAACTCAAGTAATGTACAGTATTTACAGATGAGGATCAACCAAAGTTCACTGTTTTCCTAAGCCTAGTCTTCTTTTTTTAATAGCTAAGAACTTTTCAACCACTTCGTTGATATTAGTTTTCTGTGTCTCTTCATGCTTAATGCTTAACAGTACCAAGTCAGTCAACCGAGTTTGGGCCATGGCACTTCTTAAGTATGACTTAATTAATTTAAGTTTTGAAAAGCTTCTTTCCGCTGTAGCTGTTGTGACAGGTATGGTTAAATAAAGCTGCAAAGCTGTAGTTAAGTCTGGGAGGCAGCTCATAAGGCAGCTGTTTTCTTCAACCAGTAAATTCATCATTTCTCGAATGCTTTTCTTGTGTACAATTTCTTTGGCCATCAGAGCTTTGAAGGATATTACTTGGTCAGGCAGTGATGTGGAAAGGTCACCAGGATACACATTTACCAGAGCCTTACTTTTCTCCACTATTGTCTCTTGTGAGAAGTTTACTAAATTCTGAGGCGTCAGGAATGAAAACCTATCATCAATGCAACGCAATCCTTCGAATCTCATTTGTAGCTGAGCTATTACAATATCTAGTGTTGCATTGAAAACTTTTACTTAAAATGATTTCACTGGGTCGTCAATTCTATGGTCAACTGATAATTCAACAAAGAAGCGTTTTACATCTCGCTTACGCTTATTTTTCATGTTACAAGTTATGTCCCATGTCTGGGCCAACTGTTTAGCACCAGCAAGAAAGCCGGCAAAGTCCTTTCTTAAAACTTTTAACTCATCACAAGCGCGGCTTAGAAACTGCCACGCTCTGCCTAGGTCAACAGTTGGCCTCTGTAGTGCTTTCGAAGTTATATTTACATTCTCTAAAATCTTAGTTTCAAGACAGAGCACAAGAATAAATTCAAAGTTTTCCAGGTGGTTTCTAATTGCTAATGCTTCTTCTGCCTCGGGTTTTTTTGAGCTGTATAGAATAATTTCTGTCAAACACTTAATCACAATTTTGAAATCATTTCTTAAAGCTAACAGACAGTCGTGTCTAGAAGACCACCTTGTTGGACATAGCTTTTTTAAAGTTAGATTTTTGGCAGAGCTGCCTTCTTTAACAGCAGTGTTAAGTTCTTGCCATCTATGTAAGCTTTCACTGAAAAACACATAAGTTTTCTGTACTATGTCATAAAATTGTCTTATTTCAGAAATATTTGATACTGAATCATTGATCACCAAGTTCAGGTTATGTGCAGCACAGTGTACGTAATCCGCGTTTGGGACTATATCCATAATTCTTTTCTGTAACCCAGAGTATTTCCCGCTCATTGTTGCTGCACCGTCATAACCTTGACCTCTACACTTACTAATGTCAATTTCATTTGTTTTCAAAAAGTCTAAAATCTTACTTTGAAACCCCTCACTGTTGGGATCCTTTATTTCTTGAAATCCATAAACGGACTCACTAATCACAGTTTTATAATTGCCAGGAGATTCTTCTATTATGTTAATGTATCTGATTACAACACTCATTTGGTCAATCTTAGAAATGTCTTGTGTGCTATCAACAATTATAGAAAAAAAAGGAGACTAGTGAATCTGTTTTAGTAAGGCAGTCAATAATGATTTTCCTAGCAAGTTAATGATTTCATTTTGAATGTCATAGTGGAGGTATTTTGATCTGTTTTTTTTTTTCATTTTCTAAGCGTGCACTAAGGAGAGAATCGTAGCGAGAAATTAAAGATAGTATGTTCAAAAAATTTCCACTTTCAGGATTTATTTCATGTAATGCTTCTCTATGGCCAAGAAACGGCAATGAACACAGTGCCATGGTTCGAATGACATCCACAATCTGTATGAAAATATCTTTCCATTTTTCCCGCTCATCGGAAATTTGATCAGCTACCGTTTTACTCTTTTTCCAAGTGGCATACGTGAGACAAGATTGTAAATGAGCATTGCTACTTTCATGAACTTTAACTTTTTTACTGAGACCTTTCCAATCTCTAATATCGCCTTCACGCCAGCTTTGGGCATCAGCACTTTGGCTGAAAAGCCAACATGGTAAACAATAGACTCCATCTAGATTACGAGAGTAACAAAGCCAAAACCTGGGAACAATTTGGCCTGCTGCAGTTTTGAAAGAATAATATGCTGTACTGAAAGACCGCTTAGAAACGGAATCCTTCGGGAAAGGACCCTTTGTTTGACAAAGTTCACTTAACGTTATTAACTTTTTCACCTCGTCTGTCATTGTAGCTTGATTTTTATAGAATGCAATATCTGTCTCAAAACTTTGGCAGTTTGGATCGGAAGGGCCTGCTAAACTAGTTTTATTTGCGTGATTACTTATAACTTCAGTTGGTTCAAACTGATTTTCTGGTCCAGGTATGTCTTCGGACTGGCGAACACATTCAATGCCTAGCAGTTGTTCTTCTTGTTCATGTTGCAGTTGCTTATTTGTTTCCGTAGTTGTATCACTTGTATCCGACGGACTAATGTTTAAATCAGGTTTATTGTCACTGTCACAATCAACTTCAAGTCCGATTTTTGTTTCTTTTTCATTACTTGCACTTGACCCGGGTTTGGGTTGTTCAACTTCACATTTTGATGATTTTTTTAAAAACTGGTCGAGTTTTTGAAAGTTTACTTTTAGATTCTTCTCGTTGTTTTTGCAGTTTCCTTTTCGTAGCACCACTTAAATATTCACTCTTACTTTCCATTTTATAAACTCTGTCTCTAACACTCTAACACTACACAAAATACAAAAACTAAAATCAAATGTTAAGTCATTAAACTTAAACGGCACTAAATTACGAAATGAATGCAATACAGTACTATCGCGCAGGAGATGCGACGAACTACTGAGTACTGAACTACATTGTGTTGTGTTTGTTTACGTCTCCTCAGTGACGAGTGACTCATCGCACGGACGTACGGGCACCACAAGAGATAAGATAAGCTTCGCTTACAAACTACAAACAGTAATGTCATTTCGGAAAACGTAGTTTTTTTGCATGTCTATACACTTAAATAAAACGTATATTTCGTATTTTAAATACAAATTTGCCGGTAGTCGGACCCCATTAAAACTTTTTTTCCTATTATAGCTCGTTTCATATTTTTTTCTAGGGGCCAGAGTGGCGGGGCCCCCCCGCGCCGCGGGGTCTGCGGGGGCCTTATCGCCGCCACTGACCCTATTATACCTTGAAGAGAATTCTGTCTAATTTTGTATTTTTACTCTCTCTCTCTTTGGTGTCAGATAATTCCGCTATAAGCGCTGTAGTATCGGCTCAACGAAACTTATAGGTTATTTCAATGTTTATGTTAACAAATTATTCTATACTTATTCAGTTACTTTTTTATTCCTAGCTCATTAAACCATACTCCAAATAACAAGATTTTGCCAATATATAAAGGTTCTTTATTTGTTTACTTCTTTAACATTGAATAATATATGTTCTAATTAACATACGCTTGAGCTATAGATTGTATGAATCGATTGTTGATTATTCTGATACTTTATTTAAATTTAGTTATATAGTGTGTTTTAATTTGTAATTAATTTAATTCAGGGTGTGAAGGTTCTTGTAACTGTGGGGAAGATTAAAAATACATAGATAAGAATGCAAGATTTACAAATTTAAAGTGTTGTGTAGTTAGTATGATTAATATAATAATAATTTACCAGACTAGAACGAAGCCAATCGTGTAGGCGGTTGATTGATAAATTTACTGTTCTGGACAATTATGCCGTACGATTTTCTTTCTTCGATTTAATAGAATGGAATTCTTCTCCTGTCCACTTCGGAATTACAGCTTGGATTGGTTTACAGCCCGATTGATGCTTCTTCTGCAACGCCAGGATCCAAATACGTTCTTCTCTTGGTTGAAGCAATTAGTGTTGTTCCGTGTTTTTGAAAGGTTATAACTTCTGGTGTAGTGAATATTATTAATTGTGATACTGTTAATTCTTTCTATTTGGTTTAATATATCATCAATTCCCTTCGGATATGGGACAGTTCAAGTTCTTCCTTGTATAATCCAGTTATTTATTCTCTATTGTGATTTCATACTGTAGTGTTATTTGGATTAAACTGTACTGGTGATAGTCATAAACATTGTCATTAGGATTTTGTGTTTTATAATCGTGTCTGATGATTTAAAATATTCCGATTAAATAGATAATTCTTTGGTTTTTTAATCTCATCACATTCAGATCATCAAAGCAATTATTGTCAAATTAACAACTTCCTCTTCTTCTGTCGTCCCTAGCAACACACGACTTCTTCCTTCCACATGTTTTGAATGTAGTGTTTATTTCATATATTTTTTGTCTATTCCTTATCAATTTGCTAACCTATCGGAATGTAACTTTACCGATAGTTGGTTTATTATTTTCTACACATATTCTGCTGGTTTTTTGATATAAGCCGGTTTTTTTCCTTTTTTTATATTTAATCCACTTTCGATATTAAATGTTATTAATCGATATCATGGCATTATGGTATTATCATAATTTGTATAAATTTTATTATATATCATTATTAATTTAATGTTTTTTCTAGCTCTTCAAATCTTATTCATTAATTATTATTAATTGATGTACCTAACCTTTATGTTATGAGTGGTTATATAGTGGTTTTGGCTGTTAGGCCTTTTATTGTAAACAGATCTACCTGTGTTTATAACTGGTACACATCTATAGCCCCTTTTACATAAATTCATACATATAATTAAATCTTAACTATTAACATTTACATAAACAATTATTTTTTCCATATCTAATAACAATTTTATCTTGACCTATGGATCACATATAAGAAAATTCAAATCTATTAACGTTAATTAGCTGCTTCACACTTCATTCTACAACAGTCATTGAATAATACATCTTGTTTCATTATCTTTCATTAACTCAACACATATTTGGTATAACATAACATAAACTTTATCATAACATTTGTTGTCACAAAATAATACCTCTTAACTCAAAATTCTTATTTGCTATTAGTAAATTATTGTTTCATTTTTTGTTTGTTTTTCATTAAACATATATCATCAACTATTGTCTAACTTACAGGTTCGGTTATTCTTGTTAATATTACCTTGCATCCTTATTTACCTGTATCTATGATTATAAATATAATTATTAGCTCTTTGTTCTATCATGGGGTTAAATATTGACTTGTTTATTATTCTGTGAACCTTGTTTTTATGTAACTTGAGTGCTAGCATTTCTGTTGCGTTACAATATTGGTCATCTCAGTTAGTCAGTTCTTGTCCATCTCTTCAATCTGTAAGTTGTTCAGTCATTGCATATACGGGTAAGATGTTCTATAGTTGACTGGCTCTTGGAATCTATATTTTATACCATGGTTGTTAGGTGTCTTTCTCGTAGTATGTTTCTTCCTTGTCTTCATTGGTTCCTTACTGACCGAAAACTATTGGGTTGTTGGTTCCTGTGGTACAACCATTGTTTGGTGCATCTTCTTTTTCTTATAATGTTATTTCACTTGTTAGTTACCATTAGTTTTATTAACTCTTATTGTTGTGAGTTTATCCTTGGTGATGAGTAGCTCATGTAGTTTCATGCTTGGCCTTTTAGAAGAAACACTTGGTTTGTCTCTTTCACTCAATTATTGACATGTGTTAATATTTTGGGTTACTGAAATATTTGGGCTCATATGTCTCGTTACAATATTAACTGGTTGTAGGCATATAAACTTATACACTGTTGTGAGAATTGTACAAAAGTACCTTTAAGCTAATTTCAAAACACAACATTTCAGAATTAATCACATTTTTTTCACTTTATAGGCTATGTCACACCAAAAGAAAATGTACAGGTCACTTTCAACAACAGTTGACAACAGCTGACTGAATATTATCCGATGACAAAATACTAAACAGATGGGAGATAGTCACACCAACCAACCATTTTGTATATAGTCTTTAAAATGAGATTTTTTTGCTTGTACACGGAAAACCTGGATCACTGTATTAAGATACATATTTTAGATATGTAGGTCAATTTATTAATTTTGAGCTATTAATTTAGCTAGTGCTAAGCTTTAAAACACAGTTATTTGTATGAAAGAAAAGTACAATTTTGTAGGCCAAGTAATAAATCCAACTATGATTCTGAAAAATTGTCACGGGTAGGAAAATAAAAATAATAATAATTCACCAATCTGAATGACGTTTTACAGAATCGTGATAAACATAAAATTACTTTTGATAGTGATCCCATGCTCATCCCAAGTTGAAACTTTCAGAATATGTAGAGGAAAACAATATCTTTCACATATATTTTTTTGAGAATTTTAAAAATACAGTTTTTCAAAATTCAGTAAATGCAATAATGATGTGTTTATAAAAAATATATATATTTTCAACTAATTATGTTTTATATCATATGAAAGCCCTTTAAAAGAGCTTTCAAATGAACTCGATGTCATTGTTCTAGCTTAATTAGAACACAAGTTGTGAACAAATCAATATTGTTGCGCAAGTCAAAAATTTTATTTATTTTTTTCATTTTTGAGCACCCATTACTCAGTAACCTTTCGTCAGAAAAATGTGAAAAAATTGATTTGTGTTACTATTTATGAATACTACATGCATACTTAATTTCAAATAAATCTAAGAGGGTCAGGTTGTAGCACTTGTTGATTTGACACGGAATATCTCTTAAATGTAACTTGAAGTTTTCATTTTGTTGTAAACATACCAGTCTAGTTTTTCTATTTATAGTTTATGCTTTTTTTTTTTTTAATAATTTCAACTAATTGAACCCCTAATCAATCCTACACTCCCTCGCAGAAAAACCTATATTTAGTTCATTTATATTGTCATCTGAGTTTAGTTATGTTTGATGTAATAAATAAAATGTTTATTACATCAAAGGTGTTTTCACTTTTTGTAATTATGTTCTTGTAAATAAATATTCTATGTACTTTATGAATGTAATCTTATAGTTACTGATAAAGTAACAAAGCCCAAATGTCTGTGTGGTATTTTTGTTGTAATAATATTTGTCTGATATGTATTATTTTTGCAATGTTTTTATGTATCTTCTATGAAGAAATAATTTGTTCATTATCCTTAATAATTATTAATTATTGATACCTTAGAATTGAAACTGTTTTGTATAAATTTTGTAATAAAAATCAATGTACTTGTAAGTCTTTTTTTATCAATAACCTATTGAAAATAACACATTCATTGTGCAATGCAAGTAGGCCTACCAAATACCTACCAAAAATGTATATCCCCAATTTTTGATAGAATATTTGATTTTTGTTGCCATCAGAATTTTACTTTGATTTTACTTTCATGTTCCATAAGGAAATGGAAGTATGGTGATGGCAAAAAAAATCGTGTTAGAGATTTTTGCAGATTCTGATTATACTACCCTCAAAACATGAAAAAAAGTAATTTATCGAAAAGTGTCTGTGTGTCTGTCTAGATTTTTTATGGCAAACGATAAGAGCCGCAAATTCAAACAGAATCAAATAATTTTTTGCATACAGCCCTGAATTGTAGAGTATTCAAGACCTATTGTTTTTTGTGAAGATCGGTTAAGATAAAGGGGTAGTTTACCTGCAATATTTTATGTTGTAACAAGAGAAATTTTTTCATGACGAACGATAACTGCCGTAAATTCAAACAGAATCAGATATTTTTTTACATATGTGCCCGAGTTATAGAGGACTCAAGGCCTATTGATTTTGGTGAAGATCGGTTACGGGGAAAGGGTAGTTTACCTGAAACATTTTTTTGTTGTAACGTAATAGTTTACCTGATAATTTTTTGTATATATGTACTACGTTATTGACAACAAAGAAGCAGTTTGTTTTTAAAATTCCTTCCCGGCCTGTTTGGCCGTAGACCAATGTTTTCTGCAAAACCAGACGTTTCGCCAGTGCCATCGACTTCCATCATCAGTGAAAATCAAGTGCGATAACGTGAGGTGGTATACGTTAGTGCCCACAGTAAGTGGCTGAAGCAGTAAGTAGAAAGAAGTAGTTTCAATGGAAATATTTCATTTCGAAAATGATTTTAAATATAAATCTTAGAACATGGAAGTCGTGTATGATTCTCCATACCAATATTTTGTTCTTACGTGTGCTATTAAGTATTAGGAATCTTCTCCATGTCAAGGTATAGGATTACAGCCTGTTTTGCCTTCACTGAAGGCATCTCTTTTCCTTGCCCTACCTATATCTCGTCTTCCCTGAGGTCTGTATCTTATTACTTGTTTAGGTAGTCCCATGTTTTCCATTCTCTTGATATCCTGCCTCTATTTTATTTGTCCTTCCCTTATTCTGCCGGCTATAGAATATACATTTTACTTGGTACTTATATTTTCATTTCATATTTGATATCTAAGGGTTTGCATTATGAATACTCGACACAATATTTTTCTTGTTAGATTCGAAGTTTTAAGTAATTTTCTCTTAAAAAGTGTGTATGAACATTTTAGCACGACGAGATTGTCTGTTTTATTATTATTCTTAACGTTTTGGTTTTTATTATTAATTTTTGGTTTATTGATTTATTCTACCCAATTCAATCTATTATTGAATCCGATATGAATAAATCGGTTTACTTACTCTTTGACATCGTTTATTAATTTTGTTTAAATAGTTTAGAATGTTTTTTGTTCCATTTCATGAGTTCGATTCTGAAGAAGTTGCGTTGACTCTTCTATTATTAGCTGCGGTGAGTTGCTCTGTACTTTCCTGTATAGACACTAACATAAACACAACATGTACATGATACTTAATATTATTATAACATTAATAGTTAATAACATTTTATTATGGCCTATGCATACTGCATTGGTCATTGTCACTTCTGATAGTGTCCTTTTTCTTCATCTTGTGGTTTTATTACCTTAACTATAGTTTGTTAAGTGAGTTTACTATACTTTAGGAAGTTACCTTTTTATATGGGTTGTAATCCTACCAAATTATTCTCGTTATTGCTTGAATATCTCTTATCATTGTTTTGATAGCACTGTTATTATTGTGCAGTAGTTCATTCTGCATTTATACTGAAAATTGCTTTGGTTTAAAGTAACCAAGATTACTTGCATCTAGCTGTCAACATGGTTTATTTATTATTATGGTTATTATTAGTATTTGGGTGGCTATAATCCTTGAATTTACTTATTCGAATAGTATTCTGCCTCATTCAATGTTGTTGGTTTAGTTCCTACTCTTTTATGATAAGTTTACAAGTAATTTTGTTCGTCATGCATCCATTCTATGGCAAGCATATAGTTATAATATACAACAATGGATTATTGTCGGTTTTGTGTTTCTGTATTACATTTGATTTATTTGACTTTATGTAGTACTGGTATATCTATTGGTTCTTATTAGATTACATTTTGTTTATCTTTTACAGTCTTTACTATTGGTAATTAGTGGTTATTTCTAATATCAATTCCTAATTTTAAAATTAAAGGTGTACCTTCAATTTCACCAGAAGGAAAGTGGTATGTTGGTACAATGTAAGTAAAACATTTTGTTCTGTTTTCTTTTTTTCATATTTGGTTCAAACGTACAAGTGAAAAACTTTCTGGGGCGATGTAGCTCACAAACCCTACAAAGACTCGGCGTTTTCCACAACTTGTATTTAGGAAAGAACAAAAAGAAAAATCAGATTTCTGTGTTATGATCTGCACTATTCTGTTAGTTATTATGGTTAGTACCCTAAGAATATTCGTATGTTAGCCTCCGAATACTTGTTTGCAAATAATGTCGATTTTCTGGTGAACTGGGCTGGTAAAAGATTGTTTTACTGGCTTCATGCAGCGACATTCAAGGTTGTCTTTTAGAGAGGCTGAAGCAACAAGTTTTGCAATAGCATTTAGTTTTAATAAACATAACATAAAACTTTCTTCAATATTGGAATTCTGTGATAAGTCGCCTTCATTTTTACTGTCACAATATTTGGAATGTGAAGGAAACCAGGCAGCATAACGACAGTGCACTGTCCTAACAAAGTTGTCAGTTTGAAGGGAAATAAACAAGTCAGCAGGGTTACCCCTTTGGAAAAGGGTGAAACCAGTGGTATTTTCATAGATGGCAGCTGGAAACCACCACTTATCGTTATATCCACAGAGTGTTATGTAGATATCACTTTGATTATTTATGGACCAGCAGGTTGTATTGGAGTAGCACATCCATCAAGATAAATTACAGCCTCTCTTTTTTTACTATTTATGAAACAGTTTATACCTCATACCCGTTACAATCTGACTTCAGCCATTAGACAAGTGTTTATATGGCCTGTTTCGGTGCAGCCGCTGAGAGCTGGATGACAATAAGCCCAGGTAAAACCATGACATACCTGGGCTAGCAAAAGATGCTCTTTCAAAGGCAGCTACACCATCTAACTGACAGCAGGTTTTAGTTCAACTGGAATTTGGCCATTAAATGAAAATATATTCAGTATCGAAGAGTTTCTGTGTTCACCTGTAATTGACAGAGAGATAGGAGACAAAAGTAATTATGAAGGAAGATTAACACCAACAAAAGATTGTCAAGAGACCACAGTAGCCGGACCTCCCACGTCGGAAATAAACGAGACATCTGCTAATACCTTATCACAATTGACACCAGAATAAATTCGCCCTTATCCGAAAGCGACTGCAAAAATAAAATAGAAATGCGCCAAGAAGAAAAAGTCAAGTATTCTCACTGACTCCTATTAAAAAAGCAATTCGTATTGAAGAGGAGGCATGACAAAAGAAAGAGCGATCAAAACGGAAACTAATCATGAACGGTAAAACGAAGGCGATTTGTGGACTGTATAGAAACGGTCAATCAAACTCTCCAAGACTTAAGAAATTGTAACAAATTAGTGGGTAGCGTAACATTTGTTATTTCAGAGGATTCTCGCTAGAGATTACCGGTAACTGCAAGAGGAACCCGCGCTGATATTGTCTCAGTGTGTTTAAAGTCCTCGGCGATGTGGAATGCTATTCAGACTAAATTTGCAAAGCAATATGAGAGCCCATTTAGGAGGAGGAGGAGATGGTGATTTTTCTACAAACTTACTGCACCTCGGTGACGGTAGTGTTCCTAATGACGATAGCTTCACAGAAATTGACGAAAAAGTGGGACATAGTAAATAGTACAACACTGTATTAATTGCTAAATTCTGTGCAAAACGTCAAGTGTTTACTTGATAAAAATTACAAGTGGTTATTCCCAAAGAATCGAATCTGTGAAGGAAAATAATGATACAAGTTTGGAAAAATTTTCTGGGGATAATAAAAAGTCCGAAGAATCTATTAACACCGTATTTAATATTGAAAATATAGTGTACTATCTCCAAGAATTTTTGAATTCTTTAAATCAATCTTGCATTCCGCCACAATGGTTCATTCTAAAGGTTGGCACTCCAACAATGTTGTTGAAAAATTTACATCCTCCGAACGTTTGCATAATACAAAATGCAGGTGACACGGGAATTTCTGTGTCAAGTAGGTAATAGCGTTATTATCGACTCAAAAGCCCTCTTCACACACACATTCGAATCAGTAGGCTACTGGTTGTTAGCATTACCTGGTGTAATTACCAACTTATAAATTGTAACATTCTTTACTTTAGTACACACTTGAAGGAAATTAACAGTTTCGAAATTACATCCGTTCCATTTACATAATTTTCATTAAACCTACTTAATATGTAGTAGTGAACGATAAGCTTTTCCAGGTTTTACTAGTACTTGACCTACAACGGTCTGATCTCCTACACTCAGTGCCTCTGTCTTTAATGATCACTGCTTTTTTTACATAATAATTTTCCCATTCCTGCATAGAATTTACCCGCTCGTACAGAAGGCAACAGACTTTAGTGAATCCAAGCTGCAATCGAAGTATAACTACGTTACTTTCACATCTCCGTAGGTATGCCACGAATATCCGTCATACTGAATTCTGCTCAATAAAAGTTTCATACTATCACATGACTCCGACATGTAAGCAGTAAGTTATAAACTGAAGGGATTGGTGAGAAAGCTCCTAAATCAAACTGCAGAAAATTGGAAATTCAAGAATGGTTGAGAAATCATAAAATTGAATTTTCTATGCAAGATACGAGGGCTCAATTGCTAAACAAAAACGAAATAAAAAATGCGCTGAAAATATATGAAATTGATCAAATAGCCTACGAAATGGGTCATGAGGTTGTACGCCTTCCACCTTATCATGCACATTACAACCCAATTGAGTTGGTGTGGGCACAGGTGAAAGGATATGTGGCCGATCGAAATAATACTTTTAAAATGGTCGACCTTGAAAGACTGATGGACGAAGCGATAGCTAAAGTAACGGTTGAAGACTGGAGAAAATGCGTCCAACATTCCGAAGAGCTTCAAAAGGACGATTACCAGAAAGAATGCCCTAGAGATTTGGCTATAGAACGTATGGTGATTGCAGTGACAGAAGAAAGTTCAGAAGATAGCGAATCCAGTTCTGATTGAAAGAATTTTAAAATAATTATAATGCTTAAATTTTTGTGTATATTTTTTATTATAATGTGTATAATTTTTCTTTACTAAATTTTTAAAAATGAAGTTTTTCATTAAATAACATATAATGTAACGACTGTTTTAAAAACAACTAAAATGTAAAGAGAATTGTCATATTACTAAAGAATAAAGAAAATAATTACTTACAAAATTGAAAACAACACAAAAATTATATAAAGAAAGAAAAAAACAGTGGAAAGAAGAGGACTTGTGGTGTGTGTGTGTGTTATCTTTATTGTACGATAATGCGCTGACGTATTCTCTTTGATCGTAGTAGCTCACCGATGTAGAAGCGTGAGGTGTGTGTGTGTGTGTGTTTGTTATCTCTATTGTATGAGAATGCGCTGACGTTGTTTGTTTGGCTTCGTAGTGTAACGCGCCCGTGAGTGCGAGTGAACGACATGGCAATACCGCAGTTACTATTGCATCACCTCGAAGCTTACAATGCTGTGTCCCGTACTATATAAAACAACATTTTTGTATTATTTTAATACAGACAGGAGTGAATACAGCCTTCGAATGAATTGGTAGTACGAACGCGTCAGCCTGCCAACACACATTAGATCTGTATATTTGTGTCGTGACAATCGTAATAATTTTTGTAAACAAAGACTGTTGTGTCATTACGACATTAACAATGTTGTTGGCGTGAATTTAATGCGACAGATTTTTTTTACCTCCGCCCTCTTTCAGTCCTCTCACTCACTCACTCACTCTCTCTCTCTCGCGCGCGCGCGCACACGCACGCGCGCCAACTCGTACAGTTTCTTCTTTTTGTCAACAATTTCAGTGTTACACACAATCCTTCACTGTTTGTTTGTATCTGTTTGTACAGACTACACATTCAAACTTGAGTAATCTGTTTGTAGCAGTGTAACATTTCAACAAACACTTAAAGAGGCGCGCTTTGGGTGCAGTCGCAGAAGGACCTGCCGTGCTAACTTAATGAAAATAAAAGGAAATTAATAGTGAGGTAGTCATGTTTAATTAAAGGTAGTAGTGAGGTTTGCCCCTATTAGTGAGGTAGATGGGGAAAATTGACAGAGAAAGAGTGAGGGGGAGAAGAGAGACGGGGGAGAGAGAATTACGAATTTTTAATTATTCTCATTCATACCGAATATCATTTGTAAGAATATAGTTATGCAGTTATTGGTATACAGTAGTACCGAAGCAACATGTTTCAAGTTGACTCCCATCCGTTGGAAATTTATTCACCATTCTGATTAATAAAAATTTCTACAAGTACCAATAATATAAATAACAACCTGCAGAAGCAGAAGAGTTTATATCTTACAGAGTTGTAATGTTACATTAATTATATTTTTGCTTTTCGTATATCACAGTGAGCAGTAATCTAATTTTTTTGAAATAATACGTGAAGGCTTATATATTAAGAATTAATTTTTTTTTATAGTTTCCGTAACTTGCTTGTAAAATAATTAGGTATCCAAAAGGTAAGTTACATATTTTAATAGCAACTTATAAGTTCCTCATCCTCGGTTTTTTCCTTTCTTCAAAATGTACCACTTTTTAATTGCGAATAAATTATTTAACGTAATAATCGTTTCACCAAAGGCTGTTTGGATCCTGTTAATAAAACTCTTGAGTCTGCTGCACATAATCCTCGCTTTTGGTTCATGTTTCGTTAACTTTCTACATTACAATAAGTTTAATTATTTTCAAGTTCCTTATAAGTAGCCAACTGTAGTAAACATCATGTACTTTGACCTCTCTCTCACTCTCTCTCTCTTTCTTTCTGTTACTCTTGTTCTTCTCAATAACTGTATCTCAGGAAGTCTGAACGTAACAGGTTCTTAAGTAAACTTCATATGACTTAACATGCAAAATCTTAAACATCATTTGGGCTTCAGTTATGTTATAATTATGTAAGAAAGCTTTACAAAATACTTTTTACACTGCTTCTGTATACGAAACTAGGTGCAGGTATGTAATCAAATTTTTTAGTAGGCCTATTTATTCTAACACTGTTACAGTTTCTTGAAAACGCCGTATGTAAACAAACATTAAAACTTAGTAATAAGGTTTATCAAACTACTATTTTTCTTGGACGCATTAACGCAAATCAGTAATCTAGAGACCAATTTTATATTGAAAAATCGATGTCTAATAAACGGAATTTGATATGCAAAAATCCATCGGTTAAGAAAATAAAGTAAACTTGGTTAGTAACAAATAATTTTGGCAAAAATTTTTAATTTGATATAGGCTATAATTGATTCCAATTTTATTACAATCTGAGAAATGAAGCCAAATAGATTTTCATAAACGTTGGTCTAGTAACAAAAAAAGTTTCATTCTTAAGCGCACAATATTATAATTTCCCTTTCATCCCGGAAAAAAGACTGTATTAAGCTACTATCATACTTGTCTAGTCTACACTATTTAATGGGTATATTATAGGTTTCACAAAAATTGATTATCTTACACATGGTTTTAATATATCACTAAACTTTGTGAAAAGTCTGAGTGAAAAGAATTATATACACAACGGTTGATGTTAATACAGGTCTTAATTCGTTTCAAAATTTATAGATAAATAAAAAATTAAAATTATCACATATATTGTGTGGTGTATAAAATAAATTGTAATAATCCTTTCTAATATGATTACTTAAGCCATAATATCCGAAGTTGGACCGTTCCTTTATTCTTCTGTAGCCTCCTACATTCTTGCGTATCTGCTGTCATATTCGCGTCTCACAGTCATAGTAGACAGTAGGCTATAATATTATACCTTTTTTTGCGTTGTCTGAGACTTGTCTCAGAGGATAAGACTCAGGCTGATCTGGGGCAAGCACCCTTCCGCCGATTGGAGATTTAGAGGAGTCGCACGCCAGCGCAGCGCGGACCGGTGGCGAAGTAGGTGGAGGCATTCAGGATAGAGTGTAGTGTATGGATGTGTATTTGTGTGTTTACGTAGTGTGCAGAGCCAAATGGGTGATGGTAGAGCCATAATAAAAGTATAAGTCAAACGACAGCCAAGACGAAGTCGAGTAACGCAGGACGCCAAAGCTGGAGGGAGGTGTCAGAGAGGCGTCAAGGTAAGGCGGGGAGGCACAAAGGAGAGGGATAAAGACCGGATAGGTAGATAGGAAAATTTAAGATGTTAAGTTATCAATAAGGAAGCCAGGTGTAGTAAGTATGACGAAGAGACTTAATTATTTCTATTTCTCCGTTGGCGGGGGTTTCTGGGAGGAGGTCCATCGGGAATGGTGAGGAGACGGTTTATGACAAAGGAAGGTCTGCGGTAGTTACAGGTAGTATTAATATTATACAATACCTCCTTCACATTTAAGTTGAGGAATTCCAATCAGCCTTCCGTTGCGTTACTTCTCTCTTGAGCCCTTGATATAATTCGTTGCCTGCTCTTTATTGCAGCTGTAATATCTCCTTCGTTTTATAATTCGTAACGTTAAATATTCTTCCTCACCCTGGAATTTTCCATTCTCTTTTACTAATTTCTTTTCACTTCATAAGACTTTTCTATACAAAAGCAAGTATATAAAAAAGTTATAAGGTCGGGGATTAGCAACCAAACGGCATTGTTTAAAAACATTTATCTACAAGTTTCTTTTCTATAGTTCATCGTACACACCCTTGCGAGATAAAAATAACTACACGGTAGTTTCTTTCGCAATTTTTCGCATTATTTTGAGACAATCGACTGGTGATTTAGAGATAAATACTTAATATTAATGGGGTCTCATACATTTTATATTATATCTGTTTTCTATCCTACTGATAGAATTAGAAAAACGGTAGCTATCTCTCTTTTCCTTTTAAAAGCACAATACATATTAATTTACCAAGTAGCAGTTTCCTTCTTCATTTAAAATTTCTATCAAATCTACTGTATATTGGACAAAACAGAAGGGGAAACATACGTGCTTACAAGGTAGTGTAAACATCCTGTAATGCTGTCAAATCAAAATACAAAGGAAGGGGAAGTGAATACTGTAATGAGTAGCCCCTACATTCATATTTATGCAGGTGTAGGTGATGATTAAGGCCCGGATTTTTATGTAATTACATATTTGAATGCTGAGTGCACATTTACACGGAAAAGCCAGATATCGGCGAATCATACCAATAGGTGTCTTATCCGCGAGTTTAATTTTACATATTTTGTTCATATTACATATTTCACTCCATCTTACATATTTCTACATATTTTACTATACTTTACTTCAATTTGAAAATTGAAATGGCAAAAAATAGTTAGGCCTATAACAACATTACTCAGATGCGCAAATGTGCAATTAATCAGAATCAGGTCCAATTAAATTTATTACAAGAAAAGGCAAAATATTGCATCTGTTGCAATTGCACACATAGATTCTACTTTCAAGAAGTAAAATTTTTTATGAGCTCAAGCGACAAGTAAGGCATTTTGCACAGGATGTTAGATGAGAATGGTATGCGCGGCCCCACTCATTTACGTTTTGTTCGCACGTTCAGCGGGGTCGGTGGGGAAAGAACGTGCTGTCCGCGGTAAATAAATACTCTTCGCAGATCTTGCAATTCTCGCAACGGATTCCATCTACCTAAACAAACAAATATCTATATAACTCTATGCTATTGTAGGGCACAATGTGATTTTTGACGCCAGTATTATCGACGCTCTCGGAGTGTAAGCCTACACGTAAATAACAATCTGGCGTGCAGTGTGGTGTGTTGAAGTTATTGTCAAGTCAGTGTTTTGTCTTTCGCCTATACTTCTGCGCTTGCTTGTTTCTTGCCTTGGCGGATTCTCGTTGTTGGACAAAAGACGTCTTAAATAATATATTGTGCGGTATTGTTCAACGCAAGTTCTTAAGAGTTTTAAATACAAATATCCTTGTTTTATCATGGCACCGACCGCATCATCTTTGTCATCTAAGTTAAAATCATGGGTACAGATTGACAGTGCTTTTACAACTGACGATAAAGCTGTATTTTGCCAAGTTTGTTATGGCCAAATGGTGTTAAAGAAGAGAAGGTACTGCTGTTGTATACAGATGCAGCAGCATACATGTTAAAAGCAGGTAATTCTCTAAATGTGTTTTACCCCAACCTACTACATGTTACATGCCTGGCTCATGGATTGCATCGAGTAGCTGAAACTGTCAGAGACCTTTTCCCCGAAGTAAATACATTAATATCAGCAACAAAAAAGGTGTTCTTGAAAGCTCCTTACCGTATCCAGTGCTACAAACAAAGGCTACCTGACACACCTCTGCCTCCAGAACCCGTAATTACAAGATGGGGAACCTGGATCGAAGCCGTAAATTTCTACAGTGACAACTTTGAAGCTGTGAAGTATGTGATGGAAACATTATCTCCCGATTCTGCAGTGTCAGCGAGCGAATCCTTGCCTGCATTCAACAACTCTAAGGTGATATGTTCAGTTTCGTACATCAAAACGCATTTCAGTTGTATCAAGAAACTGGAGACTGCAGGTCTGACTCTCCAAGAGGCCATAGGAATAGTTGAAGAAGCAGTTAACAAGTTAAATGCTGTGCAGGGTGAAGTCGGTGACAAAGTTTCTACTAAATTAAATGCTGTGCTGAATAGAAACCCTGGTTACTCAACTTTACATACCATTTATCGCATATGTAACGGCGAAACTGTAGAATCGATTGAGAATATTCTTCCAAGTACGATTCCTCTATATAAACATGCGCCGGTGACGACATGTGATGTCGAGAGATCCTTTTCTATATATAAAAACATACTCTCAGACCGAAGACAGTCCATGTCAACAGACAATATAGAAAAGTATTTCATAATTAATTGTGCAACTAAACAGTGGAAAAAAAACTTACATGGACACTTTATTCTTATGCAGAGTTATAGTAGAGTTTTATATATATATATATACAATATAGATTTTCAAGTCAAAAATCTACCTTTAATTTTATAGTAATTTCAACTCTCCTAGTAAAATACTTTGTTAAATAGTTAATAATTCTCAATGTTTTACTTTATACTCATGTCCTATACTACAGAAATCCATAGGTAAAATACTTTGTTGTTGTTAATTTTATAATATCAAGGTTTCTTTTTTAATACTGTTTTCTAAAATATGTTTTCATAAATTTTCTAAAGTACAATAAACAATTGAAAAGTAATTCATTTCTTATGCATGCTGTCTTATTGTAAACTCTTCAACAAAGAGTTGAACTTTCAGATACTGTGTATTCTGAGGGTTAACTTATTTTCTGTAACAGAAGTGGTAACCTAACTGGTGATTAGTGTCAGCCCCGAACTTGATTAGTATTTTATGGATTACATTGACTTTGCTCAAAATATATTTGCATGTTTTGAAAGTGATTTTAAAAAGTTTAAAATGAAGCACGTATTATTTTCAAAACCTTTCAAAGAGGGCACTGTTATGTTCTCGTAAAATGTAAATTATATTGTTGATGTGAAAGTATTTTAATACTACATATTTCTTAAATATTACATATTTAGCTACATATTTTCCTTATTTTTCCTACATATTTATGTACATAAAGGGAGACTGTGCGCTGCGCCGTACGCTAGACAGAGAGGGTATAATAGCAACTATCTCGCTCTACTTTCGTCAGTGAAACACGCGGCTGATGAGTAAATTTTAGTCGATTCATTTTTGCAGTTCAACCTGCGATAACTTCAAAACCAATAAATATACAGCAATTCTGAAAACTGCATTGTGTTCAGTAATTAAATCTCTATAAGTAGCCAAAATCTCAATTAATATAATTAACAATTACAGAATTGCAAAAATTAGTTTGGAGATACGTCCGGATATCACAGGTCCGGATGTGACAGGTTGTACTGTATTTACCTTATAACAATTCCCCCTAAATAAAAGGGAAATCCCCAAATTCATATTTCGAAGCCACCTGTTGTAGATAAAACGGTATTTATCTTGGATACATACGTTTAATCTCATACAAACGTTTTTATGTGTGTTCCCATCAGCACCGACACACCTGTACAGGCTTCTCCATATTTTTCTACACCTGTCCAAATATGACTATACTGATTACAATAGTAATTTCTTCTACGGTTTGTTTATGACCATAAGATATGTCTTTATAGTTCCTTTTAAATACCATTATTTTCTGCTCATTCGTACAAAACTTTTAATTGTTGAATGTGCCAATTCTGATAATCTTTGCCAAACCCAAATTTTAATGTTATACGGCGTCACCTTATTATGTAGCAAACAAAATTAGAACAAATCACTGTTATTTTAGCAGTAGCTTTTTTAAGGAGCCCAGAGTAGGCCTATACTTACCCGACACGCACACATTTGAAGGATCAGTATTTTGTCTTGGAGTTCACTCTCCCAGCTGAGATACCCATGTTTTTAGGGACCAGGAACTCGCATTTGAACTTCTATCATCAGCTACATAATGTAAATCCTAGATAAATGTACAAGCCTATGCTCTAAAAGCCTAAGCTATGATACCCACAATCATCTACGTTTTACTAAAATAATGGTTGCAAGTTAAATTTTTTGATTCATGTTGATGCTTTTGTCTCGAAGAAACCAGGTAAATTAATCTGCTTTTCGTATCCGGCCGACGATGGTGTGCTCCCACTTACGAACAGTGGCACTTGCAACTCGTTTCACTTGCGAACACTCAAGTAGATAAGACACGTAATTAATTTTTGATACGTGAGAGTACCTCCCACTTGCGAACACACAAACAACGATGTATGTACATCCACCCTGTATTGTGTTTATGTTTTTATAATTCGTTAAATGTATTTTTTGTTACCAACTACGTTTACCAAGTTACAATTTTTATAAAACTCACACACACACACACACACACACACACACTTGCATAGCCGCTCCCTCACTCTCTCTCTCTCTCTCTCTCTCTCTCTCTCTCTCTCTCTCTAAATTAAAAAGGAAGGTTATTTTTTATTTATTTTTATTAGTCAACTTGTAGAACGGACGACGTGATCTTGAGAAACATCCCAACTTCAGAATCTTTTTCATATCTTTTAGTTTATCCAATTCAGTATACTTTTTCGTCCTTTTCATAGCTTAAAAATTTCACTCCATCGTTACATCGTGTTCTGAATACATTTCTCTGCCTCAGATTATAAACATTTGATAATGTTTTTTATTCTTGGATGTGGTCTTCCAACGTGGCTGTTTAGTATGATGCGTCTGATGCGTGCTTGTACGGTATTATTCATTGTATGACGTCGGAAGTAGCAGTTCCGTAACTCCTGTGGCACTAATCATTGTCTAGCTATTGTTCTACGAAACAATTAAAGAATTAATCGAGTTCCTCTTCCTCTGGAACTTGACCATGGATATACTACCAGCCACATTCTACATCTTTTCGAAGGAAAGCAAGTGTAGCACACATTAGGATTTTTGTGCTCCCTAAGTCATTTGAATGTGTATACTCGTGCAAAGTCACTACTGCAGCTTTTGAATTTTCCATTCATGAAAAATTACTTTTAATCTTTCAAACTCTCTTTTCTATTGATTTAACCAAAAATCGGGAGCTTAGCTTGCACAACGTCTTCGCCCGGACGGAAACTACTCTCGTCAATTTTCAAACCGGGACAATTGACAAACTGGCAGGGACCCCGGGATCAGGTCGTCAAACCGGGACAATCCCGGTCAAACCGGGACGTATGGTAAGCCTATTTATACATGTATTTATCGGTTTTCAATATTGATGTGAGCATTGTACTGTAGAATTAGGAAGCGATTGTATTGAACGAATCACGATTATCAAATGATATACGGTATTCCTTTTAGTTCAACAATTCCGTCATCTCGTCTCCGGTACTTTGTAAAACCATTGTTATTTTCAATAGTTTAACGTAAAATGTTGCTCGGTTATTATGTGTACATATTCCATCAATCATGCAAGGAACATTAGGATTACGAGCTCTACAAGATCCATGTATCATTCGAGATAACAATTTTATGAATCCTTGGAAAAGTGATACGGCACAAAACTTAGGATAAGCAAGAGGTAGTGTATTAACTTTTTAAATTGTATATTATTATTATTTTTATTATGTTTTTACTATAAAATATTCATATTATTTTAATATGATTTTCTTGAACACGTTTGGTGGAAACGTAAAACCGGCCAGCTGATAAATAAGAGGTTGCGAGTTCAGACGTAGATGTGTATATATGTGTCAGCCAAAACAGTGTTTTGTAAACGTACACGTCTGTCATTACAACATTAAGAATGTTATTTGACCTTGAGTAGGTACTCATGTTGACGGGAATGAGAAATCTTGTGGTGTTAGCGCTGAATAGCCACAACACAGGGGGGGCCATTCCGGCTTCCCGCGCTAACCTAGCGATCAGCTGTTATTGCCGCGTGACGTCCGACTGGTGGAAGAAATACGCGCGAGTCTTGATTTACCATGCAATCTTACCTGAGACAATGTCCTACTTAGCATCTCTCTGCTGTTTACACGAAATATTAACAATAATTGTAATGAGCTATTCATATAGAAAAAGGATTAAACAACAAGATTAAATGGTTTGCGGCAAAAAATAATGGTAAAATCTATTTCTACATTTAATAGAAAAGTAAGCAAGTCTGTCCACATATAACATTGACAAAATGGCACAAGATGTAAAATTAAGTCGGAATTTTTTATTATTCGTTAATTTTATATTAATAGAATTATTTCGATTGTTATTAATTTACTTAGAAACCTCAGATGATACTGATATTTTTCAGTGAAACGTGCGTCAGGTGTTAAAAAGAATATACGAAATTATACTTCTTGCAGAAGAAACAAATTAAAAACATCACAAATTTTATATATATATATATAATATGCCTGCGTGGGTGGGTGCGCGTATGTGCACACGCGTGCGCGCATGAGTGCGTGTATAAACATTTCTATGTAGTATAATATATTTGAAACAAGCTTCCAATTATTATAATTATAATCAATATCATAATCATTTTCTTTATCTACATTTTCTACATTCTACATTATCTACATTGAAATTTATTGAAATTTAAAAGATACATTAAATATACTGTATTGAAAAGGACACTGTGCGCTGCGCCGTACGCTAGACAGAAAGGGTATAATAGCAACTATCTCGCTCTACTTTCGTCAGTGATACACGCGGCAGATGAGTAAATTTTAGTCGATCCATTTTTGCAGTTCAACCTGCGATAACTTCAAAACCAATAAATATACAGCAATTCTGAAAACTGCATTGTGTTCAGTAATTAAATCTCTATAAGTAGCCAAAATCTCAATTAATATAATTAACAATTACAGAAGATACACAGAAGAAGAACGTGTTTTTTTAGACGTTTCTATTGGTTTACTACTAATGTACAATGAAGATATACTTATTATATCTTTATTTAGTATATAGTTATTTACGTGTCAAGAAAAGAACGTGTGAATAAAGTGATCACAACATTTTATACCTTATATGTTTTCTGTCATTGAATGATTAACCCACTTTTTAATAACAGCGTTGAAAAATAGTTGATTACGTCTTTCAAAGATTATTTTTACTACGGTACTGAAATTAAAAATAACTAAGATCGTATACAGGAATTAAACGTAGGCGACTGGAATACACAGCCGAGACACAGCAGCTGCAGGAATTGCTTACGTTCAGTAGACTTGGCAACGTTGTGACCTTCGTGACTTTATATACATTTTGTGGCAACACTGTGCATATTTTTCATCAGTAAAAGCTAAACCGATATCCGTGATAAAATAGTAATGCATTTTTTTAAACGTGTGAGTGGTTTGTAACGATAAAGTTAACAGGGTAATTATTATTCAACTTTTTTCAACAAACTATCTTGAAACGGATATATATTTTTACGGTTTTTTATGCTGATTACGAATATGTAAGAATAAAATGTCTAAGCTTACTCGTAACTTTTATATATGGGGTCTCAAAAAGATGAACTTCTCTGGTCAGAACTTGCATGTTTAGCTAATGATGGATAAACGTGATTATATATATATAATAACTGCACCAAATATTAATTATTTGGGGTTATATGTCGCCCGCATAATAAAATCGTGTTTGAATAAATTATAACAGTCAAAACTCCATTTGTATGTAGAGCGTTGAAAATAATGCTTTGTAAAGCGACGCACACGTGGCCGTTATGTAATCAGCTCGCTGTACAAGGAAGGGCCACACCCAAACTGTTAATTATTAATATCTCGGAAACTAATAAATTAAGGTGAAATCCAAGATAGCCAAAATGTTTGCCGAAATATTAATAATGACGTGTGCAAATTTTACGCAATATAATTCACAAATAAAACAGTTAATTAAATTAATAGAATAACTCCTGTAAAAATAGAGTTACATTAATGAGCTTTGAATATGTCATAGATATAATAATTTCTAACACATTGTATATTTTAGATTTCGCACAACTTGGTTTGCAACCAAGTTATTGCAAAATTAAATAAGCACAGGAAATCCGGCCCGACAAATTAGTTCCACCGGATAATAATATTAAAAATAATATTAATTCTCCGTCTGTGGGAATCTAACTTCATTCTCACGGACCAAGGGAATTCAAATTTTATGTAGTAGGGAGAGTGTGTCAGCCAATCAAATCATTTGACCAAACCCCGACCAGCGCGGTGTTTTCAGGCTGAAACATCACTCTCCTGCCAGTACTCACGAATTCTTCGATCGTCTCGTAACCATAGTGGTGAAGATCAATCAGAAGACTCTACGTGGTCAACACACACGCAATTACGAACACAGTAAATACAGATCAACTGTATAGCTCGTAATTGTTGCGTAAAGGCGAGATACTCTTCATTACATCAACCAAGCTTATTGTGTACTGCAAGCTGTAGTCATAAGCACGCAAGAGATCCACCAGACTTCAAGACCAGACTTCAAGAATACAGCAGAGAGGCCGTCTAAATCATTGGTGAACAGCTGACGAGCAGAGCTACCACTCGAACGAAACACACACACGCTGACGTGCGACGTGCGACGTGCGAATCGACGAGGGACAGAAACCAGTTCCAGCAGAGAGCCGCAGACGTTAAAATATTCACGAACAACAAGGAAGCAGAGTGTTGCCGAATTTTGAACTCAACGACCGAATCCAGCAGCTCTAAGCAGATTACTTTCTCTAGCGACCGGACCGGGATCAACGAGGGAGAATCGGAACCACATCCTCTTCAATAACAGGAAAGCAAAATCACCTTATTTATTTTTCAACATCAAATTTTTTATCTTTTCAATTAAAACATTGTAATTCAAACAATTCAGGTGCCATACAAAAATCAAAGACTCTAGTAATTAAGAATAAATTCATTGTGATAATCTGTATAGCAGACTAAGTCATTAGTAAGCTGTAGTTAAGAAAATAGAAGTAGTATAAAAGCGCTATACAAATCTTAACTAACAACCTAATTATTAGTTCATACTGCAGTATAACAGAAGTCAAATCACTAGAAATGAAATAACGTGAACTAGACTGTCACGTCTAATTTATTTTTGAAAATATTCTAATTAACTTCAGAGTTTTTATATTTTGTTGTATTAACGTTAAATTCAATTTAGTTAAAGCAATTTAATCAAATCAAATCAATTAATTAATTAAATTTTCAATTGCAATTAACTCGCCAAATAACGAGTTTAGTTTCTTTTCAATTATTAACCAATCGAAAAACATTGGTCAACATTGATTCATTGTTTAGACTGTAAGAAATTGATAATATAATAACCATTTTATTCTTCTGTGTTGTTGGAGTAATAAACAACGTTTTATTACCCCATATTACAGTGTTTTATTGTTGTACGATAAAGCCTACCAGTCTCACAAAACTCTCCCCCTTTAAAGTAACCTATTTTGTGTGTTGTTGCAATAAATTTGAGATTACTAGCTTGCGAACTTCAAATCCAAAATCCACACGCCCTAGTCGGAAGAATCCGCAAGATCGGACAGCAGGTAGGTACTCATACACAACACGACACAACAACAACGCATATAAGTAGAGTTGCAATATATATGTGTGTGTGTAACCCAGTGCCCCCAGGGCATACTAAAATTCAGGGGTTGGCATAATGCCTGATACTACTATAAAGTGCTCCCACACTGAGCACTTAGACTTGGAGGAAATATAATCATAATTCAGTCAAAATACAAGTGACCATAATAAATTTAAAAGAATTTAAGCGTGATAAATTTTTGTGAAATATTAATAACAGTAATATTTTCGTGAAAGAAATTTAATAACAGTAATGTGCCATGATGCTTTATAACCTTTAAGAATGAATTTGGCCCAAAGGCCGACATGTTCCTAGGCAAGATCGTGCCTAACTAAACCTGTCCCAGGAGCATGTTCAAGTCTGCATGACAAATCCGCCTATACAGGATTAAACTGGGGACCCGAATAAAACTAACAAAAGAAACTCCTATCCATTATAGGACCCAAACTGAATATAAATATGTGAAATTAATGAATCAATTGAAAACTAAATTTAATCTGTGAAATTACATGATGAATGATAGAATTACTAGCACTAAGGTAACCCTTTTACTGAAAACTAGAAAGAAATTTACATGCCTGAATGGTAATCAGCCACGGATACATGCCAACCTCTGGGCTCACACTTAATATAAATAGTATTACAAAATGTATAAAAGATTCATACCCCCCCCCAAGTCCGCGCACTATTCTGTCCCGTTAACCGGGGACCCAATTGAAATGTGTAAAGCTTAAAGTCATTTTAGGGTGTGTCGCTATATGCCCACGAGTTCTAGTAGGTTACATTCACTTGTGTTAAAAAGTAATATTGGGTTGGTGTCACCTGATTTTTTCCCTGGTGTGGAGTTTGAAGTCCTGGTCTACAGCATTTTTGTGTTGGTGTGGCCTGTTCCTCGCTGTTCTCCTCCGGCAGATGAAGCTGAGAGCCTTTGATGTTCGGTTGTTCAGGTCATGATTTGGAGCTGGTCCTCGACTTGAAGCGGGGGACCCTAAGCATACAAATATTATCAGCGAGATGCTCCAACACTTATTCCCCCAGGTTACTCTCACACGCACCAAAATCCATTTATAATTTTAAACACTGCTTTAGGCCTACTTGAAATGAAAGTTTGACACACTCTACAACAGGTTATACGGGCATGTGGCCCTACCTTTGAAAACATTAAGTTTGGCTAAAGTACATATTATTTTGCGTTACCATTGGTCAATTATGGGGCCTTAGTTAAGACTTCAATTACTGTTATACAATTAACTCATTTTGCATACTCTAATTCGCCACGCAGCGTGCGTGTAACAGGTTAACAATTTTCATTCATTCTTGTACGTATATTAAACAAAACCCCTTTTACGTTACTTTAAATTAAATATATATAAGTATACTGCACTCACTTACCGCAGATCTGTTTTAATTTAGCCTGCCATAGGTGGAAGATGGAACAATTAATAAAAACTTCTCTGTCGGAGAGCGGCGAGGCGGTTAGTTGGAGTAGCGAAATCAGACAAGCTCCGAACCGTTTATTCTACGCATTTTTCAACTCGCGCTTCAAGGCGTCCGCAAGGGAGCAGCACCAATCAAGCGCCGCTTCGTTACCTCATGTAGATTCTGCGCTAACCGTTAAACACAGTACGGCAGAACGCCCACCGCTAAATACAGAAACCTATTGTTTGTTATATTCGTTAAATGCAGTACAAGATTTTTTTATTATACGCTATTTACTTTTGCGTATTAGCGCCGATTTTATTCAATCGGCACACCCCCACCCCAAAAGGGCAACATAGTTGCCCCACACTTAGACAGAGGAGTACCCTGCAGTGTACCTCAATGTTTTCTACTAAAACGCAGGTGTTCCTCGGTTTTCCCAGTTGCCTTTGTTCTCAGGAGAGCAGTGGCTCAGAAGGAAGTTGAAAAAACAGAAAGAAGACATGTAGAATGCGAGTGTGTTGGCACTACACACTGACCTGATCAGGGCCAGCATGCAGCAAGAAAGACAGAAGAAGAAAGAGTGTTCGGGTGCACCCTGAGTTCTGACCTCCTGAGGCTTGACCACTTATGCGGGAACTCCGATGCTACCTCAACAGGGACCCATGCCCTATAATTACACGGGAACTAACCCCCCAAAATCCAATAACACTTTATCCCATGAATCCCTCTTACATCCCACAGGACCAGGGTGAGAACGGGGGAGGTGGTTTCCATGACACCATAATTTGTTTACCCAATGTGTATATCCCTTCCTATAACCTAATACATGTGTGCTCCAAGGACATTGTCCACGTCGTACAACGCAACCGAGGTCCCTATCTGGCCTCGTTGGAGCGGTACGACTTGCTCTACTTACTCCTATTTTTGATTTTTTCTCATCCTTTTCTTTTTCTAATTTTTATGTTTTCTGCTTTTTTTTAAGGGTTAGGAAATTGGGAGGATGAAAAGGGACAGGGTTCCCTCCGAAAATAAGGAGGAGTGGAGAAAACCAAGGCTCGCGTAGGCAGGGGCGCAGCCCTGAATTAGACGTACACCACCCGGATTGTGGGGAACATCTACCCGCTACCATACGAGGTTCTTACCTTTTCTCCGGAGCACACACCACCGAAGGATCACCATCCCTACACACATGGAAACCACCAAATCTTACCCCCCCCACTTCAATTAGTCAGCTTACTCCCTCCGACAGAGCTTCAATTTTGAAACATGTGTAACAATTTCTGTAGAATCGCCCACCGGTACACCCAGCCGGGCCGTCACCGGTGACGTGAACCCCAGGATGCGATATTGCCCCGACCAGCGGTAACATAACTTTGCGGCCCGTTTATCCGCGGCTGAGCTGATTGGGTGGCTCTGGCAATAGACCCAGTTCCCAATCCGGAAGGGGTTAGGAATTCGCCCCTGATTATATCGTCGACAGACCCGCTCGTGCGCTCGCAGCAAATTCTTCCGAGCCTCCTTCCACCTCTCTGCAGTACTATTTTTCTGGCTCCCGTGGCAGAAGATCTTCGATGTTCCACAAATTGGTCAACGAGAGTGCGGGCGAGAATCCAAACAGGATTTCAAAGGGCACGGCCTGATGACTGTCATGTCGGGCCGTATTAAAAGCTAACTGTAACCACTTCAGATTCTGATCCCATGTTGCTCAGCGTGATAAGCAATCAGGGCGGACCGGAGATTCCGATTGAATCTCTCCGCATGGGACGGCTGTGGGTAATAAGGGGAAGTGGTTACGTGTTTGATCCCACTGGCGAAACACATCCGCCGGAACTCACCCGAAATGAACTGAAGGCCATTGTCCGAGACAATGATGGTCGGAAGACCGAAATGCTGAAATATATTGTTTTGGAGCGCGTTTATGGTTAAACGAGCCGTTGCCTGCCGTAAGGGCAATAGCCAGGCAAACTTTGAAAAAGCATCCACACAAACAAGCAGGTAAGCATTCCCTGACTTGCTACGGGGGAATGGCCCCACGTAGTCGATGAACAACTTCTCCATCGGTCTGCTCGCCACATCAGATGACAACAACCCTAACTTGGTGTTCTGGGCAGGCTTGCTCAAGCCACATAGATGACAGCTCTTAACCCTGATCGCGATGTCCCTATCCATGCCCTTCCAGATAAAATGTCTCCTAATGCTGGAAATGGTCTTAGAAATTCCCTTGTGGCCTCCTACTGGGGAATTGTGGTAATAACTGAAGACCATGGGCACTAACTTGCTAGGCAGCACGATCGTAGGAGCACGTCCTTTTCTCTCTCTACAACATAGGACTCCCTTGGACAAGAAGTAAGGGGCCTGTACGTTACCCTCCTTTATATTTTGGATGACTGGACCCAGCTCTTCGTCGTTCAACTGATGGGGCAACACATCAGTGAAGGCTAATGGAAAGTCTAGCAGAACGGAACAGGGTTGCTCAGATTGGGCATCACTGGGCTGGGAAAACATGCACGACAAGGCATCTGCAACTACATTTTGAGATCCCCTAATGTGTTGCACTTTGAACTTAAAGGATGAGATCTTCACCACCCATCTACCAATTTTACCCAGTTGCTGGAGATGAGCCAGAAGCCAAGAGAGAGCCTGATTGTCGGTCTCGAGCAGGAACTCAGCATGTTCCAGGAAACGCCTGAACTTGTCTAGAGCGTACACAACAGCTAAACACTCTAGCTCATAGACGGATGATTTTTGTTCTTGCTGGGTCAATGTCCGGGAAATAAAAGCCACAGGCTGCCTAGCGTCATCAACAACTTGGGACAGAACTGCCCCGAGCGCAACCGAACTCGCGTCCGTCTGTAGGATAAAGGGTTTCGAAAAGTCGGGCATCCGTAACACCGGTGGGGAGATGATGGCCTCCTTCAAGGTGTGGAAAGCCTTCTGTTGACTCTCGCCCCATATAAATTTAGCGCCCTTCTTCCTCAGCTCGTTCAAGGGTGCGGCAATCTCTGCGATATTAGGTATGAATCGTCGATAAAAATTGACCATACCTACGAATCTCGCTATTCCCTTCGCATCCCTAGGAGGGGGGAAGTCACGGATGCCCTGTGTCCTCTCGGGGTCGACCGTAACGCCCCGGTGTGAAACCAAATGGCCCAAGAAAGAAATACTCTCCTGGGCGAAACGAACCTTATCGGGATTGACAGTGAGGCCAGATCTTCTCAACGGACACATCACTTCTCGGAGATGACCCAGATGATCTTCGAATGTCTCACTGTACACCAACAAATCATCTAAGTAATTGAAGACAAACCTGAATTTCACGTCGTGAAAAACGGTATCGAGAAGACGAGTGAGTGTCTGGGCCCCCACAGCCAAACCCATGGGAACCCTTGTGTATTGGTACAGATTCCATGGTACAGAAAAGGCCGTGTACGGTCTACTCTCTTTGGCCAAAGGAATCTGGTGATAAGCCGCATTGAGATCGATTATGGTGAAATACCTGGCCCCACTGAACCAATCAAAGGCCGAATGTAAGTCTGGGAGGGGAACAGAATCCACCTCGATATTTGCGTTCAACTTCCGATACTCAATGACCATACGGTTTTTACCCCCAGGCTTAGGTACCAAAAACGCTGGACTGGCATAGCTAGAATGAGAAGGTTCAATCACCCCTTGTTCCAAAAACTCTTGAACCCTCTCTCGCAGAATGGTCATCTTCGGAGGTGCGAATTTGTAAGGGTGCGACCTTACTATCTTAGAGTCTGTAAGACGGATCTTATACTCCAGCAGGTGTGTGAGTCCCAATGTAGGAGTTAACACCTCGGGAAATTCCTCACACAATTGGTCTAAGGCCCTCTGCTGGGATGGAGTGAGATGGTCTCGTGCAGAATCAGGACAAGCCACCTCTTGGATACCTGGCTTAGCTCCCTGGTACCCAAGGAATGGAATAAGAGCTCCCCGATTAAACTTGAAATAGCATTGGTGCGCTTGGATGTCCAGCACGAGACCACTTTTCGCGATGAAATCGGCACCAATGATACAATCCACTCCCAGAGCAGGAGAAACCAGAAAAGGCCACACCCAAGAAAACCCATCGATTTTAAATTTAAAGGTAATCACCTGGGAGATGGGAAAGATTTCTCGAGATGCAGTCCAGCATACCACAGACGACAGGTTTGACCTCTTGATCAAGCCCTGCTTCTCCAGGTCCGCGCATACCCGAGATGAGATGATGGATCGGGCTGAACCGGAGTCAACTAATGCTCTGAGCTGACCCCCTTTTACCTCGAGCGACAGAAAGGGGCATACTGAAAGGTGTTGAGAGGTAGTGGACCGGACCTTGATGTCGAAAGAGTTGGATCCTAGCAATTGCCTGGAGGTAGTTGGAACTTGTAAAGATTTAGTGCGAGGGGAAGACATCCTCCGACATATCTTCCCCTGTCTACTTATTTTTTTGGGATGGGTCTTGACGATGGAGGTGCTGGACGCGCGCGCCCTTCGGTGCATGATCGAGCCACGTGCCCCGGGCGATTACAATTGTAACAGATGATGTCCCCCATCGCTCGCGATTTCGAACTGACTGGGCCTGTTGGGGGGGGAGAACTTCCGCTCTCTGACGTCTGGGTAGCTCCCCTCTTCTGTCTCCCCTCGCCTCATCGCTCATCTGAATGGCCTTGGACATCACACACAGCCGGTCCAAGTCCGCAAACCACCGCGGCCGCTCAGCAAATACGAGTAGCAATCTGTCTTCTGAGGAGACGCCGTCAAGAATATTCTGGACAACCTCTTCCTCCGACATGCCCAGTCCCAGTATGCGCGCTACCTCTCGAATACTTTGCACGAATTGGGCAAGACTCTCGCCCCTCGCCTGCACGCGATAAAAGTGTCGGTGTCGTAATTGCTGCATTAGTCTCCCGGGCACGAACGCCTCCAACACCTCCTGGTGGAACTCCGCCACTCTACCTCTACGCCTCATTACACCCGCCACCCTCTCAGCCATGGGGCCCCGACAATAAGGATAAACGAGCTCGAGGACGGTACGATCCGACATACCCGGGAAATCGACCAATTGAAAAATTATTTTAAAAAACGGCAATAATTTGTCCACATCCAGCCCATCCACGATCGGTAATTGCTGGATGATTTGAGACAGTGGGTTGGGCAGCTTGTGATATGACGCCGCCACCAAACCGGAGAAAACCGGGGTACTTGCGACAGGCTCGATTGCTCTATAAGATGACTCTACAGCCGAGACCACGGACTCAGCAACTGGAGCCGGCGTAGGTGGTCTACCCGGTTGAGCCCCCTGCAGGGTCGAGGTGATCTGTTGGATCAGACCTTTTACATCATGGGCCGGCTCAAGATCGCCCCATTGTTGGTCAAGATTCTGCAGCCTGAGTTTTACATGCTGCAGGCGTTGCCGGATTCGCCGGACGCCGATGGAGCACCCCGGTCCCTCCTCCAAATTGTCTACACACCGAGCTAATTCCTGCAGCTCCTCCCACTTCTCGATGCATTTTTCGAATTCACTCTCTTTGTCAGCGATGGCGACAGTCGAGAGCGCTTCGCCCGCGGACAGCGCTTCTCTGAGCTGCCGTCGCAATACAATTACCACCCCTTTCGGGTCTCTCCCCCGGGCTCGTAACTCGAACTCGATTTCGTCACGCAGAAACAACTCTGGATTTAGGACGCTCATCCTCGAGCTTCGCGGTCGGCACCCGAAAACACAACACCCTACAAAAATTGACAATAAAGAACACAGGAATACTTGAGTACTGTCCTTCCTTCAAGCAGACTGCGGTTCCCCCTACCGTTGCGAGGACCCAGCCCACTTACCTGAACTAGCTCTCAACAGCACTACACACGAAGGAACGCAACACACACACACTAATACACGACATGACAAAATTACCGACCAACGAACAACAACAAATTCTCAGATAAATATTTGCAATAACTTCGGCTCCCGTATCTCGGAGGAGATCGACAGCCGATCGGGCCATACCGCATAACTAAAAACGCCTTCCCTATTATTGGCAAGGTAATACGCGAAAACCATTCCTCCACCTCGGCCCAGATCTGCGATATTTCGAGTTTCCAAGGAATTTCCCCCCTAAAATTTCACACCCCGTGGCGACCTCCAGTTCAACAATACCAACAGGCGGGCAATGATACACACATATAATTAACAAAACCTTAAACATAACAAGACATAGGTACTTATAGATATAGGGACTTCTAGTAATTATTCCAAGTCCGATTCGAACCCCAAAATGTTTCCTGAGTTTGCAAGCCCCGTCACACCCAAAAGACCCAAGGGTTGACCCTAATATCAACCACGCTCTGCTACCAAATGTAACCCTTCTTTAAGTAGTTTATTGACTTATAAATTTTTTTTTTTGTTTTTAGAGGGGCCAGAAGATAATTAAAACTAGGCCAAAAGCCTAGAGAAGCCAAAAATGCGCTGGACCCAGTGAGACGGGACTTGCAATTAAAACTCACAAAATTAACAACCAATAATTTTTTATTACATCCTTCTCTTTTTTTTATAACAAAACGTTAAATATTTATCTCCCAACAAGATCAGTGCTTTCTCCTTAAAATATTTTTGTTAATTTTTTACTTTATAAATAAATATAAAATTTAAATGAAATTAATATAATGATTAATTGATTTTCTTTTCCAATTGGGGTTACTTTTCCCCACTTAGCCCTATACCTAACCCCCAGAAATAATACATGAATATACAATACCTATAAATGGACATATATATATATATATATATATATATATATATATATATATGTCTACAACTACAACACATACACACGTTCCACATCACAGGACAATTACAACTTTCAACATTAATATCTTGCCACACCTCTTTCACCTCATAAGGTACATAATTCACAATTCATAAATATTCTTGAACGCAACACCTATTGAAAGATCTTAATACATAATAATCCATATATATATATATATATATATATATATATATGTGTGTGTGTGTGTGTGTGTGTAACCCCAGTGCCCCCAGGGCATACTAAAATTCAGGGGTTGGCATAATGCCTGATACTACTATAAAGTGCTCCCACACTGAGCACTTAGACTTGGAGGAAATATAATCATAATTCAGTCAAAATACAAGTGACCATAATAAATTTAAAAGAATTTAAGCGTGATAAATTTTTGTGAAATATTAATAACAGTAATATTTTCGTGAAAGAAATTTAATAACAGTAATGTGCCATGATGCTGTATAACCTTTAAGAATGAATTTGGTCCAAAGGCCGACATGTTCCTAGGCAAGATCGTGCCTAACTAAACCTGTCCCAGGAGCATGTTCAAGTCTGCATGACAAATCCGCCTATACAGGATTAAACTGGGGACCCGAATGAAACTAACAAAAGAAACTCCTATCCATTATGGGACCCAAACTGAATATAAATATGTGAAATTAATGAATCAATTGAAAACTAAATTTAATCTGTGAAATTACATGATGAATGATAGAATTACTAGCACTAAGGTAACCCTTTTACTGAAAACTAGAAAGAAATTTACATGCCTGAATGGTAATCAGCCACGGATACATGCCAACCTCTGGGCTCACACTTAATATAAATAGTATTACAAAATGTACAAAAGATTCCCCCCCCCCAAGTCCGCGCACTATTCTGTCCCGTTAACCGGGGACCCAATTGAAATGTGTAAAGCTTAAAGTCATTTTAGGGTGTGTCGCTATATGCCCACGAGTTCTAGTAGGTTACATTCACTTGTGTTAAAAAGTAATATTAGGTTGGTGTCACCTGATGTTTTCCCTGGTGTGGAGTTTGAAGTCCTGGTCTACAGCATTTTTGTGTTGGTGTGGCCTGTTCCTCGCTGTTCTCCTCCAGCAGATGAAGCTGAGAGCCTTTGATGTTCGGTTGTTCAGGTCATGATTTGGAGCTGGTCCTCGACTTGAAGCGGGGGACCCTAAGCATACAAATATTATCAGCGAGATGCTCCAACACTTATTCCCCCAGGTTACTCTCACACGCACCAAAATCCATTTATAATTTTAAACACTGCTTTAGGCCTACTTGAAATGAAAGTTTGACACACTCTACAACAGGTTATACGGGCATGTGGCCCTTCCTTTGAAAACATTAAGTTTGGCTAAAGTACATATTATTTTGCGTTACCATTGGTCAATTACGGGGCCTTAGTTAAGACTTCAATTACTGTTATACAATTAACTCATTTTGCATACTCTAATTCGCCACGCAGCGTGCGTGTAACAGGTTAACAATTGTCATTCATTCTTGTACGTATATTAAGCAAAACCCCTTTTACGTTACTTTAAATTAAATATATATAAGTATACTGCACTCACTTACCGCTGATCTGTTTTAATTTAGCCTGCCATAGGTGGAAGATGGAACAATTAATAAAAATTTCTCTGTCGGAGAGCGGCGAGGCGGTTAGTTGGAGTAGCGAAATCAGACAAGCTCCGAACCGTTTATTCTACGCATTTTTCAACTCGCGCTTCAAGGCGTCCGCAAGGGAGCAGCACCAATCAAGCGCCGCTTCGTTACCTCATGTAGATTCTGCGCTAACCGTTAAACACAGTACGGCAGAACGCCCACCGCTACCTATTTTTCTTTATATTCATTAAATGCAGTACAAGATTTTTTTATTATACGCTATTTACTTTTGCGTATTAGCGCCGATTTTATTCAATCGGCACAGTACTAAATTATTATGTTGATGCAACAGCCTTTGGAGATTTCAAACAATATCCTTTCTTGTATAGGGGATGGCTTCACAGTGTCGATCGGCCTGAGCTTGATCGTCTCCCATGAAATAGATTTCTGAAAACTTCAGATTTTCATTTGGGACAGGGAGCAACAACCCGACTTTGTAAAATATTTGTCCTTTCACTTTAAAAGTTGGCATGAAACCATCAGTTTCTTCAATTGCTGCTGTCATACCAAAAGAATGGATTGTTCTCTGAATATTTTGGAGAAAATGCTTGGATTTTGAAGTAATTCCTGACATGTATGAACGAAGTGGTTCTGGTGGTTGATTCAATGGTTGTAAAATTACTATTCCATTAGAGCAGCACATCCCAGGTGATTCAGCTTTAAATTTTTTGGCATGACGAAATTCGCATATCACATCCATTTTGCCAATTGCAACTTTTGGATGTGACGAATAGTCATAATTTAGATCATACTGAAAAGCCTCTAAAATCAGATTACCTCGTCTGCTCACTTGTCGATATTCACTTCGTTCTGGTAATTCCACATCCCTTAATTCAAACTCCCTCACGTGTGACGTGCTCCCTCATGCTCCTCAGGTGTTTCCGCGGCCCTTAATTCATCTTACCTTAGATGTTGTTGCTCTATGCACTCCCTATGCTCCCCAGGTCTCTCTGCAGCCCTAATCTCTGCCTGTCTTCTTTGTTGTTGTTCAAGCCAAGACTCACATTCCTCAGGTGTCTCAGCTGCTCACAATAACCTTGCTCGGTTAGCATTTGAATGGGCCTGCTTTGTCTTTTTTCAGAGGCATTCTGCAAAGTAAGGTGATAAGTACTCGTACTTCTAAGAAGGGTAGATTGAAAAGCAGGTGAAGAATAAGGGAAACAAACGGATTTGTAAAGTTATTTGAAGGTGAAGTTTAAAAGGAGTGTTAACTGAAATTTGAAAGGAGGGTCAGTTTGATAAGAAGTGAAGAGTAAGGAAAACAAACGGGACCGTAAAGCTATTTGAAAGTGAAGTTTAAAAGGAGTGTAGTTAAGGAAAATGAATAACAGAATGCGGAATAACTCAACCAAATAAATATATCTAATATAATGATGAATGAACAAATCAATAGAGAAACAGAAATGGTAAAAACTCTGGTAAGGTGTTACTCTCGTGTACTGTTTACTTGTCTTCAACGTCGCGCTTAAACTGATCAATGCTGCACCTTAGGGTATCGTTAGGAAACGCATTGAATTTAACATACAGGCAGTAATGAAATTGGTCACACAGATGTGTAAAAAACGCACAGGCGTCAACTCTGCTGTGTTTTCAATGTCTCCCTCATCGAAACACAACCTGCTGCATTTTAGTTTGGTTTTTAACACTCACGAGGGTGGTCACACGGACTGTTCAAAGATGCCCCTTTGTTTATTTACTTGTTACTATGGTAATTAATTCTGGTCTTCATGGTGTTGTTGACATCTTTATATGCGTCACACATCGACTGTGAATAAACAAATGGGCCAAAATCATGTGAAAGGGGCGGAATATCAAATTCCAAGTTAGACAGTGTTTTTTGCCTTGTGTCAAAGGTTACCTGGGCAAAATTTGGTTGAAATCAGTGTAACAGTGTGGATTTGTACTAATCAATACAAATAAATCCTCAGACCATGAGTTTTATATATATCATTTTCTATATAAGTAACTCGATGTTTCTTGCAGTAATTATATAATTTGTGATGTTTTCAATTTGTTTCTTCTGCAAGTAGATAATATTGTATATTCTTTTTTTTTTCTTTTTTCTTTTTTTTTTTTTTTTTTTTTTTTTAAAGAAATAAAAAGAATATACAATATTATCTACTTGCAGAAGAAACAAATTGAAAACATCACAAAAATATATATATATATATATTCAAACAGTTTTTGCCACAGTCCGTTTCTTGATGTATATATATAATATATTTAATACAGTGGAACTTGGTTATTACGGCCTCGTCTGTTACGTCAACTCGGGTGTAGCGTTATTTTGTCATAACTCCGGTCAAACTGATATCTTTAACATTATAAAAATTCCCGGTTTTAACGTCACTAAATATTGTACTACTCTGTTATAGCGTCTCCTGTAAATTTCTCTGATATTTTACTCTAAATTTTATATAAACGTATATATGTGCGCACGCACTACGCCCATGGCTACAGACATACATTGTATGCAAACGATAAGCACTGTAACAGGACCGCCGGTGCCAGCCGGTGTCTGGCGACTGACATGTCTCCCCATCACTCTCACCGGGTCAGTAGCACTGCGCGTCTCGAGGCTATTGTTCACGCCACGCTGTTACAGTATTTACTGTACAGTATTGTTTACACATAGTCTCGTCTCTGTTTTTGGTTGTTATTGTTTCTGTATCTGCTCGTGCTGTGACAGTTTCTTTTGTGCGTTTTATAACTTAAGTTTTGGTAGCCACTGTTTATAGAATTTTATACGTAGGTCTACATTTTTATACAGTAATCATGGCAAGTTCTAGTACAAAAAGAAAGGTTCTGTCTATTCAAGAGAAAGTACGTGTAATTAGATCATATGAAAGCGGACGTAAAATAGCTGATGTATGCCGTGAGTTTGGTTTAGTGAATTCTACTGTAGGTTCAATTTTAAAAAACAAGGACAAAATTTTAAAAAAATTTGAGGAAGATGGAGAAAAATTCTTGGATTTCGTTGTCCATGACGTGTCCGTTACTTAACTAAATATCATTATTACTTTAACGACTCGGAACACTAGGTTTCTTATATAATGTTTTTTATGGCACTCCACTCCACTACAGAATCCACCTTTGCAAACCACCTCATTGAAGCAAACCACACATATAAAAACATCGACAATAACATGAACATTCTACACGTACACACAAAAGGCCGAAAACTAGACACTCTAGAACAATTGGAAATATACAAACACACAAAAACAAATAAAAACGACATCCTAAACGAACAGACACAATTCAAATCGCACGCATTATTCAAACATATCTCACCCACACACACAGCATCGATCTTTCGAAATTCGATTTCGTCACCCACAACAAGACGGACAGCGCTACCTCCAGCAGCCTCTGAAGAAGCCTTTTAAAGGTGAAAACCGGTTAAGGCTGTAAGGTAAAACTTTTTGCTTTTACTTATAAAAAACCTAGTGTTCCGAGTCGTTAAAGTAATAGTGATATTTAGTTATGGAGAAAAAATTAAAAAAATTAGGAAATGCGAACATGGTGATGTTGATGCAGCATTATTGAAATGGTTCAAACAGTGTCGATGTTCAGATATTCCTGTGAGTGGACCAATTCTGAAAGAGAAAGCTACAGAATTCGGAAAATTGTTTGGTATTGATTTTACGGGCTCCAACAGATGGCTAGATCAATTTAAGGCCCGACACTCGATTTCCCTTGCAAAAATTTGTGGTGAGGAAAAATGCGTAGATCTGAACGTTACAGGCGATTGATTGGGTGCATAACACTTGGCCAGAAATTAGACGATCATATAAAGATGAAGACATCTTTAATGGAGATGAAGCCGGAATTTTTTATAAATTAACTCCAGATAAGACTTTCAAATTTAAAAATGAAAAGTGCATTGGTGGGAAGCTCTCTAAACAAAGAGTTACAGTTTTTGTTTGTGCGAACATGACGAGAACCGAAAAAAGGAAACTTTTAGTTATCCGGAAAAGTTTGCATCCTAGATGTTTTAAAAACATCAAAAAACTTCCTGTAAGTTACACTGCCAACAAAAAAGCGTGGATGACTTCTAGTATTTTCGAAGATGAACTGAGAAAGTGGGATAAAGAACTGTCATCGAAAAACAGAAAAATTCTACTTCTAGTTGACAACTGTGCAGCCCATCCAAAGTTAAATTTGACAAACATTAATCTAGTCTTCTTACCAGCCAACTGTACGAGTGTCCTGCAACCTATGGACCAAGGCGTCATTAGAAGCCTAAAGTGTCACTACCGCAAGCAACTTTAACAAAAAATTATTTTCTGTATGGACACGGTGCAACCTGCCACAATTTCACTCTTAGATGCAATACAATTCCTAGACGACTCTTGGAAGAGTGTAACACAGAAGACGATAGCAAAATGCTTTAGTAAAGCACAACTCATACATGAAAATTTACTCGATGATGACGAAGACGACGACTTGCCGCTCTCGGAGTGGATTAAGAAATTCGACATAAATGAATTTGGAAATGAACTTGATTCCTATGCATCAGTGGATGACCAAGTAGAAACATTCCAAGTGTTGAGTGACGCAGAAATTATCGCAGAAGTAAAAAACATAGAAGCAGATGATAGTGTTGAAGAAGATGCTGAGCAAGAGGAGGATGCCGACATCGTTTGTCCGACAGTACAGGAAGCAATGAGAGCCGCCGAAACTCTTTCACGATTTTACTGCTTTAGAGAGACGTCTGACGACACGTTCAATGCAGCGCAGCATCTCCACAGCACAACAGAAAGAATTTATTTTTCAGAAAGGAGCGTTCAAAAGAAAATTACAGATTACTTTCGACAGTAAGCCTAAATGTAAGTTACATGTACTTTCTTTTTGATCTTTTAAAATATTCTTCATGCTGTTTGTATAAATGAAATGCAGTTTGTAAACTTTACAATAAATATCACGAATAATGTTAATAATGGAAAGATCTTTTTTTTATTTCTCCTTCCTTACTAGTGATTAAAAAGGGTCTTTTACAACAACTCTTTTATAACGTCACTTGGATAACATCATTATTTTTTTGGTCCCTTCAATGACATTATAACCAAGTTCCACTGTATTTATAATGAATTTACCTCAAGATCAGGGGCGTCATTTGATAGGGGGGGGGGCAGTTGCCCCCCTACAATTTTGGAATTGATGAAAAAAATCATATATTTGTACCTACTAATTACTAGTTAATTAAATGGATCGATTGCGATTCACTCTGTTGTCTTGGTCAAGATGTAAATTATACAAAATTACAAGTCCATCCAAACAGCAGTAGTTACTTCTTAAACGAATAGCAACTTTTTGTGATAAGTTGGGTATGGAAGAGAAAAATGCAAAAACAATTATAAACATACAATTTTATTACATAGCATTAGTGAAAACTGGGACATTAAACTTATAATAAAATGAGACAAAATAAAACGTAAAGACTACGCCGCATTTGAATGTCACCTTAATGTAGCAAAGGGTATCGTCGTGGTTTCCTCGCTGCAAAATCATCCACCAATTGGTCTAGTGGTATTTTTTTCATTTCCTCTCTTTCAATCGCCATCAACATAAGTGAGGACAATCTTTCATCCCCAGTAGAACTTCGTAGGTATCCTTTGACTCTTTTCAGCACACAGAAGATTCTTTCATTTCCAGCTGTGGTGATAGGCAGTGTGGAAAAAATTTGCAGCAGTTTTATCACCTCGGAGTACGCCACTGGAAGAACTCGGAGACTTTCGAGTAGTGACAAAATGGAGTCTCCGTCGCAAGATCGTAAATGGTTCCTAGCTAGGGGCAGTTGCAGTTGTAGAAGTTCTCCATTTAGAAAACTTTTGTAATTTTCTATCAATGGTTGGAATTTCTCTTCCGTCATGAAGGCTGTATTTTCTTTCTTAAAGCCGTCCGTTGCTGAGAACAGGCCTTCATTTCCAGAAAATCGGCGATTGTATGCCATGAGAATGCTGTCGACGATTTTGAAGTACATACCCTTAGTTTCTGTATCTTTTTTACCTATGGTTGGCATTATCACGCTGTCAGCGAACGTATGAGGAACAGTCTTCGTCCTTTTTTGTTTGCCCCATACAATACCACTACTGCCTGCCAAGGATTTAGCCTTTTCTAAAACCTCTAAGTATGTGGCGTCAGTTCTGGATTTTTCAAGTTCTTCTTCCGTACTTTTGATTAAATGCACGGCGGCTGCTAAATCAAGTTCTTCAGCTTGTAGCTGCTGCGATAGGCAATAAGTAATGCCTAATATCTTCTCCATAGTACACAGCAGAAATATGAAGTTTTCCTGCATTATTTGCGCTTTTATTCCTATACTCTCCGCCCTATCCTTTTTTCCTTCGTCTAGAACACCCAAAATGGCCTGGTATGTCTTTAGAACTTTCATAACTGCATTAAACCAATAGAACCATCTTGTAGGGACCGTCCTTTCCAAATTCAGTACTGGTTTATTCATTCTCTGTTGTATTTCTACGAAAACCTCATGACAGGTAGCACTGTTGGAAATGAAGTGATAGAGGGTTTGAACAGTAGAAAAGAAGTCTTTAACTTCTTCATCATTACCCAACACATGCACCAAAACAAGATTAAGGCGGTGAGCATGACAGTGGAAGTACGTAGCATGAGGCGCTAAATCCTTTATTCTTGCCTGGACCCCGCTGACCCATCCTCTCATGACATTTGCTCCGTCGGAGCACTGACCAACACAGTGTTTTCTGTCTAGTCCCTGATCCGATAGCACTGATGTTATGGCGTTGGCAATACTTTCAGCACTGCAGTCTTTTAGATGGTGCAGCCCGATTGCACGTTCATTTATTTTTGTTTCTTCGGCGTCTACATAACGAATCAAAATTGCAAGCAGTTCTGATTTTGACATATCTCTTGTTTCATCAGCCATTATAGAGAAGTATTTCGCCTGCTTAGCTTTCGTGATAATGCTTTTCAGCAATCTGGCAGAACAGACATCGATCAAGTCATTTTGGTATTCTGGTGAGCAATAATGCCCATATTGATGGTTTAATTTATCTTTAATATCAGGGTCGTCCTCAGTCATGGTGTTTAAGAGCTCGAGAAAATTACCTCTGTTTTGAGAATTTTCTGATTCGTCGTGTCCTCTAAAAGCTAAACCTTGTCTGCCGAGAAAACCAGTCGCTTTCAGTAGAACTTTGATATGCTAGTTGTCTTGATTGTTCATCATCTTTTTTCACAGCACTACACTTTATATAATAATGAAACTTTCACCTTGTGAACTTACTTGTCTTTTCTTGTCGAACGGGTTTTGGCGTGGTGTTCTACAAGAAAAGACAAGTAAGTTCACAAGGTGAAAGTTTCATTATTATATAAAGTTTGATATGCTTTCGATTTTCCTGTATATTTCCTGATCGTTGCGAGTCCAGTAGAGATGATACTGACTTCTGTTGGGAACTACGACTTTTAAATTCAGCCCATGATGTCATTGATGCTTTGTGCCTTTCTCCAAGTTCATGCTGCTTTAAAGGTGCAGAAGCATCTTTCCACTTTCTAAATCCCTTGTCTATAAAAGTGCGACTTCCAGCTGCTTCACCTGGACGAACAGAATACTGTGCGTTGAAGTGTCGGCATGGGAAACAGTACACAGCGTCTTCTGCTTTGGAGTATTCTATCCAGTCATGGATGTCATAATAACGAGCTGTGAACCTTCTTCCATTGGTCTTTGGGAAATCTATGTTTGGCTGGACTGGACATTCTAGTGGGCTAATGCTAAGTGACTTACTCTGCTCTGCTGTTGATGAAGTTTGGGAGATAGACGGAGTTAACCTTGTGCTAACCTTGAATTTCTGAGCTGTCATCGTAGATTGAGAAGACGTACCATTGGAGGATGCTTGAGTAGACAGTGAAGTTAGCGGTGAAGGCTCAGACGAATGAGGAGCAGATCGGTCACTATCAGTCAAGTCCACTTCCACTTTATTCTTTTTACTGAAAAAGTCACTGATGTTTCGTTGAGTTCTTTTCATTTTAGCACGTTTATATTTTATGTCTGTCACGGAATTATTTTTTTCAGGGCGTTAAAGTAACGTCATAATCAATCACTCACGTCCATAATAATCTCTTAGCACTGTTCGTAATGCAGGTAAAGATAAATACACTTAACGAAGCTAGCGCGCACAACAATAAACCTTAACACGGCGGCGCAACGCAAAAACACTGACGTCTGACTCTGACGTGACTACTACAGACAGATGTGATGACAGAAGGAAAGTGTCGCCAACTATTCTCAGAAAGTATCCCTAGTGTGCAACTTATATACCCTACCTAATATATTTTCGACAGATATATCGTTACTTTCTGTTTGCATTGGAAATTTGTTCATTATTGCTCAGTATTTTAAGACCTAAAATGTAGTATCTAAGTTTACTACATTTATGTGTGTATATATTATGATCAGTTTGTAAATCTCTGTAAAGTCTTACAACAATCTATTTGTTTTAGTAAAGTTAATATACCTATTTATATATTAAACCTATATTTATACTTAAAACTATTTATTTTGTTACCTATATTTACTTTATCCAACTTAAAAACTTAGTTCCAATAGATCGGAAAGATCCCGAATGAGAGAGAAATATTGTCTGTTTCTGTTTCTAACGCACGTTGCGAGGACGGACGGAAGTGCGGCAACGTCGCATGTGACCTGTCTCAGCTAAGTCAGTCATTTCATTACATGAAAATTATATTGTTGGTTATTTAGATTTAGATTATGTTAGGTAGATACCTAATGAAATAAATATTATGTGCAAACTAAATACAATGCTAATTAAATATAAACAATTAAATATATTTTTTTTATTAAATTAAATAGATGTACAACAAATTATTTATGTTATTTAATTAGTTAATAGGCTTTATGTTTTTCTATAATACCAAATAATCACAAAACCTGGAAAACACTATTGTCCTTTGTGCTTGCCCCCCCCCCCCACCAAAATCTGAAATGACGCCCCTGCTCAAGATATTTTTTTCCTTATTAGGAACGTGTTTCGGGAACCATTGTGTTCCCATCCTCAGTTCCCATCTTGAGGTAAATTCATTATAAATATTAAATATTATATATTGCAACAGTACAAATGTATATGGTACTGTGCATTGCACAAAATTAAAATAATTAATTTAAATAAATAAATAATTCATATTGTTAATAATAATAGTTCAGCTTGCAATCTGAATGATCAAACTTTCATGTTGGAACAGGTGGATCACGTCTGTGTCTGCTCTGTCTGTGTGTACACACGTATGTTACATGTGTGCGTGAGACCTGTCAATTCCTGAAAAGTGTCAACCTTAAGGAACGCTATTAATTATATGAATTTATTTATTTTGTAAAGATTGTGTGCATAATAGCACAAAACCAAATACACCAAAATATGTATAAAAATATGACGCAAATGTGTATAAAAAATAGTGTAAAAAGGATAAAAAGTGTAAGTACAGGAAAATAAAAATAAATAGAACTTATGTTAATTAAGATAAAGAAAAATGGTTTATACATGGTGAACACATAAAAATTACCGACAGAATGAATATCGGGTAATGTGCAAAAGACTTCGCAAATCGCGAAGATGAGCAAATTAAATGTGACAAGAATCGTGTGTGAGAAGTGATGCCTTCGACAGACTCTGACATGCAAAATATTGTCGAAACATGATTTTAGCGCCCTGGGTATGTATTTATATACATGAGATCCGCTAACTTCATTCTCTTTCTCGTTGAATTATGATGGCAGTCGGAGGCTCTGCCCAACAACTACAACTCTTTCTCGATCGACTACTGTGGCAGCCGGAGGCTCTGCTTCATGAGTACAACTTTTTTTCATACAACAACAGTAGCAGTGGGAGGATCTGCCCAGAGACAACAACATTTGTATCTCAACCACAGCAGCAGCCAGGGTCTTCACAACTACTCATCATTTTCGTGAGAGTACCTGCAACCTGAGACCATGACGGGAGACGAGGGAGCAGTCAAGTACATGCAGTAGAATCCAGCGTACGAGAATCCGACGGACAAAGGACGAGGATCCAGGACTACAGGATGACAAAGGAGCATCCAGGATAAAGGACCTAGGACCGAAGAGGACACGCTGCCAATTTACCACAACAATAAGGTGACAAACCACAATGTACTTGTAAACCGAGACTCACACAAAGACAATAATTAATGAAGTAAAAAGAGAGACAATCTAATTCAAATATGAATTAATAATTTGTACAAATGTAAATATTCTTTGTATAATAATTAGTGTAATGTTTAAGAATGTTTAACTATAATTTTTAATCAATAACTTTGAAGCTATAATTTTGAATCTATAATTTAATATTTAAATGGATAAAAGTAATTAGTAAATTTTATTAGAAAGCAAAGCAATGCATATGCAGTAAAATCAAAAGAGATTGATCATTAGAAAATAATTAGATAATCTAATCATTATCATACTAATGAGCAAGCCGAGAGCAATATTAGATAATTATAAAGATGTATTAGAGTATAAGATTGTATAATATATCTAGGTGTAATACAAGAGTATCAATTATATGTAATAATTAGATGTGTGCTAAGACTACACACACAAGCAAATAATGATTTTAATTCACAACCAAAATAAGAATTTGTGTTTAATAAATATTTAAATGATTTTACACCGAATTACATAGTGTGTTATTATTACGATTACACCCATCATCATCATACACACTCGAATTTAATGTGTTGTAAACGGCTTCCAAGAATCTGGGGTTCGAGCATTAAATAATTAAAGTGTTGTCTAAATTTTGTCGCTCAAGAACGTGGTGCCTGACCATGCCATTTAACGATTTTAAAAGATTTTAAAGTTAAATGTATGCTCGAAAAAAGTGTGTTAAATGCAAAAATATATTATAGGTAATAACTAATGTTATAGTAAATATTATTTGAATGTTATTTCAATTTGTTATGTATTATAATAACACAACTGGCGCTCAACAGGTAATTATTGTAAATGGAAGTGTAATCGTAATTCTTGGATTTCGTTGTCCATGACGTGTCCGTTATTTAACTAAATACAACTATTACATTAATGACTCGGAACACAAAGTTATTTATAACTAAAAACATAAAGTTTTACCTTACAACCTGAACCGGTTTTCACCTTTAAAATGCTTCTTCAGAGGTTCAGAACCGGTTCAGGTTGTAAGGTAAAACTTTATGTTTTTACTTATAAATAACTTTGTGTTCCGAGTCGTTAATGTAATAGTTGTATTTTGTAATCGTAATGGTAATATAATAATAATAACAGTAATAATACAAAACAAAACAATAAATAAAAAATAGTATAACCAGTATCACCAATAATAATTATTTTAAAATATAATATAAATAAAAATAATTCAGAACCAGGACGTTTTGATATGGAGGCACTTCAAAAATGATGCGAGCCATGATGGACGAATTGAGTATAAAAGATAAAGATGTACAACTAAAACTAAGTGAATTAAAACAAGATGTAAATGATAAACTAAGTAAACAAACGGAGGATATAAATGATAAACTAGGTGAAGTAAAACATGAGTTAAAACAAGATAATGTACAACTAAAAGAAGAATTAAAACAAGATATCATAGATAGTACTACGCAGTTAGCAGATAAAATTATAGAAATGTGATAAAGCATGAACAGGATAGTAAAATACAGGATGTTCATGATCTGCTTCAAGTGACCACTAGTAAAACGAGTGAAATAGAATCACGCACAATTGTAATAGAGAACAAGATAGAAGAAACATCCAAGACTGCGAAAGATTGTTGTGGAGCGATGTTCAATATGAAGGATCAAGTGAAGAGTGAAATGGATCAACTTCATGAGGAACTACGTAGACGTCCAGCACCGATGATGAAGTATACAGCACCAGTAGAAGATAGAATTAAATTTAACTTTTGCAGGAAATAAATGGGAAAACAGTATGGAGTTTTTGTCCAACTGCGAGAAGGAAATGGAAAAGATTGGTAATACCATTGACGATAACGAAAAAATAAATTTTGTGACTCGACATTTTAAAGATTCAACAGCATAATGGTATACAAAAATACGTGATAATGTTGCAAATTATCAACAATTCCGAGACTCGTTTGAAAATAGATATTGGAATATCCATACACAACGTCAAATACGTGATCAACTAGAATATGGTAAATACAATATTCATGGTCGTCAGAGTATGGAACAATATACAATAGCACAAATTGAACGAGTGAAACATCTTAAACCTAAGTTTTCGGAATATGAGATAATATCTAAACTGTCTTACCATTTTCATAAAAATATCCAACTCGCTGTTTACACATAAGGTATTAAAACAATTGAAGAATTTTTAATACTTGTAACAAAATCTGAGAACATCACTCGCGGAGAAAACACACAACACAATTATCAACTGCAGGTTAATAATAACCATAATTACAGCCGTGATGATTATAAGCCAACAATGCCACACATTTTAAATAGATCACCAATGCAACACATGGTAAATATATCAACTGTAAACAACGCGCACAAGCCAACGACGCAACAAGCGGAATGCAGTCGACAAGAGGTGGAACGCCGTGATCAGCAGGACTATAGAGGCGACAAGGGGGGTTACATTTGGCCCAATACAAAGAAACGATTTCCGAAGCCTTATGAAAGAGGGGTTAACGCGGTGAAAATGCACAATACATTGTGAAGATACTGACTTTTTACCTTTTATTTAAATCTTATTACCATCAGAAGATTTCAGAATAATACTTACTGCTCACTGCTGCCAGAATTGTACTTACCGTCATCGTCCCCGTTAAACTTACCTTAAAAGAAACTGCCCAGGTCGCCATGATGTTTTAAGGTTATACATCGAAACCTTCTACACTCTTGCCCTTATAAAAATCCCACTATCTAACTACCCTTATATATCAGAAAAATCCCAAAGCACGTTAGGCGAGGTTTTCAGCACAGAATAGGAAATGGTTCACGGCGAAATAACTACACTAACACATGTTTATATAAGAATGAACCTTTTAATTTACTCTATCATTGATTATTATTTTTCTTTATATTTATAACTTTTTACTAATTCTATTCCAATAATTTTATTTAGACTACTACTAAATCTTTCTAGGTGAGCCAGTACTTTTTATAACCCACACACACACACACTCACTCAATTTACATTTATTTTTGATAACTTCCTATTTAATTAACGAGCTCATTATGAATTAAAATGTTTTGGCCAAATGAAACTGTCTTTACACTTGTTACCTATTTGCGTAATATCCAAATGTTGTACACGATATTGTCCGGAACTGTTTTCACTAATCACTCTCCACTCCGACCACAGTTTATCATTACCTTACGTCATTTACTCGTCACTTTATTATTTAATACTGTTTGTACATTTTATAATACTTGGTAGGCCTACTTTTATATTTTTTCAGCCTACCAAGAACTCGTCCAAGGCTACCGTTTTTTGTTAACTTGTAACTGTATGCTGATTGTCTGGCCACTCGACCGTGAGTTGTAATTGAACTAACTCATTACTGCGCTAAGGCGGTAATGCATGGGGTTCAGTCTGGTCACGTGATCAAGAGCCTGCGCTCCAATTGGTGCTTTTTAAAAGAGCGCTAGAACACAGGCATAAGATTTAGCAATTTTTTGCCGCCTGGTGCAATATGACTTGGCAGTATTTTCCTCCGTGATTCACGGCTGACGCAAAAATGTATGTTGTTTCATCATCTGGCTGGACTGTTTGAGAGCGGAGACAAAACACAGACGTTTTGTTTTGTAATAACGCTGCATACGTGGTTGACCAGCTCGAGGTTCCAAAAAGGTGAACAATGACTGACTGGGGAATATAATTTTTAAAATATTACCTTGGCCTTACAATTCCGTACCGTTACAATACCCCCCCAATGAGAGATTGGATGCCGAAGCATACAAACTCTCATTGCCTAAAACCTAAGAGGATCAGTGAGGATATGGCGCCGCAACCCCCCTGAACTCTCTACTAAAATCATGGGTACTTACCCCCCTGGTCTGGCGACTGCGGCAACACCCATCCGATCTTACTGGACTTCTCTACTCGAGATCCCAACACCATAAGCTCAGACAGATATCCGCCACAGTATCACCTGGCTCTATAACATTTAATTAAAAAATTAACAAACGGCCTTCCATCACTCCATATCCATAACTGATTTGTATCCTCATAGTAATACTGGTTCATTCTCAAAGTACTGGTTCTTTTATTTGCAAAGTACTGGCTTGGTCTAAAATTGATAATATAAACTTACTGTCTACTTACAGTTCAATCATATAGATTTCATACAAATGGAATAATGTTCACAATATTATTACTCCTCCAACGTAACATTGATTATACAGAATACCAACCAAATTTTTTTTTTTTTACAAAAAAATTTTAATTTACCAAAATATCATTTTTACCAATTTTGGAAAAAATCAAAATCATTTAATTCAATTAAGCGACCAAATTGGATCAGTCAATTGCCAGAAACTGGTCTTGTCTATTATATCAACCATCAGCTGATCTCCCTGTGTCAAGTCAACGACCCTGACATACATATGTTACACATAGGCTACGTCATAAAATACATGAACATCTTTAAGATTAATAAAATTAGAAAGACTAAAGTTGACAGCAAGGAAAAAATCACACATTTGCCATTATTTATGCTAACGTTTGACAGATCAGAGGATATAAAAAAAATATTTGATATTCAATATTTATGTCATATGAAAATAAAAATTGAAGCTCTCAGGAGTAACAAACTGATACCACAGTGTAAAAGGTGTCAAAGATATGGTCACACTCATAAATATTGCCAACATGGACCTATCTGTGTTAAATGTGCAGGCAATCACAGGACCATCGATTGCCAGCAAAAACGAGATGTGCCAGCAAAGTGTTCAAATTGTGCAGAAGCACATCCTGCTAGCTACAGGGGTTGTTTGGTTGCACGTGAACTTCAAATAAGACGCAATAATTTAATAAGTGAGAGACGACCTAAAAAACCTCAACCAAGAACTTTCACAGCTAATAAAATCAATAGTGAAATGTCCTTTGCTCAAGCAGTTAAAGCTAACAAGACTTTAGTTCAAAATGATGATTCATCAATGGTGCAAATGATGCAGAATATGATGGACATGATGAAAATAGTCATGGATAGACTAGATAGATTAGAAGCCAGAAATCCGGGCACAATCCCACAGAGAACTAATCAATGGACCAGAAAGACCTAAGGATAGCTACCTGGAATGCCAACGGTATCCAGAACAGAAAGCAAGAAATAGAACTATTCCTCAAGGCACAAGACATTGATATATGTCTAGTATCAGAGACACACTTAACAAATCAGTCATGCTTAAAAATAAATGGATACCAGGTATATCAAACAATTCATCCGGATAATAAAGCCAAAGGAGGAAGTGCTATCATTATTAAGAATAGGATTAACCACTATGAGGAGTGTCACCTTCAGACTACAGAAATCCAACTCACTGTAGTTGGAATCAAATCCACCAAGCAAAAACTAATCGTTGGTGCGATATACTGTCCTCCAAGACACAACCTAAAGGAGTTAGATTACAAGAAATTTGTATTACACCTAGGTGAGAGATTCATTGTAGGCGAAGACTACAATGCTAAACATGTAGATTGGGGATCCAGATTAACAACAACTAAAGGTAGCGAGCTTAATAAAGCAATACAAGAAACAGGTTGTAGCTTCCACAGTACAGGCAAACCTACTTACTGGCCCACAGATCCTAATAAAATTCCAGATCTATTAGATTTCTTCATATCAAGGAGGGTCTCGCAGAACTTTATTGATGTCGAGGAGAATTTTGATCTTGACTCTGATCATTCAGCAATAATACTGACGCTGAGTGAAAGGATAATAAAAAAAGTAAACAAACCAAGCCTAGTTAACAAAACTACTGATTGGGAAAGCTTCAAATTAGAACTTGAAGGCAAGATACAACTAAATGTCCAGTTGAAAACTAAGCAGCAATTAGAAATAGAAGCCGAGAAGTTTAATTATAATATTCAAACTACAGCCTGGAACAATACGAGAGAAATCACCCATGGAATTGTTGGTAACAACTATCCTAGAGAGATCAGAGAACTTGTCAAAGAAAAGAGGAGAGCTAGAAGAAAATGGCAACAGACGCGTGACCCAAATGATAAAACTGTACTTAACAACAAATCGCAACAACTAAAGCGTGTAATACAGAAGTTAAAAGAAGCATCAATAGCTTCCTATTTGGAAAATCTAACAGCAGATGCAGATACAGAGTACTCGTTGTGGAAAGCAATGAGGAAGCTTAAAAGGTCGATCACTCAAGTACCACCTATTAGAAAAAGCGACGGTACATGGGCTAGAGATAATAAAGAAAAAGCTGAAGCGTTTGCTGAACATCTAGCTGACATTTTTAAGCCAAATAATACCCAGTCTGATACAGAGTTAGATGAAGATACAAATCATGAAGAGGAGGACATTCAACTGGTCACCCTAAAAGAGGTAGCTAAGGAGATCAAGATAAACTTGAACCCCCGAAAATCACATGGCTTTGACATCATTACAGGTGAGATCTTAAAGCAGTTACCTAAGAAAGGGATTGTTATGTTACATATTTATTCAATGCGGCACTTAGGCTAAAGCATGTTCCTAGTGTCTGGAAGGTGACAGAAGTTATTATGCTACGTAAACCAGGCAAACCGCCAAATGAGGCCAAATCATATCGTCCCATATCACTGTTGCCAACTATATCAAAGCTTTTTGAAAAACTTCTGTTGCAAAGGCTAAATCGAGTAATAGAGAGAAAAAAGCTGATACCAAATCATCAATTCGGGTTCAGACAAAAACATTCCACAATAGACCAAGTACATAGAATAACAGACACAATAGAGAAAGCACTAGAAAAAAAGCTAATCTGCTCGACAATCTTCCTCGATGTGGCTCAGGCCTTTGATAAAGTTTGGCATAAAGGTTTAATACATAAACTTAATAAAATGCTACCAAAACAATATGCTGACGTGTTAAAATCATATATATCGGAAAGATTATTTAGAGTCAAACAGGAAGATGACTATTCTGAGCTAAGAGAAGTGAGGGCAGGTGTGCCCCAAGGGAGTGTTTTGGGGCCCATCCTCTACTTGTTGTTTACATGTGATCTGCCGCAGCCAGAGAATGTGTCTGTTGCTACTTTCGCTGATGACACAGCTATAATGGCGATTGGTTCGACCTTAGGTGAAGCTACCAACATGCTTCAAGGTGCTAGTGATCAGATACAGCAATGGACTAGGAGATGGAAAATTAAGCTTAATGAACTGAAATCTGTCCATATCAATTTTACAAACAAAAGAATAGAGAACAGTCTTCCAGTTACCTTAAATGGTGTTGTAGTACCATATGCAAACACTGCCAAATATTTGGGGATGACCCTAGATACAAAGCTACGATGGAAAGAGCACATCAGAAAAAAAAGGATGGAGCTTGGTCTCAAATATAGACAACTGTATTGGCTCTTGGGACGAAATTCTCAGTTGTCAATACACAACAAAATTCTGGTATATAACCAAATTCTGAAACCAATTTGGCTTTATGGAATTCAACTGTGGGGTTGTGCGAAAGAAACGAACATTAGATGTATTCAAACCTTCCAGAATAGAGTGCTACGGAACATGGTAAGTGCTCCATGGTACATCAGAAATAGTGATCTACATCGAGACCTTAGGATCCTTGATGTCGCCAGTGAAATTAAAAGGTTTGCTGCAAAGCACGAATCTAGACTACACCAGCATATCAATGTAGAAGCTATTCAACTGCTTGACAATGCCAATACAGTGAGAAGGCTGAAGAGAACTAAAACTTTTGAATTAGTGTAGTGCAGTGTGTGCAGAAATCTAGAAAGTAATATATAGTACACCAGTGGGCGACTGTATAAGTAACTTAAAAACATTAGATGTAAATTGATGGTTGGTCTTTTAGACCAGTTTCAATAAAAAAAAATAAAAATCTTCAAGATTTTTTATCTTTAAACACAATACAAAATAATAAAATAAGACATTTAAAATTAACATGGTGATTATTACAATAAACAATAGAATTTGCATTTACATTGACCGAAATTACACTTTGTAGAGCTTTACATTATCTTCAAATTCTATCAAAATTTGTCACTTGTTTCAATTATTTTCTCATTTTGACTATGACTTTCTTTCTTTAATATTCGCAATCTCAATTAGTTTGGGTGACTCAATTATTCATGATTACTCATTTTATCAACTTGGCATTGGTATATATATATATATATATATATATATATATATATATATATATATATCATCTTACCCCCCTTCTGACTTCAATACTCACTAACAGCTTTAACTAATATGACACCCCTCTATCAAAACACCTACCAACCCCTCTCTAACCCCAACTTACTATTCAACTCAATTCGCATCATTCTGCCCTTATAAAAAAATACTCTCTACCCCTTTGTACTCAGGATGTGTGTTCCTTTCCCACTGCTCACTCCCTTATGTTGGTTCCTGGACTCCCCCGAGGTAACCCTTTCTGGCGCTAATCGGTCCCTTCCCGCCACAACGCTTTTCGTTGAGGACTCCTTATCAAACCACCCCCTTACAAAATTACCATCAACTAATTACTCTCCCAATACAGCACTTTCATTTACAAAATATCACCTGGTTTATTACCCCAATATATCAATTATTATTCTACAAATTATCCCCATAGCTACTGTGTCACTATTACATCTCAAATTCTACATTACTCTTATTCATAACAATCTTACTTTATTTAACACCCCTTTAACTCAACTTGGACTGATTTAAATGTCCTAACAAAATAATAATCACCCAACTTCTGCCTTTTACAAACCATTTAAAATTCTTAACTATCTCAAATTACTTCCATCATTTAAATTAAAATCTTAATTTTTAAATTAACCATGTTGAAATCCTTATATTCAAACATTAATGATATTCAATTTTCATTATATTCAAATATTTAACTACATTGAAAAATTTTGTAATTTATTTGCAAGTGACATACTACATTTATAACTCCAGCAATCAGCTGATTTTCTTGGCAAGGTGAATGACCTTATTACTGACATATTTCAAAATTATATAAAATACACGTTCATAATTCTTACCGCTAATATAATATATACAATTAATACCAAAAAAAAACAACATAATATAGAATTATTACTTACAGTATCACTCAACACTATCACAAACACACAAATATAACCATCAAACACCAATAACTCCATGTACCTTCTGAAACATTTAACAATCATGTTATTCCACAGACCAAATACAAGTTACCATTTATTTATTTAGTAATTATTATCAAATTTAAATCCCATAAATAATTTAAATTAATTAGAAAACTTTCTTTATACAACATTTAAATCAATCAAAAATATCTAAACATCTCAAATTATTTACTTCAATCAATTATTAAAAACACAACATATTTCAATTATTATCAAAACAATTACAATTCATCAATTACTGTCTGCAAAATTGTTTTCATTATTTATTTAGTCTGTCAAAATATTATTATTATTATTGCAACAATTTCTACTACATACATATACTGTTTACATTACATACTTGTTACAATACAAACACAATTAATTTCACTAACATTTATTTACAAATCTTCATCATTAATTGTTCAATTTTACCACACTTCATTTCCAAATTCAGCAAGGTCATCACTGCAAATTACAATGTTTAGAATGTCCATACACTGCTTTTTTAATTCAACCTCCATCATCGTGTAACAGTCTTACCTTTTTATAACACTTCTCATTCGTGTTCACGCTCAATTTATTATTATTATTATTATTATTATAAACATTATCAATATAACATTTGACACCATCATTACCTATTAATTCATCAAACCCGTCGACCTTAGTAATTTCAATTCTGTTTCCGTTAGTATTTTTATTCAACATCAAATCAGTTATTTTATCATCATTATCAAAATAATTACACATCTCCATTTTACCAGGTAAGCCACTTTTTTCATCTCTCTCAATATCTAACACCTGCACCAACCTTTCATAACCTCTATTTATTTCAAAAATCTCTCTCATCACAACACCATATCACATTTTCTCTCTCACTCCATGCAAAGGGCACCACTAAATACTTATTACATCTCCTGGCTTTACCAGCTAAATCACAAAAAACTAAGGGACCATTTTGAGACACCATGTCTCCCACATAACTACTGGAGGAAACTCTGTCCTCATTAACAACCTGTGAAACCTCTGTTTCAACATAAACTTGGGGAAAATTTGCCCTTTGCCCAACTAACCTCTCTACACACACACTTATAACCTCATCAACACTTTCTCTGCTCCCAACCTTACACTCTAACACCACGTTTTTAATTTCACCACTGTTACTTACCGTATCACTCTTAGATACCCCATTTTCAGCTATATACTCATTATTCTTATTTAACGTTATTTCACCATTATAATTACTTGTATTACTACCGCCACTTACCTTGTCTATTATTCCGTCATTATTTTTCGTTATATTATTACCACCACAAACACTTACCTGTTTTGATTCAACTTCTGTACTCTCCTTTAATTGATATCTTCTCCTGACAGATAGCTCTTCTCCACTCCTTGTTTTGTTTTTTCAATTCATTGTTGAATTCCTTGGTATTACTAACCATGTCATCTAGCATTGCGTTTTGTTTATCCAAACGTTCATTAAACTCTTTGCACATCATATTCATCATGTGTCTTATAATCAGATTCACTCATATCATCACTTACCTCATTGTCTGCCACCGACTTTATTCTTGTTAAATTGATTTGTCTCTTCACCGTTCTCTACTCCCCTTACACTATCATCCTTCTCCTTAGGCCTATTCACTGTCTTATTTTCTACCCCTATTACTTCAACTATCTTACCGTTACTATTTGTCATCTTACTACCAATATCATCACTGTGCTTTTTAATTTCAGCAAATATTCCCTCTTCTTGTTCTTCCATCCGCGTTAAATTATCATCTAACTTACCCCACTCCTCGTCTGTCATTTCACCTACAACCCCTCGAAATTCGCTTTCCCACTCATCCCACGCGAAACCAATATTCTCTTGTACTTCGCCCATGTTCAAAAATTATTTATATAATACCCTTTATACAAAACAATTACCTACAATTCTCCCAATGAACAAATGAAAAATAATTGTACACATTAATTCAAAATACTCAACACATAAAATCGTAATCACTATGTAAACGTACACTACCCAAACATAACCTAGTCACACATACGTAACATAAATGTATATACGATAAATTTTACAAATACACCGTTACCACAACCTATTTTCTGTGCCTCAAACAGGTCTAGTTCATATAATATTTATACGAACATCCTGGCAACGAGTCGCCACTGTGAAGATACTGACTTTTTACCTTTTATTTAAATCTTATTACCATCAGAAGATTTCAGAATAATACTTACTGCTCACTGCTGCCAGAATTGTACTTACCGTCATCGTCCCCGTTAAACTTACCTTAAAAGAAACTGCCCAGGTCGCCACGATGTTTTAAGGTTATACATCGAAACCTTCTACACTCTTGCCCTTATAAAATCCCGCTATCTAACTACCCTTATATATCAGAAAAATCCCAAAGCACGTTAGGCGAGGTTTTCAGCACAGAATAGGAAATGGTTCACGGCGAAATAACTACACTAACACATGTTTATAGAAGAATGAACCTTTTAATTTACTCTATCATTGATTATTATTTTTCTTTATATTTATAACTTTTTACTAATTCTATTCCAATAATTTTATTTAGACTACTACTAAATCTTTCTAGGTAAGCCAGTACTTTTTATAACCCACACACACACACACACGCACTCACTCAATTTACATTTATTTTTGATAACTTCCTATTTAATTAACAAGCTCATTATGAATTAAAATGTTTTGGCCAAATTAAACTGTCTTTACACTTGTTACCTATTTGAGTAATATCCAAATGTTGTACACGATATTGTCCGGAACTGTTTTCACTAATCACTCTCCACTCCGACCACAGTTTATCGTTACCTTACGTCATTTACTCGTCACTTTATTATTTAATACTGTTTGTACATTTTATAATACTTGGTAGGCCTACTTTTATATTTTTTCAGCCTACCAAGAACTCGTCCGAGGCTACCGTTTTTTGTTAACTTGTAGCTGTATGCTGATTGTCTGGCCGCCCGACCGTGAGTTGTAATTGAACTAATTCATTACTGCGCTAAGGCGGTAATGCACGGGGTTCAGTCTGGTCACGTGATCAAGAGCCTGCGCTCCAATTGGTGCTTTTTAAAAGAGCGCTAGAACACAGGCATAAGATTTAGCAATTTTTTGCCGCCTGGTGCAATATGACTTGGCAGTATTTTCCTCCGTGATTCACGGCTCTAAAAAGGTTCATCGCACGCAGAGGTATTCCCGCGCAGATATTTTCGGATAATGGTACGAATTTTCGTCGTGCCAACAGCACCTTATACGAATTGTACAAATTTTTAAGGTCGATGGAAGTTGAACAATCTTCTAATGAGTTTTGCGGTCTCCGTGGTATCAAGTGGTCATTTATCCCTCCCTCAGCCCCTCATTTCGGTGGTTTGTGGGAAAGCGGTGTTAAAAGTGTTAAATATCATTTGCGTCGCGTAATCGGCGGTACTATCTTAAATTTCGAGGAGTATTCCACTCTTCTCTCTCAAATTGAGGCTTACCTTAATTCACGCCCTTTATGTGCTGTGTCCGACGATGCTAGAGACCCTGAACCCTTAACTCCCGCTCATTTCTTGGTCGGTGCTCCACTGACTGCACTTCCGGAACCCGACTATACTAGGCAATACTAGTCATTTGGGCAGATGGCAACTGCTCCAAAAATTTACGCAATCCATCTGGAAACGATGGTCTAGGGATTATCTGCACCAGCTGCAGCAGCGCAACAAATGGCGCACGGCGTTAAGGAATTTGAATGTCGGACAGCTTGTCCTCATTTTGGATGATAATTCTCCCCCACTTCAGTGGTAGCGAGGGGTAATTACTAATGTTTTTGCGGGTCAAGACTCCTTAGTGCGCGTCGCGGAAGTTCGCACCGCGCTAGGTATCTTACGCCGACCCATCCACAAATTATGCCCCCTTCCGGTGGCAACAGACTAGTCGTATGCGTGCCATACGAGACGTACTAGGATTGTAAACTTGTCACATTGCCTGGAATTTACCCGGAAAATTCCCGGGGCGATCATACAAGTTAATTGTATCATTAGCGTTGTAATTATTACTACGTTCTGATAGCTATTATTGCAATAGTTACTGCGTTTTCATTGGGCTATCAATTATGTATTGTTATATGATTATATATTCAACTTTGAAATTTATTATTGTACCAATTATTGTATGTATTGTATTTTTCAATGTCATGTATTATTGAATTTTGTGATCTTTATTATACTATTATGTACCTTTAATTATTATGTCAGTCTTTATGTATTATGTATACTCGAAACTCATGTTATGTATTTTTACATTGGATATGTCTACCATATCTCCATGTACCATTGAACTTTGATGTCATTATGATAACATTATGTACATATAAATTGTTATGTTCTTGTTATTTTGTATTACTATATATGAAGCAGTGTTCAAGATGGTTTCTCTTATATAAATTAAGGTTTGTCACTTACGTTTTTGTTAAAGTTTAAATATATGTATTTCATGTCCATATGTTCATGCTTCAAGAGAGATCATGTTTAGTTATGCAAAGACTCGTTTTTATCATGATTTTTTTTTTTTTTTGTACCTTTTCTAGCACAGAAATTGTTTTGTTTTGACTTTGAGCTTTTCTGATAGATTAATGAATTTTGTTATCTACAGATTTTTATGTTAGAAGTCATTTACTTTAATCCAAGGGTCAATTTAATGTATAAGCCCTTTAAGTATATTATATATTGTTTATATATAACATTGATAATGTTTCGTAATATACTGTTCCCAATTAATTTAAATTTCAAAATCGTCCCGATTTTGAGCGGGCAGTATGTTCAAACTTTGTACTGTATTTATTATCTGTGTCGTAACGACTGCAATGCGACACGCGCGGGTGACGTCACTTGCTTATCAAGCGCAGCCGGCAGTCAGCCGGACTGACGGTGGACAATTTAAGTTTAGTTTCTAATTAGACTCCGAGCGTTACTCTCGTTACAAATCACTCTTCCAGCCGCGGCTTCTGGATCATTATCCAACTATCTTCATGTGCAGTTTTCGCTAAATTACTCAGGCGACTTTCGTCTAATTTATATGGATATTCACTTTCATCATACCTAAATTAACGGGCGTTATGGCCTTTAAACACCCGCACGTGTCGGCAATGGCTTCTAAAATTTAACGTTTTCAATAAATGTATATTATACATCAGAATTACAGTCCTCTTCATTACATTTCAAACCCAGCCCTTTCTACATAGCGTCTTTGGAACAACTCTAGAACTTCAAGAGCTTCCAGTACGCAACAGTCCTGTTGTGGGCGATGGAATCGAATTTCGAAAGATCGATGTTGTGTGTGTGGGGTGAGATATGTTCGAATAATGCGTGCGATTTGAATTGTGTCTGTTCGTTTAGGATGTCGTTTTTATTTGTTTTCGTGTGTTTGTATATTTCCAATTGTTCTAGAGTGTCTAGTTTTCGGCCTTTTGTGTGTACATGTAGAATGTTCATGTTATTGTCGATGTTTTTGTATGTGTGGTTTGCTTCAATGAGGTGGTTTGCAAAGGTGGATTCTGTAGTGGAGTGGAGTGCCTTTGTGTGTTCAATGTATCTCTGTTTGAAGCTATGTCCTGTCTGGCCTATGTAGAATATGTTGCAATTTGAGCAATTTAGTTTGTAAACACCGGGTAGATCGAATTTGTTTTGTGCTTTGTGTGTGTGTTTTGATAGTGCGTGTTCTGTTTTGTTAGTAGTTTTGTAAGTGATTCTGTATCCTGCTTTTTTGAAAATTTGTGGGCTATTTTTTCAGTTTGTTTGTTGGTGTATGTTAGTGTTATGAATTTGTTGTTTTCTGTCTTTGTCTGTTGTTTGTTTTGTGTTTTGTGTAGGAGTTTACTGACTATTGTTCTGTCATATCAGTTAGATTCTGCTAGATATTTTATCGTGTTTAGTTCGTCTTTGTAGTCTTTTTCATCTAGGGGGATGTTGTTAAGTCTATGTATCATGGTTCTGAAGGCAGCTAGTTTGTGTTGTATTGGGTGATTGGAGGAGTTGTGTATTAGTGTGTCAGTTGTAGTCGGTTTTCTGTATATACTGAATTTGTGCCTGTGTTCAAGTTTTGTGATGGAGAGGTCTAAGAAGTTTATGGTATTGTTGTGTTCGTATTCGGCAGTAAAGGTTATGTTTTTATGTATTTTGTTTATGTGCGTTAGTAACTGTTCACATTGTCTTTTGTTTCCCCCTGTATAGTATTAGAATGTCATCAACGTATCTGTGACAATATAGTATTTTCTGTGAGTGTCTGTCATTGTTTGTGAGTATTTTTGTTTTTTCTAAGTGTTGGAGGAAGACTTCTGCTAGAATGCTGGATATGGGGGAGCCCATGGGTAGACCATCATTCTGTGTGTAATATTTATTGTTATAAGTAAAGTAGTTTTGTTTTGTGATAATGTTCAGAGTTTCTGTTATTTCGTTGATAAGTTCGTCTGGTGTGTTGTTCTGTTTGAGTTTGTTTTGTAGGATGGTGATTGTTTCAGAGGTGGGGATGTTTGTGTACAGGTTTTTAATGTCAAATGAGGCTAATGTGGCATTATGGGGGATGTGTATGTCTTTTATTTTTGTTACTATAAAATGAATTGTTTAATAATCATTGTTTAATAATTTTTTTGTCTTATTAATAAAATAAGATGTCTCTTATTATAATCATGCGTTAGTGCAGTTCTTACGCCTCAAAAACAAACCCAATAACCTAATTCTGTAACTAAAAAGTTCGTCTAGAAGACCTTAGTTATGACATTGAAGGTAAGTCACAAAACGTAATATTCGTATATCTCTTTAATAATATGTTTTAACAATTACAAATGGCGCCCAAACAGGGACTGCTTATATAAATTTTATTTTATGTAAGTTAGACCTACTTTTGGATACAGAGGTGGGTTATTTTGGGTAATGGCGATTTTGTATAAGTTATGTATAAGTTCATGGTTACAGGTTATGTTTATAAGTAAGAGAATATGGTTGGTAACGTAAAACCTTGAGTTAAATTAATCATTTTTTTTATAATTGTATATGCAATGTATATAATTTAAAAAGATGGAAAATAATGAAAATGAGGTCAGTTTGACTGACGCAACTGTCTTGAGTGAATCAGAAATTCAGTCAACTCCTGTATTAATAAAAGAAAGCAGTTTAACTGAATCAATTATAATGGGGGATGTTGGCCCACAATCTACCCCAGTCACATTTAAAGAAAGTAATAAATCTGATGATCATGTGATGAGCTTTTTGCAACAGCAGTTTGCAAAGTTTGACGTAAAATTTGATGAACTAATAAATGATATCAAGGGATTAAATAATAAAATGAAAAAACGAAATGAGAAGTGGGAAAGAGATAGATATAAATTAAAGGAGAATAAAGAAAGCGAACTAAACCAGGTAAGTAGTTCTGATAGTGAAAATAATAATGATGATAAGTTAAGTGCAAATAAAGTAGTAGTTGACAAGGGAAGTGATGGGGTTAGTATAAATGATGATTATAATGGTGAGATAATATTGAATAATAATAATAAAGATATAGTTGAAAATGGGGTATCAAAAAGTGATACAGTGAATAATAGTAGTGATGGGGTAATAATAAGTCTTAATGAGCTTGAGAGAGAGTGAAGGCAGAGTTTTAGCGAGTATGGGGGGCAGAGGGCAAATTTTCCCTGTGTTGTATGTGAAGTAAAGGCTTCACAAGTGTTTAATGAGGATGTAAGTTCCTCTGAAGAAGACATATGGTCTTCAAATGGTCCCTTAAGTTATTGTAATGTACCTGGTAAAGCCAGATGGTGTATTAATGATGTTGTAGTATTGCCCTCTGTGTGGAGTGAGAGAAATAAATGGGGATGGGAGAGTTGTGATTTTGAGAGAGAGAGAGAGAGAGAGAGAGAGAGAGAGAGAGAGAGAGAGAAATGTTTAAGATTAATAGGGGTTATGAAGAGTTTTCAGAGAGATTAAATATTTAGAGAATGGTTAATAATGAAGACTTACCTTGTGGAGTATTTGGTGTAGTCAATGATGATAACGCTGTTTATAACAAGCACTTACGTGGGGATAAAATTGGTGTACTAGTAGTAGATGATGACTATGATGATGAAATGATAACGTATTTAATTGTGATGAAAAATACTAAGGGTGAATTGACCATACCTAATGTTGACAAATGTTATGATATAGTAATGTGGAGTAATCCTGTAGAGTATTATTATAGTATAGTGGAGAGAACGAATTTAAATAGTTGTTATATTGATGGTGTAACATTCCCCTTCTTTCGTTACAAAATAATAATGTTATAATTTGTTAAAATTTTAAATAAAAAAAAATTTTATTTTAAAATAAAAATTTTGTTTTTTCTGAAAAAATATTTGTTTCGGGTTTTTTGTTATCTGTATTTAGGAAATAATTTTTGTTATTGTCTGGTGTAAAAATTTTAATTATATTATGGTTGATAGTGTTGTGGTGTCACTATCTATGAATAACTTCTAAGTTAATATGGTTAACTCTGGTACTGGTCGATAGACGGCTCTTCTTCTTCTTCAATATGCTCCTTATTTTTGTAAATACCGCCTTTCAGTTAGTTCTTGTTCTTGAATAAACTTATTCTTTAATTATATTTAAAGTAAAATTCAACCAATTTGCAGAATTAGAGTGTTTATTAACAATTTATTAAAAATATCGATAGTAATCGATTGTTGACAACAGTATCGACTCGTTACTCAGGGCCAGTCGACAAAACTTTACATTAATAGTGTATATAAAATATTGTTCTTTTAACGGTTATGTTAGAATAGCCAGAGAAGGGTAGGGCCAAGAAAGTATAACATTTACAATTAAAATGTCTTAAAATTAACAATTACAGTGTTATTAATTAATATAGAAAGTTTATATAGTATAATATTCGAACCAATGCAGACTAGACGTTCATTTGTTCCACCTCAAATAGAATGCTGGGAAAATCAAAATGGCCGACAGAAGTATGCGTAGTTGAATGTCAATCACCTTGACGAATATTTCTTGCAATAAAGATGTCCTTTCCACCGTTTCCTCGTCTCAGCAATAGTGGATATTAGTTCTGGAGTTAAATGAGTGTTCCTGGTGCAGTGTTTATTAGTTCACTTGGTGTAAATGTGTGTTATTATGTCTGTTTCACTTTGGTTAAATCTGTTGTATATAACCCTTTTTGTTTCATCAGTAAAATTTATTTGTAGTGGTGTTAGTTCAATTATTTAGGTGTATGTGGTTCTATTTATCTGTAGTTCACTGTTTATTGTTTGTTTTCACTGCTTCTCAAGTTAAAATTCCAAATTAAAAAATTACAAATTTTGCACTGAACTCGATTTAAGTATCGCACGCCATTAATATAGGTTATACAGGGCAAAACCTCGTTTAAGTGTTCGCTTCAACGGATAATAATTAACTGTTCTCATTTCCTTCGTCTCCTGAAATTCTTAGCCAATTTAATATAGATCATACATTGTTTCAAATCATCTTAGCTTCCGATACATTTTATTTGAATACATTATACACGGAAAATATTTTCGTTATTATTTAACTGTATGAAATACTAAATTCATATTCGGTTTCTTTAATCTATTTTGCTTATTTTGATACTAATTAATATAGTTTTACAAAGTTTTTATTTAAAAAAATTATATTTCTTTTATGTTGGAAAAGTAGGCTTCAATTTGGGTTTCCTGTCCTTGTCCAGATAATAGCCATTTTCTCTGATATAATTATTATTATACTGAATCTAAGATTGATATAATTGTTTATCTTTCCTTAATTTCTTGCAATTTTGTTCATTAGTTATTGTTTTTAAGTATAATTCATTTATCTATGACTCCTCCTCTGAAATTTTAGTTAATACATTTCATTTTTATTTATAATTTTACTTATCTTCTGACAATATCTTTATAAAGTATATGTTACATTGTATTACTATATGGTGGGTTTATCTTACATAAATGTCATCAGTTTAGTTGGTTTATAGGACTAGATTTGTCACTTATAATGTAGTCTAAATTTACTATCTGGCCTAGATTTTATCTGTTGTTACTTACAAAGTTTTTAATAATACAGTTAGTTCATACCCTTTTCTGACCTTCTATTCTAATATAATATTCATTAATAATTTCTTCTTTTACTACTATAACCTTTAGTATTGATTTTAAACAATTAAAACATAACAATTATTTAATATTAAATCTGGTATTTAGAATCATACCTTTTTTTGTACTGGTTACTTACAGTAACTTCTAAAAAACATTTTACTATATAGGAATGATATACACATTCAGATATGGCATTCCTAATTCAAACTACTAAACAAAATAACATTTTATAAATACAAGGATTAATCTCTATTTCTAAATCTTATTTATAGAGTTCATATATTGAAATTGGAACCTAACATTTTGTTCCATTAAATTTTTAACACTCCCTTAAAACTATTTGGTTACAGTCTTATCTGTTTTTCTTAATTTTAGGGATGTATTAGGGATGTATTTTAGGGATGGAGTCACTTTACATACTAACTCCAAGCTATCTATTTATACTATTTATTCCATTGACTGTTCTCATATAAACAGTGGCATTTTATTAGAAAGAGTATTCATTGCTCCTTCACCATATTATTTGATTAAATATCATTCATGATACTATTTTAAAAAACACTTAAAGTTATTTAAATGTACAGTAATTCATGTACCTTCTCAAAGTTTATTTATGATAATCTAATAACTTGCACTTGTCCCTGGTTATTTCTTGATACTATCACTAGTCCTTTCATAGTTTTATAATATCAAATTGTTTAACCATGGGGGAACTGTTAAGATTTGTCTATTTAAATTATACAATAACTTTCTTGGGTGCACTCCTACTTAGCACTTTAAGCACTTTTTGTTTTTATTAGTTTTACATGAGTTTATGGTTTGTTGGGGTGTTATACTTTCTATAGTGACATTTACTTTCTTTAGGGGTTTTTGTTTTCTCCCTATTGGGTTTCTTTTGGGTATTGGTCATGTTCTACTTCCTCTATTCTATGTGATCTTCACTTGTCCCTGTTCATTAGGTATCTTTGTTTGTTTTGGATATCTTCCTTCTTCATTCTTGGTTTCTTCAGTACCATTTCGTTATTATTTACTTTTGTTTATACTGGGCTGTTTACTTGGTCTGGGTAGCTTCCTTACCTACTCCTATCCTACCTGGGCATTATTGTTATTTTAATTTTAGTTTTCTGTGGTTTTATTTTGTTGTACATTCATATTAGTTGCAGATTTTTGTCTTTATGTTTACTTTTTCTTGTTATAATGGTAATTTATTGTGCTTTTTATTTGGTTTTCATTTGGATCTTTCTGGATATTCCATATACTTGATTTTTACTAATGATCATCTGGTAATTGATTTAAGTGGATTATCTGTCATGCTACAATGGTAATAATATAATGAAGTCAATAAAAAATGAAATGTGTTATGATAATATCAGATTAATTTTTGATGATGGAGGTTAGATATATGGTGTTAATGAACATTGAATTATTTTAGTGAATGGTTTAAATACTTGGCTAAATTATGTAATGAGTTTTGGTTAACAATGACATTTGATGTGACGTAGATTATATATAAATTTGTATTGGTGTTAAATGTACTAATGTGTATTAGGTTATGTTGTTGTTATGTACATTGTATGTTATGTAATCAATTTATGGTTTTGATTGAGTTAATGACAGTAATAATATTTTGTTTGATTGAATAATTGACTGTAGGTAATTAAATTTTATGATGGAATTAAATGACTTTAAAATGTTTTAAATAATATAATTAAATTAATTCGAGGTGATTACATTAATTGAAAATATGGAAACTTTGGTAATAAATTTGAAAAATTTATTTTTTGAGATTTGAGTTGTATAATAAATGGTAAATGAGTAAAATTAAATGGTTGAAATGTTTAATGGAAATGCAGAGTTGAAGTAATAATGAGATGATTAGAATATTCAATATAGAATGAATAGTAAAGCTGTAATGTTTGTAATTTTTATTCAAATTTAGAATTTGAAATGTTTGTTTTAATGTAATATTGGTAATGTTTATTTTAAGCTGAAGTATTTGTGAAACATAAAGTGTTTATTTGAGTATGATGTAATTGTAGATAGATGTAAAACATGTATTGTATGTTTTAACTGTGTATTTTCCCAACTTTCGGGCGGTCATGGCTTCACCGAACCCTGACCGTGGATTTGGCTTATCAGTAACAAGTTATGGGTAGACTTATTGTACCCTGACCATAGTTTGTTATTTTCTAAATTGGTGTAACTTAGAAACTTAACTGGGAGGGAACAAGGAGAATCTGAAATAACTTTGGAACAACGGCTATGCACCTATGGAAAGGTGATAGACCGCTTAAGGGTGGGTTACTGGTATCCTGTATACCAGTAATACCTAACTTAATGTAAAGCCGAAGCAAGGACGGGGTAAAATAAAAGAAAAAATGTAAATTTACTCCCAGCTATTTCAGTTCTTGTGGAAGCAACTGGGTGAGACAGTCCAGCCATGGGGGGAAATAGAGTAGTGGATGGGTGGTGGGAGTTAGGGAGTTACAGGCTATGAGGGAGAAACTTCATTTATGCGAGTTTGTGTAATACCAAGATTAGGCTTGCCCTTGAGGTCACTTACACTTTTGTAATGCGGGGTGGGTATCAGGGGTTAAGGGATTTTGAAGGGGGGATATTAAGCAATGATGTGTGTGGAGGAGTATATAATAAATAAGAAAGAAAATAAGATATGAAGATAAAGATATATATTGTTACAACACAAATAAGCCAACCCAGTACCAGGGATAAAAACTATGTTTATAAATGTAAAAATACTTCTTATCAAATAAACTGATTGATTCAAATAAAATATAAAGAATATGACTCGACAAACGACGACTTTGACCTAACCCAAGTGATTGACCCAACAACAGGAAACAAATGAAGAAGGGAACCACACAAATAACCAACGAAAATAAGAGAAGAAAGTGACAAACCCAAACAAAAAGAAAACAAGTTCATGGGATTAAACAACCCCAAAATACCCAAAGAAAAGGATGGAAAAACCAAAGTATTAATCAAATAATGAAAATGAAGAAGGAGGGAGATAAGTAGAAGTGAAAACCAATAATGATTCACAAAACGAGTAATAAAAGCATAGGAGAAGGAGAAATAAAGCACTCAAGAAGAATATGGGAACCAAAACAATGGTTATCCTGAGAAAGGAAAAAGTAACGGTTACTACCCATTAATGGACAAAATGACCTAGAGAAGAAACACTATTAAAAACGATTAAGGATTAAGGTGATAAAAAGGCAACCTAAACCACAGATAAAATTGTTATTAATTATTAAGTATTAATTGTTATTAGTATTAAGGAAATGAAAGAGAAATAAGTATAGGGAACACCCACTAAAAAACACATAGTATAAACAGTGATACAGTGCAATAGTGTAGGCGTAAAAACCCTAAAGTGAAGTGTTAAGATACGCTAGTTAAATTATAATTAACCATAGATAATTTAAAAGTGAAGGTGAGATAAAAGTGGGAAAATAACAGTGAATAAATAGCTGGTGAAAAATATTATTAAGTGTGAATTATAGAATAAGGTAATATATATTTTTATTGTAACCATTGGAGTTCTTTAACTCATAGCCACAAGAATCCACGATTTTGGAAACAGAAATCATTGTAATATTTTAACGTACACAGCAATGCAAACGCTGAATGTTTCCATGATCATATTCGCCGAACCCTAGAGGCAAAGAGTCGAATGTAAATAGTCGGTGCAAATTTATTATTGTATTATTGTCAATATGAATGTTTTCAGTTATCACCTATTAAAAATTAATTATTACAGGAAGTAACCGTCGTTATCATTTCATAGGGAGTGCTATATATAAATTACTTGTGTTTAGTGTCTGTAACGTGAGAATTGAAGACGTACCTGCAAAATGTGTACAGTTTGTATGTGTTTTGTATGATTAGTGCGTTCGCCTCGCACTGGGTCGTTACAGTAATGTTGTGGCTAGCGATGTTCGTAGCATTGATATAATCACCTGTATAATACGGCAGTAACCTTACCTGTTATTTATAGGGGTGTGATACTCCAGGTGGCGCCAAGTCGTTTTATAAAAACAACTAAAATTATTGTTAGACGAGTTGTCAGCGTTGCGGTACTGGGCATTCAAATAATTCCCGCTCGCACGGCCGTCACAATTGTCGCTACTGCTGTGTGACTGACAACTTGTTCGTTGCTCGTACTATTTATTCTTAACTAAACACAAGTAATTTCTATATAGCACTCCCTATGAAATGATAACGACGGTTACTCCCTGTAATAGTTATTTTTTAAAGGGTGATAATTGAAAACATTCACATTGACAATAATACAATAGTAAAATTGCACCGACTGATTACATGAGATCTTGCCTTCAGGTTTGGCGAAGTGATTTAGGAACCATTTAACCTTACATTGCTGCTTACGTTAAGTGTATTACAAATATTTTTGGTTTCCTAAATCGTGGATTCTTGTGGCTATGAGTTAAAGAACTCCAATGGTTACAATAAAAATATATATTACCTTATTCTAAGTGTACATAAATAATAATGTGTGCTGTTACAATCTGTTGTGTTGTGTCGTAAAAGTGTTTTGTAAGTTCGTGTTTAATTCATAGGTTATATTCAACGTTAACAAGTTTCTATTAAGTGTTATTTTGTTTAAATATTCTATGAAAGAGAAATATTGGTACTATAGTGAGGTAAATTTACCTTTTAAAATTATTTAAAGTGATTAGGGTTTTTGGAAAATAAATAATTTGATAGTACTTAACACCTCAGCGTGTCTAGGTGCCTTCGTTGTTTAATCGGGTAGGATGTGGCTGCATAAATTTTCTTCCAAATATTGGCATCTGCGTTGGCTTAATGACGCTTCACTTCTCCTTTAATTCCAACGGTAATTTCGTCTTCAACTGCCGTTCCCATGGCAACGGTATGATTCTGATTGGTTGATTTTGAGATGATGTATTGTTATCAAAATTTGAATTCTTCGTATATCTTCTGATTGCTGTTATTCCTCCATCTTCCTTCCTGGTTATTAAATATTGTCTGTAAACTGCTTTTACTTTTTCGGTGGTTATATTACTTATCTCATAAGTATTGTTTCCATTGTCCTTTGTGATGACATATGGTCCAACATATAATAATAGCAATTTTTTGGCTATTCCTTCAAGTGTACTGGGTAGTTCCCTGTTTTTGATTAGTACTCTCTCTCTCCCTTGTTGTATTTTATTATTTTAATTTGGTTTTGTGAATACCGTGCTCTTTGTTTTTCTATTTTCTCCATAATACGGTTATAACATTGGTTTTCATCATAGGGGTCTTCTGGGTTGACTGGGAAGTTGATTAGTTCTTGTATCTCTCTGTGGGGCTTTTTTCCAAACATCATCAAGTATGGGGTGTTTTCAGTAAATTGGTGGTAACTAATATTTAGAAATACTTCGGTTGAAGCCAAATACTTTTGCCATTCTTTTTGGTTGTTATGACAATAAGTTCTTAGTATTCGTCCAACTTCCCTTAGCACTCTTTCTGCAGGTTAAAGTTTTTATATTCTCTTTTAGTAACTCGTTCCGCCATTTCTTTCCTTTGAACTTCGTTCCATGGTCAGTTATTATCATGCATGGTCTTCCCACTTCATTGATATATTTAGTTTTTATTATTTCTAGTATTTTCTTAGTAGTAGCTCTGTTTATTGCATATAATTTCGTATATTTTGTATAGTGGTCTAACATGATTACAATAAACTTGTATTTATGTCTCTCTCCGCTACGTGGGAATGGACCACATATATCGAGGAATACTTTTTCTAACTTTGTTGTTGAGGTGATGGGTATCATGGTTCCCTCTTTTTTCTCGTAGAGGTGTTAAGTACTATCAAATTATTTATTTTCCAAAAACCCTAATCACTTTAAATAATTTGAATCGGTAAATTTACCTCACTATAGTACCAATATTTCTCTTTCATAGAATATTTAAACAAAATAACATTTAATAGAAACTTGTTAACGTTGAATATAACCTATGAATTAAACACGAACTTACAAAACACTTTTACGACACAACACAACAGATTGTAACATGTTACAAAAAGATTAAACAAAATAACACTTAATAGAAACTTGTTAACGTTGAACTAACCTTGTTAACTAACCTATGAATTAAACACGAACTTACAAAACACTTTTACGACACAACACAACAGATTGTAACAGCACACATTATTATTTATGTACACTTAGAATAAGGTAATATATATTTTTATTGTAACCATTGGAGTTCTTTAACTCATAGCCACAAGAATCCACGATTTGGGAAACCAAAAAACATTTGTAATACACTTAACGTAAGCAGCAATGCAAGTTTGAATGGTTCCTAAATCACTTCGCCGAAACCCAGGGGCAAGATCTCATGTAATCAGTCGGTGCAAATTTATTATTGTATTATTGTCAATGTGAATGTTTTCAATTATCATCTATTAAAAAATAACTATTACAGGGAGTAACCGTCGTTATCATTTTATAGGGAGTGCTATATATAAATTACTTGTGTTTAGTTAAGAATAAATTGTACGAGCAGCGAACAAGTTGTCAGTCACACAGCAGTAGCGACGATTGTGACGGCCGTGCGAGCGGGAATTATTCGAACGCCCAATACCGCAACGCTGATAACTCGTCTAACAATAATTTTAGTTGTTTTATAAAATGACTTGGCGCCACCCGGGATTATCACACCCCTATAAATAACAGGTAAGGTTACTGCCGTATTATACAGGTGATTATATCAACGCTATGAACATCGCTAGCCACAAAATTACTGTAACGACCCGGTGCGGGGCGAACGCACTAATCATACAAAACACATATAAACTGTACACATTTTACAGGTACGATCAGATCCTCTCGTTACAGATCGACGAATACCACGTGAGGCTTGAGCGAAGACGAGGATGTCTCCTATTAGTCGTTACAGATTGATGCAAACAACGTGAGGCTTAAAAATAACACGGATGACTTCAATACGTCGTTACAATATGCTTCATTTATATGATAAATGAAGTAGTGAAATAAATATTTTGTTGACCATGTATTTGTTGTATTGAATAATTTGCTGTTTTATATAATCATATCTTGTATTGTGTATAGATGATAATAGTAATCTATATTGATAATTGAAATCAAAAAGGAATCTTTAATTGAAATCAGAAATTTGAATCTGTAGTTGAATTTGAGTTATATTTGGAATTTGAAAAAAAAATTTAGTTTCTGATATGACTTGATAATGTGTGTTAATATCTACATGAATTAAATAAAATGTCTTAGGTTTGTGTTAAGAATATATGTTAAAACAATGTTCATGATGTATTAAGAGTTAAGAAGAAAGCCAGTACTACGAAAAAGGCAAACCAGTATGGCTAAGAGGAAACCAAATCAGTTAAGGATATGGAATAATGAAAGGCCATTTATTAATGTTTTATTGATTGTTCCAGAGTCTGATGGTACTGTGGAGGCGTACCTGTGCTGGCCAGTGCGTCAGGGCAGGGGCGTCTAGTGCCTGTCTGGCTTTATGGTGTTGGGATCCTGAGAAAGGAAGTCCAGTAAAGTCATGCAGGTGCAGCCACAGCCACCAGATTAGGGGGGGTGAGTAACCCATGAGTGTAGTAAGGAATTAAGGGGGTTCATGGTGCCATATCCGAACTGGTCCTCTTAGGTTTAGGTAATGAGAGTTTTTATGTTTAGGCATAAAACCTCTCATTGGGGGGGGTATTGTAATGGGGCAAAAGGGGTAAAACCAAATTGTTTAATCATTTTTCACTATAAACCATTTTACGTAATACGTTGGTCCCAGTCAAGTGCCAGGTACAGTTGAGAGTTGAGACAAAGGTTTCTGTGAGTCATCATAAAAGCGCGTAGTTTGTGCTACATAAAATCCACCACATGTTGTCAATGCGAACTGCTTTCCGGCTCTCGCGAGATCTCGAACTTGCGAGAAACCAATGAGAGAACGAGGTATGATGAAGACTTCCGGTTGTTGCCACGTGGCGAGAGGACGAAGAGCGTCACCAAGCCAGATTAACGGCAGGCAGTCGACAAACCACTCCCGGACCGCGCGGTCATGTAAACCAGTGCTCGAGCAAAAAATTAGTCGGCCGACTAAAATGGTATTGTGCTTTTAATTTAAAACAACAGTGCAGCATATAATAATGAACAATCAACAATAGTATTGAATTTTAACAGTTCAAAACATATTTTTTCGAGTGTCCTACGTAACAAGTGAATAACACATGGTGGTGTAACATATTGGAGTTCAACTACAAGATAAGTAACATTAACAACTGTCAAGAATTTTATGTCAATAAACCCTTTTTAGTAAATTTCAAAATAATTAAACATGATATCTCAAATTTAGGGGGGCATAAAATAAATAAATAGAGAGAGAGTGAGAGTGTGAGGAATAAAGTACCACGAGGTACTGGTTTACATTTTTATACTTTTATGTAATAAGTTTTGTTTAATGAATTGTTTGATAATCATTGTTCGATCATTTTTTTTTGTCTTATTAATAAAATAAGATGTTTCTTATTATAATCATGCATTAATTCAGTACTTATGCCTCAAAAACAAATCCAATAACCTAATTCTGTAACTAGAAAGTTCGTCTAGAAGACCTTGGTATGACATTGAAGGTAAGTCACAACACGTAATATTCGTATATCTCTTTAATAATATGTTTTAACAGTTACAAATGTAAATAAATGTGTTTTGTAAAAATATACTATATGCTTTGTCTAATGTAAAAAGGCAAAAATTTAATAAACCTGTTATTACATTTTTTTTATTAAGCAGAGAAATAATGGAACAGTACAAATGTATAGGGTACTGTGCATTGCACAAAGTAATTAAAATAATTAACTTAAATAAATAAATAATTCATATTGTTAATAATAGTAGTTCAGCTTGCAATCTAAAGGACCAAACTTTCATGTTGGAACAGGTGGATCACGCCAGCTGCTCTGTCTGTGTGTACACACGTGTGTTACATGTGTGCGTGAGACCTGTCAATTCCTGAAAAGCGTCAACCTTAAGGAATGCTATTAATTATATGAATTTATTTATTTTGTAAAGATTGTGTGCATAATAGCACAAAACCAAATACACCAAAATATGTATAATAATATGATGCAAATGTATATAAAAAATAGTGTAAAAAGGATAAAAAGTGTAAGTACAGGAAAATAAAAATAAATAGAACTTATGTTAATTAAGATAAATAAAAACAGTTTATACATGGTGACACATAAAAATTACCGACAGAATGAATATCGGGTAATGTGCAAAAGACTTCGCAAATCGTGAAGATGAGCGAATTAAATGTGACAAGAATCATGGGTGAGAAGTGACGCCTTCGACAGACTCTGACATGCAAAATATTGTCGAAACATGATTTTAGCGCCCTGGGTATAAATACATGAGATGCGCTAACTTCATTCTCTTTCTCGTTGAATTATCATGGCAGTCGGAGGCTCTGCCCAACAACTACAACTCTTTGTCGATCGACTACTGTGGCAGCCGGAGGCTCTGCTTCATGAGTACAACTTTTTTTCATACAACAACAGTAGCAGTGGGAGGATCTGCCCAGAGACAACAACATTTGTATCTCAACCACAGCAGCAGCCAGGGTCTTCACAACTACTCATCATTTTCATGAGAGTACCTGCAACCTGAGACCATGACAAGAGACGAGGGAGCAGCCAAGTACATGCAGTAGATCCAGCGTACGAGAATCCGACGGACAAAGGACGAGGATCAAGAACTCCAGGACGACAAAGGAGCATCCATGATCAAGGACCTAGGACCGAAGAGGACACGCTGCTGATTTACCACAACAATAAGGTGACAAACAACCATGTACTTGTAAACCGAGACTCACACAAAGACAATAATTAACGAAGTAAAAAGAGAGACAATCTAATTCAAATATGAATTAAAATTTTTACAAATGTAAATATTCTTTGTACAATAATTAGTGTAATGTTTAAGACTGTTTAACTATAATTTTTAATCAATAACTTTGAAGCTATAATTTTGAATCTATAATTTAATATTTAAATGGATAAAAGTAAATTAGTAAATTTTATTAGAAAGCACAGCTATGCATATGCAGTAAAATCAAAAGAGATTAGATCATTAGAAAATAATTAGATAATCTAATCATTATCATACTAATGAGCAAGCTGAGAGCAATATTAGATAATTGTAAAGATGTATAGAGTATAAGATTGTATAATATGTCTAGGAGTAATACGAGAGTATCAAGTATATGTAATAATTAGATGTGTGCTAAGACTACACACACAAGCAAATAATAATGATTTTAATTCGCAACCAAAATAAGAATTTGTGTTTAATAAATATTTAAATGATTTTACACCAAATTACATAGTGTTATTATTATTACGATTACACCCATCATCATCATATACACTCGAATTTAATGTGTTGTAAACGGCTTCCAAGAATCTGGGGTTCGAGCATTAAATAATTAAAGTGTTGTAATATATATATATATATATATATATATATATATATATATATATATATTGTAACTCTACTTATATGCGTTGTTGTTGTGTTGTGTGAGTGTATGAGCACCTACCTGCTGTCCGATCTTGCGGTTTTCTTCCGACTAGGGCGTGTGGATTTTGGATTTGATTTCGCAAGTATGTAATCTCAAAGATATGACAACAGCACACTAAATAAGTTACTTTAAGAGTGAAGAGTTTTGTGAGGTTGGTAGGCTCCGTAGTACAGCAATAAAAAAATACAATATGGGGTAATAAAACGGTGTTTATTACTCCAATAACACACAAGAATAAAATGGTTATATGATCAAATATCCTTACAGTCTAAACAATAAATAGATCTTGAATAATGTTTTTTTAAATGGTTGATAATTTTAAGAAGTTGAACTCGTTATTTTGAAGAGTTAATTTCAACTGAAAATTTAATTAATTACTTTACTTTAACTTAATTAAATTGCTTTAAAATTAGATTCAAATGGAAATAAAAAAAACTCTAAAGTTAATTGAATATATTCCAAAATAAACTAGGCGTGACAGTCTAGTTCACGTCCCTGTATTTACTAGTGACTTGACTCTCGTATACTGCAGTATGAGCAAATTCTTTAATTGTTTGTTAAGATTTGTATAGCGCTTTCTGTTTTATCTCTATTAATTCTTAACTAAAGCTTACTAATTACTTATACTGGCTATAAGAATTATCACAAATGAATTGTTCTTATTTACTAGAGTCTTTGATTTGTGGCACCTGAATGATTTAAATTACAATGATTTTAATTGAAATAGAAAGAAAATTTAACGTTTGAAAAATAGATAGCTTGATTTTGCTTTCCTGATTTTGAAGTGGATCGTAGAGATGCTCCAGATGTCCCTCGCTGTCCTTGTCCAATCGGCTAGAGATAGTGATCTACTTGAGCATCCTGGGTTTCGGCGTTGAGCTTGGAAATCAGCAACCTCTCCTCTCCTGCTATTTGTTGAAGTTTTTACGTCTGCGGCTTTCTGCAAGAACTGCTTTACGTCCCTCGTCGATTGCACGTTCCACGTCAGCGTGTGTGTGTGTCGTTCGAGTGGTAGCTCTGCTCGTCAGCTGGTTCACCAATGGTTTAGACGGCCTCTCTGTCGTATTCTTGAAGTAAGGTCTTGTAGTCTTGTAGATCTCTTGCGTGCTTATGACCACAGCTTGTAGTGCACAATAAGCTTGTTTGTTAAAATGAAGAGTATCTTGACTGGATGCTGTAATTACGAATCGTACAGTTGATCTGTATTATAATGTTCGTAATTATGCGTGTTGACCACGTAGAGTCTTCAGATGAGTCTTCACAAAACTATGGTTTTGAGACGATCGAAGAAGTACGTCTGTTCTTCCCAAATACTGGCTGTAGAGTGTTCGGTCAGCCCCAAAACTCCGCGCTGGTTGGGATTTCTTCAAATGATTTGATTGGCTGACACACTCTCCCTACTACACAAAATTTGAATCACCTTAGTCCGTGAGAATGAAATTAGTTTCCCACAGACGGAGAATTTATATTATTACTAATATTCTTAACACAACGGAACTGAATTGTCGGTCCGGATTTCCTGTGACAGTTTTAAATTGCAATTATCTTGGTTGCAAACCAAGTTGTGCTAATTCCAAAATATACAATTTGTTGGAAATTCTTATATTCATAACATATTAAAAGCTCATTAATGTAGCTCAATTATTACAGAAGTTATTCACATTAAATTAATTAACTCTGTTATTATTTAATTATATTGCATAAAATTCGCACACCTTATTATTATTATTTCGGCAAACATTTTGGCTATAATGGATTTCGCCTTAATTTACTGGTTTCCGAAATATTAATAATAATTGAAAGTTTGGGGTGTGGTCGTTTTCTTTCCACAGCGAGCTGATTATGTAACAGCCGCGTGTGCGTCTTTTACAATGCATTATTTTGATCGCTATTACATACGTGTGGAGTTTCGACTATTAAAATTTATTTAAACATGAATATAGTATACACTTAACATATAACTCCAAATAAATGATATTTGGTCCTGTTATATACTCCTCTACCTGCTTTAAAAAAAAATGAGTGTAATAATTACAATTATTTTTTTCAATTATTATAAATGTACTCTGAAATGATTATACTTGCTACTATACATTGTATTAATTATTTATGGACACATACATGGGTGTCAATGTTCTTTCATATATACAACTTAATTCTAATTAAACCTTATTAATAATATTATATTTGAAATCATTGCGCAGTAAATGTTTTCAGAACGGGTAGTATCTAATTGCAGCGTATAAAAATGTCAGATAAGGGGTAGTCAACAGCTGACACGCGCACGAAGGAATGTGCTGACTTTGTTTACAATTGTTGTCACACACCGCGCGACGCTAATTACCTGACCTGCATTCTAACAGCTGGGCGGTACACTGCGTTATATAACAATTTCCGGCAGCCGGTGCGTTCGTTTCGCCTTGCATTATACGCTTGTTAGTTACCGCGCTACTACCGAACTATTATTCATACGCAATTTATTTACAATTATTATTAATATTATAAAACACAGTTAATTTATTTTAATACTAATTATTATTTAATCAATTTATTATTATCTCTAAATATTATTTATTTTTAAAGTGCGTCCAATATATCGTAACCGTTTTTATGAGTGGTTCTACAATATTCCGCTAGCCACTCGTTAAGTCCTTGGGCGTCAACGGATATTACGACAACGTCTTCCCAGGCTGATTGTGTGGGAACGCTACCGCTAAGTTCCTGCTCTACCGGACATACAATTGTCGGAGTGCATTGTTGTATTGTATTCACCTCAAACAATGGTTCTGTACTTTCCGGTTGGAATACCTTATTAACCGGCACACAAATTTCTGGACAAAAATCACCTTTCTTAAACCTAGTATTTTTTTTTTATTTCTACCTATTCTAGCTTTAAATAATTTGGCATGATTTATGGCGCTTCCCCACTGGAGGCGCCCGTTTCCAAGTTTTTTGGAAATTTACGGGTTTTTTTCTTCTCACTAGGGTCCTTAATGCTTTGCGTATCGCTGTCTTGCGCTATTGTATCAGCTTTCGCTATTTCGACCGTTTGTATAGTTCTCATCTGCGTCCCATCGTTGCCCTTATATTGCCCTTTCGGTCTACCGATATTTGGCTTACCTTTGTATTCAAAGGTCTTGTCTGGGGGTTTTAACGATGTTTGGGGTGGAGTAGAACTTGTACTTGGCCTCTGATCAGGTTGCTGATGGTATTGTACCCGTGTATTCTGATCGTCGTTATTTCGGCGAAAATCTGGGTTATAACGCCAACCGCCTAAATCAAAACTGTCTCGCTTTGGGACACTAAAATGAGCAATTCATCGACCGTGCGTATACCTTGCGTAAACACAGCTACCCGTATATTGTGGTTGAAATGATAGGCTAGTTTAGTGACAATGTCGATCTCTGAAAATGCTGGGGTTAAATGCTTTGCGCGCTCGACCTGCTGGATGATATAATTTTCCGCCGTAATACGCAATTTCCGTTCAAAACGTCCATATTCCAATTCGTTGCGTAACAGTCTTTGAGTGTGCGAATTCCAATACCGGCTTTCAAATTTCTGTTTGAATTCCGCGTATGTGGACACTTTATCGCGTACAATGTTATACCATTTACGCGCCGAATCACGCATCGCGTTTACTACCCATTGTATTTTATCTTGATCTTCTAGTCTCGAACCTACCCTCGCCATTTCATTTTCACAGGCTAACAAAAATTCAATAGGGTTTTCGTTATTTTCCCCTGTAAAATATACACGATTCTTTTCATCGACAGGACCTTGTACTAGAATATTAGGAGCGGATCTCCTGCGTACTTCCTGTTGTACTTTCAAGATCTCATCATTGAGTGCTTGCAATACACTTTCTTTATTAGAGTCTATGTTGGATCGCGTCTCTACAATTGAAGCATCAAGTCTGTCAACGCGCCGTTGTGTCTCGGTCACGTCCGCTTGAATTTTTACTTCGAGCGAGTCAACTTTTTTCGCGACATCAGCGGTCTGTTTTTCACACCTACTGATGTGTTCTTTGAATCGGCCCTCCATACGTGTAACTTGTTCGATAAACGATTTTTGCATGGTGGTCTCAAAAACCTTAAACCGTTCATTTATTTTCGTTTCTACCGTATGTACTTTTTCTCCGATTTCCGTAACTTTAGCGGTTAACTCTTTATTACTTTCTTTAATTTCTTTATTGCTTTCCGCGATTTCGGTGACTTTAACAGTTAGTTCTTTATTGGTTTGTTTTATCTCTGCGTTTATGTCTGCGTTGCTATTTTCTAATGCTTCAGTTAAGCTGACTTTTTGCGCGTCAATTTTGGACGTTATTTCCCCGTTGCTTAGCTCAAATTTCGCGTCGATTTTCTCAAACTTCGCGTTCATGTTAGCGGTCAATTCCGCGTTTGTTTTCTCAAACTTCGCGTTCATATTAGCGGTCAAATCCGCACTCATTTGCTTCATTTGTTTAAGTATTTTTTCCATATCCATTTTTACACAATAATTTCAAATACACAATAATTTCACTGCTGTACCACTACCAATCACAAAACTTTTCTTTGGGGATTGTTCAGTTGGACGCCAGCTGTTTTAAAAGTTAAAACAGCAAACTTTGTTTTCACGTAAAATTAAATTTAATTTGAATTTAATTAATTTAATTTTATCGAGCCCCACGAAATTGGAGCGCCATATGTAACTTTACTACAAATGTGGCGTTTCAATTTCGCTGTGATTTAAATTGAAATTTATTGAATTTCTGGCCCCACGTGCAGGGCGACATATGTAACTCTACTACAAATGTCGTTCTGAACGTAAATTCAATATAATGTAAATTTGTCGCGCCCCACGTTGGCCGACATATGTAACTCTACTTATATGCGTTGTTGTTGTGTTGTGTGAGTGTATGAGCACCTACCTGCTGTCCGATCTTGCGGTTTTCTTCCGACTAGGGCGTGTGGATTTTGGATTTGATTTCGCAAGTATGTAATCTCAAAGATATGACAACAGCACACTAAATAAGTTACTTTAAGAGTGAAGAGTTTTGTGAGGTTGGTAGGCTCCGTAGTACAGCAATAAAAAAATACAATATGGGGTAATAAAATGGTGTTTATTACTCAAATAACACACAAGAATAAAATGGTTATATGATCAAATATCCTTACAGTCTAAACAATAAATAGATCTTGAATAATGTTTTTTTAAATGGTTGATAATTTTAAGAAGTTGAACTCGTTATTTTGAAGAGTTAATTTCAACTGAAAATTTAATTAATTACTTTACTTTAACTTAATTAAATTGCTTTAAAATTAGATTCAAATGGAAATAAAAAAAACTCTAAAGTTAATTGAATATATTCCAAAATAAACTAGGCGTGACAGTCTAGTTCACGTCCCTGTATTTACTAGTGACTTGACTCTCGTATACTGCAGTATGAGCAAATTCTTTAATTGATTGTTAAGATTTGTATAGCGCTTTCTGTTTTATCTCTATTAATTCTTAACTAAAGCTTACTAATTACTTATACTGGCTATACAGATTATCACAAATGAATTGTTCTTATTTACTAGAGTCTTTGATTTGTGGCACCTGAATGATTTAAATTACAATGATTTTAATTGAAATAGAAAGAAAATTTAACGTTTGAAAAATAGATAGCTTGATTTTGCTTTCCTGATTTTGAAGTGGATCGTAGAGATGCTCCAGATGTCCCTCGCTGTCCTTGTCCAATCGGCTAGAGATAGTGATCTACTTGAGCATCCTGGGTTTCGGCGTTGAGCTTGGAAATCAGCAACCTCTCCTCTCCTGCTATTTGTTGAAGTTTTTACGTCTGCGGCTTTCTGCAAGAACTGCTTTACGTCCCTCGTCGATTGCACGTTCCACGTCAGCGTGTGTGTGTGTGTGTCGTTCGAGTGGTAGCTCTGCTCGTCAGCTGGTTCACCAATGGGTTAGACGGCCTCTCTGTCGTATTCTTGAAGTAAGGTCTTGTAGTCTTGTAGATCTCTTGCGTGCTTATGACCACAGCTTGTAGTGCACAATAAGCTTGTTTGTTAAAATGAAGAGTATCTTGACTGGATGCTGTAATTACGAATCGTACAGTTGATCTGTATTATAATGTTCGTAATTATGCGTGTTGACCACGTAGAGTCTTCAGATGAGTCTTCACAAAACTATGGTTTTGAGACGATCGAAGAAGTACGTCTGTTCTTCTCAAATACTGGCAGTAGAGTGTTCGGTCAGCCCCAAAACTCCGCGCTGGTTGGGATTTCTTCAAATGATTTGATTGGCTGACACACTCTCCCTACTACACAAAATTTGAATCACCTTAGTCCGTGAGAACGAAATTAGTTTCCTACAGACGGAGAATTTATATTATTACTAATATTCTTAACACAACGGAACTGAATTGTCGGTCCGGATTTCCTGTGACAGTTTTAAATTGCAATTATCTTGGTTGCAAACCAAGTTGTGCTAATTCCAAAATATACAATTTGTTGGAAATTCTTATATTCATAACATATTAAAAGCTCATTAATGTAGCTCAATTATTACAGTAGTTATTCACATTAAATTAATTATCTCTGTTATTATTTAATTATATTGCGTAAAATTCGCACACCTTATTATTATTGTTTCGGCAAACATTTTGGCTATAATGGATTTCACCTTAATTTACTGGTTTCCGAAATATTAATAATAATTGAAAGTTTGGGGTGTGGTCGTTTTCTTTCCACAGCGAGCTGATTATGTAACAGCCGCGTGTGCGTCTTTTACAATGCATTATTTTGATCGCTATTACATACGTGTGGAGTTTCGACTATTAAAATTTATTTAAACATGAATATAGTATACACTTAACATATAACTCCAAATTAATGATATTTGGTCCTGTTATAATATATATATATATCTATATATATATATATATAAACATATATATTGTAACGAGAAAATGTTGTGATGTCCTTCTTATTTAAACTTCACGTTGGAGTCGTCAATCTGTAACGATCTCGAAGACTCGGTCGTACCTTTGTATAAAATGTTTACACTTGTTTATTATGTGTATAAGTGTTAATGTGGTGTGTTCGCCTCACACCGGTCGTTACAATAATAGTTGTCACTACTGAAGTCTGTAGCGTCGTCCAAATTACCAGTACAACCTACCTGTTCATTCATAGGGGTTGCGAATCCCGGGTGGCGCCAAATTGTTTATATTAAAACAATTAAATTTGTTAAATTACAAGTTAATAAGTGTTGTCAGCGTTGACGGCTGGAGCGTTTGAATGATTCCCGCCGCTATACAGGTTGCCGTATTGTCCACTCGTGAAGAGCGCTAGTTGGTTACTGAATAAAAATTGCTAACACACATATATTCTACAACGTCCTATGAAATAAAACGATGGTAATACTCTGTACTGTAATTTTAATGCAAATTCAGTCATTAATTAATATGACAAAAGGATTATAAATAATTTAATAACAAATTGCTCCGGCTTAGAACATGAGACACATATATCCCAAAGTTGGCGAAATTGGTTTTGAAACAAATTATTTCAATGCCGTCATGGCCTCTGTTTACATAAAAAATATTAATCTGTTCAAAATCTGGGGTCCTTTGGATTATAAAATAAAACATAAAAGTTGGTTACATTAAAAAAGTACACTACCATACCTTATACGTACTTAAAGAGTATAAAGTGTTTTTACAAATTGTTCGGTTGTGTCGTATTATTTGTTACAAAGTTCGCACACTAATGCGAGGTTATATTTTAATTAACAAATGTTTTTACATAAGTTGATTATGCATTAAACCTTTGAAAGAAAATTAATTTTGTTTAATAGTGAGAAATTTTGATCGTTTTGAGAAATATTTAAAGTAATTTGGTTTCTGGGAGAAAAGAATTTAGTGGATACTTATCAGTTCAGACAGTGTTGATATGTTGTCATCTGGGGTAGTGGAAATTCTGCAATTTTGGGCTGGTTTAAACTTCGGGCATCTTCTTCTATCTCGTCTTGGGACTTTCTGCTATTTAATTTCTTTTTATTTGGTTCCAGGACATCGTTTAATCTTAGAAGCTCTGCATCTATTTGTCGTTGGTTCTTGTTGTCGACTTCTGAACGTCTTTTAACTATTTAATGTAAAATTTCAGTCATCACAATCTTGCGTACCGCTCACCCACGCGTCATTTTTTCAAGTCTAATAAATTTAATGGAAAATTAGTATTCAACTGGTAACAGAAACCCTTTGATTGGTTAAGGCCTCTTTCAAAAGCATTGTTATGAGATTTGAATTTTTATTCAAATTTATTATGTATTTTCTTAATGATTTTATTCCTTTATCGTTCCTTTGGGGTAATAAATAATATCACTATTGTATTTCTTTCCTTTCAAAGTTTAAAATGATACCTCATAAGGTCATATTCTATAATACATTAACTTTAGTCTAATTATTTGACATCTGATAAATTACATATCTCTTTTAAATTAAACTTTTATAATAACATTTCTCTTTTAACATGATTTACTTATAATTACTGGCTATTTGCTGGTCTTAGATTAGTGAATTTCCTTGTGAATTTGTTACAATTGACATTTATGTGTGTCTGACAGTTAGACGTTTTCATAGCCAAAAGTAGCCATGATGGTATTTTATTTATTTCTTTTAAATTACATTTTAATTCAGCCTGATGGGCTTCACCTTGTTATGGTAATTGTTTGTGTTGCGTTTTGATTCTGTTTGTGTTCTAATTACTAGTCAATATAGTTTTCACTATACATATTTAAAATATAACAATTAGGCTTATGGACTGCAAGTTCCTTTCAGCCATATCCTATTCATAACATTGAAACAAACAATTCTTTATAAGTTATTAGTTACTGTTGGTTTTAACATTCATTTCATTCTTTTGCTATTACTTTGAGTGAGAAACATCATCACTTCTTTCAAACTTATTAAATTTATTTCCCTTCTAACATGGGGTGTTTTATTAATTGTATACTTAACTTTAATGCAAAATCTTAATTCAATACTACTATCTTCCTCCATTCCATGTTAATACAAACTGTTTTTCCCTGGGCTTTCTCCCAGAATAATATCACATACTTTACTTATCTCTATTTTAAATACTATTCTTAATTATTCTTAATTATATGATTGTTCATAAGCCCACTTACATCATTGACTGGTTTATCAATGATTTTTTAAAGTGTTTTCTTATTTATTAATACGTTTTTATTACTGATAATATCCTTTTCCACGTATCACTTTCACCTTTAATTAACTGAGGTTTATCACTGATACACTCACTATTTTGGGGTATTAACACTTTCACTATTACACTTTATTCACTGTTTATGTTAAGTGTTACTTAGTGGGTAATCCCTATACTCATTTCTCTATTATTTCTCACTATTTCCTTATAACATAATATTTATCATTAATGACATTTGGTTATTTACATTTCATTAAATCTAACTCTAATAATGGTGTTAGTGTACTTTTCTTCACTACGTTACTTTTTAATTGTCTTTTGTTTATAACAGGTATATAAGTTATTTCATTTATAACAATAATATTTGTTACATTAGTGGATAATTATTTGGGGTTTATTTACAGTATTCTATCTTTGAGTATACCATTTCTCCCTTTTATATGTGGTGTTGGTTACCACTTGGTTTCACTTTGTCCCCTCTTCATTCTTCCTCTTCTTCTTCATCGTCTTCTTCAACTTTAATTGTCTTCATCTTGGTTCAGTTCTCCTCTTCTCATCTGGTTTAATTTCTATTTAGTCGTAGGAATTTGTTCACTTCCTTTTATTCTTCTTTCGTTCTGGTTTCTTACCTTCTTTAGTTAGTTCCTATTTGTTTGGTCAATCACCATTTCTTTGTGTATGTTTCGTGGTTCCCTTCTTTTGTTTTCTGTTGTTGGGTCAATCACTTGGGTTGGGTAATATCGTCGTTCGTCGTGTCATAATATTTATATTTTATTTATTTTTAAACATTTTATTTGATATGAAGTATATTTACATTTAGAATTATCTTTTTTATCCCAAACAAGCCACCCCAATACCAGGGAAAAAACGATGAATCAACTATATAAAATGTTTAAACTAATGAAAATAAAAAGACTAAGACGCGACAAACGACTATGACCCAACCCAAGTGATTGACTCAATAAAATGAAATAAATGAAATCAAATGAGAAGGTAAATGAAAAGGAAACAAACAAAATACGAATGAAATCAAATGAGAAGAAATGAAAAGACACAAACGAATAATATAGAACAGAAAAGGAGAAATGTTACACTCAAATAAAGTAATGAACAAGAAACCAATAAATGATAAATGTAAATGATAATTATTAGTATCGACTAATTAATCAATGTAAATGATAATTATTAAAGTCCAATAAAGTAATGACAAACTAAAGTACACTAACCAAATAAATAGAGAGTAAATGTTATAAATAACTCTATACTGACATGAACTGGTTAACAGTATAACTAACCATTGTAAAGTGAGAGATAGATAGATAGTGAACATGAGTAAGTGAGAAAGAGAATTTAATGTTAGGGAATACCCACTAGTAACACTTAAATACTATAAAAAGTGCAAAGTGTCAGTATAAACCCCCAAAATAAATAGAAAACCCTATTGATAGGTATAGACACCTAAAAACCAGTGATAAACACTTAAGGTTAATGGTGAAAAGTGTTAGAAAATAAGAATATTGTTATTATTAGGATTAAGAGTAATTGTAGATCAGGAATACAAGGATATTCAGGGAAAAATCCCAGGAAGAGTCAAAATGGTAGTGTTACCATGGTTAGCTAGTAAAGATTAGAATAGAAAAATATAGTAAAGAATAGAAATGCAAAATCAATAAACATCCTATGTTCAAAGGGATAGTTAATTAGATAAAGTAAATGGAGTGATGATGTTTGTCACCAAAAAATAAATAAGAATAAACAAAATGTAAACAAGAGTAGCATAATAACTGTTAAAAGATTTGTTTGATTAAGTTTATGAAAAGGAATATGGCTGAAGGAAGAATACAGACCATGTTATGTTATATTTTATAGAGAATAGTAAATAATAGACAAATTATAAACAATGGCAATCTAGATAAGAAAAAAAAGATAAATTCATACAAACTTAATAATACTGGAAAAGCAGTTAGAAAATAATAGACAAAATATTTTGTAAAATAATGAAAACATACAATTATTATAAAACAGACCCAAATCAATTCAAAAAGTAAACAAATCATTTGTAACACAAAACAAAACATGTATAAAGGTAAAATAATATGTAATTCGTATAAAATAAGAAAGTATAGCCAATTACTACCTAGGCCTATGAAATGCCTAACTGTATAAAACCAAAAAGTACAAATTGTAAGAAATTAACTATGATATTAGAAAATCCAAGGCAAGTAACTAGTTAATGATAATTAGTGGATCATATTAAGATGTAAACGTTAAATTAAGGACATAAAATAAGAAAGAAATGTAATTAGATAATATCAACATAATTGTCAAAACATAATATATAAGCAAACCCAGCTTTGTGGTATTTCAAAATGATCTTTGAAAGAAAATACGAGCAGTTGTGATAATATCTCATACATAGATAAGAAGACAGAAGAATAATAGCAATCAGAAGATATTTAGTCATTTTGAATAAAAATTCAAATATTATAACAATGGTCTTGTGTAATGAATAGCCAATGAGAGTCAAACCTTTACCATAACAACCAAGCGTTATTTATGAATATTCCGTTAGAAACTGTGAGTCCATTATTGAAGCTAGAGACGAATAGACACCAAGCCGTAAATGACTCAAATTTTAATTTAAAACAATCAATAGTAACCAAATTTACTAAAATGAAGAACCAAACTATCTGATGAGGAACATTCAACCTAGGCAACAGACCAGATTAATTAATTCCAAATTAATAAATTTCGATCAACTTATATGAAAAAGACGCAAGGCGTGATTAAATCCCAAGATGATTGAAGATTGATGACCAAACGACGACCCAACCTATTCCAACTGAATGACACTACACCATAAGTCAACTGATTGATAAGTATTGCTGAATTACCCAAATTTATGAAATACTTTCTCCTTAATTTTTTCTCACAACACTTTTAACTCTCACTATAAACTGAGGATCTAATTTCTTTCAAAGATTAATTAAAAAATAAAACACTAAACTTATACGAAATTAGAAAATAACCTGTATAGAAATTACGAACTTTTGAGATACACTTTTTAACACTTCAGGAACAAATTGTAATTACACCTTATAGTATATAAGTACCAGTAATGTAAGTTAGTGTACTTTATTGTAATCAAATTGATATTTTTTCGTAAACCAAAAGAATCCAGATTTATTGAACGAAATTGTAAAAATAAACATTCTGTGGACGCCATGTCTAACTAACTAAATCGTTCAAAATCGATTTCGTCAAGCCTTGAGATATAATTGTCTTTTACTGTCGGGGCAAATTTGTTTAATAATAAAATATAATTTTGTATATTACTGAATAATTACTAATCACAATTTAATAAACTAGTACAGAGTTGTAACCACTGTTCTTTATTTCATAGGAAAGTGCATTATATGAATTAGGTATTTTAGCGACAAGCAAAGGTGACGGTAAAGGCTCACATCGGAAACTCGGTGAACTAACAGCTAGATTAAGAAATTCGCACACGGCGGGAGTAATTGAATTCACCATACCGTCATAGAACGAACGCTCAATCGTCCTATTCTTTTTAATTGTTTTCAGATTAAACAATTTGGCGCCACCCGGGATTTACGAACACATATTAAAGAACAGGTAAGATTTCCACTCGCGAGTACTGGTAATTTGAGATATCGCTATGGACATCGTCAGCGTAAACCTAAAGTAACGACCACAACGTGTGAGGCGAACACACAAAACTTACACTTCTACAGAGCACGTACAAATCTTCTCGTCACAAATTGACGCACAAACATGTGGCTTTTACAGATTCAAAGAGACGACATAAGAATACTCTCGTTACAAATTGACGTCCACAACGTGTGGCTCTAAAAAATGCAAAGATCGACTTGTTACAAATTGGCTTCCATCGCGGGGCTTAAACAAGGCGGACGTCATCATATCGTTACAAATTGGCGCCCAACGTGGGCCTTTTACAGATTTAAAGTCACGACAAGATTTTTCGTTACAAATTGGCGACCAACTAGTGTGGCTAGAAATAAAAAACAGCGGCGGTTGCGAAAAAATAAAAAGACAAACAACATAAACAGAAAGATATGCCACAACAACAAATGAAAATGCCCAAACAACAGAGACCATTAAGCTACGCGGAATGGGTGACAGGGTTATTTAAAAAGTTCAGCAAGGAGATGGAGTACATCAAGAAGAATACCACTGATCATGAACGAGCACAGATGAGTCGTGCGAATGTAGTGGGAACACCAAACGACAAAATGACATTGAGAGATATTTATGATGAAATGTGGGAGCTAGACACCAAGTATAATAAAGAAGAGGCTATCGGGACAACCCACGGCATTAACAATAAAAAGGTGGAGAAAATGACTAGTGATGATTGGAAGAGATGTACAATAATGAAACACTAATGAAAAACGAAAGAACGGGAGTATACGCACCAGTGACCGAGGAAATATACACAGGAGGAATATGAACAAATGAGACAATTAATAAGAAAACCAGTGAAACCAATACAAATGGAAAATGCAGAATTAAAAGAATGGATAAGGGTGATGTTTGAACTATCCAGAGAAGATATTTGTAATTGGAGGAAAGAACATAATAGGTTATTAATAGAAGAGTTCAAGGAAATAACAAATAATAAAAACATGGAACAACCAAATACTCAAATAGAAGAAGTAATAGTCGGCGACCAACCAGACAAATCAACCCAATCAGTGGACCCAAACTTCCAAGAAATGATAAGGATTATGAAAGAAACGTTTGAACAACACAGGAAAGAGATAAGAGAAATTTTTCGTAATAACACAGAAGAATTATGCCAGAAAATAGACAATAGGAATAAGACAACAGAAGAGATACCAAAAGGTAAAAACATTGAATATTCGAATCAGGAAAAAGAAGATAAGGGAATGAAGGAAATAGAAATTATAGAAGACCCAAGTACATTGTTACCTGAAAATAAAAATAACAAAAACAAAGAAATATCCAAACCATGGAAATGAAGACTAAGAAAATGCATCAAAGAAAACTAATCAATACCAGAGAAGAAGGGGAGATGATGAAGCATGGACTAATTGATGTGTTTAATTTACCAATGACCGACCATACTGAAATGATGAATTTTATGGAATGTAGAAGAACTCTGAAGGAAATTCTAGAAGGGGTTAACAATCAACCGGTGAATAAAAACTTCAGCAAACCTATCTTTAAATGGAAAATACCCAAAATTGAAGGGCCTCACAACAAAACAGTGCATAACGAATTACGAAAGTCTATAAGAAAATGGAAATTACCAGAAATAGAAATGCAAAATAAACCAATATCAGTGAGAATATTAATGATGGAGGTAAGATTAACTTCTTTGATTAATGAACCACATAATAAAATGATGGAAGCAGTCATCAGTCATAGATACTAAGGAACATATGATATTAGAAGAATTGTGGTACAAGGTAGAAAAGACCGATATCACACGGACGGAAATAGTTCTACACACCAAAGTTATCCAAACCACAAGTGCAGAGGAAATGATGGACCATGGGTAAACTAAGTGAAGATAAACACCAAGAAAAGGGACTGATTTTCGAATTACCGACCATGCAAACCAATGGAAAAGAAAAGAGAAAGTGAATTACAAAATTCAAAAAATATGTAAGATCACCTTACGCTAATATTTAGATATAAAATGAAAAAACAAATAAAGGAATAAGTTACAAATATTCCTAAATAGTAAGAACAACAAACTTACAATAATATTTAGATAACATATGAGGTAAAATATAAAATAAAGGAATAAATTACAAAAATTCCTAAAAAGTAAGAACAACAAACTTACAATAATATTTAGAAAATATATGAGACAAAACAAATAAGGAAGTGAAAACAAGAATTAATAATGTAAGAGAATTAGAAAGGAGACCGATTAAAATAAACAAAAATAAAACCAAACAAGAAATGCTAAGACAAATACATAAAATTATAAAGAATATAGAATATTCAAAGAAAAAAAATATGAACAGGTACAAAAAAGAAGAAGAAATAATGTATAAAGCAAGTATACAGCAAGTGGCTAAAGAAAAATAATGGTAATCAACCAAGAAGAAGAAAAGAAAAGATGTCTAAAATAATTAAAATGATCACAAGAAGAAAAGAAAAACAAACTAATTAAAGTTAGAAATAATGAAATTAACAACTAAATAAATAAAAAACAATCAACTGTGTGAGTAGATAACAGAATATAGCAAAGGTACAGCGGAAGGAAGAATGAGTAAAAGGTTAAAATGATCTAAAAAAAAAAAACCATAAAGTGGACAATCCCCAAAATATTATTATTAATGAAAGTCACAAGATGACAAAAAGGTATTTAAGATTGACTGAGAATAGGTCCAGCAATCAATTAACTGAGCAGAGATGATGTTCCTCTGATCTCAGAAAAAAATGTGGTAATGGAAGAAACCAGCTACTAATAGTCAGGGAAAAAATTATATAACAGGGAGAATGCACTAATGGAAATAAATAAAAATGGATCTAAATAAAAAGGAGTGGAACAAGTAGGAAGAGAAACAAGAAAGAAGAAATAAACAAGAAGAAAAAGGAAAAAATTATATATAACTGATAATTTCATAAACAACTATGCTAGTGTTTTACCAAAATGATCAATTTTGAAGGAGAGGCATTATGTTACAACACAAACAAGCCACCCAAATACCAGGGAAAAAACGATGAATCAACTATATAAAATGTTTAAACTAATGAAAATAAAAAGACTATGACGCGACAAATGACTATGACCCAACCCAAGTGATTGACTCAATAAAATGAAATAAATGAAATCAAATGAGAAGGTAAATGAAAAGGAAACAAACAAAATATGAATGAAATAAAATGAGAAGAAATGAAAAGACACAAACGAATAATATAGAACAGAAAAGGAGAAATGTTACACTCAAATAAATTAATGAACAAGAAACCAATAAATGATAAATGTAAATGATAATTATTAGTATTGACTAATTAATCAATGTAAATGATAATTATTAAAGTCCAATAAAGTAATGACAAACTAAAGTACACTAACCAAATAAATAGAGAGTAAATGTTATAAATAACTCTATACTGACATGAACTGGTTAACAGTATAACTAACCATTGTAAAGTGAGAGATAGATAGATAGTGAACATGAGTAAGTGAGAAAGAGAATTTAATGTTAGGGAATACCCACTAGTAACACTTAAATACTATAAAAAGTGCAAAATGTCAGTGTAAAACCCCCAAAATAAATAGAAAACCCTATTGATAGGTATAGACACAAAAAAACCAGTGATAAACACTAAAGGTTAATGGTGAAAAGTGTTAGAAAATAAGAATATTGTTATTATTAGGATTAAGTATTGTATATCAGGAATACAAGGATATTCAGGGAAAAAATCCCAGGAAGAGTCAAAATGGTTGTTCAGACTTTGCACTTGTAACCTCTGTACTTTAAATACTGCAATGCGACACGCGCAGATGACGTCACGTTTTTCTTATCTACCGTCTACAGCCGGCTCAGTTGGGCTGTCTGTAGCGACATTTTCGTTAGTTGTTTTAAATACTCCGAGTCGATCACTCGTAACATTCCCAGCCGCGGCTACTGGCTTTCATTATTTAATTATTATTATTATGTTCAGCATGCACTGATCATACTTGGCGATCTCAGCCTTTTTCATTATGTCTTTCGACTTGTATTACTAATTAATTAACGGGCATCATGGCGAAACTTCTGCACGTGTCAGCAATAGTATCAAAATTCAACCGTTTTCAATAAAAGATTATTACATGAAAATTATACAGTCCACTTCAATTTATTTTCGAACCAGCCCTCTTCACTTAGCGTTCCAGGAATAGCTCAAGAGCCTTCAAGAGCTTCCAGACGCAACATTTTCTGGTCCTCACGGGACGGATTTTACATTTCTTGGTCCACAAGCGACCGCATTTTGTCCACAAGCGACAACATTTTTTGGTCCAACGCGACCGCATTTTTGTCCGCAGTGACAGCATTTTCTGGTCCACCAATCCGGATTTTATTTTCGCCTTAAGGGCAACATTTTGGTTCACTATTTCAAAATATTTCATTTAATGGGCAAAAAAAGCCTGTGTACCAAACAAGCTTCAAAATTTAAATATTTTCAAATTGAGATTGCTGGCCGTGGCATGTCCTTTTCTGCCGCAAAGACGACCTTCATGAGTCACACACAAGATACGACAGAGCGTCAAATCTGACACGACAGGAAACGGCAAGACAGTTATTCAACAGCACCAAATTCCACAACGGTAAATCACGCTTAGATGCAACGACAAACTTCATCCAACCAGCACGAACAGGCGGGGCACCAACATCACAGGATTGACGGACGGGATCAGAGCGGAACCAACAGGACCGAAGCAGTTCTGAGCATGCCAGGATTCCACGTGATTATAAACCTTTATTTTTCACATAATTGTTCATATAATGCATGAATATAACAATCTGAGTAATATTTTATAGTCAATATGCTATTATTGATGCTTTTCTGCAAACATATATCATTATAATATGAGCATATTTTCATAAATGCGTAATAACGCATTAGAAGTTCAAGCGTCGAGATAAAGTTATATGTATTATTAGTTAAATTCATAATTTCAATAACGCTGATGGCTGTTTTTCAAAAAAAAAGATAATAAGTATAGGTCATAGTAAGTAATGTGTTAAGTTATGTGACGATCAATAGCTCCCGCATTATATCAAATTTTATCAAAATTACGTCAATTATTCACCTGCTCTGCGCTTAAATTCTTTTAAATTACATTTTTTAATCGCAATCATGGCTGATGTGAAAGCTCTGATAAAGAAACGGGGCTCTATTAAAGCATCTATATCCCGCATGAACACGTTCGCGGATAATTTCGATCCGGAAACCAGCGATCATCACGCATTAAAAATAAAGCTTCGGCATTTGATGGAATTATCCACTAAATACGATGATATACAGTCTCAAATTGAATCCGAGGACGCTGATTTCGCATTAGCAAGTGATAGAGTCCAAACTGAGGACGATCTTTGCAGCATCGAATGCAAGTTGCAACACTTGTTAGAGCAAGTGGACAGGTGAATCAAAAACCGCTGATTAATACCGAAATTACGCCTCTTAAAACCTCCCTATACTGTTGGAACCGATCAAATTACCTCGGTTTGCGGGTAACATTATTGAGTGGCAACACTATTATAACATATTTCTCGAATTAATACACGCCAGAACCGATCTGACGAATATTCAAAAGCTACACTACTTGCACTCGTCATTAACTGACGAGGCGCTGAACGTGATAAAATCGCTGCCAATTACTCATGAAAATTATGCGGTAGCTATTGATCTACTAAAAAATAGGTATGACAGTAAGTTGATTCTCTCAGCCCATCATGTGGAGAATGTCTTAGGTGTGCAATCGATTCAACACGAGTCCAAAATTAGTATTTCCAGATTTATTGACGAGATAACCGCTAACATCAATGCGTTGAACACCTTAAACTTATCCGTAAATACATTCGAAATTATTTTTATTCATTACTTGGCCCAAAAACTCGATAGTTACACGCTTCGACTGTGGAAGGAAAGTTTGTCAGAAGAACGATTTCCCAGCTTTAATAATTTCATAAAATTTCTAAATACACGTAGACAGTTATTGCAAAATCTGGACAGCCCAACCACTTCAACAAGCAAGATAAACGTTTGCGATAAGGCTCATTATCGCAAGGCAATTAAAACGGTGAATGCAGCCAAAGCAGCATTCCACTCGCATGTCGGAAATAATGTATGTCAGCTGTGCAAGGGTAAACACAGAATTACTGATTGTTCACAATTTATAACGCTTACTATACACGACAGAAAAAACATTATAATCAAAAATAAACTCTGTCTAAATTGCTTTCGCCCAGGCCACGATAGTGCCCACTGCTCATCTAAATTTTCTTGCAGAACGTGTGCGAAACGTCATCATACCATGATTCATATGCCTAACAAAAACGGATCGTCCAGTAAAAACCAGTGTTCGCTAAAATTACAAACAAATAAGTCCATATTATTATCTACCGGAGTCTGCATGACAACTGATCATGCAGGTAGAAAGCACCCGGTTAGGATTTTATTGGACTCTGGATTGCAGGCTAACTTCTGTACCATGGATTTCGCACGTCGCATGGGTCTGAAACTAATCAAATCTCAATTGCCCATAACGGGTATAAACAATTCATTGTCCCAAGCTGACTTCAGTACCAGAGTAAGGTTACAGTCTCGCTATAAACATTTTAGTTTAAATATACATTGCGCTGTGCTTCCCAGCATCACTAATAATCTCCCGGCGGAATCATTTAACGTAGCATCTTTAAATTTACCAAAGGGCATATTTTTAGCTGACCCACAACTCAATTTCTCGTCGCAAGTCGATTTATTGCTCGGTGCTCAGTATTATTTGCAGTTAATTGAACCTATTAAATTTATCCGTAGCCCACACTTCCCCATAATTCAGGAGACAAAACTAGGATTCATTCTCGCAGGTAATTTGCCGTTTAATGTCGACATGACGAAACCGGTTTCATCCTTTATGGTATGTGATAATGGTAGTGCAATTTCCTCGCAACTAAAGGAATTTTGGAAGTTGGAGGAAGTTTCTATTCGTGATACCTTCGCCGAGGACTCGGCATGCGAGAATCATTTTGTGTCCAATACTGTCCGTAATGACGATGGCAGTTTGTGGTATCCCTGCCTCGAAAGGCAGACAAGTCTCATTTAGGCGATTCTCACACCGGCGCTATCCGCAGATCTCAACCTCTGGAAATTACGGTCCAGCAGAAACGTAAACGTAACCGTAAGCGTAACCGATTTTTACACGGTCACTCCCACGAGTCATCATCATGGCCCATCAGTGCCTTCGACACTTATTCTCCCTGCACTTATCCCGATCTGGAACAAGAACGACGCAAGCAGGCCCAAATCTCACTAATTATCGTTTCAGCCACATCCAGTTATGTTGAAAATGCTAAGCCATTCACCCAATCTGCTGTTGACTATGCCAGACCCGTATTTGTGCGTCATGGCGGGCAGCGCTCAAAATCGACGTCAAAAGCGTATATTACGTTATTTATATGCATGTGCACTAACGCCATTCATTTGGAACTTGTATCAGACCTTACCTCAGACGCCTTCTTAGCGGCCTTAAAACGGTTCATTGCGCGTAGAGGTATTCCCACTCAGATATTTTCAGACAATGGTACGAATTTTCGTCGTGCTAGCAGCACATTACACGAATTGTAAAGACTTTTGAACTCGAAGGGATTTGAGCAAGCAACTCAGGAGTTTATCAGTTCCCAGGGCATTAAGTGGTCCTGTATTCCACCCTCTGCCCCTCATTTCGGTGGTTTGTAGGAAAGCGGAGTAAAAAGTGTCAAATTTCATTTACGTCGCGTGATTGGCTGTTCCGTTTTGAATTTCGAGGAGTATTCTACAATTCTAACTCAAATAGAGTCTTGCCTTAATTCACGCCCTTTATTCTCTATATCCAATGATTTTAGGGACCCTGAACCACTAACTCCCGCTCATTTCCTGGTCGGTTCTCCACTTACGGCACTCCCGGAGCCCGACTATACCCAAGTCAGTATTAGTCGTTTGGGCAGATGGCAGCTGCTCCAAAGATTCACACAATCCATCTGGAAACGATGGTCCAAAGATTATTTGCACCAGTTGCAGCAGCGCAACAAATGGCGCACCACTTCAAGGAATTTAACTGTCGGACAGCTCGTCCTCATTCTAGACGACAATGCACCCTCCCTTCAATGGAAACGCGGGGTAATCACAAATGTTTACGCGGGTCAGGACTCAATAGTGCGCGTAGCTGAAGTTCGCACCGCACAGGGTATCCTACGTCGACCCATCCATAAATTATGCCCCCTTCCGGTGGCATCAGACTAGCCGCATGATCTTCATACAGCACGTACCAGGAATGTGAACTTGTCGCATTGCCTTGTATCACTCCCGGGACATTCCCGGGGCGATCATACAATCCAATTTTATTATTATTGTAATTATTATTATTATTGTCGTGTAGCTATTATTGCAATAGTTACTACGCCATTATTGTATCAATCATTATGTATTTGTCATTGTGCTATTATATGATTATGTATTTTTAAACTTTTTGGGAACTATTATTGTAATCTTATTGTATCAATTATTATGTATTTGTCATTGTATTTTCCAATGGTTATGTATTGTTGAATTTATTAAGGGATTGTTGTTTCAATATCATGCATGCAAATTATTACATCTTTTTATTGTATTATTCCTTGTTACTTACTATTGAATTCGTGTGATCATTATTGGGTATTATGTGGGATAAATTAATGTGACTACTTAATTATTTTATTATTGTGCATCATGCCATGTTATTATGTATTGGGTAATTTCATTGTCAGTTTTTTATGACTACAAAATTCGAATCATTATGTATTTTATAATTATCACATGAATTTGTTATGTTAGCCACATTATTACTATTAATTGTATAGCTGTCATTGCTCTGTGTTGAACACGCCAATTGTTATGTTGTTGTTTTATTAGCATGTAAATTCAATTACTATGTATTATTAACTTTAAGGCATAAATGACAAAATCGCCCCGATTTTGTGCGGCAGTATGTTCAGACTTTGTACTTGTAACCTCTGTATTTTAAATACTGCAATGCGACACGCGCAGATGACGTCACGTTTTTCTTGTCTACCGTCTACAGCCGGCTCAGCTGGGCTGTCTGTAGCGAAATTTTCGTTAGTTGTTTTAAATACTCCGAGTCGATCACTCGTAACATTCCCAGCCGAGGCTACTTGCTTTCATTATTTAATTATTATTATGTGCAGCATGCACTGATCATACTTGGCGATCTCAGCCTTATTCACTATGTCTTTCGACTTATATTACTAATTAATTAACGAGCATCATGGCGAGTAAACATCTGCACGTGTCAGCAATAGTATCAAAATTCAACAGTTTTCAATAAAAGATTATTACATGAAAATTATACAGTCCACTTCAATTTATTTCCGAACCAGCCCTCTTCACTTAGCGTTCCAGGAATAGTTCAAGAACCTTCAAGAGTTTCCAGACGCAACAATGGTAGTGTTACCATGGATAGCTGTAAAGATTAGAATAGAAAAATATAGTAAAGAATAGAAATGCAAAATCAATAAATATCCTATGTTCAAAGGGATAGTTAATTATTTAAAGTAAATGGTGTGATGATGTTTGTCACCAAAAATTAATAAGAATAAACAAAATGTAAACAAGAGTAGCATAATAACTGTTAAAAGATTTGTTTGATTAAGTTTATGAAAAAGAATATGGCTGAAGGAAGAATACAGACCATGTTATGTTATATTTTATAGAGAATAGTAAATAATAGACAAATTATAAACAATGGCAATCTAGATAAGAAAAAAAAGATAAATTCATACAAACTTAATAATACTGGAAAAGCAGTTAGAAAATAATAGACAAACCATGATTTTGTAAAATAATGAAAACATACAATTATTATAAAACAGACCCAAATCAATTCAAAAAGTAAACAAATCATTTGTAACACAAAACAAAACATGTATAAAGGTAAAATAATATGTAATTCGTATAAAATAAGAAAGTATAGCCAATTACTACCTAGGCCTATGAAATGCCTAACTGTATAAAACCAAAAACTACAAATTGTAAGAAATTAGCTATGATATTAGAAAATCCAAGGCAAGTAACTAGTTAATGATAATTAGTGGATCATATTAAGATGTAAACGTTAAATTAAGGACATAAAATAAGAAAGAAATGTAATTAGATAATATTAACATAATTCTCAAAACATCCCAATAACTGGGGTTGTTATAAGCAAACCCAGCTTTGTGGTGTGTCAAAATGATCTTTGAAAGAAAATACGAGCAGTTGTGATAATATCTCATATATAGATAAGAAGACAGAAGAATAATAGCAATCAGAAGATATTTAGTCATTTTGAATAAAAATTCAAATATTATAACAATGGTCTTATGTCATGAATAGCCAATGAGAGTCAAACCATTACCATAACAACCAAGCGTTATTTATGAATATTCCGCTAGAAACTGTGAGTCCATTATTGAAGCTAGAGACAAACAGACGCCAAGCCGTAAATGACTCAAATTTTAATTTAAAACAATCAAAAGTAACCAAATTTACTAAAATGAAGAACCAAACTATCTGATGAGGAACATTCAATCTAGGCAACAGACCAGATTAATTAATTCCAAATTAATAAATTTCGATCAACATATACAAAAAAGACGCAAGGTGTGATTAAATCCCAAGATGATTGAAGATTGATGACCAAACGATGACCCAACCTATTCCAACTGAATGACACTACGCCATAAGTCAACTGATTGACAAGTATTGCTGAATTACCCGAATTTATGAAATAAATTCTCCTTAATTTTTTCTCACAACACTTTTAACTCTCACTATAAACTGAGGATCTAATTTCTTTCAAAGATTAATTAAAAAATAAAACACTAAACTTATACGAAATTAGAAAATAACCTGTATAGAAATTACGAACTTTTGAGATACACTTTTTAACACTTCAGGAACAAATTGTAATTACACCTTATAGTATATAAGTACAAGTAATGTAAGGTAGTGTACTTTATTGTAATCAAATTGATATTTTTTTGTAAACCAAAAGAACCCAGATTTATTGAACGAAATTGTAAAAATAAACATTCTGTTAGTCTGACTAACTAAATCGTTCAAAATCGATTTCGTCAAGCCTTGAGATATAATTGTCTTTTACTGTCGGGGCAAATTTGTTTAATAACAAAATATAATTTTGTATATTACTGAATAATCACTAATCACAATTTAATAAACTAGTACAGAGTTGTAACCACTGTTCTTTATTTCATAGGAAAGTGCATTATATGAATTGGGTATTTTAGCGACAAGCAAAGGTGACGGTAAGCGCTCACGTTGGAAACTCGGCGAACTAACAGCTAGATTAAGAAATTGCACACGGCGGGAGTAATTGAATTCACCATACCGTCATAGAACGAACGCTCAATCGTCCTATTCTTTTTGTTTTCAGATTAAACAATTTGGCGCCACCCGGGATTTACGAACACATATTAAAGAACAGGTAAGGTTCCCACTCGCGTGTACTGGTAATTTGAGAGATCGCTACGGACATCGTCAGCGTAAACATAAAGTAACGACCACAACGTGTGAGGCGAACACACAAAACTTACACTTCTACAGAGCACGTACAAATCTTCTCGTTACAAATTGACGCACAAACGTGTGGCTTTTATAGGTTCAAAGAGACGACATAAGAATACTCTCGTTACAAATTGATGTCCACAACGTGTGGCTCTAAAAAATGCAAAGATCGACTCGTTACAAATTGGCTTCCATCGTGGGGCTTAAACAAGGCGGACGTCATCATAAAGTTACAAATTGGCGCCCAACGTGGGGCTTTTACAGATTTAAAGTCACGACAAGATTTTTTGTTACAAATTGGCGACCAACTAGTGTGGCTAGAAATAAAAAACTAGCGGCGGTTGCGAAAAAATAAAAAGACAAACAACATAAACAGAAAGATATGCCACAACAACAAATGAAAATGCCCAAACAACAGAGACCATTAAGCTATGCGGAATGGATGACAGGGTTATTTAAAAAGTTCAGCAAGGAGATGGAGTACATCAAGAAGAATACCACTGATCATGAACGAGCACAGATGAGTCGTGCGAATGTAGTGGGAACACCAAACGACAAAATGACATTGAGAGACATTTATGATGTATGTGGGAGCTAGACACCAAGAAGAGGCTATCGGGACAACCCACCGCATTAACAATAAGAAGGTGGAGAAAATGACTAATGATGATTAGAAGAGATGGTACAATAATGAAACACAAATGAAAAATGAAAGAACGGGAGTATACGCACAAAGTGACAGACAGAGGAATATACACAGGAGGAATATGAACAAATGAGACAATTAATAAGAAAACCAGTGAAACCAATACAAACGGAAAATGCAGAATTAAAGGAATGGATAAGGGTGATGTTTGAACTATCCAGAGAAGATATTTGTAATTGGAGGAAAGAACATAATAGGTTATTAATAGAAGAGTTCAAGGAAATACCAAATAATAAAAACATGGAACAACCAAATACTCAAATAGAAGAAGTAATAGTCGGCGACCAACCAGACAAACCAACCCAATCAGTGGACCCAAACTTCCAAGAAATGATAAGGATTATGAAAGAAACGTTTGAACAACACAGGAAAGAGATGAGAGAAATTTTTTGTAATAACAGAAGAATTATGCCAGAAAATAGACAATAGGAATAAGACAACAGAAGAGATACCAAAAGGTAAAAAAATTGAACATTCGAATCAGGAAAAAGAAGATAAGGGAATGAAGGAAATAGAAATTAAAGAAGACCCAAGTACATTGTTACCTGAAAATAAAAATAACAAAAACAAAGAGAATATCCAAACCATAGAAATGAAGACTAAGAAAATGCATCAAAGAAAACTAATCAATACCAGAGAAGAAGGGGAGATGATGAAGCATGGACTAATTGATGTGTTTAATTTACCAATGACCGACCATACTGAAATGATGAATTTTATGGAATGTAGAAGAACTCTGAAGGAAATTCTAGAAGGGGTTAACAATCAACCGGTGAATAAAAACTTCAGCAAACCTATCTTTAAATGGAAAATACCCAAAATTGAAGGGCCTCACAACAAAACAGTGTATAACGAATTACGAAAGTCTATAAGAAAATGGAAATTACCAGAAATAGAAATGCAAAATAAACCAATATCAGTGAGAATATTAATGATGGAGGTAAGATTAACTTCTTTGATTAATGAACCACATAATAAAATGATGGAAGCAGTCATGGATACTAAGGAACATATGATATTAGAAGAATTGTGGTACAAGGTAGAAGAGACCTATATCACACGGATGGAAACAGTTATTTTCTTTTTATAAAATTGCTAAACTGTTATAATTGTTATTATTTAGACAAAGCTTTTCGTCATCACTGACATCTTCAGGTCTTAAAAAACCTGAAAACCTGAAGATGTCAATGATGACGAAAAGCTTTGTCTAAATAATAACAATTATAGCAGTTTAGCAATTTTATAAAAGAGAAGTAAGGATGGCTGCTAATTAAAAAAAAAAAAAGTTCTACACACCAAAGTTATCCAAACCACAAGTGCAGAGGAAATGATGGACCATGGGTAAACTAAGTGAAGATAAACACCAAGAAAAGGGACTGATTTTCGAATTACCGACCATGCAAACCAATGGAAAAGATAAGAGAAAGTGAATTACAAAATTCAAAAAATATGTAAGATCACCTTACGCTAATATTTAGATATAAAATGAAAAAAAATAAAGGAATATGTTACAAAAATTCCTAAATAGTAAGAACAACAAACTTACAATAATATTTAGATAACATATGAGGTAAAATATAAAATAAAGGAATAAATTACAAAAATTCCTAAAAAGTAAGAACAACAAACTTACAATAATATTTAGAAAATATATGAGACAAAACAAATAAGGAAGTGAAAACAAGAATTAATAATGTAAGAGAATTAGAAAGGAGACCGATTAAAATAAACAAAAATAAAACCAAACAAGAAATGCTAAGACAAATACATAAAATTATAAAGAATATAGAATATTCAAAGAAAAAAAAATATGAACAGGTACAAAAAAGAAGAAGAAATAATGTATAAAGCAAGTATACAGCAAGTGGCTAAAGAAAAATAATGGTAATCAACCAAGAAGAAGAAAAGAAAAGATGTCTAAAATAATTAAAATGATCACAAGAAGAAAATAAAAACAAACTAATTAAAGTTAGAAATAATGAAATTAACAACTAAATAAATAAAAAACAATCAACTGTGTGAGTAGATAACAGAATATAGCAAAGGTACAGTGGAAGGAAAAATGAGTAAAAGGTTAAAATGATCTAAAAAAAAAAATCCATAAAGTGGACAATCCCCAAAATATTATTATTAATGAAAGTCACAAGATGACAAAAACGTATTTAAGATTGACTGAGAATAGGTCCAGCAATCAATTAACTGAGCAGAGATGATTTTCCTCTGATCTCAGAAAAAAATGTAGTAATGGAAGAAACCAGCTACTAATAGTTAGGTAAAAAATTATATAAAAGGGAGAATGCACTAATGGAAATAAATAAAAACGGATTTAAATAAAAAGGAGTGGAACAAGTAAGAAGAGAAACAAGAAACAAGAAATAAACAAGAAGAAAAAGGAAAAAATTATATATAACTGATAATTTCATAAACAACTATGCTAGTGTTTTACCAAAATGATCAATTTTGAAGGAGAGGCATTATGTTACAACACAAACAAGCCACCCAAATACCAGGGAAAAAACGATGAATCAACTATATAAAATGTTTAAACTAATGAAAATAAAAAGACTAAGACGCGACAAACGACTATGACCCAACCCAAGTGATTGACTCAATAAAATGAAATCAAATGAGAAGGTAAATGAAAAGGAAACAAACAAAATACGAATGAAATAAAATGAGAAGAAATGAAAAGACACAAACGAATAATATAGAACAGAAAAGGAGAAATGTTACACTCAAATAAAGTAATGAACAAGAAACCAATAAATGATAAATGTAAATGATAATTATTAGTATCGACTAATTAATCAATGTAAATGATAATTATTAAAGTCCAATAAAGTAATGACAAACTAAAATACACTAACCAAATAAATAGAGAGTAATTGTTATAAATAACTCTATAATGACATGAACTGGTTAACAGTATAACTAACCATTGTAAAGTGAGAGATAGATAGTGAACATGAGTAAGTGAGAAAGAGAATTTAATGTTAGGGAATACCCACTAGTAACACTTAAATACTATAAAAAGTGCAAAGTGTCAGTGTAAAAACCCAAAAATAAATAGAAAACCCTATTGATAGGTATAGACACCTAAAAACCAGTGATAAACACTTAAGGTTAATGGTGAAAAGTGTTAGAAAATAAGAATATTGTTAATATTAGGATTAAGAGTAATTGTAGATCAGGAATACAAGGATATTCAGGGAAAAAATCCCAGGAAGAGTCAAAATGGTAGTGTTACCATGGTTAGCTAGTAAAGATTAGAATAGAAAAATATAGTAAAGAATAGAAATGCAAAATCAATAAATATTCTATGTTCAAAGGGATAGTTAATTAGATAAAGTAAATGGTGTGATGATGTTTGTCACCAAAAATTAATAAGAATAAACAAAATGTAAACAAGAGTAGCATAATAACTGTTAAAAGATTTGTTTGATTAAGTTTATGAAAAGGAATATGGCTGAAGGAAGAATACAGACCATGTTATGTTATATTTTATAGAGAATAGTAAATAATAGACAAATTATAAACAATGGCAATCTAGATAAGAAAAAAAGATAAATTCATACAAACTTAATAATACTGGAAAAGCAGTTAGAAAATAATAGACAAACCATGATTTTGTAAAATAATGAAAACATACAATTATTATAAAACAGACCCAAATCAATTCAAAAAGTAAACAAATCATTTGTAACACAAAACAAAACATGTATAAAGGTAAAATAATATGTAATTCGTTTAAAATAAGAAAGTATAGCCAATTACTACCTAGGCCTATGAAATGCCTAACTGTATAAAACCAAAAACTACAAATTGTAAGAAATTAACTATGATATTAGAAAATCCAAGGCAAGTAACTAGTTAATGATAATTAGTGGATCATATTAAGATGTAAACGTTAACTTAAGGACATAAAATAAGAAAGAAATGTAATTAGATAATATCAACATAATTGTCAAAACATAATATATAAGCAAACCCAGCTTTGTGGTATTTCAAAATGATCTTTGAAAGAAAATACGAGCAGTTGTGATAATATCTCATACATAGATAAGAAGACAGAAGAATAATAGCAATCAGAAGATATTTAGTCATTTTGAATAAAAATTCAAATATTATAACAATGGTCTTATGTCATGAATAGCCAATGAGAGTCAAACCATTACCATAACAACCAAGCGTTATTTATGAATATTCCGCTAGAAACTGTGAGTCCATTATTGAAGCTAGAGACGAATAGACGCCAAGCCGTAAATGACTCAAATTTTAATTAAAAACAATCAAAAGTAACCAAATTTACTAAAATGAAGAACCAAACTACCTGATGAGGAACTAATACATTCAACCTAGGCAACAGACCAGATTAATTAATTCCAAATTAATAAATTTCGATCAACTTATACAAAAAAGACGCAAGGCGTGATTAAATCCCAAGATGATTGAAGATTGATGACCAAACGATGACCCAACCTATTCCAACTGAATGACACTACGCCATAAGTCAACTGATTGACAAGTATTGCTGAATTACCCAAATTTATGAAATAAATTCTCCTTAATTTTTTCTCACAACACTTTTAACTCTCACTATAAACTGAGGATCTAATTTCTTTCAAAGATTAATTAAAAAATAAAACACTAAACTTATACGAAATTAGAAAATAACCTGTATAGAAATTACGAACTTTTGAGATACACTTTTTAACACTTCAGGAACAAATTGTAATTACACCTTATAGTATATAAGTACCAGTAATGTAAGGTAGTGTACTTTATTGTAATCAAATTGATATTTTTTCATAAACCAAAAGAATCCAGATTTATTGAACGAAATTGTAAAAATAAACATTCTGTTAGTCTGACTAACTAAATCGTTCAAAATCGATTTCGTCAAGCCTTGAGATATAATTGTCTTTTACTGTCGGGGCAAATTTGTTTAATAACAAAATATAATTTTGTATATTACTGAATAATCACTAATCACAATTTAATAAACTAGTACAGAGTTGTAACCACTGTTCTTTATTTCATAGGAAAGTGCATTATATGAATTGGGTATTTTAGCGACAAGCAAAGGTGACGGTAAGCGCTCACGTTGGAAACTCGGCGAACTAACAGCTAGATTAAGAAATTGCACACGGCGGGAGTAATTGAATTCACCATACCGTCATAGAACGAACGCTCAATCGTCCTATTCTTTTTGTTTTCAGATTAAACAATTTGGCGCCACCCGGGATTTACGAACACATATTAAAGAACAGGTAAGGTTCCCACTCGCGTGTACTGGTAATTTGAGAGATCGCTACGGACATCGTCAGCGTAAACATAAAGTAACGACCACAACGTGTGAGGTGAACACACAAAACTTACACTTCTACAGAGCACGTACAAATCTTCTCGTTACAAATTGACGCACAAACGTGTGGCTTTTATAGGTTCAAAGAGACGACATAAGAATACTCTCATTACAAATTGATGTCCACAACGTGTGGCTCTAAAAAATGCAAAGATCGACTCGTTACAAATTGGCTTCCATCGTGGGGCTTAAACAAGGCGGACGTCATCATAAAGTTACAAATTGGCGCCCAACGTGGGGCTTTTACAGATTTAAAGTCACGACAAGATTTTTTGTTACAAATTGGCGACCAACTAGTGTGGCTAGAAATAAAAAACTAGCGGCGGTTGCGAAAAAATAAAAAGACGAACAACATAAACAGAAAGATATGCCACAACAACAAATGAAAATGCCCAAACAACAGAGACCATTAAGCTATGCGGAATGGATGACAGGGTTATTTAAAAAGTTCAGCAAGGAGATGGAGTACATCAAGAAGAATACCACTGATCATGAACGAGCACAGATGAGTCGTGCGAATGTAGTGGGAACACCAAACGACAAAATGACATTGAGAGACATTTATGATGAATGTGGGAGCTAGACACCAAGAAGAGGCTATCGGGACAACCCACCGCATTAACAATAAGAAGGTGGAGAAAATGACTAATGATGATTAGAAGAGATGGTACAATAATGAAACACAAATGAAAAATGAAAGAACGGGAGTATACGCACAAAGTGACAGACAGAGGAATATACACAGGAGGAATATGAACAAATGAGACAATTAATAAGAAAACCAGTGAAACCAATACAAACGGAAAATGCAGAATTAAAGGAATGGATAAGGGTGATGTTTGAACTATCCAGAGAAGATATTTGTAATTGGAGGAAAGAACATAATAGGTTATTAATAGAAGAGTTCAAGGAAATACCAAATAATAAAAACATGGAACAACCAAATACTCAAATAGAAGAAGTAATAGTCGGCGACCAACCAGACAAACCAACCCAATCAGTGGACCCAAACTTCCAAGAAATGATAAGGATTATGAAAGAAACGTTTGAACAACACAGGAAAGAGATGAGAGAAATTTTTTGTAATAACACAGAAGAATTATGCCAGAAAATAGACAATAGGAATAAGACAACAGAAGAGATACCAAAAGGTAAAAAAATTGAACATTCGAATCAGGAAAAAGAAGATAAGGGAATGAAGGAAATAGAAATTAAAGAAGACCCAAGTACATTGTTACCTGAAAATAAAAATAACAAAAACAAAGAGAATATCCAAACCATAGAAATGAAGACTAAGAAAATGCATCAAAGAAAACTAATCAATACCAGAGAAGAAGGGGAGATGATGAAGCATGGACTAATTGATGTGTTTAATTTACCAATGACCGACCATACTGAAATGATGAATTTTATGGAATGTAGAAGAACTCTGAAGGAAATTCTAGAAGGGGTTAACAATCAACCGGTGAATAAAAACTTCAGCAAACCTATCTTTAAATGGAAAATACCCAAAATTGAAGGGCCTCACAACAAAACAGTGTATAACGAATTACGAAAGTCTATAAGAAAATGGAAATTACCAGAAATAGAAATGCAAAATAAACCAATATCAGTGAGAATATTAATGATGGAGGTAAGATTAACTTCTTTGATTAATGAACCACATAATAAAATGATGGAAGCAGTCATGGATACTAAGGAACATATGATATTAGAAGAATTGTGGTACAAGGTAGAAGAGACCTATATCACACGGATGGAAACAGTTATTTTCTTTTTATAAAATTGCTAAACTGTTATAATTGTTATTATTTAGACAAAGCTTTTCGTCATCACTGACATCTTCAGGTCTTAAAAAACCTGAAGACCTGAAGATGTCAGTGATGACGAAAAGCTTTGTCTAAATAATAACAATTATAGCAGTTTAGCAATTTTATAAAAGAGAAGTAAGGATGGCTGCTAATTAAAAAAAAAAAAAAAAAAAAAAAAAAAAGTTCTACACACCAAAGTTATCCAAACCACAAGTGCAGAGGAAATGATGGACCATGGGTAAACTAAGTGAAGATAAACACCAAGAAAAGGGACTGATTTTCGAATTACCGACCATGCAAACCAATGGAAAAGATAAGAGAAAGTGAATTACAAAATTCAAAAAATATGTAAGATCACCTTACGCTAATATTTAGATATAAAATGAAAAAAAATAAAGGAATATGTTACAAAAATTCCTAAATAGTAAGAACAACAAACTTACAATAATATTTAGATAACATATGAGGTAAAATATAAAATAAAGGAATAAATTACAAAAATTCCTAAAAAGTAAGAACAACAAACTTACAATAATATTTAGAAAATATATGAGACAAAACAAATAAGGAAGTGAAAACAAGAATTAATAATGTAAGAGAATTAGAAAGGAGACCGATTAAAATAAACAAAAATAAAACCAAACAAGAAATGCTAAGACAAATACATAAAATTATAAAGAATATAGAATATTCAAAGAAAAAAAAATATGAACAGGTACAAAAAAAGAAGAAGAAATAATGTATAAAGCAAGTATACAGCAAGTGGCTAAAGAAAAATAATGGTAATCAACCAAGAAGAAGAAAAGAAAAGATGTCTAAAATAATTAAAATGATCACAAGAAGAAAATAAAAACAAACTAATTAAAGTTAGAAATAATGAAATTAACAACTAAATAAATAAAAAACAATCAACTGTGTGAGTAGATAACAGAATATAGCAAAGGTACAGTGGAAGGAAAAATGAGTAAAAGGTTAAAATGATCTAAAAAAAAAATCCATAAAGTGGACAATCCCCAAAATATTATTATTAATGAAAGTCACAAGATGACAAAAACGTATTTAAGATTGACTGAGAATAGGTCCAGCAATCAATTAACTGAGCAGAGATGATTTTCCTCTGATCTCAGAAAAAAATGTAGTAATGGAAGAAACCAGCTACTAATAGTTAGGTAAAAAATTATATAAAAGGGAGAATGCACTAATGGAAATAAATAAAAACGGATTTAAATAAAAAGGAGTGGAACAAGTAAGAAGAGAAACAAGAAACAAGAAATAAACAAGAAGAAAAAGGAAAAAATTATATATAACTGATAATTTCATAAACAACTATGCTAGTGTTTTACCAAAATGATCAATTTTGAAGGAGAGGCATTATGTTACAACACAAACAAGCCACCCAAATACCAGGGAAAAAACGATGAATCAACTATATAAAATGTTTAAACTAATGAAAATAAAAAGACTAAGACGCGACAAACGACTATGACCCAACCCAAGTGATTGACTCAATAAAATGAAATCAAATGAGAAGGTAAATGAAAAGGAAACAAACAAAATACGAATGAAATAAAATGAGAAGAAATGAAAAGACACAAACGAATAATATAGAACAGAAAAGGAGAAATGTTACACTCAAATAAAGTAATGAACAAGAAACCAATAAATGATAAATGTAAATGATAATTATTAGTATCGACTAATTAATCAATGTAAATGATAATTATTAAAGTCCAATAAAGTAATGACAAACTAAAATACACTAACCAAATAAATAGAGAGTAATTGTTATAAATAACTCTATAATGACATGAACTGGTTAACAGTATAACTAACCATTGTAAAGTGAGAGATAGATAGTGAACATGAGTAAGTGAGAAAGAGAATTTAATGTTAGGGAATACCCACTAGTAACACTTAAATACTATAAAAAGTGCAAAGTGTCAGTGTAAAAACCCCAAAATAAATAGAAAACCCTATTGATAGGTATAGACACCTAAAAACCAGTGATAAACACTTAAGGTTAATGGTGAAAAGTGTTAGAAAATAAGAATATTGTTAATATTAGGATTAAGAGTAATTGTAGATCAGGAATACAAGGATATTCAGGGAAAAAATCCCAGGAAGAGTCAAAATGGTAGTGTTACCATGGTTAGCTAGTAAAGATTAGAATAGAAAAATATAGTAAAGAATAGAAATGCAAAATCAATAAATATTCTATGTTCAAAGGGATAGTTAATTAGATAAAGTAAATGGTGTGATGATGTTTGTCACCAAAAATTAATAAGAATAAACAAAATGTAAACAAGAGTAGCATAATAACTGTTAAAAGATTTGTTTGATTAAGTTTATGAAAAGGAATATGGCTGAAGGAAGAATACAGACCATGTTATGTTATATTTTATAGAGAATAGTAAATAATAGACAAATTATAAACAATGGCAATCTAGATAAGAAAAAAAAGATAAATTCATACAAACTTAATAATACTGGAAAAGCAGTTAGAAAATAATAGACAAACCATGATTTTGTAAAATAATGAAAACATACAATTATTATAAAACAGACCCAAATCAATTCAAAAAGTAAACAAATCATTTGTAACACAAAACAAAACATGTATAAAGGTAAAATAATATGTAATTCGTATAAAATAAGAAAGTATAGCCAATTACTACCTAGGCCTATGAAATGCCTAACTGTATAAAACCAAAAACTACAAATTGTAAGAAATTAACTATGATATTAGAAAATCCAAGGCAAGTAACTAGTTAATGATAATTAGTGGATCATATTAAGATGTAAACGTTAAATTAAGGACATAAAATAAGAAAGAAATGTAATTAGATAATATCAACATAATTGTCAAAACATAATATATAAGCAAACCCAGCTTTGTGGTGTGTCAAAATGATCTTTGAAAGAAAATACGAGCAGTTGTGATAATATCTCATACATAGATAAGAAGACAGAAGAATAATAGCAATCAGAAGATATTTAGTCATTTTGAATAAAAATTCAAATATTATAACAATGGTCTTATGTCATGAATAGCCAATGAGAGTCAAACCATTACCATAACAACCAAGCGTTATTTATGAATATTCCGCTAGAAACTGTGAGTCCATTATTGAAGCTAGAGACAAACAGACGGCAAGCCGTAAATGACTCAAATTTTAATTAAAAACAATCAAAAGTAACCAAATTTACTAAAATGAAGAACCAAACTATCTGATGAGGAACATTCAATCTAGGCAACAGACCAGATTAATTAATTCCAAATTAATAAATTTCGATCAACTTATACAAAAAAGACGCAAGGCGTGATTAAATCCCAAGATGATTGAAGATTGATGACCAAACGATGACCCAACCTATTCCAACTGAATGACACTACGCCATAAGTCAACTGATTGACAAGTATTGCTGAATTACCCGAATTTATGAAATAAATTCTCCTTAATTTTTTCTCACAACACTTTTAACTCTCACTATAAACTGAGGATCTAATTTCTTTCAAAGATTAATTAAAAAATAAAACACTAAACTTATACGAAATTAGAAAATAACCTGTATAGAAATTACGAACTTTTGAGATACACTTTTTAACACTTCAGGAACAAATTGTAATTACACCTTATAGTATATAAGTACCAGTAATGTAAGGTAGTGTACTTTATTGTAATCAAATTGATATTTTTTCATAAACCAAAAGAATCCAGATTTATTGAACGAAATTGTAAAAATAAACATTCTGTTAGTCTGACTAACTAAATCGTTCAAAATCGATTTCGTCAAGCCTTGAGATATAATTGTCTTTTACTGTCGGGGCAAATTTGTTTAATAACAAAATATAATTTTGTATATTACTGAATAATCACTAATCACAATTTAATAAACTAGTACAGAGTTGTAACCACTGTTCTTTATTTCATAGGAAAGTGCATTATATGAATTGGGTATTTTAGCGACAAGCAAAGGTGACGGTAAGCGCTCACGTTGGAAACTCGGCGAACTAACAGCTAGATTAAGAAATTGCACACGGCGGGAGTAATTGAATTCACCATACCATCATAGAACGAACGCTCAATCGTCCTATTCTTTTTGTTTTCAGATTAAACAATTTGGCGCCACCCGGGATTTACGAACACATATTAAAGAACAGGTAAGGTTCCCACTCGCGTGTACTGGTAATTTGAGAGATCGCTACGGACATCGTCAGCGTAAACATAAAGTAACGACCACAACGTGTGAGGCGAACACACAAAACTTACACTTCTACAGAGCACGTACAAATCTTCTCGTTACAAATTGACGCACAAACGTGTGGCTTTTATAGGTTCAAAGAGACGACATAAGAATACTCTCGTTACAAATTGATGTCCACAACGTGTGGCTCTAAAAAATGCAAAGATCGACTCGTTACAAATTGGCTTCCATCGTGGGGCTTAAACAAGGCGGACGTCATCATAAAGTTACAAATTGGCGCCCAACGTGGGGCTTTTACAGATTTAAAGTCACGACAAGATTTTTTGTTACAAATTGGCGACCAACTAGTGTGGCTAGAAATAAAAAACTAGCGGCGGTTGCGAAAAAATAAAAAGACGAACAACATAAACAGAAAGATATGCCACAACAACAAATGAAAATGCCCAAACAACAGAGACCATTAAGCTATGCGGAATGGATGACAGGGTTATTTAAAAAGTTCAGCAAGGAGATGGAGTACATCAAGAAGAATACCACTGATCATGAACGAGCACAGATGAGTCGTGCGAATGTAGTGGGAACACCAAACGACAAAATGACATTGAGAGACATTTATGATGAATGTGGGAGCTAGACACCAAGAAGAGGCTATCGGGACAACCCACCGCATTAACAATAAGAAGGTGGAGAAAATGACTAATGATGATTAGAAGAGATGGTACAATAATGAAACACAAATGAAAAATGAAAGAACGGGAGTATACGCACAAAGTGACAGACAGAGGAATATACACAGGAGGAATATGAACAAATGAGACAATTAATAAGAAAACCAGTGAAACCAATACAAACGGAAAATGCAGAATTAAAGGAATGGATAAGGGTGATGTTTGAACTATCCAGAGAAGATATTTGTAATTGGAGGAAAGAACATAATAGGTTATTAATAGAAGAGTTCAAGGAAATACCAAATAATAAAAACATGGAACAACCAAATACTCAAATAGAAGAAGTAATAGTCGGCGACCAACCAGACAAACCAACCCAATCAGTGGACCCAAACTTCCAAGAAATGATAAGGATTATGAAAGAAACGTTTGAACAACACAGGAAAGAGATGAGAGAAATTTTTTGTAATAACACAGAAGAATTATGCCAGAAAATAGACAATAGGAATAAGACAACAGAAGAGATACCAAAAGGTAAAAAAATTGAACATTCGAATCAGGAAAAAGAAGATAAGGGAATGAAGGAAATAGAAATTAAAGAAGACCCAAGTACATTGTTACCTGAAAATAAAAATAACAAAAACAAAGAGAATATCCAAACCATAGAAATGAAGACTAAGAAAATGCATCAAAGAAAACTAATCAATACCAGAGAAGAAGGGGAGATGATGAAGCATGGACTAATTGATGTGTTTAATTTACCAATGACCGACCATACTGAAATGATGAATTTTATGGAATGTAGAAGAACTCTGAAGGAAATTCTAGAAGGGGTTAACAATCAACCGGTGAATAAAAACTTCAGCAAACCTATCTTTAAATGGAAAATACCCAAAATTGAAGGGCCTCACAACAAAACAGTGTATAACGAATTACGAAAGTCTATAACAAAATGGAAATTACCAGAAATAGAAATGCAAAATAAACCAATATCAGTGAGAATATTAATGATGGAGGTAAGATTAACTTCTTTGATTAATGAACCACATAATAAAATGATGGAAGCAGTCATGGATACTAAGGAACATATGATATTAGAAGAATTGTGGTACAAGGTAGAAGAGACCTATATCACACGGATGGAAACAGTTATTTTCTTTTTATAAAATTGCTAAACTGTTATAATTGTTATTATTTAGACAAAGCTTTTCGTCATCACTGACATCTTCAGGTCTTAAAAAACCTGAAGACCTGAAGATGTCAGTGATGACGAAAAGCTTTGTCTAAATAATAACAATTATAGCAGTTTAGCAATTTTATAAAAGAGAAGTAAGGATGGCTGCTAATTAAAAAAAAAAAAAGTTCTACACACCAAAGTTATCCAAACCACAAGTGCAGAGGAAATGATGGACCATGGGTAAACTAAGTGAAGATAAACACCAAGAAAAGGGACTGATTTTCGAATTACCGACCATGCAAACCAATGGAAAAGATAAGAGAAAGTGAATTACAAAATTCAAAAAATATGTAAGATCACCTTACGCTAATATTTAGATATAAAATGAAAAAAAATAAAGGAATATGTTACAAAAATTCCTAAATAGTAAGAACAACAAACTTACAATAATATTTAGATAACATATGAGGTAAAATATAAAATAAAGGAATAAATTACAAAAATTCCTAAAAAGTAAGAACAACAAACTTACAATAATATTTAGAAAATATATGAGACAAAACAAATAAGGAAGTGAAAACAAGAATTAATAATGTAAGAGAATTAGAAAGGAGACCGATTAAAATAAACAAAAATAAAACCAAACAAGAAATGCTAAGACAAATACATAAAATTATAAAGAATATAGAATATTCAAAGAAAAAAAAATATGAACAGGTACAAAAAAGAAGAAGAAATAATGTATAAAGCAAGTATACAGCAAGTGGCTAAAGAAAAATAATGGTAATCAACCAAGAAGAAGAAAAGAAAAGATGTCTAAAATAATTAAAATGATCACAAGAAGAAAATAAAAACAAACTAATTAAAGTTAGAAATAATGAAATTAACAACTAAATAAATAAAAAACAATCAACTGTGTGAGTAGATAACAGAATATAGCAAAGGTACAGTGGAAGGAAAAATGAGTAAAAGGTTAAAATGATCTAAAAAAAAAATCCATAAAGTGGACAATCCCCAAAATATTATTATTAATGAAAGTCACAAGATGACAAAAACGTATTTAAGATTGACTGAGAATAGGTCCAGCAATCAATTAACTGAGCAGAGATGATTTTCCTCTGATCTCAGAAAAAAATGTAGTAATGGAAGAAACCAGCTACTAATAGTTAGGTAAAAAATTATATAAAAGGGAGAATGCACTAATGGAAATAAATAAAAACGGATTTAAATAAAAAGGAGTGGAACAAGTAAGAAGAGAAACAAGAAACAAGAAATAAACAAGAAGAAAAAGGAAAAAATTATATATAACTGATAATTTCATAAACAACTATGCTAGTGTTTTACCAAAATGATCAATTTTGAAGGAGAGGCATTATGTTACAACACAAACAAGCCACCCAAATACCAGGGAAAAAACGATGAATCAACTATATAAAATGTTTAAACTAATGAAAATAAAAAGACTAAGACGCGACAAACGACTATGACCCAACCCAAGTGATTGACTCAATAAAATGAAATCAAATGAGAAGGTAAATGAAAAGGAAACAAACAAAATACGAATGAAATAAAATGAGAAGAAATGAAAAGACACAAACGAATAATATAGAACAGAAAAGGAGAAATGTTACACTCAAATAAAGTAATGAACAAGAAACCAATAAATGATAAATGTAAATGATAATTATTAGTATCGACTAATTAATCAATGTAAATGATAATTATTAAAGTCCAATAAAGTAATGACAAACTAAAATACACTAACCAAATAAATAGAGAGTAATTGTTATAAATAACTCTATAATGACATGAACTGGTTAACAGTATAACTAACCATTGTAAAGTGAGAGATAGATAGTGAACATGAGTAAGTGAGAAAGAGAATTTAATGTTAGGGAATACCCACTAGTAACACTTAAATACTATAAAAAGTGCAAAGTGTCAGTGTAAAAACCCCAAAATAAATAGAAAACCCTATTGATAGGTATAGACACCTAAAAACCAGTGATAAACACTTAAGGTTAATGGTGAAAAGTGTTAGAAAATAAGAATATTGTTAATATTAGGATTAAGAGTAATTGTAGATCAGGAATACAAGGATATTCAGGGAAAAAATCCCAGGAAGAGTCAAAATGGTAGTGTTACCATGGTTAGCTAGTAAAGATTAGAATAGAAAAATATAGTAAAGAATAGAAATGCAAAATCAATAAATATTCTATGTTCAAAGGGATAGTTAATTAGATAAAGTAAATGGTGTGATGATGTTTGTCACCAAAAATTAATAAGAATAAACAAAATGTAAACAAGAGTAGCATAATAACTGTTAAAAGATTTGTTTGATTAAGTTTATGAAAAGGAATATGGCTGAAGGAAGAATACAGACCATGTTATGTTATATTTTATAGAGAATAGTAAATAATAGACAAATTATAAACAATGGCAATCTAGATAAGAAAAAAAAGATAAATTCATACAAACTTAATAATACTGGAAAAGCAGTTAGAAAATAACAGACAAACCATGATTTTGTAAAATAATGAAAACATACAATTATTATAAAACAGACCCAAATCAATTCAAAAAGTAAACAAATCATTTGTAACACAAAACAAAACATGTATAAAGGTAAAATAATATGTAATTCGTATAAAATAAGAAAGTATAGCCAATTACTACCTAGGCCTATGAAATGCCTAACTGTATAAAACCAAAAACTACAAATTGTAAGAAATTAACTATGATATTAGAAAATCCAAGGCAAGTAACTAGTTAATGATAATTAGTGGATCATATTAAGATGTAAACGTTAAATTAAGGACATAAAATAAGAAAGAAATGTAATTAGATAATATCAACATAATTGTCAAAACATAATATATAAGCAAACCCAGCTTTGTGGTATTTCAAAATGATCTTTGAAAGAAAATACGAGCAGTTGTGATAATATCTCATACATAGATAAGAAGACAGAAGAATAATAGCAATCAGAAGATATTTAGTCATTTTCAATAAAAATTCAAATATTATAACAATGGTCTTATGTCATGAATAGCCAATGAGAGTCAAACCATTACCATAACAACCAAGCGTTATTTATGAATATTCCGCTAGAAACTGTGAGTCCATTATTGAAGCTAGAGACGAATAGACGCCAAGCCGTAAATGACTCAAATTTTAATTAAAAACAATCAAAAGTAACCAAATTTACTAAAATGAAGAACCAAACTACCTGATGAGGAACTAATACATTCAACCTAGGCAACAGACCAGATTAATTAATTCCAAATTAATAAATTTCGATCAACTTATACAAAAAAGACGCAAGGCGTGATTAAATCCCAAGATGATTGAAGATTGATGACCAAACGATGACCCAACCTATTCCAACTGAATGACACTACGCCATAAGTCAACTGATTGACAAGTATTGCTGAATTACCCGAATTTATGAAATAAATTCTCCTTAATTTTTTCTCACAACACTTTTAACTCTCACTATAAACTGAGGATCTAATTTCTTTCAAAGATTAATTAAAAAATAAAACACTAAACTTATACGAAATTAGAAAATAACCTGTATAGAAATTACGAACTTTTGAGATACACTTTTTAACACTTCAGGAACAAATTGTAATTACACCTTATAGTATATAAGTACCAGTAATGTAAGGTAGTGTACTTTATTGTAATCAAATTGATATTTTTTCATAAACCAAAAGAATCCAGATTTATTGAACGAAATTGTAAAAATAAACATTCTGTTAGTCTGACTAACTAAATCGTTCAAAATCGATTTCGTCAAGCCTTGAGATATAATTGTCTTTTACTGTCGGGGCAAATTTGTTTAATAACAAAATATAATTTTGTATATTACTGAATAATCACTAATCACAATTTAATAAACTAGTACAGAGTTGTAACCACTGTTCTTTATTTCATAGGGAAGTGCATTATATGAACTGGGTATTTTAGCGACAAGCAAAGGTGACGGTAAGCGCTCACGTTGGAAACTCGGCGAACTAACAGCTAGATTAAGAAATTGCACACGGCGGGAGTAATTGAATTCACCATACCGTCATAGAACGAACGCTCAATCGTCCTATTCTTTTTAATTGTTTTCAGATTAAACAATTTGGCGCCACCCGGGATTTACGAACACATATTAAAGAACAGGTAAGGTTCCCACTCGCGTGTACTGGTAATTTGAGAGATCACTACGGACATTGTCAGCGTAAACATAAAGTAACGACCACAACGTGTGAGGCGAACACACAAAACTTACACTTCTACAGAGCACGTACAAATCTTCCCGTTACAAATTGACGCACAAACGTGTGGCTTTTACAGGTTCAAAGAGACGACATAAGAATACTCTCGTTACAAATTGACGTCCACAACATGTGGCTCTAAAAAACGCAAAAATCGACTCATTACAAATTGGCTTCCATCACGGGGCTTAAACAAGGCAGACGTCATCATAAAGTTACAAATTGGCGCCCAATTTCTGTAAATTTATGGTGGAAAAATACATTGTTGTGTTAAGTACTGTGCTCAATACATTGTTTTTTAAGCTCATTAATACATTTCATATCAGTTGATTTTTTCTGTAAATTTCATATTGTCTGTATTGTTTATATTCAGAGATTCTTGTAGAGAGTCAAAAGTCACATAATTATTTGCGTAGGAGAAATAGGTAAGTGAAGACAATATATAACAACCAAGCATTTTTGCCAGATCACTGGCCATAATGTAAAAATTTTCTGTATTCCATTTATTGTGAGAAATTGTAATCAGTATCTCATATTATAATATAAATCTTTTGTATGTGATGATTTACTAATAGCTACTCCTCACATTGTTGGATGTCAATTTTTTAATGTAACTTATTTATGTTTCTGTTAGCCCCAAGTGTTGGTGCCAATTTTATAACATTTACCTGGTGTTTATTTAAACTAATGAAATAAACAATTATTTGCTCTTGTCTCAAAGTCCATAAAATGTATTATTACTTTCTCTTTGACATATATTTAAATGTATTGTAGCATGACAGAAAATCTACCTTATTATAATTCCAAAAATAAGCAAATATAAAATAAAAACTAACTGGCATAAAGAATAATTACTATAATAATTAATCAAGAACAACAGTAAACTGAAATTCTATATCCAAAGAAATCTAGTTCATTAAAACCAAACATACAATCTATAATAAATAATAGGAAGATGATGATAGTCCAACTTATAGTGTAGATATACCCAGGTAGAATAGGATCAGGTAAGGAAAAACCATGGATAAACAAACCCACAAACAAAAATAAAATAACTATTGAAAAAAAAATACCACATTGTAAAAATAAAACCCAAAAAAGATAACATAAGAAAAGTACAATACAATAAAATAAGAATAAATGTAAATTAAGTGTAAGTAAAGATATTAGATATATGACTAAAGGCAGACAAGTGGAATTTATTTTATTGTGAAAAGTGACTGATAATAATGCAAATTAAGTGATGTTCTTTATTCCCCAAGACTAGATAAAATTACTAGTGATAAGATTAGGGAATACTGTGAATAGTGAGGGGAAGCAGGGTATATCCCTAAATCAAAACAAAAACAGCAATAGACTGAATAAAAGTTACAGTAACTTTAATAAACTGTTTAAATAAAAACAGATTTGTATTGTTGTGTTAGAAGTTCATTGAACCCATAGCATTGAACGCTTGGGATTAAATTTATTTTAAAAGAATATCTTTATTATGTTTTAATAATGTCAATTAATCATAAACTGCTGTATGTTGTAATTAAGTAAGGGCAATTTAGTTGTTAGGATTTTATTGGAATTGTATGTCAGAAAAGGTAATAACAATCTGAAATAATTGTAAACTTAGTGATAGAACTAACATCAATACATAGACCAAATTGTAAACCTCACCAACGTTATAAATTAATATTAAATAAGTTAATGAAACAAATTAAATGAATGAAAAATGTTGAATGTAACATACTAACAATTTATTATAAATGTAACAACTTTGTGAAAGTAATTAAGGAATGTACAGAATATTATTAGAAAAAGGCAAGTGTACTAACACTGGGGCCTAGAGAAAAGCCTAAATTGAAGGTAGGGTTCAAATTAGCTAAGTAAATCATCAAATTACTGAGAATTAAAGAAACTAAATCATAATAATTCAATTAATGATCTTGTTTAATGATAATTGGAATTTAACATATACTGTAAACCCATTGGTGGCTCGTCCATAAGGGCTGCAGGGCTGCAGCCCTCCCTAAAATTTTCAAGGAAAACTTATTACCGTATTTAAATAACTTTTTATTTAGGAAATTATGTATTCTTTAAAGATTCGCCAGTATAAGAAAAACATTTTTATATTCGCGTTCAGCCACAACTGATGCGTGTATGTGGCAGGCACGGGCTCTGCCCTACTTTGACAAGTGCGCGTTGCATCTGCGCTTGAGGCACGTGGTGGGAGAACACTTTGTTAACAAGCCAAACTTGGGTTGCATTCAGTCCAGCCCGAAGCTGTCAAGAAATCAAATGTGTGAGTGCAAATTTTTTACTGACGGCGTGTTCCGTGTTTGTAGACTGTGTTAATTTCTATCATTGCAGTTTTAAAACAAATATGAATAAAAAGTGTTTTATATTTTCAAAACATCAGTTTTTCATCGTTATCATTATCAGAGAAGAATGAAATTAAGAATTTAGGTCACAAGACTCCTGATTTATTAATTTCTCGGTCATCGTCAAGGAGACTAATTGTAGGAAATTTAATGCGTCCATTTACTCCAAACATAAGTGGTTGTGTGGCTGTCCTGAAAAGAATGCACTATTTTGCTTTCCTTGTTTATTATTTGGAGGTGATGCAACTTGGACAAAGGTTGGAGTGAATGATTTAAAACAGTTAGGCGAGAAAGTAAAAAAACACAAAGATACATCAAAACATATGAAGAATGTAATTGATTTAGCTATGTTAGGAAAAGTAAACATTGCACATCAGTTAAGTGACAAACAAAAAACAAACAAACACAAAGAAAAAGTGAGACAGAATCGCGAAATTCTCTCGAAAATTATTGACTGCGTCAAATTTTGCAGAAAATTTGAACTTCCGTTACGTGGTCATGATAAAACTTCACAGTCATCAATTCCTGGTGTATTTCAAGGATTGTTAGAATTTGCTGGAAAGTTAGACGAGTCTCTTAAGTCATTTTATGAAGTCAACAGTGTTTAAGGGAACGTCTAAGACAATTCAGAACGAAGTTCTAGACTGTATCCTTGAGGTGTGTCGTGATGAAATACATGCTGAAATTAAACAGTCTGAATTTTTATCAGTAATGTCGGATGATACGCAGATCAGACATCAGATGTGTCAGGTCTTACGCAGCATGTTATTGTTCTTCGTTATGAACTGAACGGAATTGTGCATGAAAGATTCTAGGGATTTTTTAACCCAAAATGCTGAAGTGTTAGCAGAATGCATTTTAGAACAGGTAAATATAGTCCTGAATGGCGACAGTGACAAACTTATAGCTCAGACTTATGACAGAGCCTCCGGTTTTAGTGGATGGAAAGGAGGTGTGCATAAAATAATTCAACAGTCATACAAATATGCACATTTTGTACACTGTTGTGTGCATCAATTAAATTTAATTATAGAAAAGGCAGCATCACAAGCTCGTATTTTTTTCAGTAGTCTTGCCGCTATACCTGCATTTTTTCGAAGTCACCCTCACGATTATCTATTCTAAACAGTATTTCTAAACAAAAACCTCGAGTATCAAACACAAGATGGGATTTTAAAAGCCGGTTAGTGAACACCGTTTTTGAAAACAAGGAAAGTCTAATAATATGCTTTGAGAAATTTCAAGTTGACAAAAGTCATTCCAGTGTGCAAGCGGCTGCAGGTATTCTCCATATGCTGAATGACCAGGACTTCAACTTTTGGCTAGAATTTTCTCATTACATCATGTCTCATGTGGATATTTTATATAACCACCTGCAGCATCATAATGCAAACTCCAGTAGTATCATAATGGAGTAAATAAATTTCTTTAGGCAATCATGAATGAAAGAAATAGACTTTCTTCTGTTACTGACCAACAAGAAGACACTCCACTCATGAAGAAACGGAAAACGTTATCACATAATCTTGTCTCTGCAAAGGAGGTGTGTGATATTATTTGTTATCAGATAGAAGAGAGATTTTCTTTTAATAAACATCTATCAGCAGCAAAACTGTTAAATTTCTCCCTCTCCAAAGACAATATAAGTTCTTCACCCAAATTTGCTGAAACTATTGAAGCTTACCCTTTATTTGTAAAGAACGTTTGGAAATGGAACTATCTGTTTTATACGAGGGGCAAGAATTCCGCAGTAATTCAGAGGTTATGAAAACTTACAAAATCATATTGGACACAGGAATTGCCGAGTCCTGCTCAGAAGTGTTCACTCTGCTCCAAATAATTCTAACTACTCCCATGACTACTGCTGAGCCGAGAGGTGCTTCTCCACGTTGAAAAGATTTAAGAGTTTCCTAAGAAGTACAATGACACAAGAGTGTCTTGCTGCTTTAGCAATGTTAAGCACAGTAAAAGAAATGATTTAAAATATTATTCATTGTAATGACAAAGTTATCAATAAGTCGCAAAGAAAGGAGAATGGACTTCATGTTTAAATAAAATTGTGAAAGAAACAGTGATTTATTTCTGATTTTATTTTAAAAAATAACTAGCTATTATATTTTCATTTGAAAATTTTTATGTCTCTAAGTTTAATGTGTAAATTAAAAATTATAATTTGTTTGAATTTTAACGTGTAGGCCTTTAGTGTTTGGCTCTTAAATCATAATTAATCATAATCATAAATATCATCACCAACAGCAGCAGCAGCACCTAAGAGGATTGGACCAATGTTTTGTCACAGCTTCAGCTTCAATACATATAAAAGACCTAGTAATAGTATATAAATTTCACTAATATATGATAATGGTAAATGTTGAAAGTTGAATATTTTAGTGCAGCCCCACAAAACTAAAATCTCACCAGCCGCCACTGTGTAAACCATTTAATTTGTAAGGAAGTAAAGTAGGTAAGGCCTACAAGCAAATATTATGTAAATATGACTTTTGAGTTAAAAAATACTATAAAATATATCATGTATGGTATTAAATTATACAGAATTAAATAAGGAATTTGATTATGTAATTATAATTTAATAAGAATAGATAATAATCAAAATGTAATTTTTAATATAACGTAAAATTCAATTCTTTTGAACAAAATCAAACTTGAGACTTAAGTATCAGCTGACTGAAAACAATGTAAATTTACTAATAAATCGGCCAGGACCTTTTGAATAATGAAGAAAAAACTGGGAGTTGATTGTTAAATGTCAAGGTGAATACATCAGAATGATATAGGTAAAAAAAGATAAAAAATTTTTTGACAAGAATTAAGCTTAAGAAAGGAAATTTAAAATATGAGTTGTTCATATAAAAGTTAAATAAAATAAACCAAACCATTACTTTTATGAAGATTGGCAATTATAAACCAGATATAGGAACGGTCCAGGCACTAATCAAGAAATTTCCAATATGAATATCATCACGACATTCTGGATGAACTATTTGAAATGAAGACGCTTTTAACCAACACCTATTACCGAAACTAAAACGGATTACGAACACTGAATCATCACACTACAACAAGAAAATTAATAACTACTGCTCTGATAAGGGACACTTAAAGAATAAACATTTATTTGGAGGAAAATCGTTGAGAAGATCTTGGTGTAAATCCGAAGTGAAGGAATCGGCCATCTTTGGTGAGATAATCTGGTGAACGGCTTCAATCAGCTTTGATGACGTCAGCCGAAGCTTAGCCTGTGGTTTAAATATTTCCAATTTTTACTAACATTTTTATGATAAATATTATTTCTATTTTATTAAGTGAGAACTTTTAGTTGTAAGTATTATACTTTTCAGCATTGCCCTTTTTCTGACTTCTGATAACAGTAAAAAGAACCTATTCATTTTAAAATGTTATTAATTTAAAAAAGAAACCAAATCGACCTGAGATAAGAGTTTCGAACTGTGAATAAGTATTTCGAATCAAAGTCGACTAATCACAACGAGATCAATAAATTAAATTAAATATTCCATATTTGAGTTTTATTTCTTTGCAAAGTATACAATTAAAAGAATTCCAGATATTAATTGAAACCTGGACGTCAAGGAAGAAGAGAACGACATCGAAAAGGAGTAAAAACACCGAATCTACAGATACAATAAATCGATTATTCAAATCACAATCTATTTAACGTTTTAAACAAATTATTCAACACCAACCAAAATAAGTAAAATAAGAAAGGAATTAATATAATAACTAGAATTAATACAATAAATCATAAACTAATAAATAATTTAAAAACAAAAATAATTTCTCAATAAATTAAATTTAAACAATTTTTCATATTTAATTGAACATAAAACGTCTCATTACAAATTAGCGTCCAAACGTGGGACATTATTTTAAAGGAATCCGCTACCCAGAAGGAAGATAGAAATAAATTCCAGACTTTAAATAGGAATATTCTAATCTATTTCGGCAACATAAAACGTTACGTTACCAATTGGCGCTCCAACTTAAGGGGTTGAAATTAGGAATTGATAGACAAAATAAATAAAAATAATCTGCCTAATTTCTAATTGTTACTAGCTCAGAAGGGTAATAAAAATGCACAGGAGAGCAACATCAAAGAAAAGGGCGGCAGAAGCCGAGAAAGAGATTGACATGGAAGACAAAGAGGCGATGCCAGTGGAAGACGTGGAGATGATACTACCACCTGCTGAACCAACCAAACCTGTGTTACAGGAGAAACAACCAGAAAACCCCACATCAACAGAGAACGTGATCTTACAGGACATGAGAAAACGTATGGGGGAATTCAGCACAACAATAATTGAGAAAATAAATGAGAACAGTAAGAAAATAGATGATAGTTATAAAAAATTAAGTCAGAAGTTGGAAGAGACCAATAAGAAACTGGATGAGAACAGTAAGAAAATAGATGATAGAAATTGGGAGAGAAAATGGATGATATGACCAAAGAAATAATAAATGATACTAAACTGTGGAGGGAAGAATTAAAAAATGATAGCAAACCGGGAACAGAAGAAATACCAAACGAAAAAAAAATGGAACAATTAAGTAAGGAAATAGAATATAAAGAAAACACAAGTGAATTATTACCTGAAAATAAACCTAACAGAAACAAAGAGAATATTAAGCACATGGAAATGAAGGCAAAGAAAATGAGACAAATGCATCAAAGGAAACTAATAAAAACACGGGAAGAGTTGGAGATGATGAACAATGGTCTAATTAATGTACTTAATATCCCAATATTAACGACGAGTTTCAACTTCGAAACGAGAACACCCTGACAGATTAAAGATAATCATATGGGCAAAGGGAGAACAAAGTATAAAATCTATACGGATAAAATTTAAAATTGACAAAGAACTCATTATGAGGAAACGAGGAGTCGGTGTACTAAAGAGAGTAGAAATATGGTGCCCCACTAGGGCTTCTGCAAGAGATCTTCACCAAAAACTAACAAGGAAAGCAAAAAAGAAAGAAGGGCACATCTCCCTAGGACAGTCCTACTACGAAAGAAAAAAGAAGAGAAGTACAAATCCAGCCAAACAAACTTCGCCTCCACATGCAAGTTCAGTAAAGACCTTTGAAGAAAGGGTTCTCCTGATGCATTGGAATGCCAGATCATTAAAGAAAAAAACAGAAGAACTCAAGAGGGAAATCACTGATAAGAATGTAAAGATTATTTGTATACAGGAGTCCTCTTTGCCAAAAGATACATCCTTTCATCCTAAATTCAAAAACTTCAGCATGTTCAACTTATCACGAGATGATAACTTTGGAGGCGGACTGGTTACACTTATCCATGATTCCCTGCATGTGGAGGATTGTGCTATGATGACAAACAACAACATTGAATATATGAAGATGAAAATAAGAGTAACCAAGGATTGTGTTTTTACTTTAATAAACGTGTATATACCTTCCCAAGGCATTCAAGAAAAGGACCTAGATGTGCTTGTTCCAGATAGTCAAAATTTCGTGCTGATGGGCGACTTCAACAGCAAACACCGCAGCTGGAACAATGGGCCGGAAAACAGAAATGGTCCAGTACTCTTCAGGTGGATCCAAACACACAAAGTCATCCTCCTAAACCAAAACAAAAAAGCTACCTACCAATCTCCCTCCACAGGGACATTAAGCACCCTGGACCTGACTCTGGCATCCCCAGCATTCGAAAGGTCAATAAAAAACTGGTGCATTGGGGAGGACTTGGGAAGTGACCATTTTCCAGTATTCTTCGAGCTCACATTGACCAGGAGACTGGTGCACAATCCATCGGTCGTACATAGCAAATACAACATGAAGAAGGCCAACTGGGAGGCATTCATGACCGCAAGTGAATCACTGGATGAAGACTGCTGCATAGAGACGATTGAAAAGATCCTTCATAATGCTGCCGAAAAAGCAATCCCCAAAAAAAAGCCGTACCGAAATCCTAAACATATGAACAGTTGGTGGAATGATGAGATTAGAGCCCTCAGGAGAAAATGACAAGGATCAAGGAAAAAGTGGAAGAAAAACCATAACAAAGAATGTCGACAAACGTACAACAAGTGGAATGCCATCTTAAGGAGAGCAATCCTGGCTGCAAAACGTAAATCCTGGAAAGAATTCGTTGGTTCAATCAACATGAACACCCCTAGTAGTGAAGTGTGGAAGAAGTTTCGGGCTATTGAAGGGGAGACTGGCAAAAAGATTGAGCAAATCAAGTCGGCATCGGGTGAATGGTTTGATGAGGATAAGGACAAGGCAGAGGCGTTCAGCGCGTTCTATGCGGAGAAAGCTGGAAGCAAAACTCTGTGGCCAAAAACACTCACCCCTGAAGAAATGCAACTCACTGCCAGGTTCGAACTGTTATGGCTGTCCGATGACCCGGCTAACAAACCCTTTATGATGACAGAACTAAAAGCGGAAATAGCCAGACTCCATAGTGCAGCGCCAGGAGCGGACGGCATTCACAATGAAATGCTTATACATTGCTCTGCACAACTGCTCGACAAGATCCTTCAGCTCTTCAATACTATCTGGCTTACAGGAAACATCCCCCAAGCATGGAAAACCGCTCTCATCATACCCCTCCCAAAACCAGGAAAAGCAAAAACGGAAATAAGCTCCTATCGCCCGGTCGCGCTTACATCGTGTCTAGGAAAACTTCTGGAACGACTAGTGAATACACGTCTGATGTGGAGACTAGAAACCAATAATCTACTAGGAGACACACAATTTGGTTTCAGAAAGCAAAGGAGCACAAATGATGCGCTGCTGATCTTGACAAACAAAATCTATGAGGCATTTCAGAGGCAGAAATCAACAATAACAGTCCTACTAGATTTCGAGTCTGCTTTTGACAAAACTCCTCACTCCACCATCCTACTGCAGTGCATGAGGCTGGGAATAAGGGGTAAAATGTTGAAGTATCTGGCAAACTTTTTGAAAAACCGTCTGATCAAGACCTCAGTGAATGGGCTGGAGTCGAGCTGCACTAAAGTCGAAAACGGCATAGTTCAGGGTGCTGTGATTAGCCCTACTCTGTTCAACATCGCACTTTATGATATAAACAAAGTGCTACCACCTGAAGTATTTTGTGTAATTTTCGCGGACGATGTAACGCTCTTTACTACAGACAAAGATCCAGAAATAGCAAATGAACGGATGCAACTGGCTTTAAATCAGGTTGCCAAGTGGTGTGCAAAATGGTCCTTAAAGATATCATCAACAAAAACAGAATGCGCATTTTTCTCAAGACGCAACATCCATGCAAGCTTCATCCCGCGCCTTATAATTGACAACAGGGCCCTGCGACTGAACAAATGCCCCAAATTACTTGGAGTCCACTGGATAAAAAACTTCGCTGGAAAGATCACATAGAACATGTCATGGAGCAATGCAGCAAACGATTAAATGCGATAAAAACCGTAGCCAGTCGAGAGTGGGGGGCGGACACTGTATCCTTGAGAACATTTTATTTGTCCTTTGTCAGATCCAAGATGACCTACTGCTGTGAGATATGGGGCTCTGCCGCAGCAACACACATTAACAAGCTACAGCTCATCCAATCAGCAGCTTTAAGAATTTGCCTGGGCTGCCCCAAGTCTACTCCCATTGCAGCTATGGAAATAGAGCTCGGCATTGAACCAATAGACTTGTATATTAAAAAGCAAATATGGAACAAACATCTCAAAAACCAAACCCTTCCACCAACCCATCCAATCCACTCGTTGGCAGCCACGACCATTACGCAAGCATTCAGTAAAAGAGTGGATCTTCTCTCTCAAGACATGCCCAACGAGACCCCAGAGCCCATTGCTGCATACTTCAACGAACCACCTTGGGGGATGATAGAAGCGGAAGTTAAACTTGACTTACCGATTAAAATGACCAAAGCTGACAACCCAGAAGCTCTTCGAAGGGAAACACTGGAAATGCTAAATACCCAGTATCACAACTTTGTGAAAATATACACTGATGGATCCGTGGACAGTGGAAATAGTAAATCAGGAGCAGGATACTTTAACCAAAAGACCGGCGAATGCTTCTATGTCCCAGCAAATGCAGCATCAAGTATGGATGCCGAGCTATTGGCGTTGGATGCGGCTTTGGTGAGCTGTCTACAGATTGAAGACAGAGAAATATGTATTCTCACAGACTCAAGATCAGCCATGGAAGCTCTGACACAGACAGGCCCAAGTGTCTATTACTTCCGCATCAGGGAATTGAGGGCGCTTCTATCGGCTCTAAAGATCAAAGGAAAACACATTGTATTCCAATGGACACCGGCCCATTGCGGGGTGGATGGAAACAAAAAAGCGAACCAGATAGCAAAAGAAGCTGCAAACATGGGACCAGTCAAACGCCCCCAATACTCGCTGGCAATATGCAAGAAAGCTGCGGCTGCTCGGATAAAAGGGGAATGGACAAAGCGCTGGTGCGAAGGAGTGACAGGAAGACAACTATTTTGACTCCAGAAAGAACCTGCAGACCCTTCCTTATACCGTAACGTGGCAAGAGCCACGGCTACTTTTGCAGCAAGGGCCAGAATCGGCCACATTGTCACCGGACACTACCTGCACCGGTTCAACGTGAGGGATTCCCCAACCTGTGAGAGATGCCAGACGGAGGAAGAAACTCTCGAGCACATTCTGCTCAGATGCTCGGTACAGAATCCAGCCAGGGAGACCCTGAGGGCCGTGATGGGGGAGAGTGGTGGCCTGGACCGGATTCTCGGGAACAAGCGCTTTTGGGCGCTCGCTGCAGTGGTATACTACGGACATCGGACCATCGGGATCACTTGACCCTGGAAGTCCGCTCCAAGAAGTAAGAAGTAAGTAAGTAATATCCCAATTACCGACGATAAAGAAATCATGAATTTCAAAGATTATAGGAGCAGGTCAAAAGAAATTTCAGAAATGACTTACAATAAAACAGTATGTAACAACTTAAAAAAGACTATAGGTAAATGGAATATACCAGAAATAGAAATACATGATAAAATATCAGTGACATCATTAATTATGGATGTACCAGTGACATTTTGGTTTAGTAAACTATATGATAGAGTGATTCAAATAAGCTTTGAAACAAGTGAAAAAATAACAGCAGAAAAAATGAAAACAAGGGAGAAGCGAGAGATGTCACAGAACAGAAATAATTCGGAAAACAATGGTAGTCAGGACAATAAGGGCAACTGAGATTATGGCCCATGGATAAACTAAATACCACACCATCAAAAAAAAGGGACTGATTTTCTGAGAACCGATTACAGCAAAAACCATTTAAAAGAGAAGGAAAAATAATGATAATTAAGAAAAAATAATAGGAATAAAGAATAAAGAAACAAAACCGAGATTTCAGAAAGAATATTATTCAAGAAAATGAACAATACAAATGAAGATATGAGGAACTGCGCGCTATTATGAAAATAACTAAAAGCCCATCAATACAGGGTTTGGAAGAGCATATGATAGTTAAATACTATAATAAAGGAATAAAATTAAAATTATCAAAATTCTAAAAGAAAAGTAAGAACAACTTACATCACTTATTTGCAGGAACTAATTTTGAATTGAAATATTAAAGTTATCAAAATTCTAAAAGAAAAGTAAGAACAACTTACATCAATTATTTGCAGGAACGAATTTTGAATTGAAATATTAAAGTTATCAAAATTCTAAAAGAAAAGTAAGAACAACTTACATCAATTATTTGCAGGAACTAATTTTGAATTGAAATATTAAACTTATCAAAATTCTAAAAGAAAAGTAAGAACAACTTACATCAATTATTTGCAGGAACTAACTTTGAATTGAAATATTACTACTACTCTCCAGCACTACAGCCCATGGTGAGCCTTGGCTTCCGCTACGACCCGTCTCCACTCATCTCTGTCCATTGCCTTCAGTCTCCAGTTCCTAGTACCCATCTTTCTCAGATCTTCTTCCACATCCTGCTGCCATCTTCTTCGAGGCCTGCCTCTTCTTCTTTTGCCCAGTATCGTTCCACTTAATATAGTTTTGGGCATCCTCGTAACACTCATACGGGATACGTGTCCCAGCCATCTAATTCTAGCTGATTTTATGTGCCTCACCAGGTCTTGTCCACCAATCAACACATTTATTTCACCGTTATTTCGGATCCTATACATATTCCCTTCCTTCACCGGTCCAAATATCTGTCTCAAAATTCTTCTTTCAAAAATTCTTAGAGCGTTTATATCCTTATTTACGAGAGTCCATGTCTCAGATGCATAAGTAACAACAGGTCTGATCAGTGTTTTATATAACATCGATTTGGTTCTTGGAGTTAAAAGCTTTGATTTCAGTAATGATTGGTTTGCATAGTAGGCTCTATTGCCAGTTATGATTCTATTTACTATTTCGCTGCTCACTCGGTTTTCATTATTCAGAATAATACCTAGGTACTTAAATTCTGTAACTCCTTGGAAACAGTAATGGCCTGTGTGAAGGTCTAGCAGTTCTCTATTTTCCTTCGCAGACACTTTCATGTATTTTGTTTTAGCCTCATTGACTTCCAAACCAATTTTGCTTACTTCCCTCTCCATTTCAATAAAGGTATCTTTTAAAACATTTTTGTTCCTGGCTACCAGCACAATATCATCTGCATATGCTCCTAGTTGCCTCGTCCTTTTGAAGATGTGTCCTCTGAAGTCTATCTTGTTTATAGCATAATGTAGTGCCAAGTTAAAGAGGGTCGCAGATAATGCATCACCCTGCTTTACTCCAGTACCAACCGTAAAATCTCGGCTTTTGTTTCTTCCCAGAACTACTTTTCCCTTGAAATCGTTCAGACTGAGCAGTACCAGTCTCACAATCTTTTGAGGTACTCCCAATTCTTCCAATGCTATTCGCAACATTATTCGATTTACACTATCGAAGTATTGCCTGAAATCTATAAACAGTATATGGATGTCAATACCATATTCGAAACATCTTTCGAGTGACTGCCTCATGACGAATATTTGATCGACTGTGCTCCGGTCGGCTCTAAATCCACTTTGATGTTCACTTAGGATTTCCTCTGCATGTACATTTAGCCTATCAAGGAGAATCATGGACAATATCTTATAGACACAGCTTAGCAGTGTTATGCCCCTATAATTGCTGCATACAGTTTTATCTCCTTTTTTAAAAACTGGGCATATTACTCCAGTCTTCCAGTCATTTGGCATTGTCTCTTCCTCCCATACACTACATACTATATCATGAATTTGTGCAGTTAGTGCTCCACCACCTTTTTTGATCAGTTCAGGGCTAAGCTGATCTTCGCCAGGCGCTTTCCCATTCTTTAGTCGATTAATTGCTCTTCTCACTTCCTCAACTGAGGGAATTTCTACATATGGTTCTGGGCCTATTCTTACATTCTCTTCTACAGTCCCCATTGTGTCAGGCTTATTTAATATTTCTTCAAAATATTCAGCCCATCTGTTGAGGATTGAATTGAAATATTAAACATTACAAAATTCTAAAAGCAAAGTAAGGACAACTTACATCAATAATGTGAATAAACTAGTCTTGGAAAGGAAATATTAAAACATTTATGAAATGCAAAAAGAAGTAAGAACCACTTACATAATATAATGTTAATAAAATAATTTGGATGAAAACAAGAGTGAAATAATATTTATGCGGAATGAAAAAAAACGGATTATAATCACTACTTTAATTTTAATAAACTTAATTATAATAAGAACCATTGGAAGAATTACTGTCATAACATAAATCAGTATTATATATATACACAAACTTTCACAAATGAACACTTACTTTTCGTATTTTTGTCCCAAACGTTTCGACGTGGTGTCCGTCTTCCTCAGTGGGATTTGAAATACAGAATGTCTGTACAAAGTAACCGTTATGGGTTGTAGGTGTGTGTGGTGGGGGTTACTGGTGGGAGGGAATTGGCGCTGGGATTCAAAGTGTGTGTTTGAACAAGTGTATCAAAAAGTATATGTGATCTATAGTGTAATTGGTCATTTAATATGTTGTTTGGTTGTAGTGTGTGATGTCTGTATATTTCATATTGTTCTGCTGTGTTTAGCTTTCTACTTTTAGGTAAGTAGTGTAGTATTTCCATGTTGTGTTCTATGTTTGTGTACCCGTGGTTTTCATTTTGTAAATGTGGAGTGTATGTAGTTTGTGGTGAGGGCTTTTAAATGTTCAGAGTACCTTGAGGAAAAAGATTAAAAGCCCTCACCACAAACTACATACACTCCACATTCGCCACATAACATATATTTTTTTTCTCGTTTTTCATCTTGTTTCCAATAAATTGTTCTACTGTTTTATAATTGTCTTGTTGGTACATCCTCTTCATTCACTTTTTAAATATTATATATATATATATATATATATATATATATATATATATATACACAAACTTTCACAAGTGAACACTTACTTTTGGAGTAATATTGATAACCAGAAGAAGATTGTGCAAACAACAGAAGAAATAAAGAGAATTCAGATGGAAGATTTACACACCGTACCTTGCGAAAAGTTATATCAACAGAGCTTTAAAACATAAGAAGAATAAATGAGATAGAAAATATTAGCAAATTTGAGCAACCACTAAGTGATGAATCCAAGGATGTTTTTAATTATTCGAGAATAGACTATTTTTTAATAATTTTTATTTAATGACTGTATGTAGATGTATTCCAGCAGTCTTATACTTGAGCAGAGATGATGTTCCTCTGATCTCAGAAAGTGTAGTATGGCCAGAAGAGTATTGAAGCCCCAAGTGCCGCTCTGCACTGCCCCAGCTCACGTGATAGGCAAAGTTAGGGAATGAATATCCCATGGATGAAGCACCAAGTAAAAAAAAATATACATATATTGTAACGACAAGACTCGTTACCTTTCTAAAGTGTACTTTGTTTATTATTTTATGGATGAGTATATTGTCAGGGTAATATTAGTTGAGCGCCAACTTGCAATCAAATGTTGCAAATAAAATGTATTTGTAAATTGGTAAGTATTATTTTAAAATAGCATAAAGGTTTCTTTCTCAGCTATAATTCTATCTCTTTTAATCTTGTATTTAACAGAAGATTGTGACAACTAAAGCTCAGCAAAGCAGATTCAAATCGGGTGCCATACTTTCCTGGTTGAGAGTGTTACCAACCTATGCTAGTTGATGAAAAAATTATCATTCATTAATATGGTGTATATAATATCATATACATTTATTTATCCATTCAATAAATAAAAGAAAACCTTTTATCTGTTGTTATTGAACTCAAATCCTTTATTATCCTTTTTAAATTCTTTTAAAAGACAAATATAATTATTAACAAAGTCTGACCGGCTGTTCTTTAAATATGCTCAGAATGGCAGCAGTAGCTCTTAACGTCTCAAGGCACACACATTTGCATTTTTTTATAATTACTAAATAAAATACAAATAGAATGTTTTTAAGTTAGGTCCTTTTGACTACGGTATAAACGACAAATATGTTAGGAAAAGTACCAAAATACATGGGATTATAATAAATTACAGAGTGTCTTAACAAGATTATATTATAATTTTACAATGTTCAGTGTTTCGGTTATGTTGATTTAAGTGTTTTTAAGGTCGAATACACTTTAAATGTTTGTATTACCCTATATTAATAGTTTTTTACAAAGGCCTATCTTAGCTTTCATTTGTGTGAATTGATGTTTACTATGGTGATGTTACTACATTTGATGATACCCAAATGATTGATACTACATTTGATGTTACTATGGTGCTCTCTGAGCCTCAACATAAACAAACTTCTAATATTTTACCTTTCATTTTCTTTAAATTGTTATAACTTTTTTATAAGATCTTTGATCTTCAATTTATTAGTATCCTTGAGTTTCTGATGGAACACTGATTATTTTGATACCACTCTTGATTATCTTCCATTATATATTTCCTGAGTTACCATTTTACACTTTTAATTATTTGTACCAAAATTATTTTTTATTAGTTCTTCTAGTACTCTTCACTTTATTAAAACTATTAGACACAATTAGTAATAATATAACTTAACCTGACATTGATTATTCTAATTTTAATATAACTTCTTTTTTCAAATCCCTTATCTATCTAGGCTTAAAATGCCTAGTTTTACAAATCTCTATTATTATTATTTTGGTACTCTTCTAGTAATATTAACATTATTATTATTGATATTACAATATATAATTTTAATCAATGTAGCAAAATTAATTACTAATAACTATTAGAAACATATGACAATTCTCATTAACCTTCTGTATACAATCCAGTTTTTATAAACACAACAAAACACTGTAAGTAGTTTCCAAAACATTGTCCTCCTTACTTACTAACTTTAATAGTTAACATAACTATTATTAACATTCCTTTAACTTTAATAAACATAACTATTAGAGCCTTAGTTAACATTAATCAAATAATAAAAGAAATAAATAGTATTTAACTAAGTAGTTAAATAGTTAGTTCTTGAAACAAGCTACATCATGTTTCTTGGTACTTTTCTAGGATTAGTAAAGTATGTTACTATCAACAAGATGAGTGGCAAAATATCATGTAACATAATACCCCTCCAGAAAACGGGTTATTTCAGTAATAAACTGGTTACTTAACTAAGCTGCTGATTTATCTCACCAGTGTTTCTCTTATTTTTCATAATATTTTTCAATCTCAGCTTGATTATACACGCCCTTTACTTTACTAGTTTCTGGGATGGTTAATTCATAGGTAACTTTTATCCCTGGTTGTCCTATACGGTCCTGTATATAACAATAATAACGTTTTAGCTATTCCTACTTGGTAAATGCCTGTTTTTTAGTAACACTTTTTCTCCCACGTTGTATTTTAAAATCTTATTTTTATTCTTTTCTTCCTCATGGTTTCAGGTATTGGGTTCTGATGAATTTTCTTAAGTTGGGTTATTATATAATAATTTACAAATAACTTCTTTTTCTTCTTGGGCGAATCTACGAAAATATATTATTTTTTCTTCATCTTCCTTATATACTGTAGGTGGTTACCAACTGATTTTTCCTTCCTCTGGGGTTTTTCCTGTTCCTGTTGATTCCTTAATTGGGGTTATCAATTCCTCCCTAACTTTAAATGGCACGGTGAATGCATATCGGCTGTGAGTGGCACTATTCTGACATATTCCTCACCCGACCATTCACCCCGTGCATGGTACAGTGCTCGTTGGGCCCCTGCCCATAATAATAATTTCTGAGTGGCACCGTAGCTTTCTACACTCTTAAAAAATGGTAACTTTAAACACCCTCAGAATCATGTTGCTTTCTTAACTCGTCTCATCATTATAATTTGCATCCCAGCAGCTCCCCTTACTTTTATATGACTTAGTTTCAGTTTTGGTAAAATCCTTTGTATATTTCTTCTCTTCCATTTAATTTTATTTTGTTGTTACTTGATTCATTTGCCACAGTGTTATTCATCTCCTTTTTCAATACCCCTTTTTAGTGACAATTACAACTATGGTGTTTGTTATTCTATTTATATATATACCTCGATTCTGTTTCTGCAAGTTCATTCCTTCAATTATCTGTTTTAAGTACTTATTCTCTTTACTCATTATTATCCCCTTATTATCGTCATTAATCGTTATACTCTTTTCCAAAACCTGTATTGGTGGGCTATTTGTTTATATTTTCTTAAATCTTCACTTGTTATTACAATTATTATTATTTTTCCTTCTCATTTCTCAAATAGTTTGCCTTGTCGGTAATCATAAAATCAATCCTTTTTCTCAATAGTTTGTTTGGAATTAGTTTAACCATGGTCCATAATTTCATCAGTACTGGTCATTCGGATCATTCTGTGTGCAGAACTATTTCCGTCCTTGTGATATAGATCTTTGCTACCTTATACAGCAATTCTTCTAATACTACATGTTCCTTAGTATTTAGGCCTACATCAATCACTTTATCATTTTGCTTATTAAATAAATATGTTAATGGTATATCCATTGTTAATGCTATCACTGATATTTTACTATGCATTTTTACTTCTGGTGTATTCAACTTAACTATGGATTTACTTAATGTTTTACTCACTGTTATATTGTGATTCCCTTTGAAAGTTTCTATTAAGCTCCTTCTGTTATTTTTAAAATTACTTACTCTTCTGTATTCCGTACTTAGGGTGTTAAGTACATTAACTAGTCCATTGTTTATCATCTCCCACTCTTCCCGTGTATTTATTAATTTTTGTTGGTGCATTTTTCTCATTTTCTTCATCTTCATTTCCTTGTGCTTAATATTCTCTTTGCTTTTGTTAGGTTTCTTTTTAGATAAAAATACACTTTTGTCTTTTTTATTGTCTACTTCCTTACTACCTTCTATTTTCTGATTTACTGGTTCCTTTGACTGGTTCCTGTCATTGTTTAATCCTTCCATTAACAGTCTACTATCATTTATTATTTCTTCTACCATCTGTTTACGATCATTCCTTATTTCTTCTCTATACTCTTCTAATTGTTGTTTCAATTCCTCTCTATTCTTCTCACTCTCTTCCTTTAACTGTCTTTTTAATTCTTCGTTACTTTGTCTAATATCCTCCGTCAACTGTTATTGTAATGTTTCATTATGGCTTTCAATTTTTTTATTTAATTCCTCCTTATCTTCCTTCATTTGTTTCTTTAACTCTTCCGTATTTTGTTATAATAAGTTTTCATTATCTACTCTCATTTGTTTAAACTCTTCTTGGTTACTATCCATTTTCTTGTTAAGTGTTTCGATATTCTTTTCATTATTTTTATCTATTTTTTCAATATCCTCCTTCATTTGTTTCAATGTTTCATTACTTTTTATCTATTTTATCCTCCTATTTCCTAAAATTTTCGTTAATTTCCTCCTTGTTTTTCTCATTATCCTCTTTCATTAGTTTTATTGTCTCATTATTCTGTTTTTTCAACGCTTCATGTAGCATTTTCATGATGTGATTCATGTTGATGCTTTCATTTGTTTTCTTCGGTTCTGCCGGGGGTAATATTGTTTAATATCTTCCACCGGTGTTGCCTCCTTTTCTTCCATGTCCAATTCTATTTCTTCTCCCTCCGTACGTTTACATGACATTGCTCTTCTCATTGACATCTCTGTTGTTTAACCGTAGCCACCACTAGAGTAGAAATTGCTATAACACTCATAATAAGAATACAAAGTTATTCTATCTCTAGCCTCACTAGTTGGGCTCCAAATCTATAACACTACAGGAATCCCTCCTGTATCAAATCTTATGCCTCACTGTTGGGATCGCAAATTCTGTAACGTTACGACAAGTCGTACTATCTAAATTGTACTTTATTAGTATTTTAAGGATGAGTATATTGTCAGGGTAATATTAGTTGAGCGCCAATTTGCAATCAAATGTTGCAAATAAAATGTATTTGTAAATTGGTAAGTATTATTTTAAAATAGCATAAAGGATTCTGTCTCTTTTAATCTTTTATTTAACAGAAGATTGTGACAACTAAAGCTCAGCAAGGCAGATTCAAATCGGGTGCCATACTTTCCTGGTTGAGAGTATTACCAACCTATGCTAGTTGATGAAAAAAATTATCATTCATTAATATGGTGTATATAATATCATATACATTTATTTATCCATTAAATAAATAAAAGAAAACCTTTTATCTGTTGTTATTGAACTCAAATCCTTTATTATCCTTTTTAAATTCTTTTAAAAGACAAATATAAATTATTAAAAAAGTCTGACCGGCTGTTCTTTAAATATGCTCAGAATGGCAGCAGTAGCTCTTAACGTCTCAAGGCACGCACATTTGCATTTTTTTATAATTACTAAATAAAATACAAATAGAATGTTTTTAAGTTAGGTCCTTTTGACTACGGTATAAACGACAAATATGTTAGGAAAAGTACCAAAATACATGGGATTATAATAAATTACAGAGTGTCTTAAGATTATATTATAATTTTACAATGTTCAGTGCTTTGGTTATGTTGATTTAAGTGTTTTTAAGGTCTAATACACTTTAAATGTTTGTATTACCCTATATTAATAGTTTTTTACACTGAAAATAAGATTATGCGTTAATTATTTTCACAGTGAAGGTTCAAAATAGTTTTAATCAAAAGTTTAAACAGTGTCTTTGAAAAGTGTACTTTAGGCCATGAAGCAAAATTCTTCAGTTTAGTTATTTATCAAAAATACTTCCCTTCCTGGATAGGTTGATTTTATTTCTTCATATGTTCCTTGGTTTACTTCTTTTGAATAATATTGTACTTCTTTCTTCTATTTAATTTGTTTAGTAATATTATTTAACTTTACTTTAGGTTCACTGATATGAAATTTACAATATGTTGGATTAGTCACTCTTATTTTTATATCAACCTTTCTCGTTTAGATCTAATAATGCACTCCCTTTTCATTCAATTTATAACATCCCAGTTGCTAAGGCCTATCTTAGCTTTCATTGGTGTGAATTGTAACATTTGATGTTACTATGGTGCTCTCTGAGCCTCAACATAAACAAACTTCTAATATTTTACCTTTCATTTTCTTTAAATTGTTATAACTTTTTTATAAGATCTTTGATCTTCAATTTATTAGTATCCTTGAGTTTCTGATGGAACACTGATTATTTTGATACCACTCTTGATTATCTTCCATTATATATTTCCTGAGTTACCATTTTACACTTTTAATTATTTGTACCAAAATTATTTTTTATTAGTTCTTCTAGTACTCTTCACTTTATTAAAACTATTAGACACAATTAGTAATAATATAACTTAACCTGACATTGATTATTCTAATTTTAATATAACTTCTTTTTTCAAATCCCTTAACTATCTAGGCTTAAAATGCCTAGTTTTACAAATCTCTATTATTATTATTTTGGTACTCTTCTAGTAATATTAACATTTTTATTATTGATATTACAATATATAATATTAATCAATATAGCAAAATTAATTACTAATAACTATTAGTAACATATGACAATTCTCATTAACCTTCTGTATACAATCCAGTTTTTATAAACACAACAAAACACTGTCCTCCTTACTTACTAACTTTAATATAGTTAACATAACTATTATTAACATTCCTTTAACTTTAATAAACATAACTATTAGAGCCTTAGTTAACATTAATCAAATAATAAAAGAAATAAATAGTATTTAACTAAGTAGTTAAATAGTTAGTTCTTGAAACAAGCTACATCATGTTTCTTGGTACTTTTCTAGGATTAGTAAAGTATGTTACTATCAACAAGATGAGTGGCAAAACATCATGTAACAATATATATAATAATAATAAGAATAATAATAATAATATATCTCAGATTATAATAACTATTTTAAGAATAAAATAAATGAAAAAAACACTAAAGGTCAACTACGAAGAACTAGGTATAGAAGTGGGTAGGAAGACAAGGAATATAATAAACAACAAATATCATAAGCAATTATTTCATCCATACTAAACGTATGATCTGAATTAATCACTTCTGGAGGAGAGCAATCTGTAGCATGACAGAAAATCTACCTTATTATAATTCCAAAAATAAGCAAATATAAAATAAAAACTAACTGGCATAAAGAATAATTACTATAATAATTAATCAAGAACAACAGTAAACTGAAATTCTAGATGCAAAGAAATCAAGTTCATTAAAACCAAACATACAATCTATAATAAATAATAGGAAGATGATAATAGTCCAACTTATAGTGTAGAATAAGAGCAGGTAAGGAAAAACCATGGATAAACAAACCCACAAAAAAAAAAAAAAATAACTATTGAAAAAAAAATACCACATTATAAAAATAAAACCCAAAAAGATAACATAAGAAAAGTACAATATAATAAAATAAGAATAAATGTAAATTAAGTGTAAGTAAAGATATTAGATATATGACTAAAGGCGGACAAGTGTAATTTATTTTATTGTGAAAATTTACTAATAATAATGCAAATTAAGTGATGTTCCTTATTCCCCAAGACTAGATAAAATACCTGGAGATAAGATTAGGGAATACTGTGAGGAGAGCCAGGGTAAATCCCTAAATCAAAACAAAAACAGCAATAGACTGAATGAAAGTTAACTTTAATAAACTGTTTAAATAAAAACAGATTTGTTTTGTTGTGTTAGAAGTTCATTGAACCCATAGCATTGAATGCTTGGGATTAAATTTATTTTAAAAGAATATCTTTATTATGTTTTAATAATGTCAATTAATCATAAACTATGTTGTAATTAAGTAAGGGCAATTTAGTTGTTAGGATTTTATTGGAATTGTACGTCAGAAAAGGTAATAGCAATCTGAAATAATTGTAAACTTAGTGATAGAACTAACACCAATACGTAGACCAAATTGTAAACCTCACCAACATTATAAATTAATAGTAAATAAGTTAATGAAACAAATTAAATGAATGAAAAATGTTGAATGTAACATACTAAAAATTTATTATAAATGTAACAACACTATGTGAAAGTAATTAAGGAATGTATAGAATATAATTAGAAAAAGGCAAGTGTACTAACACTGGGGCCTAGAGAAAAGCCTAAATTGAAGGTAGGGTTCAAATTAGCTAAGTAAATCATCAAATTACTGAGAATTAAAGAAACCAAATCATAATAATTCAATCAATGATCTTGTTTAATGATAATATTGGATCTAACATATACTGTAAACCATTTAATTTGTAAGGAAGTAAAGTAGGTAAGGCCTACAAGCAAATATTATGTAAATATGACTTTTGAGTAAAAAAATATATAATATATATCATGTATTGTATTAAATTATGCAGAATGAAATAAGGAATTTGATTATGTAATTAGAATTTAATAAGAATAGATAATACTCAAAATGTAATTTTTAATATAATGTAAACTTCAATTCTTTTGAACAAAATCAAACTTGAGACTTAAGTATCAGCTGACTGAAAAAAATGTAAATTTACTAATAAATCAGCTAGGATCTTTTGAAAGAGAAGAAAAAAACTGGGAGTTGATTGTTAAATGTCAAGGTGAACACATCAGAATGATATAGGTAAAAAAGATAAAAAATTTTTTGACAAGAATTAAGCTTAAGAAAGGAAATTTAAAATATGAGTTGTTCATATAAAAGTTAAATAAAATAAACCAAACCATTACTTTTATGAAGATTGGCAATTATAAACCAGATATAGGAACGGTCCAGGCACTAATCAAGAAATTTCCAATGTGAATATCATCACGACATTCTGGATGAACTATTTGAAATGAAGACACTTTTAACCAACACCTATCACCGAAACTAAAACGGATTACGAACACTGAATCATCACACTACAACAAGAAAATTAATAACTACTGCTCTGATAAGGGACACTTAAAGAATAAACATTTATTTGGAGGAAAATCGTTGAGAAGATCTTGGTGTAAATCCGAAGTGAAGGAATCGGCCATCTTTGGTGAGATAATCTGGTGAACGGCTTCAATCAGCTTTGATGACGTCAGCCCAAGCTTAGCCTGTGGTTTAAATATTTCCAATTTTTACTAACATTTTTATGATAAATATTATTTCTATTTTATTAAGTAAGAACTTTTAGTTGTAAGTATTGTACTTTTCAGCATTGCCCTTTTTCTGACTTCTGATAACAGTAAAAAGAACCTATTCATTTTAAAATGTTATTAATTTAAAAAAGAAACCAAACCGACCTGAGATAAGAGTTTCGAGCTGTGAATAAGTATTTCGAATCAAAGTCGACTAATCGCAACGAGATCAATAAATTAAATTAAGTATTCCATATTTGAGTTTTATTTCTTTGCAAAGTATACAATTAAAAGAATTCCAGATATTAATTGAAACCTGGACGTCAAGGAAGAAGAGAACGACATCGAAAAGGAGTAAAAACACCGAATCTACAGATGCAATAAATCGATTATTCAAATCACAATCTAACGTTTTAAACAAATTATTCAACACCAACCAAAATAAGTAAAATAAGAAAGGAATTAATATAATAACTAGAATTAATACAATAAATCATAAACTAATAAATAATTAAAAAAAAAATCATTTTTCATATTTAATTGAACATAAAACGTCTCGTTACAGTATTAACATTCAATGTCCCTTTCTTAGGTTGTAGCTCCTTTCGGTTTGATAACATGAAAACTCTTTTTCTCAGGGTTAATATAAAAATTAAAGTCTATGTACCGTCCAAGTCATACATATAAAAAAAACATAATACTTATAAATAAGGTTCAGTAATTTGGTGTTGTGTATGTATGTTGTGTCATGGGTCCTTTGGATCATACAAAAGAAACGACTTAAACAGGAACTATTAATAATATTAATTATAGTGAACAAATAAAATTCATAATTATAATGTTTATATTGTTTTTGTTATAGTGTTTCACTGTTCTTGCTCTTTAAATGGAGTAATGTTTGTTCAAGTGTTTGTCTTAACATGATGGAACAATCTCACCAAATTTGTAGTTTCATTTACAGATTATTGCTTGATATTTATCTTCTGGCCTTCAAGTTTTCAGTGTATTCCATTAAAACATTAGTCTCCTCGTTATTTCTACAGTTTTTCTTCATTAATTCCTTTTATATCATCAATTATTTTGTAAAAATGTCCAGCATTAAATTAATGTGTTCTGACTTCTTTTAGAATATTCTTCAACAATCCTATTTCTTTTTACAAAAAACCGATTCATTCAGCACAGCTCTTGGATAAATTATATTTATGGGTCACAGGTTCGGTTTCATAATTTATAATTAACCTGATTCAGTTGAATCTTATTTTTTCTTCATCACTAATGTATATTATTAGTTTGTAACGTAATATTTCACTATTATTAATCATTATACACTTTTTTATATTAACTATAGTTGGTTTATGTAACTTACATGTTTTATTCACAGTGCATATTATAACTAGGTCCATTTCCTATTCACTTTCATTCTATTCTGTTTTATAACGTTTATCACTGTTCTTTTCACTATTTTATATTATTAAACCACTTAAATTTTATAATTCTAGCTTAATACTATTCTGTTAGTAAATTTTTGTCACTTATATTTTGTAGTTCTGACACAAAATAACTCCTTGAGGTTCACAGACTTCCCTCTAGTTTAACAGTCTAATGCTACAACCAACGTCTTTTACTTACTTACTAAGTTTAATATTTATATACTATACTTATGTTTCGTAATAACTATTTACATTTTATTATTCTTTGCTCTTCTCTTCTGGGTATAATGGTCATCGTCAGTTATTGTCTTGTCATTGTAATTCAATTATTTAATTCCTAAATTTTCATTCCCTATTTCCCCAGTATTTATTAATTATAATATTTCCGTTTTGTTTTGTATTACTTTTTACTCCTTGATATTATTATTTATCTTTAAATATTATATTTTGTTTTCATTTCTTTCTTTGTTAATTTTTTTTTGTACTTCTTTCTATTTTATTTCTAAAAAGATTGTGTTTAGGCATAATTCACAATGAATTTGGATGAATAATTGTCTTTATTCTGGGGTGTAATCTTGTTATGTTACAATATACATACAGGTAAAATTAACAGTCAAACAAGTATGGCTGGAGATAGTATAACATGCAGTAGCTTAGATACATAGTTTTATAACATAACTTAGTTGAATTGATACAGCAAATTTAATAATCTTCATATTGTACTCATACCTAATATAAATTTGTAGACCATTGTTTTACATTGCATCGAAGGAAATATAAAGTAAGCATCAGAGTAATACTGTCATATTCACTGAATAATGGTCGACACACTTGAAGAAAAAAAATATGTTCTTCATTGCAGTTTGAAATGCTTCTTGAGGTCTTGCCAACACTTGTAATAGTTTCCATCAAGTTTTTGGCAGGTTTTCTCACCCCAGGCTGTTACAGCAAGGCTGAGTGAGCTCTCAAACATGAATGACTGAAAATAAATTGAAAGTGTGTTGATTAGAAAGCAACTTTTTAAAAATTTCAACCCTTATATTAAAAAAAAATGTTAGATCTGTGCATGAAATAATACCCATGTGATAGACACGTTTGTAATTGGTTACCATTTATAATTCTTAGCGTGATAGACTGTACACAGCCTGGGTCTGTCAGTAGCTTTTTCATAAGAGAGCAGGTAGCAAGGCCACCATATATTGTTCAGCTGTGATTGTAACCTTTTATGCCATGATTATTATTTGGAAGCTGAATAGACATGAAACTCCAACCTAAAACACCTCACACTTGTTAAGAATGTTAGCCATAGATGGTGATACTTTCTGTTACCATTTAACAACCAATAAAACAAAGGAATTCTAATGTTCTGAACGTGATATTATATGATTCAGAAGTCTGTGATGATAGAAAGCTAATAAGAGAAGATTATTAGTTTCTGTAATGGGCTTTCTCAGAAGCTGTAGAAGATAGGAAGTGGAGTGAATTAGAAATCAGGTCACTTGAATGGAAATAAGTACAGACTGTCCTGCAAGTGAAGAGATAGGAAGGTGATGACTGTCTTTGTTTTGCCACATCAAGATAATGTTGGAAATCGACCAGAATGGAGAAAGAGAAGAAGACAACACAGAATCTGATAACAATGGCCACAAGAATTTTGGAAGAGGGTGTATGTTACAATAAAAAGAATTGAAAACTGGGAATGGATAGATCGAAACAGCGTAGGAAAACCTATTATGTAAATATAATGGTATTCTTTCACTGTTTGACCTAAGAGACATTGCAAGTTTGTATTAGGTGGTATGAAAATCTTCATTCTAAATTTCCTGTGTAGAGTTCTGGTACCTTCCAAAGTATCCCTTCTGTTTTGAAACCCATCAGGTGCCCAGCATATATTGTAACTGTGTGTTTAGTATTCTAGTGTAAAATTTTATCCAGAAGACTTATACCACACCACAAATTGTCTTCTTAGCTAAGTACAAGTTTCTAAAAGGATGCCGAAGGACCAAGAAACGGAAGAAGATAGACGGGAAGAAGAAGCAGAGATAATTACAGACACCGAAATGGAACAACACGAGGGCGATAAAGAAGAAGCTAGAGGAGGAGTAAATTGGGAAAAATTAATGGAATTAATGAGTAGTATGAAGGAGGATAATAAACGAATGGAGGAACAAAATAAACAAACAAATGAGAAAATAGACAGTATTAACGAAAACTCAAAGAAACAAAACAAAATTTTGAGTGAGAACTTAATCAAACTAATGAACGAGAAATTTGATAAGAATAAAGAGGAAACTAATGAGAATAACCGACAAATAAATGAAAGATTAAACCAAATTAATGAAAGGCTTGACAGGAACGACGAGAGCTTAAGGCAGATTCAGGAAAATAACAAACAAAGAGACGAAAAAATTGAAAACAGTAATAAGGATTTGCGGCAAATTATAAATGAACAAAACCAAGCGTTGAGAGAAATCATAAATGAAAGGATTGCAAATGTCAATGAAACACTTAGCAAAAGTGTGGATGATTACGAAGAGGAAGTAAGACAGCAAATAGCTGAAACCAAGGTAGGTCTAGAAAAGACGGATTAAACCATCATACAACTCGGAGTGGAAGTAGAAGCCAGAATAAACCAAATAGAAAACAATAACGATACTAGAGTAAAGGAGGTACAAGCAGAAAACAAGAATAATTAGGCGAAGTACAAATCAACATAGCTGGAAGAATAGAACTGGTGAACAATGAAATGAAGACAAAGAAAATGAGACAAACGCGTAAAAGGAAATTAATAAATACACGGGAAGGATTGGAGATGATTAAGGGGGGATTAGTTAAGATGCATAATATACCAATTACGGAACCAAGAGAAGTAAGGCAATTTAGAAACTCTAAACGAACCACAATTGAATTCCCAGAGAGATTAGAAGAGCCGAAAAAGCCAAAACTAACCAAGGAGCATGGAGGCATTATGGAGGTTATGTATGAACCATTCGAATGATTAAGAAACAATATGGATGAACCAGTGAAGAAGATAATGGAAATATTCCTGGAAGATAACGAAAAACGCAGGGAAAGATTTTGCCGGAAAATACACAAAATCCATAAAAGAATGAATGAGAACCACCAACCATTGATAAAAGAAATGAACCAGGATGGGAAACTGTCGTTGGAACAACTAAACCAGAAAATAAAAGAAGAATTAACGAGAACAGAATCAGTTCGAAACACGACCGTAGACCTTAACATAGTAGCAACAAAATGGCAGAACCACATGATAGTGAGATATGTCACAAGGACAGAAATAATTCTGCACACCAGAGAAATCCGAACAATCAGTACAGAGGAAATAATGGACCATGGTTAAACAGATTCCAAACAAAATATAGAGAAAAGGGACGGATTTTATGGATAACGAATAAAGCAAATCAAAGAAAAATAATGAGAAACTAATTAAAATATATTAACCTAACTATGAAATGAAATAAACTAATTACGGGGTCCAGACAAAGACTAGAAGATACCAGGAATGACAATAATAATTATGTGAATAACCATATTAATCAGGATAATTACAATGATAAGAACAATTAAGACTAGTTGCTATTTAAGAAGGGTTAGAAATGAGTTAGATGAAGGAAGAATATGCCAATACAATTTATGATAAGGAGGAGATTCAGTGTTTAACTGCAGAAGTAAATGGGAGTGAATCAAAAATAATAAAATACGTATGCTAAAGAATAATTAATTGACAGCACGGAACTAAGAAGAATTTAAAATAAATGTTGAACAGCTTTAACTACTATACCTGTGAATAATATGATAAATGGAACTACAGAACAACGAGATAAATAAGTTAAGAAAAAGTATTAGGATACCTCAGAAATAATAGTGTAATCATCGCCAGAGTAATTTTTTTGTAGAGAATAGGCTAACTTTGAATACTGTAATTAGTTGTGATATTAAATATCACTATTGTTTGATGACTCGGAACACTAAGTTTTTTATAAGTAAAATCGTAAAGATTTACCTTACAGCCTAAACCGGCTTTCACCTTTAGAAGGCTTCATCAGAGGCTGCCGTAGGTAGCGCTGTCCGTCTTGTTGTTGGCGACGGGATAGATTTTCGAAAGATCGATGCTGTGTGTGTGTGGTGAGATGTGTTCGAATAATGCGTGCGATTTGAATTGTGTCTGTTCATTTAGGATGTCGTTTTTATTTGTTTTTGTGTGTCTGTATATTTCTAATTGTTCTAGAGTGTCTAGTTTTCGGCCTTTTGTGTGTACGTGTAGAATGTTCATGTTATTGTCGATGTTTTTATATGTGTGGTTTGCTTCAATGAGGTGGTTTGCAAAGGTGGATTCTGTAGTGGTGTGGAGTGCCTTTGTGTATTCAATGTATCTCTGTTTGAAGCTACGTCCTGTCTGGCCTATGTAGAATTTATTGCAATTTGAGCAATTTAGCTTGTATACACCGGGTAGATCGAATTTGTTTTGTGCTTTGTGCGTGCGTTTTGATAGTGTGTGTTCTGTTTTGTTAGTAGTTTTGTAAGCGATTCTGTATCCTGCTTTTTTGAATTTGTGGGCAATTTTTTCAGTTTGTTTGTTGATGTATGTTAGTGTTATGAATTTGTTGTTTTCTGTCTTTGTCTGTTGTTTGTTTTGTGTTTTGTGTAGGAGTTTACTGACTATTGTTCTGTCATATCCGTTAGATTCTGCTAGATATTTTATCGTGTTTAGTTCGTATTTGTAGTCTTTTTCATCTAAGGGGATGTTGTTAAGTCTATGTATCATGGTTCTAAAAGCAGTTGTGATATGTTGTGACTGAACCCAACAATCATTTTGCCTGAGCAGAGATGAAGTTCCTCTGGTCTCAGAAGATATAGTTAGGGAAACGGCAGAGTAATGGATGCCAAGAGTGCCCCTCTGATTCCGTACCAGCTATGATATTAGGGAAAAATGTTAGGGAAATATAGTGTTTTAGGGATTATACACCAAGCGAGGGAATTAAATATAAATATGACAATAAGAAATGATGGCGTAATAAGTTAGAAGAAGTTAAAGGTTCCAGAGAAAAAAGACAGGTCTACAACTGAGTGAGGTACCAGTAGAGAATTTAATGACAAGATATACAATGAGTATCGACACAGTTTTCTGGTGCAATTAAAAGTTTAAGGAGTATAAATATAAAATAAATCCCAAAGGACCCATTGAATTACATACTAAAGCAGAAATACAATGAAGAACTGAAACCATTATAAGTTGATAATTTTATCAAACAAATATTCCAAGGCATGAAAACTATAAGTTTATTTTACCCAGACCACATTCAGCTAAAATAAACTTATTTTGGAGGGGGAGTACATGTAACGTAACGAAACTTAGGTCCCCTATGTTACATAAAAATTTATAATTATCAAAATAAAAAAACGCTAATTGTCCGTTGTAATAAAGGTCAGAAAAGTAAACACTTATTAAATAAATAAATAAATAACACCAAATAAGAGTACAAGGTAGTAGAGAAAAAAATAAAAATGTTTATAAATACAAACTATGAAGTGGTCAGTGAAAAGTGTAAGCGATAAACATAGTGTCAAATAATGTGAAAAATAATATAGACAGTTTAGACTAATCAATTGATTAACTGAGAGTAGACTAATTAATTGGTGTTTAATTTATTTTATATTAATGTGCATGTTATTATGTTTTATCATGTTGTTTTGTTATCATGGTATTTATGTTGTCTTTTGTATGTAGCAGGTGTGAAGCAATTGCTTTGAGAAAGTATCAATTAATTGATGTTAATTTCATTTATGTTAACGAATATGACACCATAGAATTGGTGTTAAACTTTATAAGAGTAAATCTTTTGGTACTCACATTAAATAAATAATAGAGGTATTGCGAGATTATAATTGTAAACTAGGCCAGGAAGGCAATAATTGTTGATAAGATGCCAAAGGGTTACTGTAATTATGTTATAAACAGATGAAGGGTTCTATACTAAAATAAGTAATAATAAATTAAAATCAGAATGAAATAAAAATGGAATGATTGGCCATAAGCCAGTGACACATTGTACAGGAAGTCAGGTCAGAAAAGTTAAATAACTAAAAAATGTAAAAACATTAAATGTAATATAATAAATTAAAAGAAAGCAGTAGTAGTAATTAATAAAAAGATAAGTGACTTAAAATACAAAAAAAAAAAATCATAACACATGTAATAGAACAAATAGGCCCAAAATTAGTATTTTGTAATGAGAAGATAGTACTTGTTAGACTAAGAAGATCAAGAAGAAAATATAGCAAAATGTATATAATTTAATAACAAAGATTATGTGAAAGTTTTATATGATGTAATGTAACTTTAGAAAGGGAGTATTTTATTAAGTAAATGCAAGAACATTTTTTAATTATGACTCTAGGATAACAAATATTATCCAATAACAGAACGAAGACTGGTTGCCAAGGACGACAAAATGCAAGAAATTTTGTTTATTCAATTACACTCAATTGTTATATATGAACGAGGACAGTTCAGTTGTCATGAATCGAGAAAAAAAAGGAATATCTAAAGAATAAATTTATTGTAAATCCTAATAACTATTAACTAACAAGAAAGACAGTTGATTGACTTCCGAGGGTTATCAATCAGAGAATATAATTCAACCTACCAATAAAATTAAATAAAAATCCTGAAGAATAAAATTACTAATCAACTACAGTCAAATGAGTAATAATGAAATTTAATTATAAATAGATGAAGACAACCCAAGACCTGAAGAAATCAAAGTAATTAAGTATTTTAAAAAACGAAAAGAAAGAAAATTAAAATTACGCCCTGAACCTCACTTTTTACGACTAAGCGAAGAACTAATACTACACAAAATCCATTGGGACCCGTAACCACCAGAAACGCAAACATTAGCGAAGATCAAGAACTGGAACTTCCACTACATCCTGGGACACTAACACCAAACTTTTATTGAGAAGCTGGAGACTGACATATTTCAGACATTCATCCATCATTCGGCTACCAGCATTAGTCTATCAGAGCGCGGCCATTATGAGTAACTTTGTCAACATACGGTAAAACTCAATTTATGTTCATATATTAATTAATAAGATTTTATGATTAAATTGTAATACCTTGTAATCCTGCATACCTTGTTATTTTGCATTTTCTGACCTTCCTAATAGTCACAAGAACTCTATGTACCCTGAGATTAAGAAATATCAGTATGGAGAACCAAACATGACTTCCATGTTCTAAGATTTACATTTAAAATCATTTTCGAAATGAAATATTACCATAGAAACTACTTCTTTCTACTTACTGCTTCAGCCTTAACCACAGTACTGTGGTCACTAATGTATACCACCTCACGTTATCGCACTCGATTTTCACTGATGATGGAAGTCGATGGCATTGCTGAAACGTCTGGTTTTGTAGAAAACATTGGACTACGGCCAAACATCCCGGGATGGAATTTTAACAAAAACTATTTCTTTGTTGCCGATAACGTAGTACACATATATATATATAATATGCATAAAATTAATAAAGAAAATAAACATGAGTGAGGCCAGAAATAACGTGAATTGTGTGTGTGTGTGTGTGTGTGTGTGTGTGTGTGTGTGTGTGTGTGTGTGTGTGTGTGTGTGTGTGTGTGTGTGTGTGTGTGTGTGTGTGTGTGTGTGTGTGTGTGTGTGTGTGTGTGTGTTCCCTGCCGTTTTATTGCAGTAATCATAATAATAAAATGGAAACGTAAACATTACATAATTGAGATATGCTTGCCTGCCACGAACAATATACTTTCACTCATACATGATTTACACTAAAATGAAAAAATTATAATTTTATTGCCTGGCAACAAAATTATTTTATTTTTAACAATTACCATTGTTTGAAAAAGTTTAAATGAATTTTCAATTACTTTACTGTTGTTAAAACGTAAAAGGTTGCAGGTAAACTACCCCTTCCCCTTAACCGATCTTCACCAAAATCAAAATTCCTTGAGATCTCTACAATTCAGGGACTTATGCAAAAAATTATTTGATTCTGTTTGAATTGCGGCTGTTATCGTTTGCCATAGAAAATTACCCTTGATAAAAAAACGTTGCAGGTAAACTACCCCTTCCCCTTAACCGATCCTCACCAAAAACAAAGGTCTTGAGTACTCTACAAATCAGGGCTGTATGCAAAAAATTATTTGATTCTGTTTGAATTTGCGGCTGTTATCGTTTGCCATAGAAAATACCCTTGTTAAAACATAAAACGTTGCAGGTAAACTACCCCTTTCTCTTAACCGATCTTCACCAAAAACAATAGGTCTTGAGAACTCTACAATTCAGGGCTGTATGCGAAACATTATTTGATTCTGTTTGAATTTGCGGCTGTTATCTTTCGCCAAAAAAAAAATATCGGTATGGAGAACCATACATAACTTCCATGTTCTAAGATTTATATTTAAAATCATTTTCGAAATGAAATATTACCATAGAAACTACTTCTTTCAACTTACTGCTTCAGCCTTAACCACAGTACTGTGGTCACTAACTTATACCACCTCACGTTATCGCACTCGATTTTCACTGATGATGGAAGTCGATGGCATTGCCAAAACGTCTGGTTTTATAGAAAACATTGGACTACGGCCAAACATCCCGGGAAGGAATTTTAACAAAAACTACTTCTTTGTTGCCGATAATGTTGTACAATATATATAAAAAATATGCATAAAATTAATGGCTTGTATAAGTTAATGATTGATCTCCATTAAGTAGTGCTCAAGTTTCCAAAGTTTTAATATTATGATGTCCGTAATTAAAACATCAGAGCAGGTTTAGTGTGTATGAGGGTACACCGTGGACAACAATTTTCAACATTTCCTATTGAGCGTTGCTTAGAGCAAAGCTGCGAATCTACAGTGTACGTTTCACAGAACAAATACGCGGAAAAGAAGGAGCGCTTCAAAGTCACTCATGGACCCTCAGCATCTTGCAGAGTGTTCATTCCCTAAAGACGAAAATTCTGTCTATGAATCGTTCCTCTGTAAACACGTGCAGTTACACTGCCCAGCGATCCACACGAAGCAAATCGCTATCCACGCTGGACAATTTTTCGGCTTGCACACGTTATGTTGGTGTGGGTTTCGGCACTTTCCATTTAAAAAGCGTGCAAATGTAAGAAAATAAACATGAGTGAGGCCAGAAATAACGCGAATTTTGTGTGTGTGTGTGTGTGTGTGTGTGTGTGTGTGTGTGTGTGTGTGTGTGTGTGTGTGTGTGTGTGTGTGTGTGTGTGTGTGTGTGTGTGTGTGTGTGTGTGTGTGTGTGTGTGTGTGTGTGTGTGTGTGTGTGTTCCCTGCCTTTTTATTGCAGTAATCATAATAATAAAATGGAAACGTAAACATTACATAATTGAGATATGCTTGTCTGCCACGAACGATATATTTTCTCTCATACATGATTTACATTAAAATAAAATAATTATAATTTTATTGCCTGGCAACAAAATTATTTTATTTTTAACAATTACCATTGTTTGAAAAAGTTTAAATGAATTTTCAAGTACTTTACTGTTGTTAAAACGTAAAAGGTTGCAGGTAAACTACCCCTTCCCCTTAACTGATCTTTACCAAAATCAAAAGACATTGAGATTAATATAATTCAGGGATGTATGCAAAAAATTATTTGATTCTGTTTGAATATGCGGCAGTTACCGTTCGTCATAGAAAAAATTACCCTTGTTAAAACATAGAATGTTGCAGGTAAACTACCCTATTCCTTTAACCGATCTTCACCAAAACCAAAAGGTCTTGAGAACTCTACAATTCAGGGCTGTATGCAAAACATTATTTGATTCTGTTTGAATATGCGGCAGTTACCGTTCGTCATAGAAAAAATTACCCTTGTTAAAACATAGAATGTTGCAGGTAAACTACCCTATTCCTGTAACCGATTTTCACCAAAACAAAAAGATCTTGAGAACTCTACAATTCAGGGCTGTATGCAAAACATTATTTGATTCTGTTTGAATTTGCGGCTGTTATTGTTTGCCATAGAAAATACCCTTGTTAAAACATAAAATGTTGCAGGTAAACTACCCCTTTCCCTTAACCGATCTTCACCAAAAACAATAGGTCTTGAGAACTCTACAATTCAGAGCTGTATATGAAACATCATTTGATTCTGTTTGAATTTGCGGCTGTTATCGTTTGCCAAAAAAAAAAATTACTCTTGAAAAAAAAACCGTTGCAGGTAAACTACCCCTTTCCCTCAACCGATCTTCACCAAAAACAATAGGTCTTGAGAACTCTACAATTCAGAGCTGTATGTGAAACATCATTTGATTCTGTTTGAATTTGCGGCTGTTATCGTTTGCCAAAAAAAAAATTACTCTTGAAAAAAAAACTGTTGCAGGCAAACTACCCCTTTCCCTCAACCGATCTTCACCAAAAACAATAGGTCGTGAGTACTCTACAAATGAGGGCTGTATGCAAAAAATTATTTGATTCTGTTTGAATTTGCGGCTGTTATCGTTTGCCATAGAAAAAAAATCTACAGATAGACACACAGACACTTTTCGAAAAACGACTTTTTTTCATGTTTTGAGTGTAGTACAATCAGAATCTGCAATAATCTCGAACACAATTTCTTTTGCCATCATCCATTTCCTTAAGGAACATGGAAGTAAAATTAACAATATAATTAAAATTAAAACATCTAAACCCGAATTCAATAACTAATTGATTCATTCCAGTGTGATCGATGTGTTGTATCTGTGCCAAGAGAAAACATCTGTTTTGAAAAAATATAAAAATAAAGAATCTTTCCTGAAATTGATGAGTTATTATTATTTGTTGACGATTTAGTGTGTTTTGAAGAATTTATAGCATATAGAGGGAGAAACGAGAGGAATCCAAGGCTTAAAACAACTTAACCTATAATAACGGGCTGACTATCAACCACAGCGCTAGCTTGCGTATAGCTGTTGAATTACGAGAGAAGAGAAAAACGATTCACAGATCTTACTCTCCTCTCTCAATGTTGTGTACAGACTAGGCCTGAATAGTAACAAGATAATCATCCAACATACTCAATAATATTGTACTCTACTCTTTCCGAACAGATTTAATTATTACGTAATATATTAGAGATAAGAACATATTATATTTCTCATTAAATTTTATTACAAATTAACGCTTACAGCAGGTGACTTGCCATCAACAGAACAACATTACGTTAACTTACTAATAACTTATATGTTAACAAACAAAGTGGATAAGGACAAAAACGAGAAAATTCTCAATCACTAAAATCTTTTTATTACAGTGTTTTAGTGGTCATAAGACTTGTGGCAGAGATTATGAACAGGCACAGACACACTCTACGTTCACCTAGAGCAAGTACAGCTTCCATTCAATAACCAATAAGATCTGATACAGAGTGAAATGAGAGGGGGTTGCCTTGAAAAAGATTAATGAGAACATACATTTTATACAATTGTTGAGGTATTTTAGACTCACACATGTGTCATATTATACTCTCCTCAAGCAGATTGATTGTCATTAAATTTACCTTTGGTGTATTGTTGTTTATAAGCTCTATAAAATTCAGATCAGCTTATTGTGCAGTGTACTGTTTGCATTATACTTATACCAACTTTTGTCAGTTTAGTGAAGTAGGGAATTCTGAACAGAGAAAGTCAGAGAAACTTGTACCATTTCTGAAATCTTTAACTTCACAAGTTGTGTATAAATTTTATGTGATAGTACTACATAAATTCAAATATACCATAGTTCCATCAGCGATTCGTGTTGGTTTCAGATCAGCTGTAGATGCAGTTTCAAAACATTTTGTGTCAGGTCCATGTGGTGTCATTATAGAATGCAAAGATGCACCTCCAGGTAAGAATCCATCTTCTTTAGCTTCATAGTTACCAAATATCAGTCCCATAAATTCACTCATACAGTTGCCTATAAAAAAAGCAAACAAATCAAGTAAAGCTGTGGTTAAGAAGTTATCACAAAAATGAATATCACCCTGAAATGTTCAAATTTGTGAGCACAGTGGTGTGTATATATTTTATTGCTGTACAATGAATGTTGCTGAAAAGCTCATGTTGTTTTACATTATTACCCAACTTAATTAATTGTTCTTTTTAATTATTTCCCACAACCATATTATTTATTATTACAACCTACTTATAATCAAAGGTAAGGATGCTCCTTCATAAAAATATGTTGCTGCATAGAAATGTGTGGCTAAATTCCTGTTCAGAGTTAATCAAATAACTTGGCAGGAATAAATGAATTCAGTAGTGCCTAATTGTAGTAATTCTTCTGAAATAATCTTCCTATCTCTACCCTTCTGAGAATAGAGATAGCCACCACCACCAATTAACCATGAGCTCATTATTCAGGTTTCTGAACTCTTGCATGTAATGGTTGACATTGCACACAACCATACCTTAGGATTACTTCTGATTGTATTTTGTAATTGGATTATTATTCCCTTTGAGTAGTATTTTCTATTCAAGAAATCAATTAAAAACCCTTTGTATTACTGTGTAGTGATCCAGCCAAAATATATTTTACTTAAAATTATAAACAGTTTTTAAATGAATGTATGTCTGCCTAGATAGTGGCTTGGCAAATTACAGTAACAAGCTTCAAAGCTTGGAAGTAAGTACCATTTGGCTCTTAAAAGTACAGACAATATTTTTTTAGAATTTAATTTTTATAAGAAAGAACCTAATCAGAGCCCCTATTAGTCCGTTACATTACAACTACATTTCAGCATCGTTTCCACTAGTAAGTCATTAGTTATAGCATGGTCTCATCATTGCTCATCCATAGAATAAAGCTGCTTGTGAAGACAGCTAATGCTGCACACCTGCTTTGATGGCAAGGGACCACTTCAAATGTTAAATCAGTAACAGGTGAAATCATAGGCACTAAGTCAGGATGGGACAATTCATTTATTCCCAGCCAAATAATTGGATGGACTCTGAATCGTCCTGTTGATTCAGCGTCGGTCAGGCATGTTTAAAGACAACTCACTTCCATGAAGGAGCATGTTTCACCTTTTGTTCTGGATCATGCAGTCCAATTTCTTCAAGGTCTCACTGTTGGATGCACCACTTATTGTTTTAATGAAGAAAGTTGTGTTAGTGGTTAAAATCACAAGCAGAAATATCACTGTTGCACACCACTGTATAAAAATTATTCCAATTAGCACTTTCAAGCTTCACAGCTCATCGTCAGATCGGAAATCTTCTGATCGGATTTCCGATCTGACGATGAGCTGTGAAGCTTGAAAGTGCTAATCGGAATAATTTTTATTATAGTGGTGTGCAACAGTGATATTTCTGCTTGTCATTTATTGTTTGAGTTCAACATCAAAACACAAAATATAGTGCAGTGGTCTTCATGATTGTGACTGTTTGGATTTCTGTTCTTAGTAAGTCAGTACTTCTTTGTGTGTAGTGTAATGTTAGACTATTTTCATCACCAGTTATGATGGGACTTGGAAAATCATCACTTTTTTCACTGCCGTACATGTAAAAAACTCAAAAGAGTGTGTAAATGTTTGTATCATACACCTCACACACTGTTTTTAGAACCCAATAGTTCAAATGATACATCAGAATTTGATACATAACAGTTCTTGAAATTTGAGGGAATTCCAAAGAAGATAACAAAATCATAAACCATCTGTAATCACAAATTTTTTATCAATTTTAAGGGCCAAGTCATTGTTAATGACAGTTACCTGCCCACTTTATGCCTCAAAATACAAATTTATACATTATTGATTAAACTATTTAAATCAGTATGTCACCACTCTATCACTTATTACATTTTCATTGTAGATTTCACGAATCTACCAACAGATGTTGCCAGCCTTAACATTTCTTTAAAAAAAATTCACAATGTTTACAGTTGGCCTTCAATTCTTAAACATTTAAAACACATAAAATGTACTCGAAGACTGCTCCCATTATGGCATCTGTAGCAACCTAACGTATGAGGAAATTCAAAGTACATATATTTTAGTTCTCTGTACACAGTACTTACCATGCTTTCTAAACATGCCTTGTATTGACTTTAAACATTGTTATTTCAGAGTATGAGAAACATATGTGAACAGACACTTTTCTACTATAAATTATACACATTGTAAAATAAAATGATGTTATTAACAAGTGTACAACTTACGATGATAATATGGTGGGCGGAATGTGTTTTCTTGTACTGCCCAGCGAGGAGGAAAAATCACAAAGTCTGCTATTGCAGTTCCTGGTCTCTCTGAAGGACACGTTAAAACAGTGAATATGGATGGATCCTAAATAAGAAAAAATCATGAAATGTGAATTGTACTATAAAAAAACAAATATTTACATTTTAATGCCACATAGTTTCATGTAGCATATTCTCAGACAGATACAGTTTGTCAGCAGGCTGTTATTTTAAAATTTGTCTGTTAATTGTTCATTTGCAAGTTGTTTTGTGGGAAATTTTTTTATTCAATAAAAAAATTGACTGGACATTATGGTATATAGTGGAGATATCATAAAAAATTTTTGGAAAAAATAATTAAACCAACTTCAAAAAGTAGAAAAGTATTTTAACATACATGAAATTATTTTATAAACAGCTCTAAAAGGTGAAAAATAATTTTTACATTCAACGTTATGGAATATGGAAATTACAAAATTTCATAAAAAACTCTGAACCATAACATTTATTATGAATCTATGTAGTATGTTATTTTGTATGGCTGAAAAAAAAAACAAATTTTCATATAACTTTATTCTAATACACTTGTTGGAAGTTGGTACCGAGTCACTTGTTATAACCTTACTAACTCATCAAACATAACACCAAATAATGTTTTCCAAAATTAAAAGCCAATTGATCACTGAGTGCTAGAATATTTCATCCTTACAGAAACTGCCATAAACATAAGGTAGAAAAGATGAATTTATGTTTGTAGCTTCTCATATATGTACCCTTCCGGTCACTATTCTCTTGCGGGTGCGCAAACTCGCTTCTCCTAACACTGTTCACAATGTATGCAACTCCTAGTAGTTTCTAACATAGCTATGACTTGATTTTAATTTTGTAAAACATTATCTGGTGTTACATTTGATGAGTTAGTAAGGTTAAAGAAAGTGACTTGGCACCAACTTCAAAAAGTGTATTGGGATAAAGTTATGTAAAAGCTTGTTTTTTCCACCATGTAATGTAAGATACATAGATCCATAATGTTAAGTTTTATTTATTTTATTAATTTAATTTTATTAATGTACTTTGTGTTTACAACTTTCGACTCTGATAGCCGCCATGTTGTCTGTTACCAACTTAAAGTTTTACTCACCAGTCCAGGATTCGAATTAGACGTGCTGAAAACAAGATGGTTGCTTGGAATAACTAATAATTCAAATTCAAATGTTCAAATCAATCTTACTTTATTAAATTATAAAAAACCCAATAAAATTTATCTTTTCCATCAAAATAAGAACTTTATACATTTCTTTCAACCCCATCATTACATACAAAAATCTTCTTCCTCCCTCTCTTATATTTTTGTTTCAGTAATATTCAACAAAATAATAGTTTCAAAATAAAATAACTAGCTACAAACTTAATTTTATATACGGAAACCAGCGCTTGCATTCACACACACATACCCATACATCTCAAGACTTTAGGATATCTCCATTTTCATTAAAATAGTAAAATTGAAATTTTGGTCGTTTTGCCCTTATTTAAAGATTGTTCTGTTTTGTTACTTATCTTGAAACCAGTCCCGAAGATTTGTTTTTGAAAATTGTTCCACACGCACTACGTAGATTATTTCTCAATTTTTCACTGGCTTTACATGGTTTTTAAACAGTTAATCACTCTGAGTAAAGTTAAAATTTGTTACTTTACATTTTTATATGTGCGGGCGCCCGCGATTTAAGTTCCGGAACTTATACGTGCTATTCGCACAAGTTGTTATTGCAGACTGGGGTGAAATTTAAAGTCTCATTTTCCGAGGTAGTGAGGGAAGTCACATGATGGCAAACTTTTGTTTCTTCGAGTCTCGACGTCAGATTTGGCAAAGTTATTAATTTGGCTCTACATTCCAGCAGTGAATCATAGCTGGGCTCGTCTCTGACATAACATCGTATGACTGCTGAATTACATAACTTGCATGTCATGTGGCTAAAAATAACTGTTCATCTTGTGTCTAGAGCTGACCTTGACACAAATCCACTCGCTTGCTTCATACATTGTTATAAAACTTTACAATTATGATTTATACTTTTGAGTTTCAAATAAAATTTATGTTTATTTTCCCCAAAACACTAGGAGGGCTGAAATGTCCTGTTACAGTAATAAATATTATGGTACAGAGATTTTTATGAAATTTCACAATTTTCATATTGAATAGCATTGAATGTAAAAATTATATTTCTCTTTTTAGATCTTTTTCATCGTAATCATCTGCAAGGATTAAACCAAGGATGATTTGTTCTGGTTTCACACAGGCAAAGTCTAGAGCTGGTCACTCCAGTACTTCCTCGGATGTCCCACACCTCTCCATTCCTTTGGCTTTTAGTTCCATAATTGCTTGGGGATGCTGCAGTCATCCATTCGGCAAAGATGTTCCCACCAATTCTAGGCAATGCTGTCGATTATACTCATAATATTAAGTTTCTGCCGTGTATCTGTGTTTCTTCTATGATCATGGAGAAACCCTGCCACATGCCTGAGAAATCTCATTTCATACGCTTGGATGCAACTGTCCTGGCCTTTAGTTCCAATTCTCAGACCCATAAAGAAGTGTGGGAAGGGCCATCACCTTGTAGTATTTTAGGTGTGTTTTTTTATTTGCTAACTTAAGAGTTTGTCTGATGGTCCCACACATAAGGTTGAACTTATGCACAACATGATTAGGCATTGTCCATCATTCATATACTGTACTCATAATATTAAGTTCCTGCCATGTATCTGTCTGTCTTCTACGATCATGGAGAGTATACCCTGCCACGTGCCTGAGAAATCTCATTTCAGCCGCTTGGATGCGACTGTACTGGCCTTTCGTTAAAGTCCAATTCTCAGACCCATAAAGAAGTGTGGGAAAGGCCATCACCTTGTAGAATTTTAGGTGTGTTTCTTTACTTGCTGACTTTGCCTCCTGGTCCTGCACATAAGGTTGAACTTATGAAACTTATTCACAACACTATTGCTGTATTATAACACACACTGTAGCCCAGGTATTCAAAACTGTTGACACAACCATCTATAACAGTTTTTGTTCATATGGGATCAGTTTCACGAAAAGCCATCACCTTGGTCTTAAGTGTGGATATTTGTAATCCAGAGTCTTTGCAGATTCGATTTAACAAGTGTGTACTCACCTGCAACCTGTTTTCTGAGTTGCAGAATATCCTGATCATCCACAAACAACAAAGTGTCAATTGCAGAGTGGCCAATCATAAAATCCTCCGGAAGACACATCTGCCAGTTTTGTACAACATCATCAATACATAAATTAAAAAGAGAAGGTGATAACGGACAGCCTTGTTGTACTTCGCAGTTGATCAGGTCAACTCTATGAGCTGTTTCCCCAAAGATTAGCCCTCGGTTTCTTCAAGTAAGATTGTATTCTCCATATAAAGACTCCTGTATAGCTCTAATTGTAACGGGACAAAAAGGGGGCCTTTTATTTTTTATTTTATTTATTATTTTATCTTTTATTTAGATGCTGTGGATCCCTTTCCTTGCCATTATCATCCATAGTTTGCTCAGATTCACAGTGTCAAACGATTTCTCGAAGTTGATGAAGTTTTGGACAGCTGATACTCTCTACACTTTTCTGAGCTGGGTTATTGTAAATATGCAATCTACACATGATCTGCCCTTCCAAAAACTGTTCTGGGCCTCTGAAAGCATGGTCTCCATTATTGCATTCAACTGTGTTCTTAATATAGATGCTTATAATTTAGATCTTTTAATAAAATAATTTTGTGTGTGTTAAAATACTTTTCTCCTTTTTGAAGTTGGTTTCATTTTTCCAAAAATTTTTAATTTTACAATTGTTAATATTTACTTGATAATTTGCTTACATAATTGGTTACAGTATTTTTTATAAATAAAATTTGTATCTAGTAAAACAAAAATTTTAAATTATGGGCAGACGAATGAAAGATGCATCATGTGTGAGAAAATTCAGGCTAAGGAATGTGGAATACAGAAAAAATTGTCTATTAAAAATGATCAGCAAAATGCCACATCATGTTCTTAAGAGACCTCTGCTGTTCAACAAATTAGGTTGTCATAAGTGAGAGATTATGTGCTTTCTAGATTATCATCACCTGCTTCAGAAGCTAATCTTCTCAACTTGATTTGTGATCGATTGGACCATGAGTCAGATGAACAGCGCCTCTGAACCAACCAATGTCTGGATGTTGAGCTACCTCATGAATTAAATAAAAGGTTGATGACAGCATGGGAATGTAGTCGGAAAGCAAGACAAAACAAAACAGAGGAGCAAAGATCACAGTGGTTAGAAAACATACGTGAAAATTATAAAAATCCTCCGCTCAACAGTCCGTTAAGGACCAAGGCGTACCGTGCGGCTTTTTGTATTAGTGTGACGGTGTATGGCTAGTACTACATGCCACCAGCCGCTAGTTGCGGTATTCACAGCCAGGAGGCGGCGCTGTTATCTCAGCCCCTACTCAGTTTGCCTCATGACGCTGAGTGCACGCCGTACGGAACCTCCACCGGGAATTGAACCTGGGACCACAAGCGCATCAATCGCCCGCATTAGCCACTAGACCACCTAGAGGCTCACGTGAAAATTATAAATCACATAAGTGTATTAATGAAGATAATTTTATGTTATTAATAAATGAATTTGCTGATGTTCTATGTGCCGTGTGTAGAAAATTATTATACCCAAGGCAGCATTGTAAACTTGAAATATCATCCCGTGTTAATCTACCCAATGATTTAGTTGAATTGTCTAGTGTGGTGGTATGCACTCAGTGCTATACCAGTATAAAAAAATGTAAAGTTCCTTCTCAAGCATTTTGGAATAAAGTGGACGCCATGCCTATACTGCCAGAATTGAAGAATTCTTGCTATACAATATAGAGAGCAGTAAATACTGGCAAGAATATTTCCATTTTTATAAATCATGAAGGAAGAGAAAAGTTTTATTTCCTCAAGACATCGTAGTATTTACTGAACAACTACTATTACCTTCATTTAATACACGATTAGTAACTATAGCAGAAAGTTACAAAAATCTGCAGCAGTACAGAAATGCCAAATAAATACCGGTATTGAATTGCTAAGAATTGGACTTCAATAGTTATTAAAGCATAACAATTTATATCTTGACACTAAACCCACCTTTGCCACTGTATTGAATTACAATATTTCTGAGATAGTACAGGTAATAGAAATGTGAAATACAGAGATGACATGCAAATGCAGACTCAAGAGATGCGACAAAGAAATATCAAAGCACCAATTGATCAATTAAATGAATATGTAACTATAAACAATAATATGTCGATTTTACAAAGTTCATTTCATCAAGGTGATGGACGGTTCAACATTGACTCATGTGGTAAACAGTGCACTGGCATCGCAGCAGTTGCTTGTATAGCTTCTTTCATATTAGATCTAAATACTTGGACTATAAGTGACATAGATTACATAGTTATAGATGATAGGTATTATGAAGAATGCATATCATTGTGATACTCAAGAGCAGAATAGGGAGTGTTTAGCATGACCGTACTTCAGTCATGGTTATATTTTAATCATTGTTGGATAAATTTGAATGTACGTTTTGATATTTCTATTGATGGTCATATTGATGAAGATCAAAGTAACAAAAGGTTTCCAAATTTAAAATATCAGTATGGAGAACCATACAGGACTTCCATGTTCTAAGATTTATATTTAAAATCATATTCGAAATGAAATATTTCCATAGAAACTACTTCTTTCTACTTATTGCTTCAGCCTTAAACCACAGTCCTGTGGTCACTAACGTATACCACCTCACGTTTTCGCACTCGATTTTCACTGAGATGGAAGTCGATGGCACTGCCGAAAAGTCTGGTTTTGCAGAAAACATTGGACTACGGCTAAACAGCCCGGGAAGGAATTTTAACAAAGAACTACTTCTTTGTTGCCAATAACGTAGTACACATACAAAATTCTCCCCTCCCCCTTCAACTATAATTTTCATTTATAGAAAATTACCCCCACCCCGTTCACCTAACCTCTTCATTTATAGATATTTCATCTACGTTTCTACAGTGGATTATTATGAGCTTCTTATCAAGATACTTTATTTATCAAAATTAAGTACTTTACTCTTGTTAAAACATAAAACGTTGCAGGTAAACTACCCGTTTCTCTAAACCGATCTTCACCAAAATCAATAGACCTTCAGTCCTCTACAATGCAGAGATGCATGCAAAAAAATATTTGAGTCTGTTTCAATTTGCGGCAGTTATCGTTCGTCATGAAAACATTTCTCTTGTTACAACATAACATGTTTCAGGTAAACTACCCCTTTCCCTTACCCGATCTTCACCAAAATCAATAGGTCTTGAGTACTCTACAATTCAGCACTGTATGCAAAAACTTATTTGATTCTGTTTACATTTGCGGCTTTTATCGTTTGTCATAGAAAATACCCTTGTTAAAATATAAAACTTTACCAGTAACTACCCCTTTCCCTTAACCGATCTTCACCAAAACCAATAAGTCTTGAGAACTCTATAATTCAGGGCTGTATGCAAAAGAGTAGTTGATTCTGTTTGAGTTTGCGGCTGTTATCGTTTGCCATAGGAAATAATTACCCTTGATTTTAAAAAAATGTTGCAGGTAAACTACCCCTTTCCCTTAACCGATCTTCACCCAAAACAATAGGTCTTGAGTACTCTACAAATCAGGACTGTATGCAAAAAATTATTTGATTCTGTTTGAATTTGCGGCTGTTATCGTTTGCCATAGAAAAAAATCTAAGACAGACACACACACACACACACACACACACACACACACACACACACTTTTCGAAAAATGACTTTTTTTCATGTTTTGAGTGTAGTATAATCAGAATCTGCAATAATCTCGAACACGATTTTTTTTGCCATCACCATACTTCCATTTCCTTAAGGAACATGGAAGTAAAATATCGGTATGGAGAACCATACATGACTTCCATATTCTAAGATTTATATTTAAAATCATTTTCGAAATGAAATATTACCATAGAAACTACTTCTTTCTACTTACTGCTTCAGCCTTAACCACAGTACTGTGGTGCTGGACACTTTTCGGCTTGCATTTGTTATGTTGGTATGGGTTCGGCACTTTCCATTTAAAAACCGTGCAAATGTAAGAAAATAAACATGAATGAGGCCAGAAATAACGCGAATTGTGTGTGTGTGTGTGTGTGTGTGTGTGTGCGTGTGCGCGCATGCGCGCGTGTGTGTGTGTCTTCCCTGCCTTTTCATTGCGGTAGTCATAATAATAAAATGGAAACGTAAACAGTACATAACTGAGAAAAAAATACATAAATGAAAAAATTATAATTTTATTGCCTGGCAACAAAATTATTTTATTTTCAACAATTACCATTGTTTCAAAAAGTTTAAATAAATTTTTAAGTACTTTACTCTTGTTAAAACGTAAAAGGTTGCAGGTAAACTACCCCTTCCCCTTAACCGATCTTCACCAAAATCTAAAGGCCTTGAGACCTCTACAATTCAGGGACGTATGCAAAAACTTATTTGATTCTGTTTGAATTTGCGGCTGTTATCGTTTGCCATAGAAAATACGCTTGATAAAAAAATGTTGCAGGTAAACTACCCCTTCCCCTCAACTGATCTTCACCAAAAACAACAGGTCTTGAGTACTCTACAAATCAGGGCTGTATGCAGAAAATTATTTGATTCTGTTTGAATTTGCGGCTGTTATCGTTTGCCATAGAAAATACCCTTGTCAAAAAAAACGTTGTAGGTAAACTACCCCTTTCCCTTAACCGATCTTCACCAAAAACAATAGGTCTTGAGAACTCTACAATTTAGGGCTGTATGCAAATAATCTTTTGATTCTGTTTGAATTTGCGGCTGTTATCGTTTGCCATAGGAAATACCCTTGTTAAAACATAAAACGTTACAGGTAAACTACCCCTTTCCCTTAACCGATCTTCACCAAAAACAATAGGTCTTGAGAACTCTACAATTCAGGGCTGTATGCGAAACATTATTTGATTCTGTTTGAATTTGCGGCTGTTATTCGTTTGCCAAAAAAAAAATTTCCCTTGATAAAAAAAAACTGTTGCAGGTAAACTACCCCTTTCCCTCAACCGATCTTCACCAAAAACAATAGGTCGCGAGTACTCTACAAATCAGGGCTGTATGCAAAAAATTATTTGATTCTGTTTGAATTTGCGGCAGTTATCGTTTGCCATAAAAAAAAAATCTACAGATAGACAGACAGACAGACAGACACACAGACACTTTTTGGAAAACGACTTTTTTCATGTTTTGAGTGTAGTAGAATCAGAATCTGCAGTAATCTCGAACACGATTTTTTTTGCCATCACCATACTTCCATTCCTTAAGGAATATGGAAGTAAAATGGTTGATCACTTATTTTGAAAATCACAAGTATGGGAGTCTTACTGCTAATTCATTTTCAGTAACTAATGCATGTACAGAACAGAGAGATATCAAATACTTTTAGTTGCTAGAGGGCCAAAATTCACATGCTAGAGGGCCAAAATGCCGTAGAGCAAAATCCAGAGGCGTTTGCTTTTTGTGAACGTTGAAGGACTCTATACATTTTAAATCATAATTTGAGAAAAACAAAAGCTAATGTAAACCCGATTATCATTACTTTACTAATGTAAAGTAATGACACAAATGTAACCCTAGTAACACAGTAACCCCAATTGATATTAATAAGTGTGGAGGAATTTTACACACAATAAAGTTATGTATAGGTTCTAGGGTGATGTTGAGATGCAATATATCAGTTTCAGAGGGTTTAGTAAACGGTTCCATGGGAGAAATAATGAAATTTAAATGTGCTGCACTTTGTTGTGATCAATTAGAAACAGGAGAATTGCCAGATACTGTGTATATTCGATTTGATGATGACACTGTTGTAACACAAAAGATGCAGAAGGTTTCATTGCAATGTCACCTGCATCTGCAACTTTCCAAGCTTCAGAAGGCTATGGAGGTATATAACAGAGAATGCTTCTATTAATTTTAAGCTGGGTTGTAATGGTTTACAAGCTTCAAGTTTCAACTTTGAACAAAGCTGTGCTGTGTTAGACTGGGAAAAAAGAAATTTTGCATAAGCTTATGTTGCTCTTAGTCAAGTGAAAATGTTGGTGGTATTGCAGTATGTGATTTGGACCCTAGTAAATTGTTGAAGAAACCACATGATAAAAAAGCATTCTAAGAAACACGAAGATTGTGAGAACTATGTCCATGAGTGTAGTATAAGTGTGAAATACAGTATTCCAATAGTACTGGCCTTGTACTGGCTTAGCACCACTTGGAAATGCTGTGAGATGCCAGATAATCATTTCCTTTCAAATGAATAAGATTTACCTAAATCAGTTTACCATTTCCAAAATAATGCCTGTTGTCTAGTACTGGCCTAGTACTGTCCCAATCCAACTTTAAATACTGTTAACACAATACAGAACAATCTCATACAGTCGATAAGTGTCGTTCTACATGCTTCTCGACTAACCCAGCAGGTGTGTGTTTCTGCCAAGGCGGCGCTCAAGTATTCTCTAGAATTTTCGAGTGCTTCTTAAGGATGCATATTATGGAACTTATGGAACCCTGTAGGCTATAAATAGCCAACAGCTGCTGCTTGGAAGTAGTTTACGTTGGGCAATTTACTCAGTGAGTCTCATGTGGTTATTAGTGAAAAGTGATTATTGTGCGGGACTCTATAGTTAGTGACATTATAATTGCATGTGGACAAATTTAAGTTAAATTATTGTAGAGTTGAGTACGAATTGTTATTTGTGATTAATTAAAGCTGGTAATTAGTGACTTCATTGGGGTCTACATTTTGTTTCCACTGTACCATACGACGATCAGTGAGACCATCGTAACAATACTATGGTATCACCACAGAATCATGCCCTTTAAAAAATAAAAGAATATTCATTAAAATTGACCCAGTTGTTCCTATGTAATCGCCCATATTTACTGGCTTCTTATTAGATCAGTACTGGCCCAAACTTGACTACCACAGAATCATGCCCTTTCAATGAATAAGAGAACATTAGTTACCTCAAAAGTAATTTCATGTCAAGTAGGATAGACATCATTAATTAAAATTTAAGCATCTATTATTGAATTTTCAGAACACGAGTGTAAGTATAAAATAGTGTATTCTGCCGGTACTGGGCCAGTATCAACTTTAAATTTTGTTATGATGGTCTACTGCTCATCGTATGGTACAGTGGAAAACAAAATACAAGACACCAATTAAGTCACTAATCACCAACTTTAATTATCACAGTTAAATAGTTATTAATTAACAACACAGTCTCTTACAACAAATCAAATAAAAATTGTTCACATGCAATAAAATGTCAACTAATAGAAAACACAATTGTATTACAATTATACCACCCGATTATAAAACACAGCACTTTACTAATAACCACTTGAACGCACACAGTAATCACTTGTAATCGCCCGACAATAAACTCGAACTGCAATGTAATATATCACAACTATAACTGAAACTGAACATCGTTGAGTACTGGTATTTATACCCCCCCCCCCAAATTACTAGATTATTCCATACTGCACATTAACAATAAAGGAAAACATTATAGCGTAATTCATTGCGGCCTTGACACAGTTCGTGCGGTTTCTGGCACAGTCTAGCTAATGCGTCGAGAATCACGTACGCCACACAGATTCAGCTGGATTCATCTGGCACATTCGATTAACATGTAGATTGTTCTGTAATGTCATAACAATAGTATGGGACCACCACAAGAACGGGGCTTAAAAAAAAAGATTTACTAAAATCGGTCAAGCTGTTCTCGAATAATTGGTGAACGTACATAGAAAAAACACAGTGATGAATATACAACATCCTCCTTTTGAAGTCCGTTAAAAAGATCTCATCCAACAAAAAATTATTTGGTATACTCACAGTGGCAATATTTGTCCTTCATTAATCAACCATATTGAGTGATGTGTAAATTCTGTAATGCATATATAACTCAAAGCAATGTTATATTTACAAGCAAAAACTTACACAATGGTCAAACTGAACAGCATTGACTGTCATGAACAAAGATAAGTTGTACTTGTAAGGTACATAGTTGCCATGCCATGCAACGACGTCAAAAGGACTGTGGTCTTGAGTTGCTACAAAGAAGTGACCCTGGTACTTAGAGACCACAGTGTACATAATGTCTTTGTCCTCAAAGTACGCAGTGGGAGTAAGGAAGTCTCTTGGATTTGCAAGCCCATTGGCACCTGTTGACAATAACACTGATCTTAAGTATTAAAGTATTATATATGCGCACGCACACACACACACACAATATTGTCATTATTCTTATAATGTAGAATGGGTAGTGGGTTGATTATAATTATTTTTGTGTTATGGTTGTAAAATTATTTTTTATATCAGTATGCTCATTCTCTCCCATAATATATCTTTTACGTTCTACTTCATGTTTATTTCTTTAGTATGAGTATAAATACCTAACATCTTCTAAAATTTTTGCGTGATATTCCCTACCATCTGTTGGTACTTACATATCTATAACAAAGTAAAACAGTTAAAAAAATATCGGTATGGAGAACCATACATGACTTCCATATTCTAAGATTTATATTTAAAATCATTTTCAGCCAAACAGCCAGGCTGTGCCTTACCTGCCTTTTTATTGCTGTATTAAATGAAAAATATTATATTACATTAAAATGAAAAAATTATAATTTTATTGCCTGGCAACAAAATTATTTTATTTTTAACAATTACCATTGTTTCAAAAAGTTTAAATAAATTTTCAAGTACTTTACTCTTGTTAAAACGTATAAGGTTGCAGGTAAACTACCCCTTCCCCTTAACCGATCTTCACCAAAATCGAAAGTCATTGAGACCTCTACAATTCAGGGACGTATGCAAAAAATTATTTGATTCTGTTTGAATTTGCGGCTGTTATCGTTTGCCATAGAAAATACGCTTGATAAAAAAACGTTGCAGGTAAACTACCTCTTCCCCTTAACCGATCTTCACCAAAAACAATAGGTCTTGAGTACTCTACAAATCAGGACTGTATGCAAAACATTATTTGATTCTGTTTGAATTTGCGGCTGTTATCGTTTGCCATAGAAAATACCCTTGTTAAAAAAACGTTGCAGGTAAACTACCCCTTTCCCTCAACCGATCTTCACCAAAAACAATAGGTCTTGAGAAATCTACAATTCAGGGCTGTATGCGAAACATTATTTGATTCTGTTTGAATTTGCGGCTGTTATCGTTTGCCAAAAAAAAAAAATTTCCCTTGATAAAAAAAAGCGTTGCAGGTAAACTACCCCTTCCCCTCAACCGATCTTCACCAAAAACAATAGGTCGCGAGTACTCTACAAATCAGGGCTGTATGCAAAAAATTATTTGATTCTGTTTGAATTTGCGGCAGTTGTCGTTTGCCATAGAAAATACGCATGATAAAAAACGTTGCTGGTAAACTACCCCTTCCCCTCAACCGATCTTCACCAAAAACAATAGGTCTTGAGTACTCTACAAATCAGGGCTGTATGCAGAAAATTATTTGATTCTGTTTGAATTTGCGGCTGTTATCGTTTGCCATAGAAAATACCCTTGCTAAAAAAACGTTGTAGGTAAACTACCCCTTTCCCTTAACCGATCTTCACCAAAAACAAAAGGTATTGAGAACTCTACAATTTAGGGCTGTATGCAAATAATCTTTTCATTCTGTTTGAATTTGCGGCTGTTATCGTTTGCCATAGGAAATACCCTTGTTAAAACATAAAACGTTACAGGTAAACTACCCCTTTCCCTTAACCGATCTTCACCAAAAACAATAGGTCTTGAGAACTCTACAATTCAGGGCTGTATGCGAAACATTATTTGATTCTGTTTGAATTTGCGGCTGTTATCGTTTGCCAAACAAACAAAATTACCCTTGCTAAAAAAAAACCGTTGCAAGTAAACTACCCCTTTCCCTCAACCGATCTTCACCAAAAACAATAGGTCGCGAGAACTCTGCAAAACCGGGCTGTATGCAAAAAATTATTTGATTCTGTTTGAATTTGCGGCAGTTATCGTTTGCCATAGAAAAAAAATCTACAGACAGACAGACACACAGACAGACAGACACACAGACAGACAGACAGACACACAGACACTTTTCGGAAAACGACTTTTTTTCATGTTTTGAGTGTAGTAGAATCAGAATCTGCAATAATCTCGAACACGATTTTTTTTGCCATCACCATACTTCCATTCCTTAAGGAATATGGAAGTAAAAAAGACAGTACAAAACCTTTTAGAGATGCAGCCTACTAATGGTATTGTTAATGACATATTTTTAAAGTAGAAAGTTGAAGACAAAATTTTTTGTTAAGAAGTATGTTAATGTTATCAAATATTGTGCGTGTGTGTGTGTGTGTGCGTGCGCGCGCGTGCATGCGTGCGTGCGTGCGTGCGTGTGCATGAGAGAGAGTAATCAAAAGATTTGTATAAATCAAGTCTTGTAAAATACTAAATGTGTTTTCTGTATATCAATCACAATACCAAAATGTTTTCTGTATATTAAGTATGTGTCCAAGATGCATGGAAGAAATTGTTCATACACACAGTATATAATATATATATTATAACGATTCATAATAGCGTCCTATCAGAGCATTATATGAAAGCTATAGACGGTACGAGTGTAACGCAGTAAGGAAGAGAGAGAGCGTATAATTGCAGCCATCTCATTCTAACCACGTCACCACGACATCAGAATCCAGTTCAAACATGTTATTTTACTCAAAGCAAATTATCAGTTCAACCTGCGATAACTTCAAAAGTTATAAATATACGGCAATTCTGAAAACAGCATGGTATTCAGCAAGAAAAGCTTTATAAGTAGCCGCAATCTCAGTTAATATAATTAACAATTGAAGAAGTTATACGGATGACGCACGCCAACAGGAATAACGAGATAATTATGCTACGTAGGAATAAGGTGTTTTCACACACACACACAGATAAAGACCTAAGCAACAATATTCTGTGGTCAGATCTTCGGAAACAATTTCCAAATACCTGTAATCAATCGATTTGCAAATACAGGAAGTACGATTTCGACAAGAAATTCTCTGCCATTTGGAACCTGTCATGGAGTGTTTGACTGACCTGTTCGAGATTGTCACAACTGGAAAAACGCATGATTTATTTGTACAACCAATCAGCAGCCCGTATTTAAAACTGACGCCAGCTCAAAGCGAGTGGTAGCATCACTCTTCGTTCGGTACTTAAACACACTAGACGTGTATAATTCACATACAGAAATTTTCAAATCACGCAAAAGTGCAAATTTAAGTTCTAATTCGAGAAGTAGTCCGCAGTGTAGATGAATTAATAACGTTCAATAACACTCGCTGCGTAAAACAACGTTAATTAATTAAATAATTAATTAATTAATCAACAGCCATGAAGGACCTGTGCTACAGAAGGCTACAGCATCTGTAATTGCCAGGGCATCTTCAACAGCATTGATCAACATCCATTCTTCTGTGCAACACCATCAAAAGGAGGACCTCTACGGATTCCTATCTTCGGTCAATGCATCAAACAGTAAGAAATAGATTCATTGATCAATGATATAAGCGCTAAACAAATAATAAAACAATAAACAATTTTAAAAGGACACTAAGAAAAGCACACTTTGTATTTTAACTATAAGATTAGCTCTAATATAGTATAAGAGTGTTGAATGGAAAGTGGTGTGTAGTATTGGACGTGCAAATTATTGTAGACCTGTTCTTTAGCACTGGTTTGGGAGATAAAAATCTCTTAATCAAACCAGATAAGAGCTATAGGTTGTTTGAGCGTCTTAATCATTACTTTTCACACTCACTCAATAATTATAAGTGTTAGGGTAGAATTAAGTCCTGCCATTAACAAGTTAAAGTTTAAAAATAATTAAATAAAAGTTAATTAAATAATCAAGCAAATCTTAAAGTGTTGTTTGTAACGATTCCCCTTGAAAACCACAATCACTGAACAAATCCTGAGAAAGAGTGTCTCCATGCATTGAGCTAAGCTGAAACCGTGTCATTTGTATCTGGGATTCGTTCTGGCGCCCAGGTAAAGTAATATCACGAGTAAGTAACTTTTTATCTAACATCACAAATATTAGATAATTGTGTTAGACAAAAGGGAGCGTTGTATATATTTGGCGCGGCCAACTAAGGGGCTCGATTAAGCACGATTAAGCTCACAAAATTATATAAATAAAGTTATATAATTTGGCGTTGCTATTACCCAAGTGATTAGTTAAATTGTAATATTAATAAATTTGAAAAGAAAGTGGAATTCAAGGTTACAAATAACTATTAAATAATTGTTAAATTTATTTGTTAAAATTAATAATAAATTGTAAAAATGGCAAAATCATCAGCAGTAGATATGGCAGCAATTGAGCAAATGTTTAAGCAGTTGACCACTAAAATGGATGAAACCGAAACAGAAATAAAAGAAACTAATAATAAAATTGATAGTACAAATAGTCAATTAAATAGTAAAATTGAAAAAATATCTAGTGAAATAAAAGATACTAATAGTAAACTTGAAAGTAAAATTGATGAAAATAATAAAAGTTTAGAGGAAAGTAATCAAAAATTAATAACTGATGTTAATAATAAAATTGAACAAACTAATAAATATTTGTCCAGTGAAATGAAACAAATAAACGAAAATTTGTCTAGCCAAATAGAACAAAGTAGTAAAGAAGCTACATTTAAAATAGACGAAGAAATAGCAAATTTAGCTATTAACTTGGCTGGTAAAATAGATGAAAGTAATAATAGGTTTGATAAGCATACCGAAGAGGTTAAAACTACATTAGAAGAGTTTAGAAAACAAGTAAACACTAATATTTGCCGTCAAGACGAAAAGCTAAATAAATTTAGAAATGAATTACATGAAAGGTTAGAACAAAAAGTAACCCTCATTAATCAACAATTCAGCGAAGTAACAGCTGAACTAAAAACACAATCACTTCTAAATAAAGAAGAAATCCAGAATACTAGGGAAGAGTGTACTCAACTGGGTGTAAATATTAGTGAAGTTAAGAAACAGGTAGAGAGTAAGGCTAACAGTGATGAAGTACATCAAAAGGTGGAACAACAGTTGAAGGTAATGCGGGAGGATCTGACTAAAGCAATGAAGTCACAGCAAACCAAAGTAGTGAGGTGTGGCGGCTATAAGGAAGAACCGGAAAACCTTGCATTTTCAGGAAACCCACATGAGAATCCTGTGGAGTTCCTAAAGCTGTTTGAGGCGTATGTAACTCATGTAAATCCACTGATGGACGACGAGGATAAGAAGGACATGTTAGGCCGATTTCTCAAGAATTGGGCAGGTACGTGGTGGAAAGTCATCTCAGACAGAGTCCAAACCTACTCAGACTTCAGGAGAAAAATTTCTAGCTCAGTACTGGAACGTGCAGATACAAAGAAGGGTACGTGATCATTTAGAATTTGGTAAGTATCATCCGTCAATGAATATGACAACTACCAATTATGTGCTAAATGTAATGGCGCAAGTTAAACATCTAACACCACCAATAGAAGAGAGAGACCTAGTATATAAGCTAGCGCGTCATTTTTCAGAACGCACTAGAGTAGCAACCACTACTAGAGGCGATCAGCAAGAACCAACTTTCTACTCAAATAAGAGGAGAGACAATGAACGTGTGAAAGAAAAAAGGTTTACCCCATATCCGGGTAACAAACCACAAAATTGACCGGAATTGGAGGAGAAAGGTAGAAGTAGAAGTGTAGAGAACAAACCTAATAAAGGGTATAAAGTGTGTAAAACAAATATAACCTCTACCGAGCAGCAACCGTCGACTAGTAAAATGAATACGGGAAACGGGAAGCCACTGCAGGTAGAAAAGAAACAAAACTAAACCTACCATTACCTGCAGTGAAACAACCAAAGAAAACAGGAAAGAAGAACGTAGCTAATAATATAAAACAAGTGAGCAATAGGGAGTTCTTGTTAAAAGAGGAGCAAGAAGTGGATAGAAACCATTATCCTGAATGCCCGGAAATAATTTGTAAGATCAGTAATCTACTGGTAAGAGTGCTTATTGACACTGGCAGTGAAGTTACCTGTGTTAGCTCAAAATTTGTAGATAATTATCAGTTGAAAAATTGTCCCAGACTACCCATAAAACATTGTAATGTACAGGGAGCCACTGGAGCCAAAATGCAAAAGATAACTAAACAAATATATTTACCTGTCAGTATAAATGGTAACCAAACCCAAATAGTAGCTCTAATAGTCCCGAAACTCATTCATGATTGTATTATTGGGGTAGATACGTTGCTTGAATGGAAAGCAAAAATAAATTTAAAAGAAATACCATTACGATGGAAATAAATGCTAATAAAATAAATGTAGTTATTAAAGAGTTTAAGCATTGGAACTCAGTAAGTGTCGTAAAAGGGTATTTAGAGAAACCTGTAGTTGACGTTAGGAGTGACCAGCACTGTATTGATAATACTCCAGAAATCAACATTGGGACTGAGTTGAACAACGAACAACAGAACAAAATTCAGCAACTCGTTGGTGAGTATAGTGATGTGTTCAGAACAGAGCCTGGAAGAGCTAGGTTCTATGAACATCAGTTGACACTAACTGAAAACGCATCATTTGTACAAAGGACTTATCCAATCCCTCTACATTATAGAGATGAAGTGGAGAAAGAGATCCAACAAATGTTAGCGAATGGTGTTATAGAGAGAGCAAGTAGTCCCTATATAAACCCTTTAGTAGTTGTCACCAAGCCGAACGGGAGTATCCGATTATGCTTAGATGCTAGGAAGTTAAATTCTTTATTAGTACCAGATTATGAGTGCACTAGGAGTGTGGAAGAATTGTTTCAAAAATGTAATGGGGTTAAGTATATGACCAAACTGGACTTAACATCAGGATTTTGGCAAATTCCCATCCGAAATTGTGATAGAAAGTATACGGCATTTTTGTATAAAAACAAGTGCTACCAATTTAAAGTGGTACCTTTTGGCCTGAGCACCAGCTTAGCAGCAATGGTAAGGTGTTTAGACAGTGCCTTAGGTAATGAGGTAGAGAAGTATACATTAGTGTTCATAGATGATATTCTATGTGTGTCACAAACATTCGAGGAGCACTTACAACATTTAACGAATATTTTTGAAAAATTAAGATCAGCAAACATGATGCTGAATCTACGGAAATCAGAGTTTGGTAAAGAGGAAATTAAGTTCTTAGGTCACCGAATCTCAGTGGAAGGCATAACCACAGACCCAGAGAAGGTAAAAGCCATACAAGAATTTCCAACTCCAAAGAACTGCAAGCAGCTAAAGTCATTTCTAGGTTTAGCTAACTACTATCAAAAGTTTACAAGTAAATACGCGGAAAGTACTGTTCCATTGTTAAAGTTGTTAAATAAAGGGATTAAATGGAAGTGGACAAAGGACCACGATGAAGCACTGCAACAAGTGAAAAGTCTTTTTATAAATACTGTTGTATTAAATCATCCAAGGATAGGAGAAAGATTTTACTTGCAAACAGACGCCAGCAATATTGCTATTGGAGCACACTTGTATCAGATTGATGAGAAGGGCCAAAAAGCGGTATTAGGATTTGTAAGTCGCACACTAAAAGGGGCAGAATTAACCTATTTTACGACAGAAAAAGAGCTATTAGCGATAGTGCATAGCCTGTCAAAGTTTAGAAGTTATATTCTGGGTGCTAAACTTACTATAATCACCGACAATAAGGTGTTAGTATTTTTATTAAAGTGTAAATTGCTAGGTGCTCGTCTGACTCGTTGGATCTTGGCTATACAAGAGTATCAATTTGATATACAGTATTGCAAAGCGAAAGACAACTTAGTAGCAGATGTACTCAGTAGAAATCCACCATCGGAAAACAACATGGAAACAGATAATATTAAATGTAGTAGCAAGGATATTGGTATTTACGCGGTAAAACATATAACGAAACCTGAAGTAGTTAGACGACTCAAGGAAATAGGGACTCATCAACAACAAGACCCTAGGATTAGTGCAGCTTGGAGGAGTGCAGTTACCAACTCAAAACCAGGATTTTCCATATATGAAGGTAAGCTATATAAGCTATGTTCCCATAAGTGGAAGTTACTATTACCTAGTTGTATGATAGATGAACTTATTTGGGAATGCCACTTGTCATTGGGCCACGCTGGATTTAAAAAATGCTATCTAGCCTTAACAGAAAGTTTCATAGGAAAGGGGTTAGCAAAATGCATGAAAAGATTATTGTCTACTTGTGACCTGTGCCAGAAATGTAAACACCCAAACTTAGCTACAAGGGTAGAAATGTAAACGGTCCAAGCAAAAGTGAAAGGAGAGTTACTAGCTGTGGATTATTACGGGCCTCTACCAAAAGCAATAGGAGGGGTAAAACACATTCTAGTGATGGTAGATTTCTTTTCTAAGTTTGTAAAATTATACCCAGTCCAAAGAGCCACGACAAAAGCAACACTTAGAGCATTAACGAAGTTCTACATCCCACAGTATGGTAAACCAAGGAAAATATTGTCCGACCAAGGAAAACAGTTCACCCATAACCTATGGAGAGAAACCTTGGAAGAATTAAATATTAAACCTATTCTTACATCCATACGTCACCCTCAAGCAAATTTAGCTGAGAGAGTAAATAGAGAATTAGGGAGGTATTTTAGAATATTGTGTAATCAGAACCATTCTGCATGGGTAGACTACTTAAGTTTTATTTCAGATTGTATAAATAATACATGCAATGAAACAACGGGGTACACACCTTCAGAATTGTTTATTAATAAAGAACCTGTACATGTATGGACCAAAACCAAAAAAAGTCCACCCAACTACAATCTACCAATCCCATACGAAGTAAAAACCAGGATAGCAGAAGAGAGAATACAAAGAGAAGGTCAAAAGAGAGTAGAATGATATAATCGAACTCACAAGTTGGTAAGGTTTGTGGAAGGAGAGGAAGTGCTAGTGAAAGCGAATCCTGTATCCTCTGCCATAGATAATACCACGGCCAAGTTCTTTCCGATATTCATGGGACCTTATAGGATAGAAAAACAGATTGCAAGGTACACATATCTGTTAAAAGATGTAGAGAAAAATAAAATTATAGGAAAGTACCATGGGGATAGTTTAAGAAAATATAAACAAAATATTGACCCATAAATTTATAATTGTTTCGAATCAATATTAATAATAATAAATTTTATATAAATAAATGTTAATATTGTTATTTAAATTATTGACAGTAATTAATCCAAAATGATGATTAAAGATGATCATATAAATTTCAATATACCATGTTAGGTTAAGCAACATTGTAATCTTTAGTTATAAGATAGATGTAAGCAACATTGTAGTAGTGCAAGTTTTGTGCGGGAAAAAGTGCTAAAGTAAATGTGCAAAATTTTAATCAGTGTAAAACTGTACATTAGAAAAAAATTAATGATTTTAAGTAATCAATTTTTTTTATACCGAGTGGGGGTATATAATAACGATTCATAATAGCGTCCTATCAGAGCGTTATATGAAAGCTATAGACGGTACGAGTGTAACGCAGTAAGGAAGAGAGAGAGCGTATAATCGCAGCCATCTCACTCTAACCACGTCACCGCGACATCAGAATCCAGTTCAAACATGTTATTTTACTCAAAGCGAATTATCAGTTCAACCTGCGATAACTTCAAAAGTTATAAATATACGGCAATTCTGAAAACAGCATGGTATTCAGCAAGAAAAGCTTTATAAGTAGCCACAATCTCAGTTAATATAATTAACAATTGAAGAAGTTATACGGATGACGCACGCCAACAGGAATAACGAAAGAATTATGCTACGTAGGAATAAGGTGTTTTCACACACACACACAGATAAAGACCTAAGCAACAATATTCTGTGGTCAGATCTTCGGAAACACATTTCCAAATACCTGTAATCAATCGATTTGCAAATACAGGAAGTACGATTTTGACAAGAAATTCTCTGCCGTTTGGAACCTGTCATGGAGTGTTTGACTGACCTGTTCGAGATTGTCACAACTGGAAAAACGCATGATTTATTTGTACAACCAATCAGCAGCCCGTATTTAAAACTGACGCCAGCTCAAAGCGAGGGGTAGCATCACTCTTCGTTCGGTACTTAAACACACTAGACGTGTATAATTCACATACAGAAATTTTCAAATCACGCAAAAGTGCAAATTTAAGTTCTAATTCGAGAAGTAGTCCGCAGTGTAGATGAATTAATAACGTTCAATAACACTCGCTGCGTAAAACAACGTTAATTAATTAAATAATTAATTAATTAATCAACAGCCATGAAGGACCTGTGCTACAGAAGGCTACAGCATCTGTAATTGCCAGGGCATCTTCAACAGCATTGATCAACATCCATTCTTCTGTGCAACACCATCAAAAGGAGGACCTCTACGGATTCCTATCTTCGGTCAACGCATCAAACAGTAAGAAATAGATTCATTGATCAATGATATAAGCACTAAACAAATAATAAAACAATAAACAATTTTAAAAGGACACTAAGAAAAGCACACTTTGTATTTTAACTATAAGATTAGCTCTAATATAGTATAAGAGTGTTGAATGGAAAGTGGTGTGTAGTATTGGACGTGCATATTATTGCAGACCTGTTCTTTAGCACTGGTTTGGGAGATAGAGATCTCTTAATCAAACCAGATAAGAACTATAGGTCGTTTGAGCATCTTAATCATTACTTTTCACACTCACTCAATAATTATAAGTGTTAGGGTAGAATTAAGTCCTGCCATTAACAAGTTAAAGTTTAAAAATAATTAAATAAAAGTTAATTAAATAATCAAGCAAATCTTAAAGTGTTGTTTGTAACGATTCCCCTTGAAAACCACAATCATTGAACGAATCCTGAGAAAGAGTGTCTCCATGTGTTGAGCTAAGCTGAAACTGTGTCATTTGTATCTGGGATTCGTTCTGGCGCCCAGGTAAAGTAATATCACGGGTAAGTAACTTTTTATCTAACATCACAAATATTAGATAATTGTGTTAGATGAAAGGGAGTATTGTATATATATATATATATATATAGTATACATACAGTGGTATATAATATGTTATCAGCATTTGCTAAAGTATTTAGGTAAAACACAAAGTTCACTGTATTATGCTATTATGTGACCAGTTATCAGAAATATGAAGTAACAAATTTAAATGTCATGAACACAATAATTGCGAGAAAGTAAATAATGTAGTAAATTGTGTTAATTATAAATGCAAATTAAACAATTGTTCTTGGTACTTTGAATCTCTGATTAATGCAGAATTAGCTTTTGGAACAGATTTTGTACATGTTATTTGCATTTGTATTGATGTTAGACAAAATATTTGTAGAAGAAATTAGTTATTTTTGTGACTATTGCAAATTTACAGAAATATTTAAGTATGTATATATTTATAATAAGTATAATATTTATATTTAATTATAAGTATTATAATAAATAAAATCTCTCTCTCTCTCTCTCTCTCTCTCTCTCTCTCTCTCTCTCTCTCTCTCTCTCTCTCTCTCTCTCTCTCTCTCTCTCTCTCTCTCTCTCTCTCTCTCTCTCTCCCTCGGTTACTGGACAGACTGCATAGCACATTAAATCAGATAACTGCAATGTTAAAACATTATTACTTTTACCGCAAAATGATGTACTTTTTTATAAGTAATTATATGCATTTGGAAACATAAAAATAAATAAATTAGAGATAATATTGTTTTTGTAAGGTAAAACTGTTTAATTATTTGAAATATTAAAACAAATTCATGAAAAATGAAAAATCTTCATTTAAAGGCAGATCAACAATCAGTGGTTGAGGAATTATGAAAGAAAGTGAGAGGGGGAAGGATGGATTGTGTGTGTGTGTGTGTGTGTGTGTGTGTGTGTGTGTGTGCATGCGTGTGTGCGTGTGTGTGTGTGTGAGAGAGAGAGAGAGAGATCATGTGTTATAGTGAACCATTTTGTGCCTGAATATATATTCAATCACTTTCTGCTACAGTCCGTTTCTTGATGTATAGAATAAATATATAAATATTAAATGTAATATATATATATATTTATTGTAACTGGACGTTACTAAATCTTCAGTTTCCTATCTATTTATTATTAGTTATCTTGTGCTATATTTATTTATAAGAAAATAAATAAATACATTTTTTTCTTAAATTTTGTTTATTTGTATTTAATTTATTTTAATTTGATTTATTTAATTCGAGATTATACAGTTAAGAATTATTAATTAATTTTTACTTGCTTTTCATCAGTTTGGAATAATTTTATTTAATGAAATATTTTGCGTAAGTTCGGTTTGATTGTGAAATCGACTTGGCGAATAGAGGTTATCTACTTATTCACTCCTTTTCAATGATGTTCCAATTGCCAGAGGTGTGTTCACTCTTCCTTTCCTACTGAAAAATCTTCTATTCTAACTTTATTTAATAAATAAAACTCCTTTTAAAATCAATTAATTATATTTATTAGCTTTCATTTCTTTTGAATTTAGTATTACGACTCTCAGGTCGAAGATGTTTGTTTCCCGGATCGACTCTTTACCTCGGGTCGAATGTAACAAAGTTTATTTTTCTATTTTATAATATTAACTCTAGGGTTCTTTTTTAACTGCTATTATAAAGTCAGAAATGCTTTTAGGAAGTACAGTACTTCCAAATATTTAAACATCTTACTTACTAATACACATAAAGTTAATTTTGTTTGAGTATAAAACAATAATTATTTAATTTGAATGACCAAAACCAACAAATATGGCGTCGCTTCAAGTTTGGAATGATGATGATAAATTCAAAGATGGCCGCTTGTGTTCCACCTCAAATAATGTTAATGTTTTTTGTCACTGCTTCTTTTAAAATAAATGAATTTACTGGTAGTGTTCACTCTGATTATAATTAATTATCCCTTTTCTTTCACTATGGTGTTGATTTTTGTCGGTGAAGTTATCCTTGGTGTTGTGTATTTGTTAACAGTGTTTTTTTAGAATAAGGTTAATCTCACCACATATAGTAGACTTATTTTTTCACTTTTTTATTTCTTTATACTTTACTTGTTATTTTGTTCTTTTTCTCATTTCATACTTATTAATTTATACTGTCTTCAGTTTTAATTTTGTCTTGTTTTACTTAATTTTCTTATTTTCTCACGCTCAGAATTGATACTTTGTTAAACTCTGGTTCTTGGCATCATAGAGCTGACCTGCATACTTTTCTGCCTAACAATAGAATAATCCCTTTTTCTTACTCTTTCAATGGGTTTTGACCAAATTTAGCACATCTCTCATTGGTCAATTCAGTTTAGTTCAGGGGTCACATGACCATCATTATTTAAATTATTTGGTTTTTTCAATTTCCACTACCAATTACTCCCTGACTGTTACTTAATTATGCTTAACTTAACTTACATCTTGGTTTTCCTGATAAAATTACAAACAATTTGATACCCAACATGACCTGTGTGTGTGACCTAATAGATATTTTTGGTGATTTACAAAATCATGTTTTATAGGCCATTTAGTCATTTGGCTTTCACAAAGTCATGTTATAATTCCTTAAACTATTTACTACATTGTGTTTACTATAAAAAGAAAATCTATTTAACAATTCCAGCTTATCGTTATTAATTCACAATGGCTTGATCTTTTGTTAACTATTATTGACAATAATTTTAATGTTTAACATTTTCCTAGGTCATATCGTTTCTTTAGTATTTTGTTTTATTCTTTTACAATTATTATTTGTCCTGTTGGTTTAAGACCTTATGATTAATTGCTATTGCTTTTTTTAATGTTATTATCTGAACTAAATATATTCCTTATTTTCTAATAACATTAACTCATTAATATAAAACAAACATAAAAACTTAAAGACATGTTCTCATGACTTCAATTAACTATTCAATTAACACTAAACAATAAATACTCTTTTAAATAACTGTTAAACTGTTCAACATATAACAATATTTTCTTGTGTACAGTCCATTTTTGTCTGTCCTTACTTAACATTTTATTTTAACTCACAAAATCTTTCAGTAGTGTTAATAAATAGTTGTTCATTCTCTGGTAATAACATGACTTATTGTTTTCTTTTCTTGAATATCAGTTATGAAAATTAAAATGAATAAAAAAACTAATAACTATCTTAGAACCAACAAACTTTATCAATATTAATACCTAACTGTAACCCCTCTTTCATTTTTTTTGCTTAAAAAAAACAATTTTTTTTTTTTTTTTTTTTTGAAAGAGGGGCCACTAGTTATTTAAAACTAGGCCAAGAGCCTAGAGAAGCCAAAAATGCGCTGGGTCCAGTGGGACGGGACTTGCAATTAAACTCGATGGTTAAACAACAATAACAAATTTTATTAGCAATTTCAAGTCTTGACACAATATAACTTTAACAGAATTAAAAAAATTTCATTAAAACTTCCACTCCACTCCCTGACATTATAACATTCTTAAAATATACACATGTAACATCATAGTTCATAATTCAACAATTTCTCATAAATACAACATCAATCAATATACTTACATGAATACACATAGAACATATATATATATATATATATATATATATATATATACATATACCACACACACATGTTCACCTGGCGGACAGCCTATATATATTTTTCACCATACCTCAGGAGAGTATAACCCCAGTATCCGTCATCAAGACCCCCATCCCAAACTACCGTAATTGGATAAAGTGCCCAGCAAGCCTTAAAACTTTTCATTGAGAAAACAAATCCATTAACTCGTCAGAGTATAACAGAGTTACAACCAATGAAATTATTACAAGTATGAGAAATGACCAAAGTCAATCTGGCAATACTGCCCGAACAACTCCTAAGTTACAAGCATACAAAATTTAGGTTTTGTTCCCCCAAATAGTAAGGTGCCATCGCAAGGTCAACATGACTGCACGGTCTTATAGAATGAATATTTCTCAGCTTCTTTTATGCTCTTACAAAAATACAGATTTGAACAAAAACCCTAGTGGGACGTAACCACCAGAAAATAACATAGAACTGATTTTACAACCTCACATTTATAATTGAAAAATGAGAACCGGTAGTGTGCTCATATTAACAAAACTCAACAATTAATGCACTGGCTATGGCAGTAAAAACAAGATGAAAATTTACTTATTACAGAATTATTAAACCAGCTAACATAAATTTTATAAAATGTATAATACAAATTTTAATAAAAAAATTTTATAATGTAAAACCTAATAAAACATATTTGAGGCGTTCATAGAGAATTGGGTTGACCTCAGGCATGGCCATGCGCCCGAACAAGATCCAACAAAATTTAACATGCCAGAGACCTGTGGATGAAGGCACCAACAGGTGACGGTGGCAGGTCAAAGGACCCCCCCAAACCTTTAAATAATTTAAAAAAAAACAAAACCCATATAGATCTATAAATATAATCAAGAAAATCCCCAACAAGGTACCCCGGCACCCATACAAATCAGTAACATTCAGTTCCGCACACTTTTGCAATAAGAGAAAAATCTAACATCAAAATCGGGTGACGCATGACCCTGTCTGGGTTTACACTTACTCTGGGTCGTAAGCGTTTGTAAAATGAATCTGACAAAATTTATAACCACTAAATGTCCCGCTGGACTTGTGCACAAACGAAACTTTTAACTGGAGCTGTTCCAGGAATAATATCACATGTTCTAAATTGTAGCGGCCAAAAATATTTCTTAAAGGCTTAAGTGTCACCTGGTTATAGTCCGGCACAAAACCTGAGCTTATTGTAGCGTGTTGTCCATCTCTTCCTCCCGGCGGCCCAGACGGAAAGTCACTAGTTTAATGGCATGGGTGGCAGATGATCGGCCACCAGCTGGAGCGAATCAGGAGATCGACTTAATCAGGAACCCAGAGAGTCACGTAGCGATTATCTATGCATAATAGATAGATGAATTACAAGATCCAAACTCTCAAGGCAGAGTTTTTTTTCTTGATTTCTTATTTGGTTCTGTCTTTAAAACTTCATTTATATTGTTTTTGTCTTAATTAACATTCTTTCTTTTTTTCCTTTCAAATGGTTTGCTTGGTCGGTACCCAGAAAATCAGTCCCTTTTTTCGATGGTATTTTCATTTGGTTTATCCATAAATTCAGTTGCCCTTATTCTTCGTATTACTAATGTGTTCAGCATTATTTCTGTCCTTGCTAATTCTCTCGCTACTACTTTGTGTTCTGAATTTTCTGCTGCAAACTTTTCACTTGTTTCAAAGCCTATTTCAAACACTTTATCCTCTATTTTATTTAACAAATGTGTCACTGGTACACCAATCATTGATGTTATCACTGACATTTTATTATACATCTCTATCTCTGGTATATTTGATTTAAATATATATTTTCTTAAGTTTTTACTCACTGTTTTATTGTGAGTCTCTTCTAAAACTTCTTTTAAGCTTCTCCTACAATTTTTAAAATTCATTATTTCACAATGGTCGGTAATTGGTAGATTAAGTACATTAACTAGCCCGTTCTTAATCATTTCCAATTCTTCTCGTGTTTTTATTAGTTCTTTTTTACATATTTTTTCTCTTTTCTTCGTCTTCTTTTCCAGGTGTTCCATAGGGTTTCTCTTGTATTCTCTAAAATTAATGGTCTCTCTATGGTCCGTCATTATATTTTGAGGGTAATTTATTGGCCTATTCTGGAGAATTCCCAGTTTTTCCTGGATGTGGCCTACCTGACCCTTTACCTAGCCTACTTCACTATTTATTGTTTCGATTTGACTGAATACTGTTTCCTGTTGCATCTGTGTTATTTGAATCTTGTTGTTATCTTCGACATTAGGTTACCTTCTCCTTGAACAATATAAGTTCTTCATTTGTTTGGTCGACCCTTTGACTGATTGTTTCGTTAATATTTTTTATCATCTCATCTGTATTTTCTTTAATTCTGTCTATCCTTTCATTTATGCTATTTATTTTTTCATGTATTTCCCTAAACTCTTCTTTAGTACTTTCACTGGTACTGTCTATTTTTTCATTTATTTGTCTTAAGCCTTCTTCGTTTATTTGTCTTAAATCTTCTTTAATTTGTTGAATATTTTCATTTATTGTTTGCCTTAAATCTTCTTTAGTTCTTTCATTTGTACTATCTATTTTTTCATTTATTCTCTCAATTCTATTTTCTAAATTTTCATTCATTTGTTTAAAGTTTTCATTATTGGCTTCAAATTTTTCGTTAATTTGTTTTAAATTTTCTTCATTCATTTGTCTTAACTCTTCTTTAGTACTTTCTTTAATACTGTTTATTTTATTTTCTAACTTTTCATTCGTTTGTTTATTATCTTCCTTGATTTGTTTTAAACTCTCACATTCCGGTCAAATTTTTCGTTCAATTGTTTTAAATTTTCACTCAAAGTTTCATTTTGTTTCCTTGAGTTTTCATTTATTTTTCCTCCGTTTGTTTATTATCTTTTTTAATTTGTTTTAAACTCTCATTAGTATTTTCGTTTTGTTTCATTGTTTGATTAATATCCTCACATAGGCTTAAGTAACATTTAAGTGCAGCAGCATGTGCTAAACTTTCGTGTGTTGGTCGAATCAATTTATGCAACATATCATTTGTTAATACTACCTTCTAATCTTGCCTCATTAGTTTATATAAGACTCCATTTTGTACCTTGTAATGGTCTGGTAGGTGATCTCATAGTTTAAATTCTCTCGTAGCATCATCTAAGTCTTGTTGTTGAGTTAGATTCTTCAGCATGTGTTTAACATCATTATCAGCAGTAAATTTAATAGGTAACAGTTGTAACTCATTATGTTTCTTTTCGTAGACCTCTTCACACTCTTCTGTTACATATCTACGCAAAGTATCGGCTATAAAATTATCTTTCCCTTTACAATATTTTATAGTAAAGGAATACTCACCGATTGCTAGGATCCATCGTAATAATCGAGCGTTGGTTACTTTACATTTTAATAGGAATGATAACGCTTGATGGTCCATATGTATTTCAAAACGCGTTCCATAAATATAATATCTAAACTGTTTCAAGGCGTATACTATAGCAAGTATCTCCTTCTCAGATATAGAGTACTGCTTCTCTGTCCCTTTGAATACTCTACTGGCATATGCAATGACATGGTGTTTTCCTGTAGCATCTTGTTGATACAGTACACTTCCACATGCGTAGTCGCTAGCGTCTGCATAGATAATGAATTTTCCATCTCTCTGTGGATGATGAAGCATTATGTTTTCAATTAATAACTTCTTGACTTGGTCGAAGGCATCTTGATGTTTCTTGTCCCACTTCCATTTGTGATTTTTCTTTGTTAACTCCAGCAATGGTTGTGTTCTATCTGCATATTGTTGCGAGAATCTTCTATAGTATCCTTGAGTCCCAAAAATGCTCGTAACCCTTTAATGTTCTTCGGTGTAGGGAAATCGGTAATACTGGATTCTTTATGGGATCGGGTTGAATAACTGAGGATGAAATAATATGACCTAGGAATTGGATTGAGGATTTTATGAATTTGCACTTGTCTAGGTTAAGGGATATATGGGCTTCCCTAACCTTGTGGAATATAGTGTTAAGATGTTCAATGTGTTTGTCAAGTGTTTTTGATACTACCAGGATATCATCCACAAACACCATGGTGTAAGGCTCCACTTCTGGTACTAATGCTTTCTCCAGACATTTAACAATTGCAGCCAAACTCGTGCTCAAACCAAAGGGAACTACTATTTATTTTACGAATTTGCTAACTGCTATAATTTTTATTGTTCGACTAAGCTTTTCGTCATCACTGACATCAACAGGTCTTAAACAACGTTGTTTCGTTTTTAAGACCTGATGATGTCAGTGATGACAAAAAGCTTAGTCGAACAATAAAAATTATAGCAGTTAGCAAATTCGTAAAAGAAATAGTAAGGATGGCTGCTAATTTAAACAATACGAAGAACAAAGGGAACTACCTTGTGTTGGTAGCATTTATTTTTGTATAGGAAGGCGGTGTATTTTCTATCTTCTCTTCTAATTGCCAAAAACTCGACCGTAAATCCAACTTAATCAAATACCATGCTCCTTCACACTTTGCAAATAACTCGTCTGCAGGTGGTGCACAATCGAATTCACGTAGAACGACACTATTCAAACTCCTCATGTCCAGGCATAAACGTACTTCCCCACTCTTCTTCTTTACTACAACTAGAGGATTAAGAAAGTTGCTGTTCGACCGCTCAATGATGTTATTTTCTATCATCCATCGTATTTCCAGTTCAACTTCTCCCTCGTACTTCATGGGTATTGGATACGTTCGTCTGACAAATCTTGTAGGGTCTGATACCATAATAGCGTGTTCGTAAACTGTGGTCTGCGTCGGTATATCACTGAATACTTCATTATACTCTTCTATTAATTTAAATAACTTTGCTTCTTCCTGAGATGACATTCCTTCTTCAGCTGTATTAGCATGCTGAGTAGGTGCATATCGTATATGTGGCTTGGATACGACAATAGGTTCTTCACTTACCTCACAATTTTCTTCATTTTCATTCATAATTAATTCATATAGAACATCCTTATAATTACATGAAATCTTATTGTTATTGATATCAATCCTTGCACTTAAAGTATTTAATAAATCTATTCCAATAATTCCGTCATATATAAGTTTATTCATTATGATCATAGGATATGTTATTTCTAAGTCCTTGCAATTTAAAGTTACGTAAGCTTGCTGTCTAACCTTTTCTCTCTTATTCATGGCTGTAATAACATTTATATTATTGACAGGTAAAATAGCCGTTTGTTTAAAATATTTTTTATTTTGTTGCACCCACTTATTGTTTAGTACAGTTAATTGGCTACCTGTATCGATTAACATTTTAATTCTACATCAATTAATTCGTACATTAATTATAGGACAATTTATTTCTGGTTGACTTGGTGTCACCTTCCTGTCGGTGTCTAATAACTCATTTCTCACATCGCATGGATATATATTGTTTATTGTGTAGCCGCACGTCCTGTTTCTACGTCATGTTTTGTGTCGCAGGAATAGGATGGTTGAACAGGCCCCTGTTGCTGTTTCACTTTTATTTGCTCATCTGCGCTCTCTCTCTTGTTCTGCATTGTGGATACAGAGCGGTCATATGGTTTACTAAACATTTTCTTCCAATTTGTATCACACGCGTTTCTCTCAGCATGTTGTTCCTTCTGTACATCACGTGCGTTATTCACAGCTGTTTTGCTTTACACTGTGCGCTGGCGGCGTATAATTTCGCTTATAATTATCACGGTTTTGTGTATCATCACGTTCTTGTGCTTTATCACAACGGTCGTACACGTGATAATTAATGCGTGTTTGTTGATTGTGTGGTGAAGTGTTACTCTTGTTAATATTTTGTGATTGAGTGACAAGTATTAAGAATTGTTCGATCGTTTTGACACCGTGCGTATATACAACTGGATATCTCTATGGAAATGGTAAGACAACTTAGACACTATCTCATACTCAGAAAATTTTGGTTTTAAATGTTTTACGCGTTCAATCTGCGCTATAGTGTACTGTTCAACATTTTGGCGTCCATGCAGGTTATATTTACGATACTCCAATTGGTCACGTACTTGCCTTTGAGTGTTGATATTCCAGTACCTATTTTCGAATGCTTCCCTGAATTGCTGATACGTGGTTATATTGTCTTGAATTTTTGAGTACCATTGACTTGCAGAATCTCTTAAATGGTGGGTGACAAAACTCATTTTCTCTTCGTCGTCACTCATACTTCCACTTTTTTCAATTTCTCTCTCAATATTCGCCAAAAATTCCATGCTATTTTCCCCTTTGCTACCTGCAAAGGTTATCTTACTTCTTTCTTCTATGGGTGCAGTGAACATCATTGTCTGCACCAGTCGTTTCATGATCTCCGTTCTCAGACGTTCTACTTCTTCACATAGATCTTCCTTAAGTGTGTTCACTTCACCTGAGTAGTCCTTGGTGGATTTTGCAGACTCTACTATAGCAGTATCCAACGTCGTTATTTGGGCTTCTATTTCCTGCATTTTATTAATGTTTTCTCGGATTTGTTCACTAACTGTTCTAATCCTCAAATCTTGTGCCTGCTTTGAAACTCTAAACTTGTCATTCCAGTGTTCAGCTAATTGTTTAATACTTTCTTTTAATTCTTTTGACCATTCTGTTTACTGATCTTTAAATCTATTCTCGATCTTTATAGCTTGTTCATTTAGCGACTGTTCTACTCAATTTTTTAATATTTCTATTCTCGTATTAGTTTCTTCGAGTTTTGTAGTCAGTTGCTCTTTAAACTCTTTAAATTCGGCCCTACTTTCTTCGCTATTCTTTTGTATTTGTTCATTAGTTTTTGCTAATTCAGCTTTAAATTCTTCTCTACTCTTTTGCATTTGCTTTGCATTTTCCTCTTTTTGGTTTGTACTTAATTCGTCCATAAAGGCACACATCATGGTTTGAAGTGCTTCCATATTTAACCCTTCTGGTGCTGCCATAGTGAATTATTATTAAAATATTTATTTATAATTTATTATTGGTGAACCGTATGTGAGCTTTTATTTATTTATTGTTTAATTATTATTATTTATTTATTTTTATCTACTCATGTTACAATTACACCTGTTTGTTGGGGTGGGCGCCAGCTGCATTATTACAATACAATACACACAACAATTTTAAAAATAACTAACATACAAAAATAATTAAAATATAATATTAGTTATAACATATAAATTATCAAACACGGGTAATGATAGAGCATACATTAATTATTAAATGTAGGCATGTCGAGCCCCAAGTTAACGGGCGACAAAATTATACAACGATACATATAATATTTATTTAATATAATTTATTTTTGTGGAGCCCCACGATTTTGGAGCGCCAAAATTATACAACGATTCCTTTTATATATGCAGGTTGTGAATAATTATAATAATACCAGGTGTAACTATAATAAGAGTAGTAGATTTATGAGTAGTTAAAAATTCATGTATATTGTTTTATCAAGCATTATAAATAATAAAACATTGTTAATCTCCAATCAAGATATCACTCATTATTAAGTGTTTATCTCTTAAGCTATACGGTGTTACACACATTTAAACACTCTTACATCTAGACATGCTAATAATCTTAATCTAGACATTTATTCAATTTGATTTACTAAAACAAAATAAAATTTAAATATAATTTTAATTGAATTCATTTAAATCAGTTAAGACCTCAGATTGCTCAGTCTATACCAATGTTTAAAAAAATAACTTTAAAATTATATTAATTACTCTTATACTGGCATTTGTTTCATATTCAAAATTTAAATTATTCTTTTCTACAAAATGCAAATATCAAATCATTTCAATTATTTACTTTGATAAACAAAAATATACTATCTCAAATTTAAACTCTTTTTTTCTATATTTCTCTATACGAGATCGCTCATTTTTACGATTAAAACATTTATCTAAGACTCTATTACATTATTTCTAATTATAAACTTTTTTGTTTTAATTCATTGTCTCTTTATATAGTCTTTATGAGCTCTTTTAAAAAAATCGTTTATAAATGCATTATGCATGTCACCTCGAGTTTTGATGACCTTATGACTTATTGACGGGGTCCAGCGTTGTCCAGAGTTGGGTTTCCGTTACTCCTGGCTTGGCGTGGTCCTGGATATGTCCAGAGTCCAACTTCATTCTCCAGCAGTGTGTGGTCCGTCCCAGAGAATTACTATCTGCTGCGAGGTGGATCTCATTCATCTGTTAGGCATCTAAAAAGCATCTCCTAACGTCCAGCATATCGCGTTGCTCTTTGTAGCTTCTGCGTAGATACTCTTGCTGATGCAAATGGTCCTGGTACTTTACATTTCCCGAAATATTGTAAACATAATTACTGAACATTTTTATTCGTTCATAGATGAGACTTATAATAAAATAAAACAGTTCTGCTGACGGACAGCATGTCCGACTGCAACTCTGTCTTGAAATGGAGAGAAGGGCTTCCAGTCAAACCCTTAATTTATACCCTCTCAAGATTCCGCACCTGTTGGTTCCGAAATTATCCTGTCGAGACCTGCAGATCACATGCTAGCCCCCACTCCCCAACCTTTTCATATATTTGCAACTTTTTGCAAATGGCAATGTTTTGTACGGAATCGAGATAGCACAAATCATAGCTAATTTGATTAAGCACTCACTGTATTAATTTGAGCATCTTAGGGTAATTTGCGTATTTTTGGCATGTTTATTTCACACTGACTTCGCGTAGTGTGTCCTATTAACGTAATTTTCTTACTGTTGATAACTATAAAATTTACAAACACTTTGGTGCCTTTTGTTTGTTTATACACTAATTACTTTTCACACAGTGAATTAAAATAATTATATTAGTAATTACTTGGGGAGGGTAGCTGAGATTCCTGTCTGTACATGCATCATTAACACACACAAGATACACGCGTAACACACATACAATAGAGCAGGTGTTCTTTGGCTGTTGGAACAGGTTAATTTCTCCCCTAGTATAACAATGAAACATTTTTACAATCCCAGACCTGCCCATTTACCCCAAACTTATAATAATTTTACAAATTTTAGATTTATTTAAATCAATGCTCAATACAGCATATGGCTGTATCGTTGCACTATATATATAGTAATAAAACACACAAATTGAATAAATAAATGTTAGATGTATGAGAATTGTGCTCTCCTGTAAGCCCCACTGTTTGGGCTAGACAATTCTGTAATAAAACACGAAATATTTAAAAGTGTGTATGTGTGTAGTGACGTTCCGCTCTGGGAAACGTCGATTTGGTAACGTTCCTGGTCTCTGTTGTTATAAAATAAAATCTGTATGAATTGCTGTTGTTGCAATTCATAAATAAAATATAAATTTAAAATTTATATTTATAAAAAAGAACAAATTCTGAAAAAATGTTTTCGGTGTATTTATGTTCTTAAAATTTAGGAATAAATCGAGGTTGTTGATTGTAATTAAAATTATGATGGTATTATGTTTATTCTGGTAATAATTTTCCTTTCTGTAAATTTGTTGAAAAGACAATCCAGTTAACTCCAAGTTTAGATGAAAACGGCACTCTTCTTCTTACTCTTGAAAGGTTGTAGTTTCACATATACTGCCTTTAAAGGTTATTTAGTTTTCTTGATTAATTAACTGTTATGTCCTTTTATAATAAAAAACCAACTCCAAGTTACCAAAAAACAAACAAAACGTTTATTAAACAAAAATAATAAATTTGGTCGATTAAATATCGATGCTACAATGCCGTATCGACTCGCTCAGGGCCGGTCGATATTAGAAGTTTTACATTCGTATTATAAAAATAGGTTCTTTAAACGGTTATTAATATAAAGCCAGAGAAGGTCAGGGGCATGAAAGTATAACACTTACAATTCTGAAATATCTTAAATTTAAACAATACAATGATAGTTATAAATAATAAAAGTTTATATATAATTTTATTCAAACCAATGTTCAGCCGACGGTCATTTTCTTACAGCAATGATGAGATTGGATCGAAATGGCCGCCTGACGCCTGCGCGATGATAGCTTCTAATGTTGATGAAGTACTTGTTGGAATAAAGATGTCCTTTTTACTTATAAATGTTCTTCGCAATTGTATATGATCGTCTTGGGAATAGTTTAATGTCACTGGTGTATAATGGAATAGTTCACTTTGTGTAAAATGTTGTTCTTCGATATATCTCCTGGTGTTTATGTGTGTAGGTTTAACCTCGAAATTTCAGTCTGTATTTGGTGTAATATTAGTGTTATTCGGTTTATTTAGTTATATGTGATTCAGTTTATTGGTGTTATGTAGTTCATTGGTCAACTTCATCACTTCACAATAAATAAAATAGTTAAAAAATAATTTTATACAAAATTATTCCGAACTCGGTTATAACGTAACCGCCATTACAGGTTAATTCTATCAAATATTCACATTAAGTGCACTCTTCAACGTATAATAATGAACTGTCTGGATTTCCTCCGTCTCATGAAAATCTTAGCCTATATAATATATCTCATACATTGTTTCAAATTGTCATAACTTCCGACACACTTTAATTTTGTACATTATGCTTAGAAAGTAATTTCGTTATTAGTTAACTGTTCGAAATATTAAATACATATTCAGTTTCACTATTCTATTCTACTTATTTTGATAGTAATTAAGTTATTGTTACTAAGTTTCATCAGAAAATTGTACTTCTAACATTTTTTGTGAGGTAGGCCTAAAATTATACTTCCTGTCTTCTAAGTAAATAATAGCCATTTTCCCTAATATAATTATTATTCTATTAAATCTGAAATTGATATAATTGTCTATTCTCACTTATTTTATTGCAATTTAGTTTATTATTGATGGTTTTTAAATACAATTCACTTGTATATGACTCCTCCTATGATAATGTCAGCTAGACTATTTCAGTTTTAATGGTATTTTTATTAGGTACATAAATACTTTCACTTATATAGTGACCATATCTTTAGAAAGCCTCATTTACATAGTATACTATATGTTGAGTTTATTTTGCATAAATATTGTCAGTTTAACTGGCTTTTAAGACTAGATTTATTAATTATGTTGCAGTTTAAAATTCATTATATGGCCTAGATTTGATGTGTTGCTATTTGCAAAATTTTTACCAATGTATTTATTTTATATCCTTCTCTGACTTCTTATACTTATATACTTTATTGAGAACTAGTTTTTTGACTGGTATAACAGTAATTATTGATTATACAATTAAAATATAACACCTATCTATATTAAAACTGGTACCCTGAATAACATCTTTTAGGGGCATTGATTATCTAATAACATAATAAAAAATATTCTATAACATTGGGTATGATATCCATTTTTAGATAGGGTATTCCAAATTAAAAATAACAATAAAATAACAAATTATAACAATAATATTTCTTATGAATAACTCTTATTTATCTAAATATTATATGGAATAGGAACATAACATCCTGGTTCCATATAATGGTTAACACTTTATAGAATTAATCATTAACAGTCTGTTCTGTAATTCCCCATTTTACAGGATTTATTCCCCCTCTTAAAGTATAACCCTGGCTATCTGTTTCATATTCCATTCTATGGAATGTTCATATAGCTTCAGTAGCCTTTTATTAGTAATATTACTATTTCATTATCATAATAGATACTGTTCACTAAACACTTAAAGTTTGTTACTTTGTACTGCAACTCATGCACCTTTTTAAAGTTTATCAGTTATAATTTGATAACTTACACTTGTCTATGGTGATTTATAAATATTATTACTAGTCCTTTTCTAGTTTTTAACATGAAATATTCAACCATGGGGGAACAGTGAAGATTTGTTCATACAAACTAAACAATAACTTTTTGGATGCACTGTTATCTAATACTACTAACACTTTTAGTTTTTTAGTTTTTTGTCAGTTTTACATTGTGATATGATTTTTTGGGGTGTTATACTTTCTCTTTGGAGATTAATTTATTTTGGGGTTTTTGGGGTTCTCTCCCTATGGGGTTTTTATCTTATATGGGTCGTCTCACTTCTTTCTTCTTTCTTCAGTAGTTTTGGTTATTCTTCCTTCTTCTTTCTTCAGTAGCTTTGGTTATTCTTCCTTCTTCTTTAGTTTTGATTATTCTTCTTTCTTCTTTAGTTTTGGTTATTCTTCTTTCTTCAGTAGCTTTGGTTATTCTTCTTTCTTCTTTCTCCAGTAGCTTTGGTTATTCTTCTTTCTTCTTTAGTTTTGGTTATTCTTCGTTCTTCTTTCTTCAGTAGCTTTGGTTATTCTTCTTTCTTCTGTAGTTTTGGTTACTCTTCTTTCTTCTTTAGTTTTGGTGATTCTTCTTTCTTCTTTAGTTTTGGTTATTCTTCTTTCTTCTTTAGTTTTGATTCTTCTTCTTTCTTCCTTCTTCAGTAGCTTTGGTTATTCTTCTTTCTTCTTTCTTCTTTAGCTTTGATTGTTCTTCTTTCTTCCTTCTTCTTTCTTCTTTAGTTTTGATTATTCTTCTTTCTTCTTTAGTTTTGATTATTCTTCTTTCTTCTTTCTTCAGTAGCCTTGGTTATTCTTCTTTCTTCTTTAGTTTTGATTATTCTTCTTTCTTCCTTCTTCAGTAGCTTTGGTTATTCTTCCTTCTTCTTTAGTTTTGATTATTCTTCTTTCTTCAGTAGTTTTTCGCTGTGTATGCCTTTGTTTCTTCTGGTCTGGTTTCTTTGTCGGGGTATATTAATTGCCTGCTTCTATCTTACCTGGGTAATTTTGTTATTCACTTTTTTAGTTTTCTGGGTTTTTAAATTTGTAGTATATTATATTATTTGCAGATTTTTTCTTTATTTTAACTTTTCTTGTGAGTATATTAATTAATAGTGCCCTTTAAATGATTCTCCTCTAGATATTCCATATATTAGAGCTTTATCAATGATCATTGAGTAATGTATTTGTGTGGATTATCTGTCACGCTACAATATATATATTACAACATTATTTTTAGACACTTACTTTTGCACATATGCTCTTACTTATTTGTGCGCACTTACCCACGTCTCGGAGGTATACTCTTCTTCTGCAGTATTTACCTTGATGTTCCCCGGCTGGGTCGCAGGCTTTGGTCATTGATTGAGTGTGGATAAGCACGTGAATATCGTTATACAATTTTAATACAAGTAAAGAGTATAGAGTATTTAGTACTGGTTGTGAAATTAGTACGACTGTGTTAATAAAATCATATTCATTTGATTTATTATTTAAAAAATTCAAATCATCATATTAATTATTATTTTGTTTGGGTTAATTACTATTTGAACCCTTATATTCGATACGAATATAATGTAATTATAACTTGTTTAAATCTTATCTCTTATATTCTAAGACATATTATATACAAACATAAAACATATATGACCTGAAATATTTACACAGACATATAATACATAACACATATATTAATATAATATGTGATTCACACGTCTGGAATTGACTATTTATCTTGTCTTTGCCAGTGTGGTTTTTATTATATACCACTTAATAAAACAATTAATTAATTAAACAATGATAAAAAATTACTAATAGAGAACATTTTATTACTTTTATTAATTATCTTATTAATGTCTCAATTAATTAAAAATCATCAATTTAAATAACTCTCATACTGGAATTTAATTCTCTAATAAAATATAATACAATATGGTTCTATATTGACCATTTATTTATGAGATTAATAAATTCAACTTACATGCTCTGTTCAATTATTCTTTGAACTTATTTATTACTCATTCTGAAAAATAAATATCGGTATGGAGAACCATACAGGACTTCCATGTTCTAAGATTTATATTTAAAATCATATTCGAAATGAAATATTTCCATAGAAACTACTTCTTTCTACTTATTGCTTCAGCCTTAAACCACAGTACTGTGGTCACTAACGTATACCACCTCACGTTTTCGCACTCGATTTCACTGAGATGGAAGTCGATGGCACTGTCGAAAAGTCTGGTTTTGCAGAAAACATTGGACTACGGCTAAACAGCCTGGGAAGGAATTTTAACAAAGAACTACTTCTTTGTTGCCGATAACGTAGTACACATACAAAATTCTCCCCTCCCCCTTCAACTATAATTTTCATTTATAGAAAATTACCCCCACCCCGTTCACCTAACCTCTTCATTTCTAGATAGTTCATCTACGTTTCTACAATGGATTATTATGAGCTTCTTATCAAGATACTTTATTTATCAAAATTAAGTACTTTACTCTTGTTAAAACATAAAACGTTGCAGGTAAACTACGCGTTTCTCTAAACCGACCTTCACCAAAATCAATAGACCTTCAGTCCTCTACAATGCAGGGATGCATGCAAAAAAATATTTGATTCTGTTTCAATTTGCGGCAGTTATCGTTCGTCATGAAAACATTTCTCTTGTTACAACATAACATGTTTCAGGTAAACTACCCCTTTCCCTTTACCGATCTTTACCAAAATCAACAGGCCTTGAGCTATCTACAATCTAGGAAGGTGTGCAACAAAATATTTGATTTTCTTTGAATTTACGGTAGTTATCGTTTGTCATAGAAAAAATTACCCTTGTTAAAACATAAAATGTTGCAGGTAAACTACCCCTTTCTCTAAACCTATCTTCACCAAAATCAATAGACCTTCAGTCCTCTACAATTCAGGGCTGTATGCAAAACATTATTTGATTCTGTTTGAATTTGCGGCTGTTATCGTTTGCCATAGGAAAAAATTAGGCTTGATAAAAACAAATGTTGCTGGTAAACTACCCCTTCCCTTAACCGATCTTCACCAAAAACAATAGGTCTTGTGTACTCTACAAATCAATGCTGTATGCAAAAATTATTTGATTCTATTTGAATTTGCGGCTATCGTTTGCTATAGAACAAAATTACCCTTGATAAGAAAAACGTTGCAGGTAAACTACCCCTTGCCGTTAACCGATCTTCACCAAAAACAACAAATCTTGAGTACTCTAAAAATCAGAGCTGTATGCAAAAAATTATTTGATTTTGTTTGAGTTTGCGACTCTTATCGTTTGCCATAGAAAATACCCTTTTAAAACATAAAACGTTGCAGGTAAACTAACCCTTTCCATTAACCGATCTTCACCAAAAACAATACGTCCTGAGAACTCTACAATTCAGGGCTGTATGCAAAACATTATTTGATTCTGTTTACATTTGCGGCTTTTATCGTTTCCCATATAAAATACCCTTTTAAAATATAAAACGTTGCAGGTAAACTACCCCTTTCCCTTAACCGATCTTCACCAAAACCAACAGGTCTTGAGAACTTCATAATTCAGGGCCGTATGCAAAAGAGTAGTTGATTGTGTTTGAATTTGCGGCTTTTATCGTTTGCCATAGAAAATACCCTTGTTAAAATATAAAATGTTGCAGGTAAACTACCCCTTTCCCTTAACCGATCTTCACCAAAACGAATAGGTCTTGAGAACTTTATAATTCAGGGCTGCATGCAAAAGAGTAGTTGATTCTGTTTGAATTTGCGGCTGTTATCGTTTGCCATAGAAAAAAATTACCCTTAATTTAAAAAACCCATTGCAGGTAAACTACCCCTTTCCCTTAACCGATCTTAACCAAAATCAATAGGTATTGAGTACTCTACAAATTAGAGCTGTATGCAAATAATTATTTGATTTTGTTTAAATTTGCGACTCTTATCGTTTTCCATAGAAAATACCCTTTTAAAACATAAAACGTTGCCAGTAAACTACCCCTTTCCCTTAAGCGATCTTCCCCAAAAATAATAGGTCTTGAGTACTCTACAAATCAGGGCTGTATGCAAAACATTATTTGATTCTGTTTGAATTTGCGGCTCTTATCGTTTGCCATAGAAAATACCCTTTTAAAACATAAAACGTTGCAGGTAAACTACCCTTTCACTATAACCGATCTTCACCAAAAACAATAGGTCATGAGAACTCTACAATTCAGAAATGTATGCAAAACATTATTTAATTCTGTTTACATTTGCGGCTTTTATCGTTTGTCATAGAAAATACCCTTGTTAAAATATAAAACGTTGCAGGTAAACTACCCCTTTCCCTTAACCGATCTTCACCAAAACCAATAGGTCTTGAGAACTCTATAATTCAGGGCTGTATGCAAAAGAGTAGTTGATTCTGTTTGAATTTGCGGCTGTTATCGTTTGCCATAGAAAAAATCTAAGACTGATAGACAGATAGACACACAGACACTTTTCGAAAAAGACTTTTTTTCATGTTTTGAGTGTAGTACAATCAGAATCTGCAATAATCTCGAACACGATTTCTTTTGCCATCACCATACTTCCATTTCCTTAAGGAACATGGAAGTAAAAATATACTAATGTTTTTGTAAACTTTATATGGAATCTAGAGCTTCTTTCGATAGATCTCAGGGTCATTTATAATATTAAATAAATGTCTGACTTCACCTGCATTTTTCTGCAACCATTTAACTTTATCGTTACCGTCATCTGGATTCTTGAGTTTGTTGATCCTCTTCGGTATCACCTTCTCTGTCTCTGCGTCGTTGAAATTCCTCGCTCCGTCTACTGGATGCTGAGTTCAGACGTGGACCTCTCGTCGTGATGATGTACGGCTGGATGTAGCTGCATGTGGCTGTCCCTGCGTCCTCTCGTATTTTGCTCTGGTTCCTCTCCTCTTCTTGTCTTGTCCCTTGTAGATGTCTCGAAGTTCTATGCGTACTTCTTGAAGTTCATCGTGGTTACACTTCTCGTAGATTGAAATGTTATAGTCTTTTAAAATAACTCGTGTTTCGTTAATACTTGCACCGACGCACTGCCGGTTCCATCGCACTTCAAGTTATGTAATACTGTTGAAAAACATTACTCGACTTTGTAAAATTCGCGGTTGCGAGATGCGTGGATTTCACGTAGTTTATCTGAGTTCATCTGAGAAAGAGTGTGTCGCTCGCTGGGGTTTTATACTGCTGCCTCTGTCCCATTCCTGTTGGAAACTGTTTGGACAAAATTGAACAGGTCCGCGCGTCGATTTAATTGCTAATTACAACCTACGCGTCTTTCTATGAACTGCACACTTTTTTGTAAATATTCTTTCACAAATCGTTAGATATATTATTAAACATTGTTTATGCAAATTATGAATATTGTAACCAGACGAACGTCCGTCTAATCTTAAACGTGTATAAGTATAAGGGGTGTAACGCGTCTTCTCTATACGTCGTCGCTTTAGAACGTAACTTACGCAGATTTCGTCCGTTGCGAACGTACGAATAACCAGGTCTCGATGTTCTTACCTGTTGTTCACTAGGGGTGTGAAAATCCCGGGTGGTGCCAAATTGTTTTATTAAAACAATTTAAAAAATTTTAAGTTTGTATGACAAGCGCAGCTCAGGCGGTGTGAAGAATTCAATTTGTTCCCGCCTCGCCTTGGCCGTCTGGATTGGGCCAGTAGTTCGTTGCGTTGGCTGTGCGATCGCTCGTCGTCATAGTGGTAAGATAACTGTATGACTAAACACTCTTCCGGAATGCGTGGTTCCAAATTCCTGGCCATGCAGATTTTTCCCAGAAAGTATGATGTTAGGGATTGTCCGTTTTGGTTTTCATACCTTCCGTTACTTAAATCGTTACGGACCATGTTCTGGGTTGACTCTGACCAGTATTTCGCTTTGAATTGGGTTTTGAATTCTTGGATGCTCTGGATGTCTGGTCTTGTGGCGGTCCACCAGTTGTCATATGTTTCCTTAAACATGTCGTCTAGCATTCCCCTCACAGCTGTCCATCGGGTTTCGCGATTCTTTATTATCAATTCTTCCACCCTTTTCAAAAACTCCATCGGATTGCGCTTATAGTTGCGGAAATTTATTGTATCTCGTTTGTCATTGTTAAATATTTGGTTA